>JAJSME010000006.1:0-600000 GCA_021235465.1 Umbelopsis sp. PMI_123 | reverse complement strand
AAAGAAATGCAGAATGAGCTATTTGGTGCATTTGACGATCCGAACGATGGCCTCGATCATGTATTTGCGAAAATCCAACAGCTTCGAGAACAAGGGGCTGATCTTCCAGACAAAGAACGTCGCAAGCTTGCTGCGCAAGTGGCACTTTCTTTTGCATCTCATTTTAATGAAACTGAATAGCAATAAAGTTATTTGGAATGAGCGTAAACGAAGAGTTTGTATAGATTATGACTCTGACGCTGGACATGAAAAAACATCAAGATGAATCCAATGAGATTTTTTCTTCGGATGAATTCAGGAAGCAGTCACAAGGCCCTGAGTATATACTTTTTTGCTTGCCCATCAGATTATAGAAACTTCTTTGGGTGTTTTACCACATTCAAAGTAATTTCAACAACAACCAAAGTCATGTCTGTCTTGTCCACTAAAGGTGCCACTGTCGTTCTTGGTGCCCAATGGGGTGATGAGGGTAAAGGAAAGCTCTCCGACATTCTGTGCGGAGAGGCTGAAATTTGCGCTCGCTGCCAGGTGAATACATCTAATATTTTGACCAGAACGTATGACATCTCGTTACTAACAACCTGTTATAGGGAGGAAACAATGCTGGTCATACCATTGTCGTAGGTGATGTTAAATATGACTTCCATATGCTTCCTTCTGGTTAGTACAACCCATTCCTACAACTTTCTCGATAGCATAATTATTTACTCTGGGCATATTATTCGTACAGGTTTGATCAACCCATCCTGCGTTGCCTTGATTGGTAACGGTGTGGTCATTCATGTTCCTTCCTTCTTTGCCGAGCTTGAGAAGATTGAGTCCAAGGGTGAGTGTGTTCTTTTGATCGGAAGGCTTAGACTCCCCCCTGTCTGGATCGGTGTGATTCTAATATAACTTATTTATTTACAGGTCTCAATGCAGATGACCGTCTTTTCGTCTCTGACAGAGCCCATCTTGTCTTTGATTTCCACCAAAGGATTGATGGCTTGAAGGAAGTCGAGCTCGGTCGTGGAAGCATCGGAACTACTGGCAAGGGTATAGGTCCAACCTACTCTTCCAAGGCTTCTCGATCAGGTCTGCGTGTTCACCATCTCTACAACTTTGAAGAATTTTCTGAAAAGTTCAGAACCATGGTTGCCAACAAGAAGAAGCGTTATGGCCATTTTGATTATGATGTCGAAGCTGAAATTGAACGCTACAAGGTATGTAATGAGATAATCTAGGATATATCTCTAAAAATAATTTCCTAAATATGGTGTATCGTTTGACAGGTTCTTGCTGAGCGTCTCAGACCCTATGTTGTTGACAGTGTCAGCTACATTCACAATGCCGCCAAACAAGGCAAAAAGATATTGGTCGAAGGTGCTAATGCTATTATGCTTGATATCGACTTTGGTACCTATCCTTATGTCACCTCCTCCAACACTGGTGTTGGCGGTGTTGCTACTGGTTTGGGTATCCCCCCTTCACATATTGACAAGGTTATCGGTGTCGTTAAGGCTTACACTACTCGTGTTGGTGGCGGTCCATTCCCTACCGAACAGCTCAATGTAAGAAACCTAATGCTGCCATATTTTTTTTTTTTTTCGTGTCAGTTAGCCTGTTATTAACTTAACTGCCATGCTTTCTTCAGGAAATTGGCGAATACCTTCAATCAGTTGGCCACGAGTATGGTGTTACTACTGGTCGAAAGCGTCGCTGCGGTTGGCTTGATCTTGTTGTCATGAAGTATTCTAACATGATCAACGGTTATACTAGTTTGAACCTTACCAAACTTGACGTTTTGGATCAATTGGATACCATCAAGATCGGTGTCAACTACATGCTTGACGGAAAGCCTATCGAATCCTTCCCTGCTGATCTCAGCGTTTTGGAGCGCATTGAAGTTGAATATATTGAAGTTCCTGGATGGAAGCAAGATATTTCACAATGCCGCAAGTATGAAGACTTACCTGTCAATGCACAAAAGTACATTGAGTTGATAGAAAAGGAGCTTGGTGTTCCAGGTAAGGCGCAGATTGGTGTAGACTGTTAGATCACTTGTAATTACTATTTCACTAACCTTTATCTATCATTATACTAGTTGAGTGGATTGGTGTTGGTGTTAGCCGTGATGCTATGATTCACAAGTCTACACAATAGACCTACTAAACTTAAATAACTGTAGAAATTATCTAGCAAATAAATTTTCAATATCATGCCCTCACAGCGCAAAGTCACAATTTTTTCTTTTTGGTTTCCGTCGCAGCAAACTGTTCTTGCTCCCATCTTAACAGCCATGAACGGGAATACTACAAAGAAGAATCGCAATTCTAGCCAAATGCGCAACAAGGCGTTGCCTGTACCGAACCAACCGCTGGCGCATAACCCATTCACTCCATCTCTGGATGCAATTCCCGCTGTAACCCAAGAAAGACAGGCAAAGGCCAAGAATAAGCAGCAGTCCAAAGTAATGCTGGGAATGCAGGACATTCCTATCGACGAGCATCTCGATAACGATGTTTTTGCCACCAAGATTGGTGGTGTTCCCGTACGAAATGATTTTCTCCATTGAATGTACCATACTTTTGTGAAACTCAACCTTTTTATCGCTTTGCTAGATTTGGTTAAACAGTAGCCAACATCCTGATACCAATATTCAAATATGTGGTTGCTGCCATAACCCAATGTACCTGATCTTTCAGGGCTATGCACCTTTAGAGGATTCAATTTATCACCGAGTCATATATGTTTGGGCGTGCAATCGTCGTATATGCATCAAGAAGCCTGGAAGCATCAAGGCACTGCGCGCACATCTTGTAGATCCCGAGTATTTGAAGCAACAGCAGCGAAAAGAGGCTGCAAGAATCAAAAAGGAGGAACAGCTGAAAGCTGCACAAAAGAGAAATGCTATTGTTGCATCCCCTAATGGTTCACCATTCCAGGTTAGTGATTTTCAATATGCACTTCAGTATCCGATCACTGCCTGAACTCATCACTGTCCTTAATTTTTCAATTACAATCAGTTGGGAGACTTGTGGTCATCTTCCAATGGACCAAAAGCTAGTGCTGGCAATCCATTCGCACTGCATACAACTCCTACTAAAGTAAATCCGTTTCAAATGCCCGGAAGCAATGATATAGAAGAGGAAGGCCAAGAAGAAGTCATAGAAGATGAAGATTTAGTAGAAGAGGAGGAAGAAGATGAATCATCAAAACAAAGTTATAGTCAAGCTGCCTCTACAAGAAGGAAGCGATTTGATCTCAACCATCACTTTGCCGAAAGCTTGACCATCCAAGAAGAGGAGGAGGAGGAGGAGGAGGAGGAGGAAGAAGAAGAAGAAGAAGAAGAAGAAGAACTGGAAGATGAAGATATTTCCCGTAAGTCGATTCCCAAAATTTATGTACATCCTAATACGACTTTTCATCTTACCATTTTATCATGAAGAAAATGAAGGTTTCGATTGTCAAAAACAGTTCCCCGGGCATTATTTGTATATAAGTGAAGAAGAGATTGCTGAAACCTATGACTCCCTGGGGCTCGACATGTCAAAATACCAAAAATACCTCGACTTGCAGCAACAGGCTGAAGACAACGTCGATGACTCTGAGGAAGGTGTTTCATGGGCTGGAGAGACCTATGAAAAACAAGATGTGCCACGTGGATATGATAAAGCTTTCAAAAAGTTTACAGAACGTGTAGGAGCATGGCCAGAACAATGCGTTAGGTGAGTGTCTATATTGCTTTAATATTTGTTGTATTTGATCTCTTTGTAGGTGCATACTTACTTACAAATACTAATGCTTGGTACCAGATATGAATTTGGTGGATCACCTCTGCTTTTTTCCAATTCAGACCAGGCTGCCAAATCGTTGATCGTGTCGTCTTCTGATGGTTATGGCGCATATAGCAACTCACAGCTACCGGTTTGCCCTCACTGCGGATCAAAGCGCACTTTTGAACTTCAGGTGATGCCACACACTTTAAGCCTTTTATCCGTGACCGAGCATGCCATGAGGGACGAACAAACGTTAGGCAAGACCGGAAAGGACCAGTGGAACGTCGGGATGGAGTTCGGGACCGTTATGGTATTTGTATGCGAAAATGATTGTAACGGCTCGACGCCCAGCGACATAGAAGATCAAGTTACATACTTTGAAGAGCATGTTATTGCTCAGTTCGAATTAGAGTAACCTAACAGACTCCCCCCCTCTCTTCAAAACAGTACAACTGTACCAAAAATAAATAATAAAAATGGGAAACTTTTTTTTTTTCAACCACGGGAACGCTTCAAACTTTTTCACTTTGCGTGTATTGTTTCTGGTGACCAGATATTATCAGTATTTGGCTCATCGTCATCTGCATCCAGGTCAACTGGTGATGCAGTCAAATCTCTGCATGCAACTAACGTAGCTAGTCCTGTATTTGTTCTAACATAAAAGTTACATGGTATAGTCATTGGTAAGCTACTATCCATAGGTGAATAGTCGATTGGATCGTTCGGATAGGGCATGTGTTTATGTGGCATGGGTTCAAAAGCATCTGATGGCACATGATATTTCGGACGATATGGTCTTGCATTGCGACCATTGCCAATTCGATATGATGATACCTCACATCCAGCTCTAATATTACTAAAGCTGAATTCGCTGCTATCGCTGTCCGTGTAATGTGATATAGGAGTTGTAGGTATTGGTGATATGATTTCTTGACCTCCAAAGCACGCTGTCATCATATCCACTTGCATGATGACAGGATATGGATCTTTGCCTACACCGGCTCCTAGAGGGTGATTCAGGTACAGCGTCTTGTCAATGGGAATGTACATTTCAAATGTAAAAGTTAATTGTGGTTGGTACAAAGAAAGTAGGGAATAAAAGAAAATTGGGAGAGAAAAGGTGTGTTGGGGTGCGTGCATGCCTATTGTATCTCTGTATACTCTTGTCAACTACCACCTGAGCTATGTGTTCGTGGGTGTCATGGGGTCAATTAGGTCATGCTGCTATCACAACCCCTTTGGGTAACGATTTGCCCTTGTCTGTACTGTAATGCAAGCGTGAGAAAGCAAAAGCTACAGAATTGTCAGCATAGCACAAGACGGTAGCTGTCAAAGTCGAAATGCTGAGCAAAAGATGTTTTTGAAGTTGAGGTGCTATTAGGTAATGAATCGACATAGATTTTCAATAATTACGGGTTCTGAGACACATCAGCATATAAGGAATGTTTCGCAACGTACCAGTCGCCTCACTAGCTTGTCTATAGTGTCACAGCTCGAAGCGACTCCACATGTGACCCTTTTTTTGTATGCAATACATAATTTAGATTACAGATGTAAATGAAGGAAATATTTTTCAATATATATAAATGACAGAAAGAAGAGCAATGATAGCCAATGTGCCCAGGGCACGGTCAAAATGTAGATGAGAGGAGGTAGAGGCAGTGGTACCAGAACTGCCTGACATTGGGCATGTTTGATTATCATATGTTGGATTGGCGGGACAACACCCTGCACCAGCAATAGCAAGCCCAGATGTCTGAGGTTGATTGTGACCCGCCCATTGCGTGCAACTCACTTCTGAGTAAGTAGCAATCCATTGTCCAATGTCATAGCCAAAAGGTTGAGGAAACCAATTATTTGGAATAGTTGTTTGAGATAGGTCAAAATGAACCCAAGCTCCGTGTGGATTAGGAGTAGAGTCTGTCTGCGCGCACCACTCTGAAAAGAAAGGGAATGGAATGGAATTATGAGAGTTAGGATCATATGTCAATGACCACTGAGACAAGCCAAAAACAGAAAAAGAAAAGGAAAAGGAAATTAAAGAAATCGACAGGGCTTTGATTGTTTTGGCCAAAAAAAAAGCGTAGGTAAATTAGAAAAAAAAGGCTTACCCAAGTTTGGCGCTAGAGCAGGACAGAGATCTACAATTTTCACTGTGATTTCAGGTCGCTGGGACTCGTCAGTAATAGTATAATTTCGATCTGATATTGCAGTATTAAGAATAATGTTAAAGCAACGACCGCATCCAGGACCAGCGGTACCGTTCACAAGTCCAAAGGCATTTTGATTAATAGCTGTGGTGTTAACAATGGCCATTTTTTGGCGTGTAGCAATATAGTGAGACAGTTTGTTGAAGAGTTGATAAATTTTTTTTATGAAAGCCGTACCTGCAACCGGGTACTTATTTGCTCCCGTAGCGCAATCACAAGCACCGACATTGTCACCAAGAAGATAATGGGTTACCGTTGCTGTGCCTGATGAAGGCAATTTGAATGCAAATGTTACCGAGATTAGGAGTAGCAGTAGCAAGCTACTGCTGATCATTAAATTAGCTTTAATATGTAGAAGGAATGGGAAGGGAAATGGATCGAGATGGAGGGAACAGACAAGACAGTGAAAAGGACGCAAATAAAAGACCAAAAAAAAAAAAAAAAATATAGAAAATACGAGGTTGTTGAAGTGAATGAATGGTATATGGGGGAGTTTAATGCACTGTGTATCATTGAATAAGATTGAGGCTCAGTCTTCTAGACATGCAGCTCATGCTTTGCCAACAGCTTGCGGCCATAAAAAGGTATGAATTGCTGAATCAGAGCTCATATCCAGTAGCATTTCAAATAATCCACCTTCCTTCTTAGTAGGCATTGCTTTCTCTGCCATTTTGTCGTAATCCCACTCAATCTTGTGGTTATCCTTCATATTTGAAAAGATAGGAGTCTCAGCTTCACCTTCCTCGTTTGGTTCAGGTTCATCGGCAGCTTCCTTCTCTTCCAGCGCATGTTGTATTTCCATAGTGCCGATGACATCGTTTTCCGGGATGCTCTTGAAAGCGATACTAAGTGTATCGTGAGGGAATGCCATATCAATCAATCTCAGAGTCTGGGAACGATTCATGGAAAGCTCCAATCGAACTTGATTGGTATTATCAAATCGAATCCAGCGCTTGCCATATGAGAATCTCCATACAGGTACAATGGTTCGATGTACGTTGACTCCTAGTTCCAATTCATTCTTTACGTGACATTGACTTAGGCGTGCTTGCTTTTGTCGTCGTTGTTCACTCATGAAACTATCGCTCTTTCTTCTACGCATTTTTGGATTGGCGGTCAGGTGAATTGTCACATAGCTGTATTGGAAGTTAGCATCTTGAATCGTCATACTGGGGTTGCCTTTATGGAAACTGTCTTCCAGTACAGCTTGATTGTATTCTTCAAATCGAGTGGTTCTATCCTTATTCTCTGGATCTTGATAGCTCCATACGGGCTCCAAGTCTCGTACCACCAAATGCTCTTCTTCATCATTAGGCATGGACACAGGTACGAATTGAGGTGGTGCAATCTCTGGCATCGATATAGATGAATCGTTTTTCTCATCACCAGATATTGAATGTTGTTTTTTCTCGCTTGGGCTAGGCGCAACTTTAGTCTTTGCCAAAGTACTGAAGAGTTTGATACCGTTGAACTTCATTTTTGTCGTTTGTATTCGTGCAATGAAGTCAGATTTCGAATTGATGAGATTGGATTTTACGGTTAATGTAAGAAGAAAACAAAAGAGAAAAAATATTGAGAAGGAGTGGCTAGGAATAAAACAGGTCATGTTCTAATAGGAAGGAGTTTGCTTTGATGGCGTAGAAAGATGAGGAGTACCAGTAAGAAAAAGAAAAATAGCCCAAATTAGCACCACGCATGGGTTTCCGGTGCTTCCTTCGTAATAAACCTAACAAACTCCTAAGTGGATTGTTTGCCCATATAATCCAAACAATACCGTTTCCGCCATGCTGGGAGATTTGCACAGTATGATGAACTAGTTAATCCTCCATTATTAAAATGCAACGCAATGAATGAAATTATCGATATCAAAGCATGACTTCATCACTCCAGGGACAAGCAAAAGAAAAATCAATTTGCAATGGATGAAACTGCAAGCCCTAAACGCGGCCAATACACATCCTAGGATAATAGACAAATTTTGCTGTTCGTTACATATATGAATAAGATTATTCATGCCCAACGTGATTAAATGGAGAATAGGCTTTCGCAATTGCTATAAGGGAGCGTTAACAAGCACAATGTCATCTTTGTAATATGTGCTAATTCGATATGGCCGACCGGCAAAGGCCTCCTCTCCCTTAGCTCCCCAAAAACAAAATATGGTTACCCTGCAGTGGAACCCAAGGACCCACTTATGTTTACATGGTAGACCGCTTAACCACATGCTCAGTACATCGAGCTCGATGACGATGCGGGAGATTATTTATGATTCCAATATTATTTCTTCCCTCAACCCCCCTTTAAAACATCTCCTGGCGCTTCATCATTTGCACCGAAAAATTTCTGTTCATTTGTGCATTTGGATGCAGACTTTCAAAAAGAGTCATCAATTCATAGTTGTATGTAAAAAACATTACGTATACTATATATATAACAGAAGCATGTAAAAAAAAAAAGTGTAAAAATGAATGGTGTGCTTATAGGTTGTAAATATGATCATGAGTATGAGGAAGGAGGGGGTATAAATGCATAGCGAATATAGAAAGCATAGGAAACTAACAAAAAAGCAGGTAGTACATCAATATAAGACATAAGGGAAACATGAAAAAATGAGTGTAAACAAGGTCATAATGCGGGCAAGTCAGTGGTGATGTTGCTGCTGTTGCTACTGCGCCTTAATTGTGCAACAGCTAATTGAGCTAATGTGCCACCTCCTTGTTCGATTGCCTTTTCATAAAGCTGGAGTGCGATGCCTCGATTGACCTGGACATGCCATCCATGTTGATAGTAAGAACCAAGAATAATTGTAGACGTTGCATCGCCTTCATTTGACGCGTCGGTGAAATACGCAAAGGCGCTAGAATAATCTTGAGGCACAATGGTTGCCTCATCCACCTTGAAACCGGCATGGTAGAGTTTTCCTAGGGTGAAGTTGGCTTCTATTACCCCCAAAGATGCTGCTTGTTCATAATAAACCAGAGCTAATGAATAAGATTTTTGCAACCAAAAGAGCTGCGCCAATTCCTGCATGGCCTTCTCCTCTCCTTGATCTGCCGCCTTTTTAAAGTACAGTTGTGCAACATCAAGATCTTGGGAAAGTCCTCCCAAGCCTTCTTTATGGAACACTCCGATCTTGTATTGAGCAGAGCGATGTCGACCAGTTTCATTTGCAAGCTGGTACCAGTTGAGAGCTTCGGCAGCACTTTGTCCCGTGCCTCTACCTTCTTCAATCATGCGACCTATATGGTACATTGCGTTGGCATCCTTGACGACAGAAGCGGACTTCAAGAACCATTCTAAAGCTTGTGCATCGTTTTGCTCCGTTCCAATTCCCATCTCATAGCATTGGGCGACTGAATTGAACGCTTCGCTGCACTCCGATTTAGCAATTTTGAGTAGCGTCTAATCAAAGGTACGGAAGTTAGTATTAGAATGTTTTTGATAAAAGTGATCGGCAAGTAATGCCTATTTCGTAAGTACCTTGAACCCCTGCTCTTGATCTTTTTCCACACCGCCTAATCCGGTAAGTGCATATCTTGCGCACATCACGTTTGCCATAACATTACCTTGATCGGCGGCTGTTCGATACAGCTCAATGGCTGTGCTGTGTTCTCCTCTTGTATGGTACATTTGTGCAGCAAGATAGATGGCATTAACACTACCATATTCCATAGCCGCAGTGTAACATTGAGATGCAGCTTCAGGATCTCTTGGAATCACATTACCAACACCACGTTCGTAGATCTGTCCCAAAAGCGTAAGTGCTAGGTGGTCCTTGCCTGCCGCTGCTGTCTTGTACAGTTGAACGGCGTGCAATACATCACGAACACATCCTCGTCCACGATGGTAGCATTTGCCTAGCTCTCGAATAGAATCAATGTGGTCCATTTCAGCACCTTTTTCAAAGAATTCAAATGCAGTGTCTTCATCTCCACATTCAGCGAAATTGCGTGCCAATTGGTACATTGCTTCAGCATTGCCTTGGTCAGCCTGAGACTTGAGCCAGTCTAAATCCTGTCTTCGATCTTCAGGAATGAGGTTAACAGACAAATCATCAGAACCTGATGAAGGTGGGTAGAAAATGTAATAGTTTAGTATGTCAGCTTCCATCATACACTACCAAGATTCCAAACGTACCAGCATCAGATTCGCTTTCTTCACTCTCTTCAGGAATGCATTCTAAATCTTCGCCGCGAGAAGACATAGCTTGCAAACGGGCAATGCGTCTCTCCGACTCTACCGTCATGTCCAGGCATTGATCGGCAGCAAGTTGGAACCAACGTAGTGCTTCTCCTGTACTCTTTGCAATGCCAATCCCACGTTCGTAGCAATCCGCGACCCAGAAATATGCGGCATGATATTGATCAATCTGTGCAAGATCCAAAAGCATAGTGAAGGCGTCAGATTTGGAAACGGAATCAAGGTCATCGGTAGATGCGGCACTGTAGAGACTTGTGGCATAGCGAGCTACCATGAAGCGGGCAGTACGACCAACATCCGTATTTTTCAATGCTTCATCCAGTGAGGCCTTTCGATAATGTGGGTAAGCTTCACTATAGTTTTCTTGAGTATGGCATATCTGTGCAATTCCATATACGGCACTGTACAGACGTGATCTATTTAGTAAACAAAGATGCATGGCAAAGGTGAATTTTATTTCAGCACTTACAGAGACGATCCTTGAGCTGCAGCAAGTTTGTAGAGTTCCAAAGCCTTGTCTAAATCTTGTTCCGTTGGTGATCCTTCATGATAGTATGTGCCAAGCATGAACATCGCATGAGTATCTTTGGCTTTAACACAAGTTTGGAGTAGTTTGAACGCAGCAGATTTGTCTTGCTGCACCCCTTTGCCTTTGCCGTAAAGGATAGCTAGCTCACGCATGGAAGTAATATCGCCAAACTCGGTACCCTTCTGTAACCATGGGATGGCCTGTTGATACTTTTTCTGCTTAATTAATAACTTTGAAAGAGCGTTGATGGCTACAGGGAGATCTTGTTTAGCTGCCTTCTCAAAGAGAACCTGAGCTTTGGCTAAGTCTTGTGGTATCCCTTCCAGTCCCTTGGAATAAAACAGTCCCAGAGAAAACTGAGCAGTTTTGTGACCCTTGGCGGCTGCTTTGGTATACCAGTCAAATGCTTCTTTGCGATTTTCTTGAACACCACATCCATTGGAAAGCATTAGTGCAACCTAGATCAATGGGTGAGTAACGTTTGTAATGCAATAACATACGGTTAAGTTTATACACTTACTTGGAATTCTCCATCAACATCACCAGCATCAGCGCTTTTGAGATAGTAATGGTAAGCTTTTGAGAGATCCTTAGCTACACCTCCACCTTCTTCATAGCAGGCAGCAACCCAAAAGAATGCACTAGAGAAGTCTTCCTTATCAGCAAGATTCTTGAGTTGATTGAAGGCAGTTTCAGGGTCATGCGGAGCATCACCCCAACCATGTAGCATATAACGGGCGACCATGAGCCTTGCACTTTGTCGTTCGTGTTTGGCAGCCTTCTTGTACCATCGGAAAGCATCGTTGAACCGTTTGAGCATATGAAGCAGTTGGCCCATAGAGTATTCAGCCATATCCGACCCAGCTTCAGCAGCCTGTTCGTAGTATTCCAAAGCACGTTCATAGTCTTGTTCGACGCCGTGACCTTTCTCATAGCAGTTACCAAGAAGACCTATGGATCTGACATCATTTTTGGCAGCAGCTTTTTGGAACCAGCTAAATGCGATCTTATGGTCTTGTGGACAACCAACACCTTCAGAATACATCAATCCAAGGACGCGTTGAGCAGATGGAAAGCCAGTAGCAGCGGATTTTTCAAGATACTTCAATGCTTCGGAATAGTTTTGTTCCAGGCCAAGATCACCCATTCGATAGTTCAGACCAAGTAGGTATTGTGCCACAGGATCATCACGGTTAGCAGCTGCTTTGTAGTGAACCAAAGCAACTTCATAGTTTCGGCTGACACCATGACCTTCTTCATACATCATGCCCAGTTTGAGTAGAGCAGGTGTACTATCCTGTTGGGTGTAAATAAACAGTTTTAACATACAGTGCGTGATAATGGAATATGGTTCAAATGTCCTTACATTTTGAACCGCTTTTTCAAGCCAAACGATAGCATCCTTATGATTTCCATCATCAGCTAAGCGAATGCCAAGACAGGATTGAGCATCAGGGAAATCTTGCATAGCACTCTTGAGATAGTATTCTTTAGACTTTTCAGGGTCTTCGGAGACAATTAGACCTTGTTCATAATGTAAACCAACAAGATATTGACCGTATCTAGCGAATAAATTTCAAAGTATTTAGTAATGAATTTTAGAATAAATTAGTTATTTCCCAAGAAGATGCTGGATGTCCTTACTTATTGCCAGCATCGGCACTCTTCTTGAACCAGTCAAATGCTTTCATGTCATCTTGTACAACGCCAACACCTTGAGCAAGCATAGCTCCTGTTCTATACTGAGCCAGGGTGTTTCCTGCGATAGAAGCCTTTTCAAACCACTGGAAAGCTTTGGTCTTATCCATAGTGACACCAATGCCATCAGCGTAGCATGTGGCCAATGGATAATATGCCTCAGATAAATCTTTGGAGGCTAAGTCACTCAACTGTTGGAAACCTAAGACAGCATTACGTGGAACACCCCATCCGTTGAGATGGCATTGTGCGACCCAGACAAGAGCAGATGGGTTGTCAGTATCTTGAGCAAAGGTGGAGACGGCAGAATAGACTTCAGCATAATCATGAGGGTCATTGACTATTTGGGCTTGCTCAAAAGCTTCTTGAAGAATGGCACTAGGACCTTGTGTCACGTTATCGGATGACGAAGCCGAGCTTGACGATTGGGCGTGCTGCTCTTGTGCTTTGACCTTGGCCTGTGCTATTTGCAGCAGGCTGTACAAACGATGTCGTGTAATTGGTTGATGTGATGACTCGATGGTGATATCTTGGTCTTCTATCTCACTGGCCGACGTTTGACTAGAATACACAATAGAGTCCTGTAAAGCTTCTGTACTAAAAGTAGTGGAAGCCGAAATACTGGAGCTCAACATAACAGAAGAATCAAGAATCACACTGCTCTCCATCAGTGAGGAATGAGGTCGAACGACTTGCAGATAGCTCCGTCGATGGGCATTTACCGAGGTGTAAGGTGGGGGAGAAGCTACCTTATCTTCATCATCTAGCATCGACTGCCGCGAGAAGCTAGATTCGGTTGCTATCGAAGACGTAACATCGATTTGTGAAAATAAGCCAGAGAAGGCACTTGCGTTGGCACTACTAATCGCTGATGTAGCGCTGGTTGAAGCATTACTTATTCTTGGCGTCCGCACTGGAGTCGATCTGGGAGAGGTCTGCCTCCGTCGGCTTAAAGGTTGTAATATGGTATTTCGTTGTACTGGCTGTGGGGCAGGTGGTGGAGGAGCCACTTCCACTTCCGTAGTTATAGCTATTGGCGCAGCGGCATCAGCAGGTGTATCAGGTCGATGATGTTGAGAATGACTGGAAGGGGGTCGAGGCTCTTTCTTGTTTTTTGGTAAAAATCTTGAAATTGCCGACAGAGCTATCTTTTTGTTCGTGAGCTTTTTCTTGCTGCTCTCGCCATCTTTTTGCTGTCGCTGTTTACTACTTTGATTGCCCATGGGTAAGCGTTACGCGAGTCGGATTATAATACTGAAGGGAATGGATACAGGTGTTGATAAAAATTTTAAAAAAGATGTATAATGAACAGTAGTTATGAAATAATATATAGAACAAAGGATGATGAAGAAGAACAACAGCAAGAAGAAAAGACGTGATACGAAGTCATCGTAAAACAGGTTATATATTTGGATCGATAGATGGGAAAAATGACTCGCGCTGCGTTTTGCGTAGGTTTTTGCGGCACCAACAACAAAACCACATTGGCACCAAAAATGACAGGACAAACGCCTTAAAAGGCTATCGACAACAAGCGATACTGCCGAGCCATCCGAGCACCCCTCACCTTATCACAAATCAGAGAAACAGATTTACTTATCATAACTAAATGTGTTGAATAAATATGAAATAGAGATTAACGTAGACTTGTATTTTACAGACGTGCGGTATTTGTTCAACTGATTTCATTAGAAATGGCTAAAGCATTATGAAAAAAACTCCATGATGCTCTTGCTATGACCGAAAAGGTAACTTTGGTGATACAACGCGCGACACCTGCTGAAGACTCCGCCTTGCGCCCAATGAGGGCAGGGCTCGAGGTCTGTGTCCCACCTGTCTGCAGCATGAATGAAATCATTTTCCTTGGTACGTGTCATTAAGGGCAGTTGCTACAAGGAAAAGCTAGGAGTCCATAAAGAAGGAAGATACATCGATGGATCCGGTTTTCATCTTGTCGTTTCGGAAATAGAGAGCATCATTGACTCGTCCTTTTGCAATCGACCATAGCTAACAACCCCATTGTTACATTAGTTACCTCGCTAACAACGGAATCAAACCTTTTGACATGTAACGCAAAAACTAAATGTATATAGTATCATAATTTACCTCGTCTGTTAGCCTGGTTTCCACCATTATGTTGACTAGATAGTCAATTTTCTGTTGCGAAGGTTGACTCAATTCGATTTCAAACGATGCATCAAAAGAGTGGACAAATTCTCTCATCTCAGTAGACAGATCATACTTCAAATGAACCAGTGCATGGTAAATTCTTGCCCGATTGAAACAAGTGCTTCCTAGCCAATATTGATCCTTTGTGGGTCGGACCTTCCGATACGCAAGCCATTTGCCTTTGTTTTGTATATCTGCATTCTCTAGGTTAGCAGACGTTTGGTCCGGCTCCTCGTCCAGCATCTGTGACACGTTAGAGTGAGACATTCTTTACATCACAAATGTATTTTTGGTTCATCCTCAATTGCTAAAACATACATACAGGAAAGTAATGTTCATCATAACGGTAGCCAAAGAGAGTCATGGAGTATGTTGATCCTTTGCCTGATATCATGCAAGCGTCACAGTCATGATCGGTTTGATAAATTGGCTTCCAATCAGCAGATGGCCATGTTTCGAGATCTTCCTGTAGCAAAGGGTTATTAATTCATTCAAACAGTAAATAAAGCTAGAAAACATATAACTGCTATGTACCGTGAAATGCTTCTTCCATACGGGACTGTAAACTTTATCCTTACATGTCTCTATCAGCCGGTTCACGGCGTTGATAGCAACTTTGAACCGCGTATCTGAAACAAGAAATGTTCCATCGTTCAGCGCGCCTCGGCATGCCACATTGTCGTTACAAAAGAGGTTTACAGGGGTTCTTACCAATATTGTCGCCGTGACCATATGTGGGGTCTACGATTCTGTACATCAAGTACTCAAAGTAAACATGAAAATAACCTTCTGTGTTGTTTTGATATCTTGTTGAGAACTCGGCTACGTGTTCATGCGTTAAATATGGCGCGCATTCGACATGATATGTAAACCGTAATATCCCTCCTACCTGGAAGTTCATGCGTTTCTTGCTGCGATAAGGTTGCTTTAACACCATCAATGATATCGTCCGCAACCACGAAGTCGTCGTCTTCATCGCTATCTTCATCATTTGTTTCACTTGAAAAGTCTACTTCGTTCGGAATTGCATCCGATTGCGGTTGTGTTGAAGTGAAGTGATCCAGTGGCCCCTTGGGTATATCTTTTCTATATTCCTGCATTCGTTCTTTACCAGCTGAGCAAAGAATGCATTACATCAGCCACTTTGAAGTATTCTATAATAGCGCTGTACAATTTACCTTTCATAACCTTTAGCATTTCGCTATAACGAGACTGCTTTCGCACCCTAGTCCTCTCCTCTAATATGGCTATAAAATTGTTAAATGTTAACGTTGTTTACAATGTGCTAAAGTAATAATTCGTTGATTCTCAGCCATGTTTCAGCAGCTCTTACCGGATTTATCGACATCCCATTCTTCCCCGTCACTTTTGTCTTCGTTGTCACTGATAATATGTACTTTCCGCTTACTTCGCATTAACTTCACTTCTTCACCAGAACTTTGCTCACTTTCCGAAAAAATTTGGAGAGGTGTCGTTGAACTTTGGTTGATTTCGTCATTCTGTAAATTCTCGCTACGTTTCCGTAAGCGTCTAAGCCCAGTACTATGTGATCCTATTTACCCACATAATTAGAAGCGATTGAATGGCTACAACCCTTTTTAAAAGGTGATATAACCCACCTTCACTTGTTGAAAGAATTTCTTCATCCTGAGTGGCTCCTTGGAACCTGGCATCTTGAATTTTGTCAGCTTGTTCATATACAAGAACATTCGTCTCGTTGGCGGAGTCATCGGATTTGTCCTCGTCATCCAAAATGACTTTTCTCCTCTTCTGTGGTGATCGAATGCTTAGATTCTCCATTGTAGTTTCACTGTCGCTTCCTTCATCGATTATGATTGCTTTGGAGTGATGTGTGCTCTTTCGACGGCTTCCATTGACCCTTGGCTTCTGTAAGGAGCGGAAATTAGTTATCATGCGGATCCCATTGAAATCTTGGTAGATACTATGCTTATAGACGATATTTACCAGTACGTCTTCGTCTTCGCTAGTTTCTTCATCAATCAAAATGGTTTGCTTTACATAGTGCTTATTTGATGTATGCGGCAAAGCTGATGTGGACACTGACGCTTCTGATGCTGAGGTTATATTTTCGATACTTGACAATGGCAAAGAATCTTCCCTTGAGATAACTGCTAGTGTCTCTCTTGTCGTTTTATCTGAATCTGTTGACGAGATCGCTTTAAAAAATTGAGTGATTTTCGAGGATTGCATTATGCCATGCTCGGACGCGGTGGAAACTGTAAAAAACAGTAGCCAAGTCAAATAACCGCGACGTGACTTTTGATGCTCGAGCCTGCTTTGCATGCATTCCATTTTAAATTCATTATTCCCCCTACAATTGTATATTCCTCACACTGTTTAAATACGCATTATATAAGTCAGCACAAATATCATTTGCAATGCCGAAGGCTGGCAGATCTTACTACTATGCTGTACGAGTTGGCAAAAATCCTGGCATTTACACAAACTGGTAAGGTATTGCTGTTTATCGGCACAATTACAATATACTGTCTGAACATTTCAACAGGTCTGATTGTGAAAAACAAGTAAAAGGTTACCCCAATTCAAGATACAAAAAGTTCAATACAAGAGAAGAGGCGGATAATTTTATTTCAGCCGCCGTATCAGAGAGTGGCAGTAGTAGTAAAAGTCGCAAAAGCGAACAGTCGAGTATAATGGCAGCCGAAGTCAAGCCAACTATGTCGCACACATCTTTCATTGTTGACACCTATAGAAACCCAATAGTGAGTTACTTTGTTCAGAGTTCTTTGCATTTTTCGAATAATTACTAAATGTTATACTTCAAGGGTGAATCAAAAGCGACTATCATTGAATCAACGACAAATGCAAAAACGGACGAAGCTGAAAAAGAAGCATTAGAGGTATGAGTCTGGGTATGGCAGTATCAATAACTCGTTTTAGAGGTTCCTAATATATCAAATTAATAGGATGAGGGTATCGAAGTCTATACTGACGGAGCAGCATCAGGAAATGGAACGGAGAACGCTTATGCTGGCATAGGAGTATATTGGGGAGCTAACGATAAGAGGTATCAGCAGATGGCATTTACAATACCAGGTTTTACGAAATCTCATCCATATTAATCATCATTACAAATAGGAATTTAAGTGAACCATTAGAAGGGAATCAAACTAATCAACGAGCTGAGATCCAGGTATGCACATGATTATCCTTTGTGATGATTTAGATACAGCAGTTTACGATTCCGTGATTGTTAGGCCGTAATCCGAGCCATAGAGACCTGTGGGAATGACGAAAGTGTATTAAACATTCTGACGGACAGTATGTATACTGTAAACGGTATGTCACATCATTTCCGCTAAAATCTGGTCATAGCATCGCTTAATTGATAAAGCAATTTCCATTCATTACTAGCCGTCAACAATTGGAGAAAAGAATGGGAAAAGAGAAATTGGAAAACCTCAAGTAACCAAGTGATAAAAAATGAAGATTTATTTAGACGTCTTTTCCACCTCATCGACACCCGACCTGGGAAGGTAATTGTGGTAAGCAAAAAAGCAGTATACAGTAAGCACGTTACACGTTTTTGTTTTAATTGAATGGTGCTGTACATTAGAAACATGTTCCTGGTCATAAGGGAGATCCTGGCAATGAAATGGCAGACCGCCTAGCTGTGAAAGGAGCTCTCCTCTCGGCAAACAACAGGAAGTCACCCGACAGTGTGTAATCAAATGACTTATTTCCGAGCTTTATATACTTGTTATTCCATACAATGCTTGTGCATATAATCATCAATAAAAGTTGTAGAAAGTTAATATTTATATAAATTTGTTAATCGAGAGAAGCTTTGGCAAAGGAAAATGCGTTTGCAACGGCTTGAAGTATAATTATCATGATAAACGAGGCGAACATCGATTCCAGCCGAAGAGTATCAGCAGGGCCGAACTTGGAGATGGCTTGCATTTGCATAGTGATTGCCTCAGCCGTAATATGTTCGCTGCTCCTGAGTTTACTTTCCGCTTCCTTCTCTCGTAGCTCTTCGATCAGATCGTCTACAATACAGCGATCGTCAAGTTCATCTTCTGTATCATGCGCTTGGAGATTTACGGTTTCGCCATTCGACAATGGCTCTTCATTTGTCGGGCTCGGGAGAACGGGTTGGTCATCGGATTCTCCTCTACCTGGTATAGATGTCTCCAGGACATTGTTTTCAGCAGTTATTTCATCTTTGTTTTCTGATGCTATTGGCGAGGCGTGTTCAATTAGTATAGGGGTATATGGATCCAAATTAATCGAGTCACTAAGAGATGTGTTGTAACCATCGCTCTTCAAGTCTTTTGATTCATTTAAGATAGAGTGTACAGCATTTTCTTCTTCGAATCCTCCAAGTCGTGTAGGAGTGAGTGGAGAATCCAACTCTGAACCGACGGTTTCACTATCGCTATGACCGTCGCTGTGACCAAATTCAGGTGTATCATCTTGGGTGATGACAACGCCTTCCGTATCACGCGAAATAGGTTGCTCTTTAGCATTCATGTCAATTAGAAAAAGACTGTTCAAACCCTTCAGGTTATTGAGAGTATCTTCCGGCTTGGCGGTTGAGGTGTCAAATACTTGGATTTGCTGAGGCTCGTCATCAAGAAACAATTGATAGTTGTATTTTGTGCCTCGCAGTAATTGACGATTGAGCTCGAATAAACCATCCTTGGACTTTGCTAACGGCTTTGGTATCCCATCTTCAATGGAGATGGCTACAGAGATGCTTCCCGAAGGATATATTAACCTGAACTGTGCCAGAGACATAAGGCACTGCTACATGGGATCTGGGCCACTATCCACAAAGCCCTTTTATATTATTTTCGGAAACGCTGGTTTGTTTACATTTCTGACATTGGCCATCAAGTGATCAAATAAAGCATAGAAATAAACGACAATCTAAGCGAGAGCTTTAAAAGTCCAACCCGAGTTATCACTTGTGTTTTTGATACAAATGTGTACTGCATATTCTAATTTTTGGACACTTGTTTGCACGATATGTGACCATCTGGTGTATAAACTAACGTTTGTACTGTGAGTACAAGGGTAGTCAATCAATAGTGTTCCTGTTTAATTAATTGATCTATTTCAATACTTGATTGACAATGTGTCTACTATAGATAATACCATTCATTATCATTGTAAATTAAATTTTGAACTAGGGTAAGAATCAACGTCATTAAATGTGTAGCAAAAATAATTGAATTTTCTTCGTCAGTAGAGGTATTTAGCAAATATTGCACACCTGTTCACTAGCTGTTAGAAATTGAAAACAGGTTAAGTTTACCGGCTAGTCGCCCTGAAGCATTTGACAATCATTTGTCTTGGAGGGTGGGGGTTGGCAATCAGATTACCCTAACCCATGACTCCGACGTCACTCATAGCAGCAAAAAAAAAATCCGTGTTGCCTGTGAGACCTGAAGGTCCAGCTCTCTCTCAAATACCTTTCAGCAGATCGCAATCAAGCCTGTATTCCATATATACCTTCGCTTTGTGACTGACAGAACACTATACAACACCAAAAAACTCGCGTTCTATTGGTGAATACGAGGAGCTCGCACTCCATCTCGCCTTATCTCACGGCATAGTGTGAAATTAGCTCATAATGTTCAGTCGCAATAGCAACGTAAGTATATCAAGCCTACTGGTGGTTAGCTTTCATATTCACTCAAGTTATCGCGTTTCACTCACATTTATTACTCCATTCCCTCACTTTCATCACCATCCACCATTGTTTTGTTCGACTGGCTTTGATTTACTATGACTTCCTTTTTGCCTTTTTTTTTTTCGCGTAACCGTGAATTGCACAACACATACAGATACCTCCGAGACGAGGTATTTTAACTGCTTCTAATCATAATAGACCAGTCAATAGCGAAAACGAATACAATGCCAAACAGTCACTCAAAGACACTAACACCAAGACTTCAACTCAAACCACTCGAGTGAAGTCTGCCACAGCTACCAATACCAACGTATTTCAGAAGCGACGTTCTGTCCTGAATGATGTTAGTAACGCCAAGGCGCAACAAAAGGTACAAAATAATGTTCAATATATTTGTTGTCAAACCCTTGTAATGAATTAGCTAACACCGCCATTTGCCATAGTCATCTTCTGATAGTAAGAAGGCTGTGACCAATGCGACCGAAGCTACGAAAACAGTTCGAACAGAAGTTAAGCATGAAACGATAACAACGGAAATAATCAAGGAAGAACCCGTTAAAGAACAAAAAGTGGAAGAAACAGTGCGTATTGTGCCTGTTCGACCTATTATTCTGCCAGCACACCTAAAGAAATCACAACAAGACTTGAAAGATGAAAGCAAAGGACTTCATAGTGCACATCTGGGAAAGCGATCACGTTCCTTTTTCAGTGACATCTCTAATCATATCAGCACTCGCGAAATGAGCGAAGATATACACGAAGCTACTGTTGCTGAACTTGACGAAGAAAAGCGCGCTAACAAAGTTGCCACGCAGACATGGACTGATTTGGATGCTGAAGATAAAAATGATCCCATGATGGTTACAGAATATGTCAATGATATATTCGAGTACATGCGCGTCTTGGAGGTAAAATTCAATCTTGTGTGTTTCTAATTTTTGCCGCTTTCCGGACACTGACTAATCCCAATCAACAGCTCGAAACTTTACCTCATCCTGAATACATGGATTCTCAAAAGGAACTCGTATGGAAGATGCGTGGTATCCTGATTGACTGGCTCATGGAAGTCCATTGCAACTTTGGACTTTTACCAGAAACTCTGTTTCTTGCTGTAAACATAATCGACCGTTTCCTCTCAGCTCGTGTTGTTTCTCTCGTGAAGCTTCAGCTAGTTGGAGTCACAGCCCTTTTCATTGCTTCCAAGTATGAAGAGGTTATGGCACCTTCTATTAAGAACTTTACATTCATGGCCGACGGTAGCCTAAAGGATGCTGATATTTTAAAGGCAGAACGTTACGTTCTTCAAGTCTTGGATTTCCAACTCTGCTATCCTAACCCAATGCACTTTTTGAGACGTGCATCGAAAGCAGATAACTATGATATTTATACTCGCACGGTCGCAAAATACTTTATGGAAATTCCACTTGTTGACCATCGGTTTATGTCCTGCCCACCATCTTTGATATCAGCCTCTGCGTTGTTCCTGGCGAAAAAAATGCTTTCACGGGGCGATTGGGTAAGTTTCAGTTTTATTAAACGGTTTCATTGTCTATTGTTTGGTTCAGCTTTGGCTAACCGCCAGTTTGAATCAACAGGATGCCAATCTTGTACATTACTCTGGCTATGAGGAGGTCGAACTTCGCAAATGGGCAGAATTGATGCTTGACTACTTGGCACAGGAGCCCATTCACGACGCATTCTACAAGAAGTATGCAAGCAAGAAATTCATGAAGGCCAGCATATTTGTTAGAGATTGGATAGTCAAACATTATAACCGAGACTGATTGAGTCTAGTAGTAATAGTGTTGTTCAATCGGTTTTTACCCAGTTCTTGTCTATACCGCAAACGTTTTTCTTATTTCTTTTTTTTTCTTTCACATTTCTTTTATTTCATTGATTTCTTCTTCTTTTTTTTTTTTATTGTTTGTCTTCAACCTTCTGTCTCTGTTGGATGGTTCATTGTCATTCTTTTAAATACAACGTTAACATACATATTGGGCTTGAATGTCAGCACATTAGCTGCAAAGACTGTGGCTTGTGCATATTCTGGAAAAGGGAACAGAAACCGTACTGCCAAATCCAAGACATTGACAGGGAACTCAATTCAATTTTTTCCCGACATAGTAAACTCGATCTCCCCCTTTTGACTAGAGCTATTATGGGTAACAAGCCATCTTTAGAGCAGGCCTTTGACACTGCCAACCAAGTATATCACGAATACCAGCGCATACAAAAGGAGCAACTAGGTCAACAACAACCTCAATATAACAACCAGTATCCCGGAAACCATTCTCAGCCTTTCCCTCAGCAACCTTCATATGGTGATGGACAACTTCAACCACAATCCCATCAACAACCTCCTAACCAACATTATAATAACCATGCGCCCCAACACCCTCCTTCCCCATCTCATTTTGATGAAGGCGACGATCCCGAATACACTCGCTTACGCGGTCTTGCCCATCAGGAGGCCTTGACACGGAATGAATGCTACGAACGTAGCCAACAAGCTTATAAGAATGGTGATGGTGCTGGAGGTAAAATTTCAACGCTGGACTCTGATTCGACTTGATGAGCAATTAATAACCAATTTCCACGCTCAGCAAAGGAATTGTCGAACCAGGGACACGAGCACGATCGCCTTATGAAACAGTACAATAAGCAAGCGGCAGACTCTGTGTATAACAGTAAGTAGGTTTCATCGGGATTTTCCACTTGTTACCATACTTTCTCACACACGCTTATTTATGGCTTGTAGAAAAGAACCGTGATAGAAGTCCTGATGAAATTGACCTTCATGGACTGTTTGTGCAAGAAGCTACCGAGCGTGCTGAAGAAGCCATCGCTCGCTGTCAGCGAGAGGGTAGAGATCACTTGACCATAATTGTTGGCCGAGGCAATCATAGCATTGGTCAGTAACCATGTTTGCACGTTTTCTTTCCACTTTTTTTTTTTGGTATTTGAAACAACCTAACACACCGACAGATCACATCGCTAAGCTCAAGCCAGCCATAACCAACTTGGTTGAAAAGTATAATGTTCATGTCGAGCCCAATACCCCCAATCCTGGTTGTTTGTATGTAGAGTTTGGCAAAGGCAAAGGAGATATGCGCTGGCTCGATAGACTGGAGGATAAAGTTCGAGGAGGTGACTGCACTGTCATGTAGAATACAAAAAAGTTTTACAAGACAAATTTTTGAGCGGCACATTGCATCTTTGTCAGCTCAAATTTTTTGGGACATGAATCATCATCATCATCCAACCCAATACACACAAATAAAAAGGATAATTATAGCGAATCAATGCGCACATACATAACATGCACAGTTCTCGAGTACCTTATTGTCTCTCTTTTACAATAGAGCGCCCTCATATTTTATGTTGCCTCTTGGATCCTATGTCAGATTATGTTCTGGTAGTGCATTTTGTGAAAGTTGGATCACATGCACACTGATCACATGCTCGGAGAAATACGGTGACATTTTAGTTGCTCACTGGCAGTCAAAGAGCCAATGGAAAGCTGAATGTGGACAATTGCGGGGTAACAGTCTAATCGAGCATATGAAAATGACTGCCAGATTTTGTAACATAAATATCCAAGAATACTTCTCCACTTTGTCTCATTTCTCACTTTTTCTTATCTTCTTTTTTCATTATGAGTGCTTCTAAATCAGCCCAAACCTCCAAGCAACCAAGACCAAAGACTTTAGTAACTCATTTGCTAGCTGGTGGGGCTGCTGGTCTTATTGAAGCATGTACATGCCATCCTTTGGATACTATCAAAGTCAGAATGCAACTTTCAAAGTCTGGAACTCGAAACGCAGCTGTATGTATTCTTTTCATCCTTCAACCCAATTCATCTACACACCACGTCTAAATGGTTTTTTGTTCACTCAATTTATAGGGAAAGCGGCTGGGATTCATCGGTGTTGGAGCAAAGATTGTGCGAAATGAATCATTCTTTGCTCTTTACAAAGGTCTCGGTGCCGTTGTAACTGGTATTGTCCCCAAGATGGCTATTCGATTTAGTTCCTTTGAATACTACAAGACCTTGTTGGCTGATAGTCATGGCAAGGTTAGCACTTCTTCTACCTTCCTTGGTAAGTAAACTCCTGAGATAAACCCGAATAGGTGCTTGATGCGGATATGCATGCACTGCAACAACTAACACTTCTATTTTCATTAGCTGGTTTGAGTGCTGGTATTACTGAAGCTGTTTTGGTGGTCACACCAATGGATGTGATCAAAATTCGCCTGCAAGCACAGAAGCATTCCATGACTGATCCAATGGATATTCCAAAGTACAGAAACGCATTCCATTGCGCATACGAAATCGTAAAGCATGAAGGATTTGGAGCTTTGTATAAGGGTGTTGCCTTGACCGCTCTCAGACAATGTAAGTTGTTGTTTCCAAAACTTCTATTTTATCCTCATAATGATGCTGACACATGTTTAAACTTCCGATCAGCCACGAACCAAGCTGTCAATTTCACAGTGTACCAGGAGATGAAGAAATATGCAATCAAAGCCCAACAAGTCGATGAATTACCTTCCTATCAGCACCTTATTCTGGGTGGTGTGTCTGGTGCTATGGGTCCTATGTCCAATGCTCCAATTGATACCATCAAGACTCGTATCCAAAAGAGCAATGCTACCGGATCTGGCTGGCAACGATTCCAGACCGTCACCTCCGAAATCATCCAGAAAGAAGGTTACACTGCATTCTATAAAGGTCTTACCCCACGACTCATGCGTGTTGCTCCCGGTCAGGCTGTAACATTCATGGTGTACGAAAAAGTCAGAGGATGGATCGACCTATTCCACGACAAGTGGGATGAAGGTGAAGTTGTTGTAGCTGGCATCAAGCTAACCAACAAATAATCTCCCAACATAATACCAAAATCACTCTGTCAACTCAACCTCCTCCATTTATGCAACAGCATTGTACCATATTATATAAATTGAATTTAACGAGAGAAAGCAACTTCAATGTGCTAGGTTTTTTTTTTTAGTTTTGGTTTGCACCAATATTTATGAGTAATTTTATGGCGAGTCTATGCAAAATTTTAAAAAAAAATATTTACAAGTGAGATATATTACGCTCGTAATGAACTAAGTGTATGTTGCACTTCCTCTAGCCTCTCTCGTAAAGAAGATCGTTGAAGTCGCTTCTCCCACAAATCCCATACTTCCTTAGTAGGGGGATCAGTCATACCATCAGTGACCTCACCATTGGGCTGAATGGTGCACGTCTGCAAATTTTTTTGATTTGCAATTGTAATACCCTTTGCTGTGGTGATGGATTTTACAAATTCACCTATTCGATTGAAAGCGACTGTTCGTTGTTTAGTAGCCAGGATCATTTGAAATACATGAGGTTGGTCGACATAAAGTTCCAGTTTCACTTTGGTTGGGGAAGCGGTAAAGTGCGGAGAGGAAGAACCCGGATATTCATTGGAAGCCTTGTAAGCTGAATAAATGGATTCATCTCTTAAGCGTTCAGCCGTTCCGACTTGCTACGAAAGAGGGAAAAATCGTGAGAAAATCACTGCTCCGATAAAACTGATGATATACTTTTGCTCATTCCAGGTAACACCACTTACAATTAGTAACGGAGGTAATCCGTGAAGTTCCTGTTCGTCAAAAATCGGACTGACGTATCGCATTTTGAGCGTAGCATTGGGAGCGTACAAATGTACTCGATCCAAATCTTCATTGGACATTGACTGTCGGACGGCTTTTCCAAGTGGTCCAAGCGTTTCAGGTTCAAACTGCGGTAAATTATTAAATTCTAACGCTTTCGAATGCTTATGTGAAAATCCACTAGCTGGTAGATAATCCGTCGAGATGTTGGTAAGAATCGATGGTAGAGAGTGAGTCAAGTCTACCCAAGGAGATAAACCAATCGCACCGGCTGGTAAAGGTAAGTTACGGTCACGTAACAGTAGTAACAAAGCCATCACCATTCCGCCCCCATGCGATTCTCCGGCGACAATGAGATTTTTGGGATCTACACAGTCGCTATTTTCTTTATCAATGAGTTGTAAATAAGTTGCAAGTACATCCTCTAATGGCGCTGGAAAAGGATGTTGAGGTGCAAGTCGTTGATTGATAACACATACCCTACCACCGGTAGCCTGAGGAACAATGACGTATTAGATATTTCCGTTTACATAACTATATTGAATCTGTCAGTGGAACCTCTTGCCTTTGCGATACTGGAGGTTAATAAACGGTGTGTGATAGTCGACCCCATATAGCCTACTCCGCCATGAACATAGAGAACAACGCTATCATTCTTCCGTGCACTTGGCACATCCTCCGCTACTAACCATTCACCCGACAGCAGTGGTGCAGTATTTTTATCACCAATCCAGTCCCATCCAATGGCTGGGTAATCATGCTTGTCGATTGCTGACTCTAGAACAGCGCCTGCTTTGATTCTATACGATGAAGGGATGGTAAAGTCTTTGCTAGTTATGTATGGGGGAAGTGGGATATGGAGTTGAGAGGTAAGCCACTGCATATGCTCAACAGTCTGAAATCTTGAGCGGGATATAAGGTCGCGTATAAGCGCAATAGTAATGTGAAACTCGAGCGACCAAGATTTCGCAGGCGGTCCTGTTTGTTAAGTATCCCATATGAGTTTGGCATTTGTAGTTGACAGCGGCTTCAGAGTTATTGTCTGGGATTCAAACCTTTTGTATAGTGATCGCTAATGACTTTGCTTAATAAAGTCGGAGAAGGCAATACAGTATTGAGTATGGTCTTTGCCGTCGATAGTTTGGGTGGCGATCCAAAGCCGACTTGGCTCATTTTGGCAGCATAAGCAAGATTAGCCGCAATCTTCTTATAAGCCATTTGCAATGGATTAGCACGTATAGTATTGTGGTATGGCGTCTACGGTTGTGGCAATAAAAAATAAAAAAAATAAAATCCGAAGGAGAGAAAAAAAAATTAGAATTCCGACATATCCCTGAGGTAACTGTCGTATCAGCAACTGATTTCTTTGGTAAATCTTTCAGCAATGGCATATTACGAAACATTCCTCAAAGGCACCGAACCGGCAGCGACAGCGGCAGCTCTTCCAGCGGCTTACAAAAGAAATCTTTATTTATCCGACATCGATTGGAAGCGATCTTTAGATGAAGGGTTCGCACTAATTTACTCTACTACTGGGGTTAATGCTCCACTCCCTTCAACTCTGGCCATCGGTCCTGACGACGATCCAATACTATGGAATCGTAAGCGAGTCAATGTGTTTAAACCGGCCACCGATTTTTACGAGTTTCGACAAATGCGTTCCGAAATTCTACTCACTCGTATTCGACAAAACTTCCACTTTACAGGTTGGTGCTATAATTGTTATACCTCTGTAGTAAGTTGGTATTAATTAACACTATCTGTTTGAAGATATATCTATGAGGCGTGTTTCAAATGGTCTTTATATAGTACATAAGGAAAGAGGAACGCACGCATTCTTTGGAATAGATTGTCCAAAGTTAAACGCCGAGCTGGGCAGTGAGGATGATTGTAAGTCGGATGATATGGACTTGCCTTGCAACAAAAACCCATCCGAGTTAGTTTGTCGACGATTCAAGCCATACAGCTATACCGTCGGATTAAGATATACGTTCCCATTTGGCGACATTAAGGATGTCCTTATATATGCCCCTGGTATGTGTACTGATAGAGGAATAGTAAAATGCATCATAGGATAAATGACTATCTTCTAACTATACTTCCTAGGGTTACCATTATTTGCTCAAGCTGTATTCCTAAAATCTTGCATAGAATATCAAAAGGAATTCGGTGCTTTCCAAGTAGGGCAACCATATACTGGATTGTTCCCATTTGCGCCTCATGTTAGGGTATCGTTCATGGAATTACCAGTAGAGCACTTGCTCACAACAAAAGATCCCTGTCCTTCCCTCTTACTGATATACGAACGATTTGCTATGGAAATACTCTGCGATCCAGACTTTAGTTCGGCCGGAATGGACTCTAATCCTGCAAAATGTGGCATGTTTCCAGCATTGTGGTGCAATTCAGATAGCGAAACTAACAAGCGGCTGACACACCTGGCTGAGCAGTGGCGCCAAAGCTTATTGGCTTCCAACGACAACTCTAAATTCGATCTTACGTTACTACAATAACATATACCTTCCTTAAGCTTGTACTTTGCGACAGATTGACCACTTGTAACATACCAATATTCTCAATGTATTAGCCAACGATGCACACTTTCCATATTGATAAATTAAAAAGAAAGTTTTTAAAAAATTGTATTTTCATCGTTTGCTTCCTCTGTATCTCTACTCCCTTCAGGGTGCATCGCTTTAAACGTATTTCTTTGGGCCACAACTACAAGCATTATGCGGTCTGGTTGTCTGGTTCAATCAGATAACTGTATATCAATGCCATAGACGTCGAAGGCTGCAGGAAGCCACTGGTTTCGTACCATGACAAAAAATAGAGGGTTTGAGATGAGGCCGAACGGTAGGACGTGGAATTGCAATAGCCAATTATCCATTTAGAACCGGAGATATTGGTGGCACGCTTTCGGCATAAGTATGTGTAGGAAAACGACTGTCAATTTGATATCAATGAAGAAGTGGGATTGGCTGATATTCATTCTTATCGTCTCCCGAGACTACAGCATGAAGTTACATTTGGATACAACTTTTATTGAGGGATGGTATGTTGAGTATCGGGAGTCTGTCAACTTCCTTCTTTGGAATGATTATGAGCTTAGAATGGTATGTTTTTGAAAGATTGAGGTAGAGGCTCGACGGCGGTATTGCAAAAGTATCAAAATTCATACTGATAGACAAAACTAAGCGTCCACCAATTGGGAACGAACATATTTGTCTGTTGGGTTTGGCGTGTTCTCTGTCGAAGTTACGAGGACATTCTGCGCGAAAGGTGGTGAATTCGCTTACTGGAGAACGTTCCGCAATGTGTTCGCCATGGAACTCCACGGCGACGTCCAAGGCACCTGTAGATTTATTGAAACGACTTTCCAACAAAGTCTTAGGTTTAACCATGGTAGGAATGATGACTTCAAGTGTGGCGGCATTGAACGCGGGAACCGGAGATTTGACATTGGACATGTTCATAATATAAATTATCGAAGTAGTGTAACGGACGCGTATGAAAAAGAGTTATTAGACAAACGAGCTATTGCTTTTTATACAGGGAGTAAATGAAATGTATGTAACAAAATCTATCGCTTCACTAGACGAAGCATAATGTATAGTAGACCAAGTATACTTGTGCATTGGTCAGGTTGTTTCTTCCATAACAACATTGACGTATCGTGTCATTGCTTTGTTTCCCAGCCTGATTCGGAAGCTCTGGCCGCAGCGTTCATTTGCTCCATGAATTCTGATTTGCAGCAATTGTCAGTGTTGACGCGCGAAAGAATCTGATTTGAATGTTCTGTGATCTTCTCTCTCTTGGTCTTATCGCTATATGCTGTCAGCTTCATATTGTACAATCCACAGCCAAGTCTTGGTAGTGCCGATGACAGAACGTAAAATCGGCGATGTTCGAACGGCAACATGGATTCATTGTTATGTAACTCGATCGCTTGCACTTGAAGCGGGTTACTATTGTCTTCAGGATTCTCCAGCGTGGCTTCAACGAACAACTGTGGGCTGTTGATCGGTTTATGAAGCTCTACCAACCAGGAATAACTAGCAAGGGATTATTAGTGAGATAAACTTTACTAGTCTAGCCCATGGATGCGATTACTTACTGTGCACTCAACTGCTCGTTCTTAGCATTGATAGCAAAACTGGCGCTCAAATCTTCAAAATACTTTGATTTTCGAAAAGTGGGTTCCTTGACTTTTTTATCGAATATGCATCCGCAAGCAAAATTCGACATTTTGTTTGGAGGAAAAAGAAAAGAGTAATTTTCTAGGAAGAAAAACCCCGTAAGACATTAAAAATCACACTGGCTTGCTATCAATTATCTTTACTTATGAGTTTGTCTCGCAAATATGAAAGGCTTTCTGGTAACTTCTTTATGCCTCAAGAGTGAGATTCTAAAGTAAGTGAACCGATTATTTCTTTATGGCCAAAGGGACAAAAGTATATTTGACGGTAAAGATAAATGTTTCATCTGATGCTGGACCCCTTTTTGGCAACCGATCATTTGAAACCGTAGTATTTAAATAACAGGCTGTCGTGGAAAAAATACTTGCATTTCCTCCTTCTTATGCTTTCACCGTAGAGTCACGATTTCCTATGCCGAAGCAGAAGGGTAGAAAGTCCTCGCACGATTCTGACCATTTCCCGCTTCATCCACTTGCTCTATGGCCTTCACTACGCTCTCCTACCATCATTACACCAGAACTGCAGCACAACTCCAATGCAAATAAGTCACCAACAGGACAAACTACTCACATGGGACATGGCGTCCAACCTAGCAAAGCCAATACAAAGAAAATGGAGGACACCGTCGGGCTACCTCTTACAAAGGATCTGTTACGAAGAAAGAACAGAATAGATCAGTTTGTAGAGGAAGTTTTCCGATCTCACATCGAACAGGCCAACAGGGGACCTCCCACTTCCAATATACCCTTTCAAAAGAGACATTCTTTAGATTTCGGCAACTTGGAGTTCGAGAATATGAAATACACTCGATCATCCATCAGCAGTTCGCCAGTCCAAGTACATTCATCGCTTAATTCTCCTATGTTGAGTAGCGACAAGTCATCTGTGTTCCGATCCGATCAAAATGTCATCGTCAGGAATGTTTCCAAGAGTTCCATATACACAGCAACATCGCAACCCGTTTCCGAAACGTCTGAAGACGATCAAATCGTCGATGACACTGAAGCAGTAAATCATATTTGGCTGCACCAACCACGTTGGTCAACTACAACTGGGTTTAAGGCGATGATATATAGGGTTGCATCTCGTTGTGTGCGCTCCAGGCAGTGTGAAAAAGTCAGTTTTATGCTAGATCTATCAACAGATGATATTATTGAGGCAGCAGTTAACATCGGAACTGTACAAAACATCCGTAATGAACTTATTCTAGACAAAGCACTCCACCATCTTGAAGATGACTGGCCTACAATCAATAAGATGCAACATGACCCCTATTCACATAGCGAGCTATCCACAAATACTAGTTTCAGCGATTGGAACAACAGTGGCACTGAAGAGAGGGGTCCGGATCATGTATATAGGGCACCCAACTGTCAAAGGAGCAATCCCAGCAGCCATAACTTACATATTACACATATGAGCAGTGTGTCATCACTGGCATTGTCAAGTACTAAGCCAGCCGACAAGCGAAGCTCTAGGACCTCCGGATCCCCAAGTCAGGGACGGAAAAGCCATGAAACATTCGAACAAGATGACCGTCTGTCAAGTGTGGAACTACCAAATTGTGCCACAAGTAATCCATCGCGTCCCTCGAAGTTGACGAAGCTTGGAATATCTGACAAGACTGAACAAGAACCTTTTGTCAAGGAAATGAATATCCGATTCGAGCATACATCGCTTCATTTTCTGTCGCGAACTAACAAACTTCGACTACTTTTGTGGACAATCCTAGGAAAATGGTGAATGTGGACATCCCTGCACTATTGAGTTCTAACTATCTACTAATTCTAGATACACCTAGGTGGTTTGATTCCATTATCTTTTTACTGATAGTAGCAAACTGGGCGCTACTTTCATTCCAACCCATTTATGAGAAAGAAGACAAAATAGTATGGAGAAATAATGGAGTCGAGATTACCCTCTGTGTCATATACTCAATCTACACGTAAGTTTCCATCTCGAGTCAGTTGACACTGTCATCGTGACATAGGCATAACCTGATATCTTTCAGGTTGGAGATGTTTATAAAAATCATAGTATATGGATTGATCAATTTCAGCGATGGATTGTGGTCAAATTTCGATTTTTGGCACACAAGTAGACGATCTTTGGAAGTGAAAGAGAATCAAAATATATTGGCTGGTCAAGTGCAAATGCGTTACGGCCCAGATGGAATTCCTGGGTCTCCATTGCCTGCATACACGGAGCATCGACATTCGTCTGTGGGAGTGGGTAATTCAACGACACCTTACATCAAAGGAGAGCTTCCAGTTCCTTTAGCAACAAAATCATCCGAAAAATATCTAACAGATAGCGACGGGACACTTATCATATACCATAGCGCATACTTGGCAAGCGTTACAAATACCTTGGACTTAATGGTTGTCATAGCCTATTGGATTGACTTTGCTCTCATGCATTATGAATACCCCTGGTGCTCATTTTTCAAAGGAATTGCTGCAATGAAATGCCTTAATCTTCTTTACATTACGGAAGGAACTTCAGTAAGTTTTATCAGGTTGCAATACCTTCTTTGAAAGTCACATTAAACTATATCCATACGTTTAGGTAATTATGCGGTCACTCTCTGAATGCAGTGATTTACTCAGGAATGCACTCTTCATATTCTTTTTTTTCTGGGTGCTGTTTTCATTGATTGGATTATTTGTTTTCTTGGGAAACTTTGCAAGAAGATGTGTTGTTTATGATGGGGGTGATCCAGCTGGTCGATGGGAAGGTACGTATTCATTTTGTAAGGTAATGTTCTACTGTAGGCTGATGTAATCGATCAATAATATATTTATATTTATATAGAATATGAAGTTGTCGAACCAGAATTATTCTGTAGCGGTTATTATTATGAGAATCCATTGGATGGCTCAATTCACCGCCAGGGTCCGTACGATATAGTCACTCAGGCATTTCTGCAGCGTGGTACAGGCTTCTTTTGCAAAGTTGGCCAATTTTGTGTCCAAGAAAAAAGCCTTGCACCAGAGTGGACTTACCTCAGCTTTTTCAATATTTACTATGCAATGTTAAATGTGTTTACAGTCATTTCAATTGAGGATTGGTCATATATGATGTACGACACCCAGGACGGAACTTCAACAATAGGATCTCCTGTATTCTTCTGTCTATGCGTGTACTTCATGACATTCATTATGGCGCCATTGTTTGTTGGTATGTGCCTATTCTTTAGGATGCATAACAATGCTGTTGAATGTTAACACTTGACATTCTATAGCTGTTATCACAACATCATTTTCTAGAATTCGTGGAGAATCCAAATCCAGTGCTTTCGCGGCAAGAAAACAGAAGACAAGACAACTCCAAACCGATGAAAAGGGTGGCCAGTGGAAGATTACTACAAATGACGAAATGGAAAATCAACCTGAGATTCGATTAATTTGCCATTATATTGTCTCTAGTAAATATTTCTTTCTACTCGGACATCTGGTGGTTGCTATGTACCTCCTTGCGATGATGGTCAGGTCAAAGAGACAAGCACTCTGGACTTTATCCACTGAGCATACTAAATGGGGTAAGTCAACACCATGTGTTGCAGCTTTTCAAGGCAGATAAGAAAACTTGAACAGACCTTCTATTCCAGATACATTGGAAATCACCTTTACTCTGATCTTACTCTTCGAAATTATCCTTCGATTTTTTGGTAGTATACCATATACCGCCTTTTGGAAACAGAAAAATATCCTTTTAGAGTTACTGTCACAAAATTCCGTCCCGTTATTTTCTACTTTCCTTTGCAGTTAGTGCGCGCGATACTATTTGACTCCTGTGCACGGAACATTATAGATTTGACGATAGCTGTTTCAACGTCTATCATCCTTATACCAGTGATCAGGTATAGCTCAGCATTCCGGTATCTGACAGTATTTCAAGTTGCTCGTGCATATAGGATTGTATACTTATTACCACCTGTTTACCGTTTGATGGTAAGTTTGCATCGTTCTCAAAGTATCACTCTGTTTCCCCCCCTAAAATAGCGCAAATGTAGGAAAATGTACTGGGCGATGGAGAAGGCGTACTCAATCTGTCTTTCTTCACATTTCTTGTGTTATTCCTACTGTGTCCTGTTGCCATGCAACTTTTTGGAGGAGACTTTGATGTTGTGGCACTCACAGACGAACCAGTCATGCGCTTTGATAACTTTTATCAAAGCTTTCTTTCGTTGTTTCAGGTAAGAGATGATTGTTATATAAAGAAAATCATGGGTATGACCTCAAATTCTTACATTCTCGGTTTTCAAGATATTAACAGGTGAAGATTGGACCGTAAGCATTACGACTAATACTATACAATATAGTTGCAGTGATAAAAGCACATGCTAACCAAACATGGTTTATTCAGGTAATATTATATGGCGCCATGCAGAGTCAGGCGAATTTGTCGACTGTGTACGCTGGGATATTCATTGTATTCTTTTATTTTGTGGGTCATTGTAAGTTCATCGATTTCGCAATACTGCTCAACTAGTTTAGAAAGCTGACAGAAACTATAGATGTTGTTCTCAATTTATTCATTGCCATTGTGATGGAAAACTTTGACATGGATGAAGACGAAATAAGAATGCTGCAAATCAAAAAATACATCAAGGAAAATCAATCCCAACCGAAAAAATTAGAAATGGATATGATTGGAAGGTTGGTTATGCTTTTTAGTTACTGTTCTCCAGTAAGCTTAGACATGTACTAAAAGCGTTTAAACTTCAGACTTATCCTACCACTCTGCCGCGCGAAAGAGAAAAAACCATTGTCGATGACCAAACTACCACCAGATCTACTTTTTAACACTCCACAGACGGACTTTTTCCAATTTTTGGATGCAAGCAATTCCAATGAATATTCAACGAACAAGTCTCACGGACAAAGACCGCCACCATACTTGTAAGAATTTGATATATACTAGTGGTACAGTTGATAGCTAAATTCTAAAGAATACAATGTTGTGCAATAGATCCTGGGAAACCCGGAAATCCGCTGAAACGCAAGTTCCTGAAGACGACTTCACGGCAAACTTGGAAAAGGAATACAAGGACATTGCCGACGAAAATCAATCTAAAGTCAGGACGTTGATTTTCTTTGCAGAAAATAGTAAAATAAGACATGTATGTCGTCGCATAGTTGGATCATCGTCCGACCCAGAGGCTGAGAAGAAAAACTTGTACAACTGGTTTATCTTTACCTGTATTGTCGTTAGTGTCATCTTGATGGCAATCGACGACCCAGTGCTACGATTTGAGCAGCGCCCTCTGATATCTTACGATGATTTCTTCGTCGTGGAAGTTATTCTACTGGCAATCTTTGTTATCGACATTCTCATACGTATCATTGCTGATGGTCTCCTTGTTTTACCGACATCTTATTTGCGAAATAATTGGAATGTCTTTGACCTAATCGTGGTCCTTATTCAAGTGGTTGCAATGTTTGTTCCACTTATTGGTAGCGGCCGCGCAGTGCCATTAATAGAGAGTATGCGTGGATTGCGTCTATTCCGAATTGTTCGCTATTTTGAAGGAATGCGCCTGATGTTCTTGGATTTACTTCATGGTATTCCCAGCATCATTTGTGCTGGTGCATTGATGCTGGTCATGTACATCCCGTTTGCATTATACGCAGTCAATATCTTTGGAGGAAGGTTTTACCTATGCAACGATGGCGATGTTGAAGGAGTCGAAGAGTGCTATGGAGAATTTGTCGAAGTCGACTCCCAATCCATATATCAGCCCAGAGTATGGGCCAATCCTTACGGATATTCATTTGATTCCTTTGGAGTATCTTTATTGCATCTCATTCAGATTGCATCTGGTGAAGGATGGGTAAGATTTTCTAGTCATAATATAATGCATTTACGTCCTTGAGGATTATACTAACGGTAGAAACTGATAGATTTCTTCCTTGTTTTCTGCCATGAGTGTTCCACCTGAATTAGGTGTTCAACCACAATTTGACTGGTACTATGAAAAAATTTGGTATTCACTATATTACATTGCATTTATGTTCCTGGGGTCAATTTTTATTCTGCAGCTATTTATTGGTGTAAGTGCTTTATAAGCTTGACCTCCATGTCCGCTGGATTATTCAACATCCCATTGTATACAGGTCATATTGGAGAACTTCAAACAAAGAAGTGGTATCTCTTCTCTTACATCGGCACAACGCCAGTTCAATGACATTCAAAGGCGATTGGGATACATCAAGCCGTCCAGATTGGCTATTCGGCCGAAATCTAAAATCAGACGTTTGTGCTTTCATTTGGTGATCGACAAGCATGGCAACTATTCAACATTTATGTCCGGCACTGTGGTCTTCAACATCCGTAAGTGTGATTGTGATAAACATTTACAGGTATATTAACTGACTATGTCACAATTACCAATAGTTCTATTTGCCACTGAGTTCTATGGACAGCCATATTGGTTGGGCATCCTTCAAGGTAAGAACCAAACTGTTTATTACATCCACGATAGCCAAATATTTGTGATTCATTATCTAACGAGACATTGTGTGGTTCTCCAGAGGATGCCTATGTTGTATTGATTGGTATATATGCAGCGGATGTCATCATCAAACTTACGGGTCTAGGGTTTGCAAGAGTGAGTTTTGACACACCAGATTTAGCTCATCAATTGAATCAAGTATACGCTAACATTGTTACTTAGTGGGCGGGAAATCTGTGGAATATATATGATGCGGTTGTCGTCTTCGCAGCTCTAATGACAATTATACCACGATTCCTGGTTTCCGACGTAAGTTCAGATGAATAATTGGTTATACCTACATAATGAAAGGATATTGACAATATCCATAGTCTGTCCCTCTCTTTGTGGAAAAACTAGTTTTGATAGCATTGGCTTTCCGACTTGTACAGCGGAGTCCCGTCCTGCATGAACTGTTCCGTACGGTTCAGTGAGTATAACCATGTACTTTCAGGAATTATGAAATATTTTGCTAAGCATTTAATCCTAGGTTGTCGATCCCATCTATTATCAATGTTTCAGCAGTTTTCGCTCTCACATTATTGTGCTTTGCAATTATATTCAATCAATTCTTCGCCTTAGTGCGATTTGGCCCGAACGGCACCGTTCACGCCAATTTTCGAGACATTGGTACTTCATTACAAACACTGTTCCGAATGACCACTGGAGAAGACTGGGTATGTAATTTCAATCATATCAAATATTCAACTTACATGAGTTCTAACAAACTTCAAAAGAACGCTTTACTCCATGACTATGCTGTCGGTTATCCAAACTGCGTAGAAATGGGATCGTTTTATGTCGACTGCGGGTACCCCGTTATTTCGTACTTTTTCTTTCTCATGTTCTATTTTATATGCACATATATATTTGTGAATCTGTTGACGGTCGTAAGTAATTAATATGTCGAAGACGGTAATATATAACACCATTCTAAATTTCATATCTCATCGCCAGGTCGTCATTAACAATTTCTCATACGCTTTCGACAAACGAAATGCATCCAACTTGATTACTGAGGAAGATTTGCGATTGTAAGTAAATGGAAAGGTACCCATGACAATTGCTGCTGAAATCTAAACAAGACCTTATTTGTAGGTTTAAAGTGGCCTGGTCTACACTAGATCCCACTGCAACCGGATACATTCAACAAAAGGAGATTGGAAGGTTTTTACATGTAAGACGTCGATATACGATTCAAAGTATGCCCTAGAATCTAAATTGTACATTAGATATTGGAAGGAAAGCTAGGTATACGAATATACCCTAAACATTTGAGCATACCTGCTCTGTTGGAGAAAAGTCGAAGACCATGGAATTGTCCCAACCAGGAAAGGAAAACAACATCTCAAAAGATGTTGTCCAATTTTTATAAGAAACTATCTATATCCCATTTCAACACCGAGGAAGTCGCTAAAGCTCTATCGACTATGGACCTTAATGCTGTGAGAGAGGCTAGGAGAACATACGATTTCAAGTACAAAGTATGGGATTTGTATTTTGATCATTAGGCGATATCCGAGCTTGTCTAATAATTGTCGACAGGAACTACAATCATGTGTTGGACCTCGAGGACTTCCTTTTAGTGTTGCGTTGAGAGCACTTGCTCTTTCACTTGTGGATATTGCACAATCCCTAAAGTAAGAATCCTGTTGAATACTTGTTTAAGCTCTAGCATCGCCATACTGACAAACTTAAAGTCTGGACGATCTTGTAGAACAAGCTAGCCACGAAGCTGTCATCAAAGATGCTGTGGCACTTGAAAAAGCTCGTGGAGTGTTTTTGACCACTATCCAGCATAGACGATTCCTTCAGTGGCAAGAAAGCAATAGGGCAAAAGAAATGGAGGCTATTAAGTTTGATGATCTTGATGATCTTAATCTTTCACCAGGATTAGTGGATTTGAAGCAACCAAAACAGTTTCTGCCTACAGGTACTCATTCAATCATTTGTCTCCTTGAAATACCATATCACTAAGTCATGTTGCTATCACAGCTCATACCGCTATCGATATTCCAAGTATTATTGTTAATGATAGACAAGCACAGAGCCATACCGGAGATGCCGATTTTTTGCATCCAAATGTTGCTAGGTCCAGTTCTCCGCAGCACAAAAGAAGCTCAGATAATTCATTCTGTAGCAGCGAGAATAACCAGTTTCTTCCGGTTTCGATTTCCAGCTCACCTACTAGATCTTACAGAAGCTCTGTAAGCAGCGAGCCCGATTTCTACAGTCTACCAAATCCTCTACTGAATCCCCTCATCAATTCAAATCATAATATTTCGCAAGGACCCGCCAGTGATATCATAGAAAATATGGAAAGTAGTGAATGGCAACGGATGCTTCATGAAGCTGATGAAGAATAACTATGTAGAACTATCTTTAATTTTGTAATGAGCTTGTGTAAGATAGCCATGGAGAGACAAACCAATGATGTAATGATGAAATGAGATATGCAGTGCAGCATTGTTGTTTATTATCACAAAAATTGATTGATTCGTTGCAAGAGCAAGTAAAATTCCTGTATTTGATAGCTCAACGACGTTTAGTAGGGCAAGGGTATGAATTGATCAATAATGTTGTACCTGGCTGAGACTTATCAGCAAGCGTGGAAAATTCGTGGTTGCAATTGAAATAGAGACAGATTTTGTAACAGAGAGACCGAACCTTTTTCCTTCAAGTGAAAGCTGAATCTGAAACGATTTCACTTTAACCATGAGTGCGTCTGTTCAGTATGATTTACACTTGGGAGATTCATTTCATTCATCTTCTACTCAAGCACCCGAATTTATTTTGATGCGATGTAAGACTTCTTTTGCTGCTGCTACCGAATCATGTATTAGACCTATCCATTGACGAAAATTTGATAGATTCTTCTAAACCCAACAACATCAACAGCTCGTCGTCTCAAGAAACTAGCTGCGTGCGCAATGCTGAGGGACGACACTTGGTTTCATGGACAAATAGCGAGGTATAATCTGTTTTTGGTTTTACGTCTTCTTGTACTTCTTCTGAAAAAATGAATCCAGAGCAACCAGGTCACATATGAAGGAAACGAGAACACGACACAAGATTTAGATTGTTTATTATTATATGATGAAGAGAAACAGGTAGATGGAGAACCTTGATTTGATTCAAATGCAATTTCGTCAACTGATATCTTGTCATCCAGACATTTGTTCTAGAACGACCCCGTTTGTTGTTGAGTATGCGGAAAGCAAGGAAGACCCAGGCAACTGGAAAGAAAGTGGCTGAAGCTGTCCATGCAGAAAGCGTCAGCCGTGAACCAGCTGAAACTCATATTCGAAGCGATGTAGAGAATACTAGCGAAGACGATTTCGAAATGGATATTTTCAAAGGCATGGAGGAGTTGTTAGAAGAAGATGAAGAAGATGATGACGCCAACAATGGAGCCATCAGCGCAATGGAAGACATAAAGCCATCTGATGTTTTAATCAAACCATTGGAGAATGTGATAGAATCCATGGATGTCAGCACACCGTCACCTGCACCTCGGTTAGAAACTAAGTCAGCGACAAACTCTCCAAGAATCAATGAGCGACGGCGTAAGCCTGCATTGGCGTCTACGCCAATACGGCGACCGCTCACATCTACCAGTCTTCCATCTTCTCCGGCAAAACCACTAACACATATTGCAACACCTGTTTTAAAAAGTACAACGTCAAAGCCGCAGAGATCGGCATCTGTATCATCATCAGATTCATCGTCAGGAAGCTCTGAATCAGGCTCTTCAAGTTCAGGTTCTGATAATGACAGTAGTAGCGGAAGTGGAAGCGATAGCGAAGATGATGATGATTTTGCAAATCTGGCAGAGAATATCTCACAAACTTTAGATGATACCACCTCCACCAGTAACAGCGCACCTACCTCTCAACCTGCTCGACCGTCTTCAACAGTACCTACTTCATCGAACCCAACACAACCCAGTGCAAACAAGCCTCGCTCACTTCGAGCATTTTTAGGTAAGTGGATAACCGTTTCAGCTAAAACGAATCAGCGTATTGGTTTGTATTTACCGGTATTTGTAGACGGTGGAGATGAACCAATGGAGGAGGACGATGCAATCACCAGTAGCAGTAGCGACTCTGAATGAGTCGAATCGATTCTTTTATACCATCGATCGTCTTTTTTACAGTTTCACTTCTTTGGCTGTATTTATTCCAATGAAATGAATGCAAAATCTATGTACTCTAGAGATATTGCACATGTACAAAGAATGTTGTGTTTTAATCTTTTACTCCTCATTATTGTGTTGGTTGCGAACTGCCTCCGTATCTAGCAGACCGATCAGCAGCATCAATCTCAGCCTTCTCCTTCATGGCTCCATCGCCACTGATATTGCCTTGGCCCTTGATTTCAGATGTTTTTGCTTCAGCAGGAGTTGTCTCCTCTTGGTTGGTAGTAGCAGCTTGATCAGCCTTGACTTCATTATGATCACTGGGACTGAAGGTTTGGTAGAATTTATCGCCAATTTCTCTAAGTGTGCTAGACATACTGTAGTTCGTTGTATTTGGATTAAGTTAATACACTGGCTACAACATTGGTTGGCCTTTATATCTGAATATGAAACGCAAGGCAACATGTCATGGTGACGAAAAAAGAATGGCATGAAACAAAAATTTCGCAATTAAGTAGTGTTTGCTGCATCATTCCCAAAGGTTGGGTTTGTTTGAAGAGTTTTTTTTTATTGTTTTTATTGGTCAGTAGAAGCGAAAATGGTGTAATTTTTTGCGAGAATTTGGATATTATTCAGCGTCAGTGGTTGCTGTTGCAGGTTCATCTTCGGTTGCTGTTTCCTCAGAATGAGGTACAGAGACAGATACTTTGATGGAAACTTCGCGACCATCAACAGTTACCGTCTTCATTTCGTCCAAAACCTTTTGCTGCTCAGCTTCGTCCTCCATTTCAACGAATCCATAACCCTTGGAGCGACCACTAAAGATAGTAGAATATAGTGAGAACACGGTGAACGAATAAAAAATTATGAAGATGACGCAAATGACTGGCATTCATGCCGACATGTGGAATGATGAAAGATGCTTACGTTTTGCGCTTAACAACGTGAGCGCTCTTAACCCGGTAGTTTTTCAGAATGTCCTTCAGACCGTCGTCATCGGTGGAAAAGGGTAAGTTACCAACAAAAAGCGTAGTCTTGGAAGGTTCTCCTCGGTTGGCAGTGGCATCATCAATTCTGGCTGGAGCCTTTGCAATCTTGCGAGGAGCCCGCTTCTTACTGGTCTTGGACTTGGTAGTCTTCTCAGCGGCAGTTCCATTCTCAGCTGATTCCTTGTCTTCCGCAGATCCATCATCCGCTTTCTGCTCAGCATCAGAAGTACTAGCCTGTGGACGTAGAAATGAGTGGGAGTCAAGACAGTGGAAATAAGTAACATAATTATAAATGGATCATTTTGGATCAAAGTGTTTGATATAATTTAATTGCAATGAGACATACCTCCTTGTTCTCACGACGTTGGCGACGCTTTTGCGGGGCTTGAGAGCGAGGTTTAGGCGTACCGTTGACAGCGTTTGATTGGGGCTTCGCAATCTCTACGTTAACCTGACGGCTACCAAACTCTTTCTTATCCAAATCCTTGGCTGCCTTTTCAGCCTCCTCTGGAGTTTCGAAAGAAACAAAACCGTAACCAAGAGATCGACGACCTCGCGTTACAATGCTAGCTTTTTCTCTGAAAACGGGATCATACAATCAGCGGTGATTCGATCGCGCCATGTGTGCAACTCAGCCTTGAGGATCCGGTTACTTACACTTTTCCAGCGACTTGGAAGAACTGAATCAAATCTTCTTCAGTCGTCTTAAAGGGTAAGTTTCCAACAAAGACTTGCTAAAGGTGATATCAGCGATACAATATTGTGAACGGAGGCAATGCGCATAATGCAAGCCATAGATAAAAGCGGATCAGTTGAACTTTACCTTGAACTTAACTTCTTCGCTACCAGTAGCTTCAGAAGTAGGAGCGGGAGTGTCAATGACAGGGTCTGTGGCAGGTTCGGCCATTCTACGCGATGAAGGATGGGAAAGAAAAGGTTGAATGAGGATCCGCGTTCGTTGTGCAGCACAGCACGAGACATGGCGGAGGGTCAAATCCCGATTGACTGAGTGAGATTGTGTGTGACAGCACTCAAATTTGGCTGGCAAGTGGTCTCTGCAGGAAAAAAAAAAAAAAAGCAAGCGTACAGCAATTTCAAACTTTTAATTCTTATTTTTTTTTGAAATCTCACCAATAGCCAACATTCACCATGGCTATGTCAGCAAGACGACCAAAAAGAAAGATACAGGCTCCAAGAAAATTGGTATATATCTGTTACCTGACAAATCGCTGTTCATGTAACGCTCGCATTGCTGACAATTCATACATTTTCGGTTCCTCGTAGCCTAGCTCAGACCCTCAATTTGACAAGTCATTTGAATTATTAGCTCAGGCAATTCACGAAATTCACCGCAAAAATGCCTCTAATCTCTCATTTGAAGAACTGTATAGAAATGCCTACATCATGGTGTTGCAAAAGAGAGCAGATACCTTGTATAACGGGGTTAAAGAGGTTATTTCAGAGCATTTGGAACTTGTAGCGGAGACAGAAGTTGTGCCTGCATTTGTGAAGACGACAGATACTAATGCAAGGATGAGTGCAGACGCAGGTACATCGTTTTTAATGACCCTAAAGCGTGTCTGGAACGACCACACAACGTCCATGTTGATGATTAGGGACATATTGATGTATATGGTATGATACAAAACAGTTCCCATCTTAAACCGCGTAATCACCTTGTGCTAATTCCTCGATACAATTAGGACAAAAAACATGTTAAGCCTGCTAACATGCCCTTGGTATACGATATGGGCCTTGAATTATTTCGTGACAAGGTCATTCGATCTCAAAAACACCCAATCCAGGCACAATTGACGGCTGTCCTGCTCGACCAAATAAAAATGGAACGTAGAGGAGAGCAAATCGACCGGAGTGCAATCAAAGCCGCCGTAGATATGCTAGTAGAATTATACGATCATGACAAGAGAGAAAATGTATACGTTGTGGACTTTGAGCCTCAGTTCCTCGAAACAAGTAGCGCGTTTTACCTTGTCGAAAGCCAGGCTCTTTTGGCGGAATGTGACGCTTCCGAATACATGAGAAAAGTAAGGACTTTTTGCATATTTATGTGATTAAATTAGTGAATCCCGTACTAATGCATTACCAAATCATAGATTGAGAAGAGGATGAACGAAGAATACCATAGAACCAGGCATTATCTGTCACCTGTGACGGAACCCAAAATTCGAAACATCGTTGAAACACAATTAATTACGAACCATGCTAAAACCATCATGGAGGTAAGTCTATGGCTCCCCAATTGTAGTAATGTGTACGCCGCATTCTAATTCAATTGATCAAATGTAGATGGAAAATTCTGGCCTCCGGCCAATGTTGGCAGCGAGTGCCATCGACGGTTAGTTTCCGCAATATGATCATTTCTACAGTCTCAATTTGTGATTTCATCTAACATGATTCCTCAATTTGATTTACAGATCTCTCCCGTATGTACAAATTATTCTCAAGAGTCCCAGAAGGACTCAGTGAAATGCGTACCTATATCAAAAACTATGTACTGGAACTGGGTAGTCTCATTAATGCTAAAGTGGACGCCACAAATGACAATGCCAAAGCCAAGGACAAGGATGGAGCAGAAGTTGGAGAAAAGCCAACATCAAATTCCGGTAGCTTATACACAGCACTGAGATGGGTTCAAGATATCCTTGAACTACAGGAGAAATTCAACAAAATCATAGAATTTGCTGTTTTAAAGGACAAGAGCTTCCAAACAGCGGTTAATGAGGTAAATTGTGGTGAGCGACCACATGGGTGATTAGACTACTACTAATTCTCATCCCTAATTAGGCATTTGAAGCGTTCATCAACGAAAATCCTAGGTCGCCTGAATACATATCTCTTTTTATTGATGAAAACTTGAAGAAAGGATTGAAAGGGGCAAGTATAAATTGGATGGGGTTGTTTGACTCCGGTTTTTATTGAGAGTAATGCATATCCCCTTTCCAGAAAACAGAAGAAGAGGTGGATAATATCCTGGACCATACCATTACCCTGTTTCGATTCATACGTGAGAAGGATGTCTTTGAGCGATATTACAAGCAGCATCTTGCCAAGCGTCTGTTGTTTGGACGCAGCGTTTCGGATGATGCAGAGAGGAGTATGATAACAAAGCTCAAGGTTGGTTTAAAATTTCTGCTGAACCAATTTGTGCAAGAATTAATTTAACAAAAAAATGATAACTAGGTGGAATGCGGTTATCAGTTTACCACGAAATTAGAGGGTATGTTCAACGATATACGGATATCTGCAGACACTGTCACAGCATACAAAGATTATTTGGATGCTTGTGGTATTGAGGTATGAAGCTTAGAGATTGTTCGGTATTTCAATACCTGCGCGAATGTAACCATTCAATTTATCACCCTTTTTAGAAACCCAAAATCGATGTGGCAGCGACGATATTAACGTCAACTTTCTGGCCTATGAGTGCTACAACATCGCCAAAGTGGATAATGCCCGCTGAAATCACTGCTGCTTGTCAATCGTTTGAAAAGTTTTACTATGGTCGACACAATGGGCGAAGATTAACTTGGCAGCCAAATATGGTTTGTAAAACATAAAATCCAGACTTCGATGCAAACTACCCTGAACTAATATATATTTATGCACAAATATCGGATTTTATAGGGAACAGCTGATATCAAAGCCAGTTTCAATACGAAACGGCATGATCTCAATGTCTCAACGTACGGCATGGCCATCCTTCTTTTGTTCAATGATATTCCAGACGAACAATTCTTGACAGCAGCTGTAAGTAAGATTCTAAAATACCATCAATTAGTATGATATCTAATCCTGGTAATGTGTGCAGGATATACAAGCCCAAACAGATATCAATGATGTCGACCTTAGACGAACTTTGCAATCGCTTGCATGTGGCAAATACAAGGTTTTAATTAAAGAACCAAGGGGTAAAGAAGTTGACCCTACTGACAAGTTTTACCTGAATGTCAACTTCACATGCCCATTAGCTAGGATTAAAATCCAAACAGTGGCAACCAAAGTGGAAACGGAAAGCGAGCGCAAAACGACGCATGAAAAGGTGGATAAATTGCGAAAACATCAGATTGAAGCCGCTATTGTTAGAATCATGAAGGACCGAAAGACTATGGATCACAATCTTCTCATTGCTGAGGTGGTGAAGCAACTGAGCAATAGATTTAATCCGAGTCCACAAATGATCAAGAAGCGGATTGAAGAGCTGATTGACCGAGAATACCTTGAGCGTAACGCTGGTGATAGGCAAGTAGATTTACCACTGATGGAAATAATGTGGCTGATCATTTTATAGCTGACTTGCTTGTTTATTTTGACAATAGAAAATCATACAACTATCTCGCTTGATACCTTGAAAAAAATTGTTTACCCCCTTCCCCCATGATTTTGGTTGGCCTTTGCCCGTGTACCGTACTTTTCCCCTGTGTATTTTCAACAATGGCAGCCATGCAATGAACTTACTTTTACCCACCACCTTTAAACAATAAACCCCAAATGCTGACAACCCGCTCATATTCCCAAATTGTCAAGTGAGCTTTGACGTGTATCAAGGTTACACCAACAGCAATGTTCCAGTTTAGAACAGTATTTTCAGGAGAAGTGCTTACAATATTAAGCCGGTTTTGCCACATGTTGAACAGGCGTTCTCGGTAGCTATACTGCTTGAGTACAACCGACCATCAATCTCACTTTTTCCTTTTTCTATCCACGCTTCCATACCTCTGTACTTTTGCATTACCGACATCTCGACATTCCTCAAACGGTCATGGCAACTACAGTAGCTGGTGCACAAACCTCGAAAGTTCCGTATCCGACTATTTCACATTATCCAATGTCTTTAGAGTAAGTTGAACGATACTATCGCATAATTTGATTTCTTTTGATATTCACTCCGACATTAAGCAACCGTCCGGTGCACATACTTTTTCCAAGCGCGCCTGACATCATGGCAATTCCTATGGATACATTCGCGAGTAGGCCCAGCTATCGAATTTCTAATCCTAATAATCCCTATCTGAAAGAGACGGATGGAAATCTAGCAAGAAAAAGTAGCATGGGTCACAAATCATATGGCTATGTTAATGATATCTTTGAGCCGAGTCCTCTCCAAGCTTGGACAGAAGTCAAAGATCATAATCTACTTGTCAACGGATTACCTACATTAGATCAAGTACTTACCCGGAAAACTCGGCATCCCCTTGCCTTGGAAAACTTTGAGGACTTTCTCAAAGCCCATTCTGCTGACGCTAATCTTGTGTTCTGGCGGGAGATATACAATCATCAAAAACTTTGGGCTTCATTACTTCCAAATATTGCAAGAAGGAAACGCCGGAGCGAAACAGAATCCTACAATAGTTATCGCCGGTCCAAATCTTCATCTTACCAGACGTCCTCTCATGGTACGTCCTCTTTGATTGCAGCAGTACGGGCGTCCCAATTGTTACCCGTTTCCTATACATCCTCCAGCGTACATCTTCCTTCAGACGAAAAAACACACTCAGCACCACATTCTATTCAAGAAGAAGCAGAATTAAGCCCTCATTACTCTGATTTGGCCGATACCATTGAGCTTCTAGAAGACTCTGATACATCTGTCTATATTCCACAGTCACTTTATTCATGGAAACAAGTAGAGAGTCCCTCTATGTTATGCTATGAAGATCTACAACAGAACGCAAAAAGAATCTACTTTAAATTCTGTACACCACATCATCCAGAATCCAGAATTTTTCTTCCAGATGACTACCGGCTAGCACTGCAAGAAATGGTTGAGATTCATCACCTTGCTGATCCCATTATATTTGATTCATCCTTTCTATATATTTACGAAATGCTCAATATTTTCTATTACAGTCGATTTCTAGACTCGGTCATGTATAAGAACCTGTCAATATCCGCAATGAAGCTCTACATGCTGTTGAGCGTTATATTTCTTACGGCTGGCTTTGGTTTGGACATCGCATTCATTCTCACTGGATTTGGAACGAGAGCGACCAGAATATGGGCCATTATTCCTATATTTTTAGGGTGTTGTACGCTAGTTTCTAACGTTAGTGAATTTTCCTGGTGGATGGGCCTACTCAATGTGAGGTAAAGTAAATTTCTCTTAACCAATACTATCAACACTCTAATACTTTGCTAATGGATTTACGGTAACAAGCGGTTTCACTGGTCTCCGATACAATACAACGTTAGACAAAACTATTCGACGTATCCATCTGCGTCGCTCTTGGATATTTATGATGATATCGATACTTTTGACTCTTATATTTGTAGCTATCCTCATATCAATTCCGCCTTTGCCGTTGATAGACCCTCATTGAATGCATAAATAATAAACTTTTGCTTGATACCATTTGGCGAAATTTTGGCTGCACAAGAGTGAAATGAAGACAGTCACACATCACGTGTCATATCACAGTAAACAATTTCATTTTTTGGCACTTCACCAGCAGATATTGTTGTATACCAAATTTTCGACCATGCTCTCGCAAGTTCAGGCACTTCGACCGAAGCTAGTTTCAGGAGCGGCTAGCTCATTGTTTGCACAGACACATTTGTCTTCGAGATCTTCGCTTGCATCAGGTAGGTCTAATGACACATTCAACTTGTCATTATTCCAGGTACATGAGAATTGAATGTTTGCCACGTTTTTTTTTTTTTTTTTAAGAATTGATGCAAGTGCGCTGGGCTACGAAGAAATCCGGAGGTTCCACTCGTAACGGTAGAGACTCTGCTGGTCGACGTCTTGGTGTCAAGAAGTTTGGTGGCCAAGAAGTCATCCCTGGCAATATTATTGTTCGACAACGAGGAACTAAATTCCACCCCGGTGATAATGTAAGTCTTCCCCATATGCAGGTGAATGCACCGATATATCCTTGCTCCTCATTAACCACTCTCATTGTGTTTCATAGGTCGATATGGGTAAAGATCACACTATTTACGCCTTGAAGCCCGGTTTTGTCCACTTTTATAAGGACCCCACGCAACCTAAACGAAGATTTGTTGGAGTAGTGTTTGATAGAGAGCATACCTTGCCAACTCCATCTAATCAACCTAAGCCACGCCTGTTTGACCTCGTAGATTTGGATCTCTGGGAAACCCATCGACAACAGAAACTGAAGGAGCTTCAGAATTAAAAAAAATAAGAGTAACCTCACCTCTCCATACTACCTAACTTTTTCTTAGAACCCAAATTACATCCAAACTGTCAATGTAAATAATAGCTTTCGCGCATAGAGCACAATGGGCGATGGCAAACACTTCTTGGATATCTGCCCTGCAATAAATAGACTTATCCAAAAAAAAAAGTGATAATTGAATGTTATAATAGTATTTTATGAATCAAGGGCATGTTGAAAAAGATAATTTACAAACAGACTAGTAGAGAGCATAGTGCTCTATATGCAATGGATAGGAGTGAGGTATCTTGACCAGCTTAAAAATACCACAACTGATTGCATAGACATGTGTTGAGTTAGGGAGGAAAGGGTAATTCTGGTAGATGACAACTGGAGAAAAAAAAAGATATGCAATGGGATGAGATGTAGGGATTGTAAGCTTAGATATCATCGATTTTCCATTCGTCAATTGACTGTTGGTTATTCATTTCCAAATCCTTCTGAGACTTATTACGACCACGTTGCACAAAAGGTTTCAGGCCCTTTTCAAAGTTACGCAAACAGATTGCGCCAAGAACAGAAGTGACCTATTGTACTCATTTTGTAAGAAAAACGTGTGTTGTGGCTTCCAAGATTATAAAAAGTACAGTGTTTAAGAAACTTACCACTGTGAGAGCAATGCCTGCCCAAACCAGACAAATCCATACGTACCAGTTGTTATTTGGAACGAATGTTTGATGTAGGATGAGAGAAAAGTGAACAACCACAAAGCCTTGGAAGCAGATACAAGTGATCATTTGGCCAATGCTTTCAGTAGAACACTATGAAAAAGATTTAGTATTCACATTGTCAAACTAACAGTTAAGAGCGCATGCATCATAGAAATACTTACGGCCATTCGTGAAAAATAAAGCATTGGAAGCAGAAGAATGGTAACAACTAATTGGATACCAGTCTCCCAAGTGATTCCACTGCGTAGGCCGAATTGAATGATGTAAAACAAGCTGACCATGAATTCAAGGAAAATATCGATTTTCAAGGCCAGAACAAAGAATTGAAATATTCGATACATGCCTATTAAGAGGATATTAGGTTTTTTTAAAGTTGAGTAAAATCATAATTGATTAGCCTATTCGTTCAATGTCCACGAATGCAGCTTACGTTGAATTCTAATGTCGGCTCCAATTTTCTTGTAAATATTCCAGCTGATGGTTATAAAAAGCATTATGGTGAGATAAATATAGAAAACTGTGCCGTATATCCAAGAGTCGGATCACAAGTCGACTTACCCGAATTGTCGTACCATTGCAAGACTGAGGTAGGCGAAACCGCTGGCAAACAATAGAATTGCGCAGGTAAGGCCGATTTCAATGTTGCGGGCAATTGAAAGAGGTTGGACATTGACTTCTGACCCGATGCGTTGGATCCATATTACACCATCAACAATCTCAAAGGCACCTAGAACCGCACAAAATCCATTGAGGACAGCTAAAGCAAGAATTTCTGCTGTATTCTGGTAAACAGTCTGCCGGGAAGTACAAAGTGTGAGCGTAACCAGCTAGAGAACTAAAGGATATATGGGATGGGACATAGGCAACTTACTGCATCAACCGCCATGCCAAGAAACCATATCTGAAAGCCACAAAATGCTAGATTCTCCCATTTGATATTGCGAAACCGTACTGCCGCTTGCTCCAGTACATCACTGCTAGAGGTTGTGGTGCCGATTGGTGAGGCATTAGGTAGTTGATTCGATTCCTGAGTATTTTCATACAGAATCGAAGCCTGCAGTAATATAATTACAAAGGCTTGCAAACATGCTGTTGCAATGTAGAGCTTCGACCAGCGAGACTCTGTGACGCGAGACACCTGAAACAGAGATAGGGTGAGTGAGCTTTCAGGAAATATTCATGGAGTCGCGTGGTCGACGATCATGCATTGTACATACGATTTTTTGAAAAGAAGGCATCGACGGGTTGACCAGCAAGCCTGAATCTAGTTTAAAAGTAGAATAATCGAGACGAAAGGAGGGGAAAGGAGGGCTTCTACGTTAGAAGAAGAGCTATTTTTTTTTTTTTGTGTCAATTCATTTGGGGCCCCTTCGCTTGTAATATCGCGGTCCTTGAACTTTGGTGTCCAGACCTTTTACGGACGTGGCTCACGGTTGCCACAATAACGTAATGGCATTATAATGCACATTTTCCCGTCCGCTTAATTGTTATTATTTGGATGCATATCCCCTCGATTCACGCGATCTACTCCTGAAGAGCCCTGAATTTGGATGTGTCAAGATTTTTGGAGCCAAGAAAAAAATAGAAAAAAAGTCAGACTTGGTCAGGACCGCAAATGATTGACGTTGCACAACGCCTCTCAGTAGTGTTCAAGATACCGTTCTTCCATTAGCCTATTACTATATTACTAGCCTTGCTAGGAAAGCCTTGGGAAGATAACCGCGTATATCATAAGTGGGTCCCATTTCAACACTACTTGTTGTATCGGTTGAAAGTTACTATAGTGATCATTTTTATTTTACTTGGACCACTAGGGTTTAATGAAGGGGAAGAGATCTTGCTACAATTGGAAAGCCCGCGTCCTTTCTCAATGTTCGACTTTGAAAGATTTCTAACTGAAAACTGCCAGACCTGTGTTTCAAAAAGCACATGGCTGTGTATGTGCTGGAACAATATCGATAGATGACAATCACAAAATTGTTCAGTCATTCCCGAAACCTGCGGAATACTATTCATATACTAGATATCATCATACAAATGAAAGTAATTTGATGTATTATAAAGTACGCCATTAAATATGAGGCAGGAACTGAGCAATAGAATTCTACAATGAAACTATGGGTTGTTATAAATATTATTGGATGGGAACAAAATTGTTAACATTTAGTCAGAAAGAGGAAGGCAAAATCATCGATAATAGAATAATTCAACAAAGTATCCTCCAACAAAGCTCGTCAGAATCACGCCTGCCCACAGAAAGAGTACTATTCCATGCGTAAGACCATCAGATACTTTGGTCATGACGGACCTGGGTTCATTGGTCGGTTCATCAGGTTCTCGTGCAAGAAGTGGGGTTCGCTAGAAAACGTAAAAAACGTTATTAATCGACTTGAATGTACAAAAAGCGCTTCAATGTTAAACAGCTACCGTACCGATGTAGCCATCTTCGCAATCAAGATGTAGATTCAAAAGAACACCGAGTTGAATCAAACTAACAACAAAAAACGCAGCTGACCTTTTGTAGGCATGTGTGCCTGCGGGGCCACCCTCACATTGGAGGGACAGTCCAACGTGGTCGGATAAACATTTTGTCAAATTCAATACGCTAAACAAAAGAAATCGGAACGCACTAAGCAACCGGCTTCTGTCAATCTATTCATGCTGAAGTGTCTGTCAACCACTAAAACCATCCTTCAAAAGCGCCAGCTGTCAACTGCAGCTACGGTGATACACAACTGGAGGTCACAATTAGCCTCACATGTTGACCAAGCTAACGATCATTTAAGCGCTTCACAATTCAACCTTTTGGCAAACACGCTAGACGATCCTCTGACGGACTACAAACGCGATAACATACCTCCCGACGGCACTGTAGTACCACCTGCATGGCACTTGGTATACTTTCCACCGAGGTTTACGGAAAATGAATTGGCATCAGACGGATACGAGCTCAATTTTAAACCTCCAAAACCCTTTGTTCACCGAATGTGGGCTGGCGCTAAACTTGAGTGGAATAGAGATAACTTGCTCAGAATTGGACAAAATGCCACCATGAAATCAAAATTGACCGATGTTCAAGTTAACACGGGTCGTCGTGGCGAATCGGCATTTGTATGGATTGATAAAGACTTTTATAATGAGCAAGGATGGTCTATGAAAGAGTCCCGATGTTTGGTGTACGTCCAAGAACCCTCAGATGGAGGTGATAAAGCAACACCTGCTAAACGTATTAAAGGTGAGTAAACATAATCAGATTTACTTCATGTAAAGCTTCCCTTTGTAAATCAAGCCTCCAATACTAACTACTGGATCATTCTAGTCAACAAGGCTCCCGAGTTCTCGTTTCAATTCAATCCAACACCCATGACATTGTTTCGATATTCAGCGCTAACCTTCAATTCTCATCTAATACATTATGACCACATCTATGCTACAACTGTTGAGCATCACCCTGGTAAGTTGTGTACAAGTCAATTGAAAGATGGTTCTTACTCTCATAACATATTCAATATCTTATCTTTGTCAGCTTGCTTGGTCCATGGTCCACTGATGAGTACACTCTTAATGGATCTTATGCGTAGGCATCTGGCTTCAGGGAAGTTTGATACACCTCCACATATCAAAGCATTTCAATATAGGTGTCTCAGCCCAGTGTATGCTGACCAGCCTTTCAATGTATGTGGACGAGAAGTCTCTTCTCGTACCGAGAACGAGAAGGCATTTGAGCTCTGGATTGCTGACCATGATGGTAACATGGCTGTGAAAGGCACCTGTGATGTACAATTGTAGAATAATTATAATCATAATATGAAATAGTCATAAAGTACAGCTGGATTTGAATAGCTGAAAAATAATAATTAAAAAAAAAAAAAGGAAAGAACATGCATGTTTATCGTTTGTGAATACGAAATATGGAACAGGCCAAATCGAGCTATAACAAGATTTGGTTCGATAGAAGAGGAGCAATATTACAATCTATGATGTTATTGTACGGAATACTTTGGTTAAACAAAAAGTCTATTTCTTAGCCTCTTCGTTGCTACCAGTTGAGACAAGTCCAGTCTTGAGAACATTGTCACTACGAAGTCGGCCATCGCGTTCCTTGTCTGTTATATTCTCAATCACAACGCCAAGGCCTTCAGGAACTTGTTGTGCAATCTGTGTGACATGCTCAAGGAAAATAAGACCGTCACTGTCGAGATCCATTTGCTTAACGACCTTCTTGATAACGTCACTATCTGGGGCATGGCGAATGACACGGAGAGCCTCCTCGAGATCTGCAGTACTGATTTGACCAGATTCGGTGACATTGACACGTGGAAATCCAGTAGAGTGTGTCTGATCTCTTTCGAACGCATCAAGCTCCTTGTCAAGTTTACCAAGCATCTTTTCCAGACGCTTTCCTAGACGAGTGGTTGCCTTATCTGCTTGGCGCTGAGTTGCTTCCTGCAGTTCTTCAATGTCCTGAAATTAGGGAGAATGTCAATAAGCTGTATATCTCGGTTGAATATTCATAGAGCCTTCTATAAGCTTACTTCTTTGTAATCTTCGTGATCTTCTTTAATCTCATTCAATTGTTCACGTTCCTCTAGGATACCAGCCTTGGTGCAGAGAACTGCAAGGGCATTTCGTAATTCCTGAAGTTGTTCTTCTGACAATCGGACGTCCTTAATGTCTTGTTCCTTTTGAGCAATCTGGTCACAAATGTATTAGCAATGAATCACATCAGCTTACATACGCCAGCACAGCACTTGATACATTACCTGTTCATCAGTGAGAAGTTTGTCTCCCAAATCAGCTTTCTGCTGGGCTTCTTGCTCAGCAATCAACTTCTGTTGCGCTTCCTCTGCCTCCTTGGCTTCCTTTCTGGCTTGGGCTTCCTTCTCTTCTTGCTCGGACTCGTCTTCAATCAACTCTTGTTGTTGTTCAAGAACTTCCAATTTCTGCTTGTACGTGGTGGCACCTTCTGATTCCAACACCTGCAATTCCGCCTCATTGACCAAATTATCAGGTAAACTGCTAAGAGTGGCTTGCAACGCTTCTTGAGTGCTAAGTCCACGATCAGTGAAAGAGAACGCTCGGGACAAGATCAATAGGGTTGATGGTACTTGATGATTCAAATGAAGGTCCAACCATTGTGCCAGTTCATCCCTCAGGCGACCAGGCGAGGTGCCAATAGTACGTATACCACGAGCAGCACATGCATTTGACAGCTCCTGAATAGTCAAAGAGTCAATGCCTTCGTTCTGAATGACGCGATCATCAGCCTTTATCTTGGTCATTCTATTTCTGATTTGATAACGAAGGAAATTGTCGGTTCCAAAGGCATTGATACCCATGTATCTGCACATGGAGACGAGTTGCGGTCGGGACAAGTTATCCAAGGTGAGTTCATCTTCGAATCGCTTTGCAATCTTCAAAATATCGTCCGTAGTAGCTTGTTCTCCCGTAATGCGAATCTATAAACAAATCACCGGTTAGGGATCTGTCACCAAAACATGAAGTTCCACCGACAGCCCATGCCGCAACGTACCTTTCGGAAGAAATCACTAAACTCTTTTGCAGCTCTAGCATCGTCTGAGCCGGGTACACCTGTTTCCGCTATAGTCTCTTGAAGGAACTTGGCCATTTCAAGACGAACTTTGAGTAGCTTTCTCCTCTTCTCTTCCTATATACATTTAACGTAGCCACCATTAATATCTATGTTCTGGTCAGATGTTGCTGTCACTAGATTGACCATTTACCTCTTGGAATTTGTCCTCAAACGTGCTTGGAAGCATATTAGGGAAAAGCTTCAAGGCAACAGGAAGCAGGAACTCCATGAATGGCACAATGATGAAGACAGCAAAGGGAACAAGGCGCAACAAGTCGGAAGTAGTCCTGCGTAACTGTTATCTTCTAAAATTAATATATTTTTTGACCAATTCTGACATACAAAGAATTCCTATATGTTTACTGACCTGCCTCTGTTCACGACGAGTGAGCTTGCCACCTTTCAAAACCTTGGAGGTAAGTTTTGACGAGATACGAATTTCCAGGCCTAAAAGCTTAGTGCCATGCCAGTAGTGAATAGCTTCTTCTTTGATTCTCTGCATTAGAGGTTTCTTGACTTTAACAGCCGCAGGAGCGGCTGCAGCAGTTTTATCCGCCACCTGCTCCTTTGCAAGGTTGGTTGCTCGAGAAGCCATAGTCTCCTTTTCTTCCTTTACCTGCTTAGCAGCGGCCTGTTCTGCATATCGAAAGATACGGAGTTCTCTAGGAAGCTTCATAATCTCTTGCTGTCCTCGATTGCCAGTATGAAATCGCGAGACTGCATGTAACCTGTATCGTAGTTGGTTGGAGGCGGTCATTCTATGTGTATTGTACAATAGGGTGGTGGCACCAACTGTCGCATGTTTGTTTGACACAACTCTCACAGATATTGAGAGTGGTACACGTCTAGTAGCAGCCAGTGATAATGACATGGTGGTCAATTTCAGACAGAGGCTTGAAAGTCAAGAAGTCCAGAAAAAAAATGCGAATTAATTTGGGCTGACAACCCCCCCCCCCGGGCAACTCCGGCAGACTGCTTTTCATGAACTTTTGACTCAACGGATATGTTTCTCGGTTTTTTTTTTAATTTATTATCGATTTTCAGTGGGCTTTGTGTCTACCAAAGCCTATTTGTCGGGTATCCATATTGTATACTGTTCCTACTGACTGTAAGAAACCATATCCAAGTATAATCTGCAAGTTAGGTGGCCCGCTCTGAATGTACGTATAACAATAGTCTGGATTCAAGTGTTGCTGCAACGGCAAAAATACGAGATTACTCACTATTTGACTTTGACTCCGAAGGGAGCTTTCTTAGCCAATCCAAAAAATAATATTGAAAAAAAAAAAATTTGTCTACATACCACTTGAAATCGTGGAATCACATATTGCGATCCATCCAGTGTGTATTTTTGACCATTGATTTTTACAGTAAACGTTGGAAGGTTTGGTGTGTTGCATGGAACTACGAATGGTCCAGATTGACTTAGATAGGCGTTAGGAATTTTGTGAAAGAATTCACGTGTAACGGCTTCAGGCACCAACAGCATTGTCGTACCCGTATCTACTAATGCTACCAAAGACTCAGTCTCGCTGATGACTTGGTCGTCAATAGCGAGACTATCGATGTTGATAGCCCAATAATCCTGTTTGGTAATTCAGTCAGTTTATGTTGATGATGACCACATCACGATGATAGCCTAACCTTAAAGCCAGTGCTACTGGTAACATTCACATAATTGATATTCGGCTCAATGCGCTCGGAATCCACTATGAGCAAGTAGGTGTTGTTAGAAAGATATGCATGCGTAGGGACCATCACAATTTTAGCATTGATAGTTTTATTACCTCCGCCAAACGTAACAAATCCGTTGATGCTTTCATCATTTTCGTCCTTGCGTGGTTGGAAATAGACGGAAAAACTTCTTTCATCGATCATTTTTTCATTTTTCATGTTAGTCAAAGAAGTTGGAATTATTCTTCCTTCGCTGTTGTCAGAATAAGTGAGTTCATCAGGACCCGCTCCAAATATTCCATCTGATAAACAAAAAATGTCAGAATGCTATTCTAAATACCGCTTGCCAATCTAATAATGTGAACATGTTTTACGTACCTGCACCGGCCATAGAAAGCTCTCCATCATTGAAATTGGACACTGCAACATACTATTTGGAGAATTATTGAGTAAAGAAATGATGAGATAGCTGGTGTATCCCGTTATATCTGTGAACACAAGCAGAGACTTACGGTATGAGGAATGCTGACAGCTCCTAGCTGAACTGTTTCCTGCAGCCAATAAATTTATAAATTAGGATATTGTTTGAGCAGAGAAAATCACATATAGTGCTGCTTTACCTGAACATAATATCCTTCTGCGAATCCTCTTCCATATTGTATATCGAACATTAATGTTGTATTTTCATTCGTAGACGAATCCACGTCAGAGTACCTATGTGGTGGATAGCCGCAACGATGACCGCAATCATTAGCAGGAATCCACGTTGTCGACGATCCTATTGTATGTACGTCAGTCTAACTACTTCAGCGGAAAACCTTCTCCACGGAGAAGTTACCTGTGTCAAATAGTAATGTGAAAGGTTGAGGTGGAGTGCCTATATGACGCGTTAGTATGGTCACCGAGGGATTTAATGAGAGCGTATAAACAACGTGTTCATATATTACCTACACCAATATCCAATAGGTACTAGAAGGAAATTTATGCCTTAGAAATAGCTTATGATAGCCAAGTTAATGCAAATACATACTGCAAGATCTGCGTTTCGGATGCCGCTTTGCACTGTATGATCGGTACCATTGGTTACTCCCAGTTTCGCTGATTTCACTGTCTTACGTTTGACTCCTCTGATGGGAAGTGAAATGGCTGCTTTGGCGGTTCCCGCTTCGATTACCAGTAAGCATCCCAAGGTCAATAAAATTGTACGACGTAGCATGACGGTGACAACAAAAGGTTGACCAGATTGACACTAGAAGAAAGAAAGAACCAGACCAAGTCTTAAAAAATTGCTTTGTTCTCTAGATGTGGTAAATTTTATACCTAAGAATGTGTTGCGAATATTTCATATGGTTGGATCCAACCAAATTATTTCAGTTACAACTTCCACAGAGACTAATAATGATGATCCTTCTGTTAAATGACTTTGTGTTGATTGGCAAGCTGACAAGGTAATATTATGCACACTTTGTGCCGGTGATATAGGTATGATAAATCAAATTAAATGTTTTGGAGATACTGCAGTATTGTAGCTAACATCTGAATTATCCTACTTCATACTAACACTAAAGAGGGTTCTGCCTAGCTGACTGATGATTCAATCAGTAAATTAACCTATCGACTATGAAAGGTCAACGATTTCATGCTATAAGTTAATAATCTCTTTCTATACCGGATTGTCAGTAGAGTAAACCACAACAATGACTAGCGAAGTCCTTGACCTTTAGCACAATCAACTATGGTACCAAGCAATAAACATCGCTTCAAGCACATCAATTTGCTTATTGAGTTACTCCAAGTAAAGTATATAGCACTATCTCATTCATGCACGATAATTCTGCAGTACGGGACCTTATTGTGTAAATTTTCAATAGGTGTGGTGGTTTCTGTTTTATTAAAAGATCCAAACACTCTATTTCTTGCCAGCACCAGCGGCCTTGGCCTTCTTGGTACCGCGGTACTTCTTGGCACGGTTCTTGCGTTCCTTGCGTTGCTTGCGAGCAGTTCTGGTTCCATCAGCCAAACCATGCTATTAAAAAAAGAAGAGAAAAAAATATGTTAACACATTGAGCCATACAATATTACACAGAACTCGAGGTTAGGAAAAGCCGTGAGCACTAATCATCATAGTCGTCACCCAAATAATGCTTTGCTATAATGTTTTGTCCGTGTGCGTCACTTCACTCCTTTGATTCTTCTGATTACGCTCAACGCCTCTTATGCCGATGCTGATAGTAGGAAATCCTGGGGGGCCGACTGAGTCGAAAATATCCATAAAACGTCGAAAAATACATACTCTGACAAGACGGTACTTGGGCTCGAACTTCTTGGCAGCCTCCAAAGTATCGTAGATAAGAGCGAAGCCAGTGGTCTTGCCACCACCGAACTGGGTCTTGTAACCGAAGCAGAAGACGACTTCCTTCTCAGCCTTGTACATCTTGGCGAGCTTCTCACGAAGTTCATCCTTGGGGACATTAGCACGGCCGGGATGAATTACATCAACGACCATTTGCTTGCGCTGGAGCAGGCGGTTGGTAAGGAACTTTCTAGTCCTGATCGTGACAGAAGCGTCGGCCTGGAATGAGAATAGAGAATGTTAGGAATTGAGCACTTTGATAACAATTGACCCATTTCAACTGTGCTGAATTTTGGCTATTGAGATAAATCGTATTTGCTGGAAGCGCATTATATTGTATATGAAGTTGAATCAGCAATATCGCAATTTTCAGTTTCGTGAAATGTTGTAAATGTCGAATGTCGAACTTATTTTCATCCATACATCAATCATATCTTCATATCAACCCATCCATCACTGCATCACACGGTTTGCCTGATTGTAAATCAAATGGATGTATAGTCATACCATAATGAAATGAAAGAGGGTTTGCTACAGTCTTGAGCGATGCTCCTTGACATGCTCCAACGACCATTCGGAGTTTGAAAATTAATTTTCAGTACGAAATTCCGGTAAGCTCTGAACTGATAACAAGCCCAGCATTTGCCTTCTTGTACTGGCCATTTTCTACAATGTCAGAATCAAAAAGCTCTTCGTCGCTTTCACAGCTATTAAAGACACATCAGAAGAAACAAGCTGACCTAAAGCGACAAAATGGTATGTGATTCGTCCCTTCCACAGTTTGTTTCACCTTGTTCGAATGTAGGCTAATCGAAGTGCAAAACTATAGGCCAGTTATGCAAAGAAGCCACTGCGGCTGCTAGCGAACTAAATGATACCTTGACAAACACAATCAATGAACGGTGAGAAGAAATATACACTCTGAAAATCAGATCACCTCCTTGTCATTCCAGGTACCAACGTTTCACCCTACAGAATATCAGAGGTGTTTGTGAAGCAGAAGGAGATTGAACAAGAAAGCCGTAAGCTGTCCAATCAAACAGTAAGGTATGCTAAACAGACTAAACAGTGGATACAAACCATCGACAGTTTCAACAGCGCATTAAAGGTAAGCATTTAGTTAGCCCTACTGAGAGAGGATCGAAAACGCATATTGATGGACTTCTATCCCAAATATTTCTTCTGACGGCATCGCGCGCCGAAAGGAACTCGGAGATGTCCAGAACTGGGCTGAGGTCATGGAGAGTGATATGCGAGCCGTTATGGCAACACTGGAACTTGTACACAAAGGTAAGGTGTGGCTGAAAGTAACCTTGGGTCGACCACATTCCTCTAAAAGTAACCTATACCTTTTTACCGTTTTATTGCGCCGCCCGCTGGTAAACAATAGGAACTCTGGATGGAGCAACACCTGCATCGAGTTCATAGAAAAGGGCTCGGATGTGTCATGACTATTGTAATACACACTGTAAATAAATTTTAATGCAACCGGAAATGTCTTGTCAAATTTGGGGAAAAAGCAAGAGGTGTATTATAATTTTCCAAATATGTCAGCGAATCTCAGGTGTCCATATTGAGTCCAATTTGCCACAGCCATTGCGCCAATGCACCAATCTCGATCAATTAATTACGGTCATTCTATACATATTTATTACTAGTCTCATGATTTAAAGGAAACAACGATGAGATAGTCAAAGGAGGGAAGTAGGGAAAAAATACAACTTTTGGCAAGACAGAGGAATTGAGAGAGGGGTAGGAGGGTAGGCATTCATGTCACTCTGTGCAAAAAGAAAATGTTAGAAGTTGAGGTAACTATGTAAATGTAAATACTTGGAGATAAAGCTGGGAGAGGGGCTGGTGGGAATGAAAATAAAATGGTAAATTATTAGATTGTTAAAGCACGGAAGGGAGAAATGCTTAAAGGACTGCTCTATGACATGATTATGGTGAGGGTATAACCTCCTTCCTGATCTCGCTAAGCTCTTCGAAACTGAGTGCTACAGTCTTTTTGATACTGCCTACATCTCGACGTCGACGAGACCGACCTATAGTGGACGACGGTACGGTATTGCTCAAAAATTCAGAGGTTGAATAGAGGTCTTGGACTCTATCTGAACCATCTTCTGCATTATTATTTTGGTTGCTGTTAGAATCATTTAGACGATCTACATGATCATCCAGAAAGTACATCCAATTTGCATCGACGTTGTCTCTGGTTCGAATGGACTGCTTTGCTCTGCGAGCAACAGCTTCTATAGCTCTCCAGACGCAGCGGGGTACATCTTCCAACATCCAACATACCATTTCAAGTTTTCCCAGACCTTTACATTGCCGTAAGACATGTATCATATCGTCACCATAACTACCCGGTCCAGCCGCGCGCACTGTGAGTTCTTGAAGAGATTCGGCATGAGCAGCCACTGCTTTTAAAGTTTGTACCGAGTCGCATTTGACGTCCAAACAAGTTAAAGACGAACCGTACAGACGTATAGTTTCGCAAAGTGTCTGTTCTCGGACTTGTTGCAAACCTACATGTAAAACCTGAACTTTAGGACAGTATTGGCTGAGAGATGAAATAGCGGAGTCATTGGCTGAGTATATTCGGTTATGGTTTGCGCCAAAATCCACAACTTGTAGTCCAGGTAAATGGCGCAATAGAGTTGAAATGGCTGAGGGGCTAAAGTCGGTCCATACAAGGGTAAGATAGCTAGTCTGGTTGAATTCCGATTTCGGTTGCTCTGGTGTATCCGTACTACCCTGCCCCTGCGATTCAGGCGTATGTGCATTCCGAATGGGGCCAGAGGGCATGACCTCCGCTGCCAGATTGCAATATCTGAATTCCAAGTGCTTGAGGATAGGCAGTGAATTAGCCGCTAGACATACATGCTCAACCATCAAAACATGAAAGTCATGAAAGTATAGAGACTCCACATGGTTAGCTATCTGAAGCAAAAAGCGAACGTCGTTGGCTATCCAATGAGTGCCGGATTGACGGCTGACTAGAGTTAATTTGCGAGTATATTGGCTGATAGTGCTGGCGAGATAAGGCGAAACTTGGAGTCCATATTCTAGCTGTTTGATATGGGAGCGAAACGATAGCTGTATGTGGGTATAGAGTGAAGGTAAAATGGCCATGTGAAGATCATGGCATGTTAAACATAGTTGAGTCAGAGCCTTTGAGGGCAACTGATCAGCAATGTAGTTTAATAGTTCAATCGGTAGCTGAAGGAGCACCATCGCAGTATAAGTGTAGATGTGCTAACAGAAGAACCGAAGGTGAAGAATAAGATAGAGTCGGAAACGCCATGCTTTTTGCCAAAAAGGCTCTCAGCATGTGACTCTACTACTACTTGCTCAACAGCAGGGGCGTTGGTGTTTAAACAGGTTGTGTTAAGATTTCTTTTTTTTTTTATTCAAACTTTGGGATGGTTGGTCTGCTTTCTATATTTATAAGTAACTTGAAAACACATTTCTACTTGCGAGGCAAAATCTTAGCGTTGTCAAAAGCGCTGCGCTCAGCAAACTCGGCAGTAACTTCCTCGAGGATGGGTTGAAGGTATCTGATGTCCTATTAACAGTAAAAAAAAAGAACAAATTAGGGATCAGTTATGGCTAAAATTATCACTGGTTGGCAATAAATCAAATGACTAACATCTTCTGGCTTGGTCCATTGCTCCTTGGGCAAAAGTGAGTGGGAGAGAGAGCACTGTTGAGCAACACGGATGCGGTAAACACGATCGTAGGCTTCGCGCGGGTTGGAGAGAGCAAGACGTCGGAGGGCTTCTTGGGCAATATCGTTCTCCTCGGCGATAAGGTCATCATAACGAAGACCTGTTTGATTATCGCAAAAGTTATAATACGTCATTGGTGAGAAGGAAGTAAATGTGACAGTGAGATTCGTTGAAAAGATGATTCATGGTATCATCGGAAGGAAATTGATCGAGAGAGGTGATTATCGAGTGGTAAATGTCGCGAGTGGTTGGCAAACGTAAATAATTGGTATAAAAAGTAAGTGATGTGCAAAGTAATTAGTGGCCAGATCTCAACGAACACAATCCAACTATTGGATTCAACCGTAACATGGAGAATTCAACAACATTGAAGTCCATGCTTTTTTGGTTTCCTGTTACTCACCAAATTGTCTGTAGCCAGCAACATTGGCATAGGCACTAGAAACGGGCTTCAAGAAAGAAGCGAGAAACTTAGAGTTCTGAACAACAGACTTGAAGGTGAGAGCCATCGTAGACCAAAAAGAGTGGGGGTTAAGGAAGGGCTTTGACATGATAGCGACACCGAAATTTTGTACCGTAAACAATTGCCAGCTGGAAGGTGGTAGGGTAGATTATAATACAAATTATACAAACAAAAATGTGTCGTCATTTAACATTGTAAAATAAAAAGAGTGTAAGTTTGCTGCAAATGAAAGTTGATTCTAATTTCTTACGATGAAAACGGTATTTTTTTCATCATGATTGGATAAAGAACAACATCAAATGGATTATAGATAAGACAATGCTTCATACTATTCATGTATCTAACATTGGAAAATTAGTAATAGTATCCAACGAATCTAATGCTTTGTTAAACAAAGACATTGACATTTTCTGATGTATGATTGGCATGCGAAACTCTGATCGATGGTACCCAGCGAGAGCCTATAATTGAACGATAACAACCTTAGACTTCGCTGTATATACAGCCAATGTAAGTAACAGTATTCAAGCATCTTGGAGATAGATGATTATACTCCAGCGCGACAAAGAAATTTGGCAAGTTATGACAGACGAAATACTCCTGCCGAAGATTCTTCTATAATGCATCCAGCCCTCCCGTAATGTCTCATTTCCAGCTGCCTCAATACGACTCCCATGGAAAATTTGTACATGCATACATTACTGAATAATTTTGTTATATTATTATTTCAAGCAAAAACATTGATATTGGTCTATGCTGATGCTTCGTTCCAGGCGATAAATGTCATCATTCCTAGACCTACAAGCATAGCTGCGAATTCCGAGAGAGCTTGACGGAAATCTTTCTTAACATTTTTGGTCACTTCAAGCAGTTCAGGGATAACACCAACAGTGGCAATGTACATGAAACCACCAGCGGTAAAAGGAATCACAAGGTCACCATATCCAAGATCGGTTCCAAGGATACCTTCATGTGATACGGCCAGCTTTTCTGTAACGGTAGATCCAGACCTTGTAAGTTCTTCAATAGCAATGCCAGCAATGGTTCCTAGGAAGGCGCCGATGGCTGTTGTAAATTGGGCGATCATAGCTTTTTGCTTGGAAAATCCAGATTGGATAAGAATAGCATAGTCTCCCACTTCATGAGGAATCTCGTGGAAAAAAACAGCGACGGCAGTAGTAGCTCCAACGCTGGGTGAGGCATAAAATGATGCTGCCATGGCCAAACCATCGGTAAAGTTGTGAGTAAAATCAGCAAATAGATTAAGGTAAGCGCTGAGTTTGATACTGGGTTCTTCAGTAGCATTGATGGAAACAGCTTTGTCTGTATCATCTTCTTTAGTTTCTTTACCAGTATTGCGAGCTCTCAATTGCGAGTGATCGTGATGATGTACATCATTTGAGTGAGCGTGGGCATCATCATCCTTTTTATGTGCGTGGGAGTGAGAGTGATCATGGCCACTTCCACCAGCAAATACACGCATCAACTTATCCATAATGAAGAAGAAAAACAGACCGGCAAAGATACCAAGACCAACAAGGACGTTCTTATGTTCATCATAGATTATTTGAACATTTTCTTCATGGTGCTCTCCGAGAAATGCGTGGGGGAGTAGATGGAGAAATACATCGCCCAATAGACCACCTGAGATGTAATAATCAGAGTTAATATGGGAAGGTTACTATAAAGGGGACACTTCCACGTTGATTCCATTTTCTGCGACATTTGATAAATCACACCAATGATACCATTTGAAATAATGGTCATAATTGGCAGTTTAATATCTCTGTTACAACTTACCGACGGCGAAACTGACAAGAGTATTGAGAGATGAGGTATCGATATCGGGAGGGACGAAATATAAAAGTAGATTTGGGAAGATGGAGATGTAGGCCGTAGCTAGCAGTGAATTGATCATCGCGTTGCCTGGAAACAGGAACGCAAAAACTGCTGCTTGAGTGGACATACTGAAGGAATGGCGGTAAGTAGTAGTGATGCGAGGGAAGTCGCTTTTTAGAGCTTTACAGGAAATTCATTTCCACCGTCACACTCAGAGCTTAGATTTCAATATATTGATATGAATATGATATCTATCAAGCTCGGCGACGAAGTCCATATATGAGCTACAAGAAGGAGATATCTACGTATATCCACTCCCAAGTCTAACCAATAGTTGCAACGGCGTTGTTGCCTTTTGCATTGAAACCTGCTTATGTTGGTGACATAGCCCTCACCTCCTCCACGCTACGCATTCTGATTTGCGGAACCTGAACCAGAAAGCCAAAAAAGAAAACCAGGCTCTGAACAATTGTGGTCACCCATTTTGGTCGAGAGAAGTTGATAGTGTTAAAATATCGGTCAGTTCAGGTGCTTTTGCAGCGCATAATAGATAATGCCTACTTCGGATCTTCGACTGTACGTGAGCACATTATATTCTCTCTCTCTAGCTAGGACATAGAAAACGGTTTTCATCCCTGCTTGGCATTAGTGATAATACGAATCCGTTGGAAGACATTTTATTATACAATTCTCAGCAAATATATGAATGGCATTTGGAAATAGTAATCGCTACTTATTGATGGTGCGAATGGTTGTTTGAATGGCAGAATTACAGCTTGCATATTGAAGCTCATATTTGTACTCCTCGGTTCAGTTGCCCTTCCCCACTTTTGGCACATACATTTCAACAGGAAATTTCCTAGTCACATACCCACACTTTTACCACCACGACCATAAGCCATTTCTTCTTCTGTCCCATCGAGCCAACAATGGTACAAGAACTGAAGCCAGCCATTCGAGGTATGATATCATACATTGGTAGTTTGTAATTTGTAACGCACACATTACCGTGCTAGATTTGGTGATTTTGGGCTGTCTTGTTGTCAACGGCGTTTTGTGACACTTCTACAACAACTTGTTTTCTAATCGTATTATACCATGTTTGCAATAGATATCCTAAAAAGCTCTGATATGGAAACTGTCAGTGCCAAGTCTGTTAGAAAACAGTTGGAAGTTATCAATGGTTGCTCATATAATGATAAGAAGAAGGAGATCGACGCTCTCATTATTGAGATATACGAAGCAATGCTAGAAGACGACAAAGATAGTTCAGAGGAAGATCAACCCTTGGCAAGTCAAAAGAGTCATACTAAGAAATCACGAGATAAGGATGAAGAGTACGAAGCATATGTTATGAAACCCAGTCCTTCCAAACGGAAAAGTCTGTCAAAGTCGAAAGCAGTCGAAGAGAAGCCTGCAAAGAAGAAAAAGACACGAAATCCTTCATCAACTGGACGTGGTGCACCAAACAATGGATTTATGAAACCTCTCAAGTTGAGTCCAGCTATCCAAGTATTGACGCGATCAGAGCACGATGAGGTAATGTAGTCAAGGGAACTATGGATTACGGAAGATATGGCAATGGCATTAACTCTGATGTACGCACTGATAGCTACCTCGACCAACGATTGTGAAGCGCATTTGGGAGTATATAAAAGAAAAGGATCTGCAAGATCCAAGCGACAAGAGGAGTATTTTGTGTGACGATACCATGAAAGCTGTCTTCAAGATTGACCGTGTACATATGTTCACCATGAACAAGATTTTGAATGAAGAACTGAAGGCTGTAGCAGATGATCAGGCCGCTACAGAGGTGGCTTCATAGAATACGATGTAGGCTTCTTCCATGTAACTGTCATATAGTAATAAATATCAATCCAGTGCTTCAGAATGTTTGCTAAAATGGAAACGAATGGTCTGATCGCCGGTGGTGAACCCTATTACTGGACTTCTGTATGAATACATAATACAGTTGTATATTATATGCAATGCAATGCACAATTCACTATGGTTTACGTTGCCATATTTATACTCCATTCAATGTTGCTCTATTGCAGATCTTGTGCTATACCCTTTCTATATAGAATGCGATATGGCATGATGGTTCAAACCTATGCCATCAATAACATATAATGCTGTGGATTTTATTGTTTTGAAGAATGCATCAATGAATAAATGAACTGTACTCAGACTTCCATGTCTTCTTTGACACGCTTGGTAGGATTACCTCTTCTTCGCCAATCCTTTCCTATCAGTGAAATCCAAATTGACCCACCAGCGATCCATGTTAGCCAATACCTCAAAAATGGATACCATCTCGGTGTCCAGCCACGGCCCGCTGCCTTGACATCAGTATACAAGAGAAACACATAGCCAAAGCTTTGGGATAGAAGCGCAACGTCAGTCGGGAAGAACAAGGTTGGCAATGCCAAAAGTGGCGGAATGACGCCATATGCATAACGTCCGAATCCGGTAGAACCTGGATCAGCAAAGACAAATCAGCTCCAAGGGAGTTGGGTTTCCGTAGCTGAAGACAAATCTTACCATTATATTTCGCCATTTCCAGGCCCCAATGCACTGCACCTAGCCACGACAATATGCATGCTCCAAAGCCAACCTGCACTGGTTCAATAAAAGATAGAAGTTCAGGAGATTCTGCATAATAAACGCTTAAAGCACTTGCTGCCATGCATGGTAAGACACCAGCAAAGCCGAAGACCATCGCAGGCTTTGGGACATTTGTAAAATCGGACATAACTGTTTTCTTTCACAATACAAGACGATATTAAAATAAATACATACTACGGCATAAAATATCACACTGAATTAAGATATGTTGACGTTCAACTTACCATGTCACTACCAAGCTCTGATACAGAGCTTGGACTCCCTTTCTGGTTCTCTTGTGCTGAACTACTGTCAGGTAAGTCGGTTGGTCGGTTCGTGACAAAGAATTTTCTTTGAACAGAAATTGGGGACAGTATCTTGGGAGACTGCCTAGCATAAGCTCTAGTAGCTACTAGTGTAGAGCGTTGTAAAGACCATGTTTGTCGATATGCTGACGCCAAATCTCTAGTAATAATTTGTCTTAACATGCTTGTTTCCTGGGAAAGAAGAAAGAAATTATATGTGAGGGTTGTGCGTGAGGGAGTAAGAGAAGAGTAAACTGATAGCTCGTCATGAGAGGATAAAAGCTTAAACCGTAGAATGTACCAAAAAATTGGCGCTGTGCAAGGGTGTGTGGGAGCCAGCAGTGTGCATGATACATACGAAAATTTTCGGCGCTCTTCAGCCTAAAATATTTCAGCTGTCGTCACAATGACTTTTAACCCTGGATGTAAACTTGCTATGGTTGTGGAAAGGGGATTATTGACTTCTACAGTAACATATATTAGTAGCTATTGTTCCTGTAAAAACTCCAGAAGGTCAAGGGTCCTGCTCAAATAATGGAGAATATATTCATAGGCAGAGAGTGTGCATAGCGTTAATTTTTTTATTTACAGTGATGAAACAAGCCTATTTGCACTATAAGAGCCAACATTGAGCTGGCATAATGAAAAGTTTGAAGTTAAAGCTTTTAATCAATAGATTTACACTACTTATGATCTGAACCATGACTTGAATGTATCGGTCAGACTATCTTTAGCGTACTGCTGTTGGAACTCTTGCGCTTTGTCCAGAGAACTTCGCCTGTTCTGGTCTAGTCTCTGGAATGCAGTACCTCCGCGTCCGTCATTACCAAATCCCATGCTGGTGCGTCGTTGCTGGTTTCCAGCATACTTGATACCATTATCAGAGGGGCCTTCCATGATACCAGCGCCGCTGAACAAATGATGTTGCGAAGTGTCGCTAGACATGCCAGAATTTTCGCCTCCAAGGTTAGACTCGCCACCACGACCAAGTTGTTCAATGACTTCGTGAGCAGGAATTTTGCGGTCCATTTGATGAAAGATAAGTTTAATAGAGTATCAAAGAGGCAGACCTCGTTTATTTATATGCTGGGATGGCCGAAAATGCAGGCGATCATTTTCTGCGCCAACAGCCCATGAATCTCGTCGAATGAGAATTTCAGCATGAATTTACGCTATCCATACACAGAAATTTTTTTCCACGCACAACATCGATACTGTATTTCATATTTTATACGAAGTAAACTGGGGATATAGCCTATAATAGTAATATGGTACTGGAAGAATAAGGTACTAGGGTGCTGTGTTTCGTAATACTTTGGGTTGGGATGGGGATAATCAACTGCTGCAGATAAGCTGTTGTATGTACAACCTCATTCTGAGGTGACTTTTTACACACCATGGCCATTATCACTGTGATTGGCGACGAGACATGGATCGACTCAAGGTCAAATCGAGAGCCTTTTCTCTAACCACTATCACTGGGCACTCTGCGTTATGGACGCAGTCTTGAAACAAACGAGAAGAAATGTTAGCTGATAGGTAATATAGCCCTTATGTGTGTCATGTCTTACTCACAATCAGATACACTGCCCATAGTAAGCCGCTTGACGGCACCGAGCCCTCTCGAACCGATGACAAGCATATCGGCACCGATTTCGTTGGACAATCTGACAATTTCGTGCTTTGGATCGCCTTTGAGGATATGGATTTGGGCAGTCATCTTAAATGAAAAACAAAGAAAAAAAGAAAGGCTACGTGTGAGTGAAAGCAGAAAACAATGCAACCAAAAAAAGACATCAGTTCATTTGCACATACCCCACGCTGGACCAGGCGCTCCACCAAGGGCTTCAACTTGGAGGTGGCTTGATCAGATTCAGAAATGGACAGCCTACGTGCCGATCCTCGAAAACCTAGGGCGAGAAACATTAGAACTATTGGAAAATTTCTGGGTATAAAGTTTTACTGTTAACTTCACCAGCATTTGAATCAGCACCCCAATTACGATGAAAATAGGTAGACTCCTGTACATCCAAGACGGTAGCCAAAATAACATGATCATTATCTTGGCGTAATACCTGAGCCAAAGACCACTCAAACATTTTTTGGCTGAATTCGCTGTTGTCATAGGCTATAAGGATTTTGCGGCGCAAGTGACTATTGTGGGGTCAGGAGGTCAATACAACAATATTATAGCAAGATATATTCGTTTTCTTGGAGAGTCTTACGCGTCAATGCTACGCCGCCTGGTAGAGATGTGTGGAACATCGTTAATGGTAGATCCATCTAGTGAGTATACAGTCCTCAAATCAGTTCCATCCTCAAAACGAATGGAATTCCTTTGAGTTTTGTGATTTTCAGTTTCTGCCATATTATCTAAAGTGTGCTTGAAAAACGAGAGCAGGAAAGAAAGGAATATTCTTCTGCAGTTGACTCCATTTAATTTCGAGAAAGGATGACATGTGGTCCAACATATTTTCTCACCAGTTTACACAACCGAAATTGCTGTTATGAAATTTGGACAGCTTGCATCTCCTCACCCCTGTCTCATGATCAGTCATTCATAAAATATGGATAATAATTGCGAGCGCCACAACTAAACGAGTTGGGTCGGATTTCCATAAAAATACAAAAGCAATAAGTAGACATGGCGTACGACGTTTGGGCCATTACGTTTTGGTGCAAATATGTAACCCAAGTTTCAAATTTATTCTTTGGCAACAATTTGATTTGAAGAATTATGAATAAAAGCACACAACAATGTAGATGAACAAGTACTGTATGATCAAACGAGGGTTGGATGTATCGGAATTGATTTTGATGGCGCAGTGCTTCCACTTCCGCTTCCGTATAGTGGCTGAGCAGAGGTTGATCTCGCACGAGCATATAGGAATTGCTCAAAGAGTTTCAAGTTCTTCGCGTTGGCCTGGTAGAGTATGTCAAAAGCCAAGCCTACACCGGGTATCAAGCCAAACTGTTTATCACAAGTCACAACTTGAAATATTAATGTTGACAATCTACCTAAATCAATCTCTGGCATGTACAAACTTACCACGAAATTCACCAATGTATGCCATCGCATTTGTGACTTGACTTCATATGAAATATCGGCTGAACATGCCAAATGGTATAAGCCAATGGCAAAAAACAGAGATATAGTCTTACCTATCACAGGAATGAAGTCTAATTTTATATTTTTAATATGATGACTTCTCGCTTCTGTGATAATACTAGATACTTACCGAGAATAATATCCCAGCCTATCCAACAGCAGCAGCATTTGAACATGCGATCAAATACTTCAACTCGACTCTTATATTGTGCAAGAATCTTTGCATCTTTTTCTGGCAGCAAGACCGGCACTTCAAGTCCCTTTGTACGGAATCTCATGGGTGATGATTAACGATTAATATAGAGGTCTATGGTCGTTGGTGGACTGCCAAAAAAATGGGTATAGAATAGAAGAGTTGGTCTGGAGTTTCAATATCCCTTAAGGTATTTGTGGTGTTTCCAGTACAGGATACCACCCACTTGGTCCAGTCTAAAACAGGTAGCTTGCGTCATGAACATTGCTTAGCACTCTCTCTCCACTTCGTTTTGAACAAGACACAACTTTGGAACTATTCCTCAGTAATGATATTTAATAGCTCATCATTATTTTATGGCTGATTCTGCTTATCTGTGGCTGTCCGGCCTATTTTGCCTACTTTGTAATGGCCCATACCAAAAAATAAAAATACTTGGTATATGGTTTGTCATACCCCACTAATAGCAGCGAACAGTTTTACAAATCGATAGGATATTCAATCGTTTACTGCATAAACTCTTCATATAATCAAAGCGATCCGGATGTTGTATTGTCCAGGATCTTTACTTGTTGTAAAGGAAATGGAAAATACTGAGTGACTTGGGCTACCGAGCCTCTTTTTGAACACCGCTCGCCGACCTGAAGCTGTACCAGCCCAAGGAGTGGCTGTGGTCCAATTCTTTTTTCTCTCTCAGCAGCCCTGAGCCCTTTTCCTCTCTCTCTGGCCAATTACCAGATCTTTACTTTTGTTGTTTCATCTGTAAAGGTTTTTGTCCACCTTACCTACATAGACTTCCTAGATGTCAGCGACAAGTCCAAAGCCTTTCAATCTCAAAGATTACCCAGTTGTTATTGGTATCGATTTCGGTAAGAAAATACTTTCACATTACGGTGTTTACAACCCGAGATGTTCCAAACTTTAACGCACATGGAACAGGTACCACGTACTCCGGCTGTTCGTATGCCTTTGTTCAGAATGACGAAGTTATTGATATTGTTCGATGGTAGAGTATCTTTTAACTGATTTAATCTCGCCATTCTGCCGGCATTATTATTTTCTGAAAAGAGCAAAAATGCCTAAAGTGCATCGCCTCATAAGCGGCATTGTCTACGTCGTTCATTTGGTACTCGAGATTAACTTTCTCCCTTTCTTTCTTTGTCTGCATGGTATTGTAATGTAGGCCCAAGCAGCATTCTAACGTTTACCCCAAGGTATGCTTATTTTTAAGTTCACAACATTTTTTGGGTATCCAATATTATATCACAGATACATTGCCAATCTGCGGTGACTAATTATTGTACCCAACGAATATCATTCACGTTCACCGACCTTTTTTGCTAACGTCTTTTTATCCCATGTCATCTTCTATTACTAGACGCCAACATTGAACTTTTATCAAGGTAACTCCAAGCAAATGACGCAATGGGGAAATGCAGCAAGACTAGAGATGCAACGCCCAATCGCACGGAACTCTGTGTTACTGAAGCAATACAAGCTTTACTTGGATGAAAATATTGCCAAGGATTTACCTCCGTTACCCAACGGCTTGACTATCGTTGATGCTATTGCCGACTACCTCAACGCTTTCCATGGTCATGTTGTCTCGGAGCTGAAGAAGGGTTTTGCCAAGAACTATGGCCAACATCAGTTCAGATACTGTCTGACAGTTCCAGCCATGTGGAGCGACCGTGCAAAAGCCGCTATGCGTGAAGCTGCTATCAAAGCTGGTCTTATTGATGCCAGCGACCACCGTGATCGCCTTATGCTCATTTCAGAACCAGAAGCCGCTGCCTTGTACTGCGAAAAGAAATGCGAACAATTTAATTTGAGACACGGAGATCGGTTTATGATTTGCGATGCTGGAGGTAAGACTTTCTCTGCCAAAAGGACTACCAGTAAGACAACCGATCTAATGACCTACTTCACTATTTTTGTTTCGCAGGTGGTACTGTCGATTTAATCGTGTTTGAGATCGAAGAAGGTCGCTTTGGCCGTAAGCTCAAGGAATGCACAAAGGGTCATGGACAATCTTGCGGATCAGTGTTTTTGGACCGTCGCATGCGCAAACTGTTGAAGAAGAAGTTCAAGGAATATCTTTCAACCATTCCTGCTAGTGCATTCGAAACTATGATGGATACCTTTGTAGACCTTATCAAACCACAGTTTGATGGCGTAGACGACCAATTCATACAACTTCCAGCTGCCATGAACCTAGACTCTCTCAATAATCCCGCCATCGGTTTGGAAGATGGCACCCTAGTTGTTTCTGCACAGGAGTTGAAGACTGAAGTTTTCGAACCTGTCATCCGTGATGTGTTGGCTTTGATTGAAGAGCAACTTGTCAAGGCACAGACCATGCAAGCCATCTTTTTGGTTGGTGGTTTTGGTTCTTCAAACTATCTATTTGAACGTGTGCAACAAGAATTTGGTGCTCGTGTTGGTCTGGTTGCTGTCCCTCCTAGAGGAGAACTTGCTGTCGTTCGTGGAGCGGTTTACTTTGGTCTCAACCCCAGAATCGTCACAACCCGTATTCCAAGATATTGGTATGGTATCGACACCACCACCACCTTTGAAGAAGGTGTTGACCCACCAAGCTACAGAATTGTACGCGCTGATGGTAGCGTTCGGTAAGGATTTCGTTGTCCTTTGATAGCTCCAGTTGTTTTGGTTTGCACTTGATACTGACAGATCTTATTTGCATTTCTAGATGTGATAACCGATTCTCTGTTTATGTTAAGCGTGGTGTACCACTTGGTATGTGAACCTTTCTATCCATTTTTTGCAAGCTTAACCTTGTTTTTCTACTACTTACACTGTCATGATTCTTTTACTTTCAGACATCGACAACTGCGTGTCAAAAGATTTCTTTGCTTATTACCCGCATCACACAACTTGTACTCTTTATGCAGCTGATACTGAGGAACAACCTCGCTACACACTTAGCCCTGGTGTTCGTAAGGTGGCAAATTTCACTATTCCTATGCCAGCTTTGACAGGTGTTCGTGAAGGCGAGAAAGTTGATCTATCCATCAAAATGTACTTTGGAGAAGTTGAATTGCGTGTGGAGGCTGTCATCAAGGGCAAAACCTATGGCACCACTTGCACATTCGATGCCGCTGATTCATAGACACATTATATCTTTTCATTATTTACTTTTCTCTTTTGCAATAACGACAGGACCGTTGTTCTGGATTATCTTGCTATGGTTGAACAATACCACCCCAGGAATTAATTTAGAGCTGTTTTTGCTTGTCATTTTTCACTCATTTCTTGCTATCCCTCCAATTCCCTCCTCAATTTCTATTTTCCAATCATCCTTTCTTTCTTTTTCTTCGTATTGGGCTCTCGAAATCCATATTTTTCTCTCCCAATTTGTCCTCCGTCAACGGATTATCTTATCTTGTATTTCGTAACGGTATTGTACTTGATTGAATAGCTATAGTAATTGATATCCCTGTAGACCTTATCAGCCTCCATCTTATCCAGATTGGTCTTCTTGTTGCGAACTTTTTTCTTTTGTCTCATTTCGTTGTTTATCTGTTACTATTTTTCCCGACTTTCTTCAAACAAAAAAAAAGAATTAAAATCGCGCCCTATTCCCCTCATTTTTGTTTTACTGGCAGAACTCGAATATAGCTCTCTTGCATACAAAGGCTATGGAGCAGACTGGGTTACTCCGGTTTATACGATGGTTTGAAAGTGCTTTCGGTTGTCTATAGTACGTTTTGAATGACATTACAGCAGACATGAGATCTCAAATAGAGTCCAGGCAACTGACAAAATAGAAAAAAAAGGGGGGAGGCAAAGGCATTAATTCAGCTCAATGTTTGGAGTTCCACGCTACACAGTCTGCAAACTTGACACTGGAGCCCCCAAATATATCTAGAGCACTGTATCCTGGGTAAGCATTTGTAATCACGGGCTTATTATTACAAAACTGGCACTTACCTTCCAAACGTAAGGTCGACCTTGCCGTTGCTCAAACGATCCACTAATTCAAGATCGCTTATGTCTGAATAGCATGAACATTAAGAACTAGTGTCCGGGCGCTATTATTTCGTATCAGAATGTACTTACTGTTGCCTCCGCCAGCATATGTCGTTGGAATTGTGACCCATTCGCCAAGTTCTATGTTTATGCAATAGCTTAGGTATATGTATATGAGGTAATTCATTACAATCAACTGAAACTCACTTTGAACAAGTTCTTGATCAATTCCTTTGCACAATCCTTCAACATCGGCTGCATGTACTAAAAATTCACTAGGGTCGATTACGGTTAGAAGGTGTCCCTTTTAAAAACGCCAATGGCATTAATATATCTATACCTGCAATATTGCGCCAGCATATCCAGGGTTTCTGAGTTATCACGTAAGTTTCAATGGTGGATGGTGGGACCAATATTTTGACAAAGCATCCACAAACCTTTGTTCACTTCCATATCTGTCATGGTTTGCCACTTGTTCATAGCCACAACCCATTTGTTTTCCTTTCGCCGGCAGCTAATTTACAGACATCGAGTTGGTTATCAAATACAACAATCTCTATTACCTTTTGCCATTCATCTCACCTGACATCTACCACCAGTTTATCTTTTCCAACGGTTTCACATAACTGCTTCAAGCGGTCTAGCGAAAACTTGGCATCGGGGAAGAGATAGCTGGTAACGATGACCTGTAGGTTCATTAGAGGAGGATGATAGCTACTTTCAACTTTAAACCTATTACCAAGCACCAACCTTATCAGCGCCAAAATCAATCCATTTCTGAGCATTCTCCACAGTGATTCCTCCTCCGACTTGTAAACCACCTGTTCATTGAAAAGATTTTACGTTGTCCGGCGTTAATGATGCCTCGGCTATCGTCCCATAATAGAAAACAATCAATATAATGCTACCTGGCCAAGAAGTGAGAGCTTCCTTTGCAGCTTCATCATTATTAGGACCAAGCTTTATCACATGTGCTCTAGTTATATTATGTTCCTTGTACAATTTTCCATAATATGCTGGGTTTTCTCTGTTGGGATTCCAGATCATGTTACTACATCGCCACAGTTTTACATTCGTCCAAACTCGAAAGCATTTATACTTTGATACGAAATTAGTTCGCAGTGAATTGGGATCGGAATCTGTCAGAGATCCACCAACAATTTGTTTGACTTGACCGTTGTGTAAATCTATACAAGCGTTGAAACGCGTCATGAATGCTGTTGATATATCAGCAATGACTATTTGCAACGTTTGGGAAATTTAAGGGTATCAAAATTGATCGCTCAATCGGATGTCTAATTTTTTTTAACCAATCGATTCAACAGCACAAAGGGTAATTGTTACTAATTAACGTTTTATTACCTGAATGACATTTGGGACTTCGCACGAGGGTCTTTTACGTGACTCATCAATGGTAGACAATAATAGAAATGCTGTCATCTCGGTATACCATTAATAACCTATCCTCTGTAATTCCTAGAGTGAGTAAAATGAAGCTGGTCTTGGGAAAATAAATAACCTAAGGCGTTTTGAATCCATCGCAATTCCTGCCAGTTGAACACAACGCTTTCAATTTGCAGCATGTGGTTGAGGGTGGGAAGAGAAGCTTGTTCAATTTGGTAAATACTAGGGTTTTTTCTCAGTGTCCTAACATAGTAAGCTGAGTAAGCCGGCATTAATTGTGTGATTGGAGGAAGGCTCAGTAACCAACTTCAGCCAACTCAAGCAGAAAGAAAGTAATAGTGACGCCATCACGTTTCAATCTACTTTTGATATATAAAGCCTGAGAAATCTCGCCAAACATCGTTAAGTTTGTAAAATTTCTCTACCCTACTCTAAAGGTTTACAAATATTATGCCTGCAAACGAAACGGTAACCACATCCAACGGAGCACCTGTTGAAAAGAACGCTTCCATAACTGTCGGAGAGCATGGACCTACTTTGATCCAAGATTTCAATTTGATTGATAAGCTAGCGCACTTCGATCGTGAGCGTATTCCTGAGCGTGTTGTGCATGGTCAGTATTTGATGAACTGCCATTAGATACGCAATCTTTCCCATTACTAAATATGGCTTTCATTTATCCTAACAGCCAAGGCTACTGGTGCACATGGCTACTATGAAGTTACCCATGATATCTCTCATCTTACTTGTGCCAAATTCTTGACTGGCATTGGAAAGAAGACTCCTTGTTTCGCCCGTATTTCAACTGTTGGCGGTGAATCTGGGTAAGTTGTCTGAAGGTTACACTAATGATGTGGTCATAGCGCGTTCGTTTTAGTATGTATAATAACGCCAAAACCGTTACAGCTCAGCCGACACTGCCCGTGACCCTCGTGGATTTGCCGTTAAGTTCTACACTGAAGAGGGAAATTGTGATTGGGTGATGAACAATACCCCAGTCTTCTTCATTCGTGATGCGATCAAGTTCCCCGATTTCATTCATACGCAGAAGAGAGACCCTAGAACCAATTTGAAAGATCCCAATATTTTCTGGGACTTCTTGTCTATTAACGCTGAATCCCTTCATCAAGTCACTATTCTTTTCTCTGATCGTGGTACTCCCGCGTCCCTTCGTAAGATGGATGCTTTTTATGGTCATACTCTCAAGATGGTTAATGCCGAAGGCAAGTGGAAATACGTCAAGATCCACTGCACTAGTGACCAAGGCAAAGAGAACTTGACCGTTGAGGAAGCCACCAAACTCGCTGGTGAAAACCCCGACTACCTCACTCAAGAATTGTTTGAGCACATTGAGAAGGGTGAATATCCCTCATGGACTGTATCCATCCAAGTCATGGAGCCTGAGGATAAGGACAAGATGCCATTTGATATCTTTGATATCACCAAGGTCTGGTCTAAGAAGCAGTTCCCACTTCATCCCATTGGTCGCTTTGTTTTGAACAAGAACCCTGAAAACTACTTCTGTGAAGTTGAGCAATCTGCTTTCTCACCATCCCATCTTGTTCCTGGTCTTGATGTTACACCCGACAAGATGTTGCAAGGACGTCTGTTCAGTTATCCTGACACCCATAGACATCGTCTCGGCACCAACTATCAACAACTCCCCATCAACCGTCCTTTGGCTCCAGTTCTTAACCACCAACGTGCTGGTGCGATGGCTTTCGACAACCCTGGCGGTCGTCCCAATTATCCCGAGAGTACATTGGAAGAAAACCCACCAAAGACACTCTCTCAGAACAACCCTGAACATAGAGTTACTCATGTTCCTGAAAAGTACTATGGTATTACTGGAGCCTACGACCAACCTATTAAGGAAGATGTCGACTTTTATCAAGCTGGTGAATTATGGAAGGTCTTGTCCGAGACAGACAGAGCCCACTTGGTTCACAACATTGCCATTCACCTTGGCCAGTGCAAGGAGCACATCCGTACCAAGCAAATCGGTCACTTCAAGCGTGCCCACCCCGATTATGGTCGTCGTGTAGAAGAAGAAATTGCCAAGGAACTAGCCAAGCAAAAGTAAACTTCAGCTAGGCATATTTACGCATAGTTTTAAATAGTGGAACTGTATATAATAAGAAACGTTTTCATTTTATTCATTAAACGTTGTGATGCCCGCAAAATTTACTCTTTGCGCCAGCAATCTAATCAGAGGAATATCTACAAATTGAAACATCCATATTGCTTACCGAATAAATCGGTTTCCCACTGAAAGATGCATCATGCGTTATCTAATGTTTATATCTGATCCAATTGAACTGTAAATGAAACGAAAAGTGAAAGGTCGATTTCAGCAACCTATCGTCTATTTCCCATTTGTTCTATTAAAATTTTATTCGCTCACTTAAAGTTTAGCATTCCAGCCGTAGTGAGTATGGTACGACCGATACACTTGATATGGAAAAATGTGGGGCGACACAAGGAAAACCTATCGATGTCACGGACATGACCAGCGTGGCTCCAATGTTGATTCCGCGGAAACCCATTCGAAATAATTCTCCCCGCGTGGTTCAGTAAGCTAGCTTTACAGAATGATATTTGGGAACTTCAAAATTAAGGTTTCCTGGCAATGGGACAAATATACTCCTTGGTGTATATAAGGGAACTGGGGGAAGAGCTTAGCTCCCGCTTTGTCAACCGCATATTACCAATCCAATGTCTACAGCAAATTTTGTCAAGGTCGAAGGTACAAAACTTGTACGTGACGGCAAGCCTTACCGAGTGGTTGGCACAAACTTTTGGCATGGTATCAACATGGGAGCAATCGAAGGTATGGTATAGATTGACGAAAAGTAGTTGGTAAATACCAGGATCAGTCGCTGACAGACAATTTCAATGTTGGCAGAATGGGGAGGTGATCGCAAGCGCTTGGATGCAGAATTGGACGAACTGAAAAGTTTGGGCATCAATATGTTGCGCATTATGGCCTCTTCTGAAGGTGAAGGAAACGAACCTTTCCGTATGAAGCCTTGCTTGATGACCAAGCCTGGTGTATACAACGAAGAAATCTTTCGCGGATTGGATTATTTTTTGGATGCCTTAGCTAAGCGAGGCTTCACTGCTATTGGTATGTGTTTTGGTATTTGGAGGTGAAGGAAAAAAGATGCATTCACCACAAGTGTTTAACTTCCGGAGCCCATATCCTGATTTAGTGACTTTGACCAACCAGTGGCACTGGAGTGGAGGGTAAGAAAAGTGCGTGTCCTGAGATTCGACATTGACAGTTGAATCTAAGACTGTTTCCTTTCTCATAATTAGCTTTGCCCAATATGTTGCTTGGGCTTCAGGCGACAAGGAACTTCAATATCCACCGTCATGGGATCCTGTAGCCAAAGCATACACTACTGCTGGATCATTTGATGAATTTGCAACTTATGGTTGCCGCTTCTATAACGATGAAACCATCCGAGAAACAGTCGATACCTTTTTCAAGGATAATATCAATACAATTGTTAGCCGTCGTAATACCGTTAATGGTATGTTGTATAGCGAAGATCCTGCCATTTTGGCTTGGGAACTATGTAATGAGCCCCAGTTTCCACCTGCATGGTGGGTGGATGATGTGGCCGGCTATATACGCAAATTAGGCGTGTCTCAACTCATCACCTCTGGTATCGAGACAAAGTATGATCATCAAGACTTCACCAACTCCCATGCCAGCTCTAACATCGATTTCTGTACCAGTCACTTCTGGTGTGAAAACTGGGAAATCTACGACCCTGAAGACAAGACTAGCGCCAGCTTGGAAAGGACTAAGAAGGCCGTCACTGAGTTTATGCACAAAGTAACAGGCTGGGCTCAGGAGTTGAACAAACCACACATTATGGAAGAGTTCGGTATGGCGCGAGATGCACACCTAGGAGCCAAATACAGTGAAAGGACTTCCACTACACACAGAGACGAATACTTCTCTACCATTTTCAAGGTTGCTGAGGAACTTGCTGAGCAGGGTAAAATGAGTGGAACGTCATTCTGGGCATGGGGAGGTCAAGCTTCTCAGTCTGCCGAACCAAATCAATATGGCGTCAAGCATATCGGTGACCCACCACACGAAACCCCTTTTTGGTACAGCGTCTTGTCAAGTGACACTACTACCAAAGCTATCATCAAATCGCACGCTATCCGCATGTTGTAATAATATTTTTATTGTTTTTTTTTTCTCAGGTATTTGATATTAAGAAAATATACATATTTTCTTTGTCAAGATACAGGAATATCCTCAATTCATCATACAATGGGTAAAATCCTTTACTGCGCAACTTAACCTTTCATGAGGAGTAGTGAAGAATAAACGAATTAAAAATATCCGAACAAAAAGTCCACTCAATGCACCAAAGCTATTCAATTATATTGTTTATCAAAAGTACCCGATAGTGAGCGAACATAATTTACATTCTTTATGTCAAACAAGTACCAGAAACGAAACTTAGTACTATGATATCTGGTAATCCAAAATATCAAAAAAGGTGATAACCTCACAAACAAAAAAAAAGTCCCAAAAATTTGAAGCAAGCCGCCGAGTTCCCAAGCAAACTTCCTCTATCAGCTGGCCTCTCATCAACATAACGCAATGGCCGGCCATGCAACATCCAGTGTACTGGATATTGTGCCCGAATCCGAGGCTGCCACTGTCGGGTCCAGTGGCTCCTCCATTCAATCGTCAACTCCAGAAATCAATTCACATAATGCTGTACAATTCTTAAACTCCTACAACAACCCAGCAGATACTAGAACTGCGCAAAGCGGTAGTATTCTGGAATCCCTAACACCCACCAATGCAGCTGCCATTACTGCCAGAAGTGTTAATGCAACTTCTCGCACGGTACGATGGAATTGGGTCAACTACCTGCGAGAACGCTGGCAGCATATCTCAAGCTCTAGCAAGGCCTTGCTGATTTTTACTATAATTATGTCGATTATTCAGGTAAAACCGGGTCTTTCTATGAGGGAGACGTCTCGTACTGGCGTCCCCTTGATTCATTCGGAGACATAAATGCACTGACCATGTTCGGAGGGGGATTTCTCACATAATTTTTTTTTTTTTTTTTTCAAACATAGATTGCTGCAAGTGTTGTAGCAGTGGCAATATCAAGTGACGGTACCTGCGAAAAACCACTGAAGATTTTCCTAATTGTATATGCTATCCGAGTTCTGCTCTCTTTTCCATTCTCCATGTATCAATACCTACATCCACGAAGACGAAGGAGAACGCGACGAAGACGCACCACTCCCGCGAATCGTCCAGCAGAGGCACAGACTCCTGCCAATTCAAATCAAATCTCCCCGACTACGGAAATAGATAACAGCTCCTCTATACTACCACCCACTGCCCCACCAACAACTACTCCTCCAACGAACGACGAAGTTCAATCTCGAACCACACGCCGTCATGTCATCGGAGGCCGAGTTGATCGGTAAGCAGCACTATGGACACGTAATATATTGATAACATACATATTTACTCTGGCTGTTCTTTATTTTACATAGTGCCAAATCTTTGCTCGACTTGTTTGCAACATTTTGGTTCGTTATCGGCAACTACTTTTTATTCGGAAGTACATCATGCGCGAACACTGCCAGTCTACTCTTCTATATATCTCTAACGTGGGTAATTATCGGCTATATAATGATCACTATTCCTATTTTATTTTGTGCAGCAGCCATATTTTGCTTACCATGCGTATTGGGTAATGTACAAGGATTATATCGTATTACCTTTTGCACAACACACTGATCAGTAATTTATTTCAAGCAGTTGGTATGCGAATCATGCAGGTTGGCGAACCGTCTGACATGGGTGGAGCGACACCTGAAGAAATACAAAAGTTACCAGTTTTCCGGTTTACCGAAAATGCAGATGATACCAGTAGTATTGCGGAGTCTCACATATCTGTAAAGAGCAGTGCTAACAGGGGATTGGAAGCTGCTCCGCGCGTGGGATTCTTCCGCCGTGTTTTGCGACGCAAGTCTCGTCAAGCTAAACCAGTGGACATTGAAAAACCAGAGCCAAAGCGTGAATACAAAACCATTAGCTTTGATTGCAGTGAAGACGCTATATGTGCCATTTGCCTATCCAACTATGAGCAAGATGAGCTAGTCTGCAGGTTATGGTAAGTTGATTGGAGGTCAATAGACATGGACGAAAGGGTTATCTTATCATTGTGTTTCAATTTAGGTGTCAGCATCATTTCCATAAAGACTGTCTTCACGAATGGCTTGCCCTGAATAGCATGTGTCCCATGTGCAAGCGTGACTCCCGTGGCAAGGAATATGAAGTCGTAGATGAAGAGGACGATTAGTAGTATAATATTAACAAACGATCCATTAATACCACTAGCCTATTGTAGCTTTATGCTGACCAGCAGCAACCATTGTAAATTTTGCATACGAACGAATTAAGACTCCTGGTCTCTTTCGTCAAATTTTTTTGGTTTTGGAGCCCTGCTGTTCCGGCCGATTTTCTCGTACCTTTGACATGTCACCCGTACAACAGCTCCCAGAGCAAATTCCAGTAGGAGCTCTGGCATGCCAAAAAGATACATTTCTAAAGACATATACTACGAAATGCATTGGATGCTCGGAAAAGCCTGATAAGAAGGGCTTCTATGAAGTTTTACTATATGATACAGGTACGGTATAATGGAGTGGCAATGTGATCGTCACACTCAACATTGCCATCAACACATTACTAATTATATTATTTCATTACGAAGTCTTGTTCCCAGAGGGAGGTGGCCAACCCAATGACACCGGCTACATTGACGAAGTCAAAGTGTACAATGTACAACGGCGAGGATTGCAACACATTCACTTCACAAAGGAACCAGTAGAAGTTGGTAAGAAAGTGACATTAAAGGTGGACTGGGAGAGACGTTTCGACCATGTCCAGCAGCATTCTGGACAACATCTCCTTAGTGCCATATTGGAGCAGGATCCATACAAGTTTGAAACGGTTGGCTGGTGAGCAAAGTGTCAATGAAACAACTATCCGTAAAGACTATCTAATCATATTATTCGCTAATAGGAACCTAGGTGAAAAAATCTCATATGTGGAACTCGCTCCCAATAATGGCAGTTTGCCAACTGCAGAGCAACTGACCCAAGCGGAAGATGCCATCAACTCGCTCATTCTCTCGGGTGTCTCTATTAAAACTCACGAAGAACACAATACAGCTGACGACAATAGGCCGGACTCTCTCCCAAGTGATTATCGTGGTGGAGTGATTCGAACCATAGAAATCCTCGGAATCGATCGAAACCCATGCTGTGGCACACATGCTAGCAATTTGGCACAGCTTCAATCCATCAAGTTTTTACATACTGAGAAGATTCGTGGTAATAATATGCGACTTTACTTTGTGGTCGGACGCCGCGTTTTGGATCTTCTCGACTCTACTTATACTACAAGCAAAACATTGACTGGGCTACTTTCGTGTGGACCCGAATCGTTTGTCCCTCAAATTACAAGATTGCAAACTCTTCAACGCGCCCAAGCTAAAACCATTAAACGACTTATGGCGGAACTCGCTGGCCATGCCGTCACTACACTTGTCGACCAAGTGAAGGAAAACGGCTATGCTATGGTTCATCGAGAAGATGCCGATATGGACTATCTTGTACTGCTAGCTAATGGCGCAAAGGAACAAAAGTTACTGGAAGGAAATGCTGGTGCTGTTATTATCCTGGCTGGAGGTGAACAGTCCGCTGGAGGACCCATCATTGTCCTCGGCAGTGATGACGATTCTGTCAGGAAGGCTGCTCAAGTCCTCACTCAACATTTGGATGGTCTAAAGGGTGGCGGTAAAGGACGATGGCAAGGCAAGTGCAAAACTTGGAAAGGATGGGACAAGGCTAAAGCAGCCATCAATGATTTGTATACTTCTCAATAAATCGAATCTTGTCTCAATTTGTTATAACATGTAAACATGAATTTGAAAGAGATTGCCATGTTTATGTTTTTGGTTCTCTTTTTTGTTTGTTATAAAGTTAACGTTGCAAATTATCAATACTTTAACGAAGTGTACAAGATGCAAACAAAGATATCAACTTTGTCAGTAGCAAGACATTAGAAAAAAACCAACCCAACAGGAAAATCAAAAGAAAAACGAAAATTCAAATCAAATCAAATCTGTCTGGTCATATAAGCAAAGGGGTAGGGATGCAGGAAATAGATCAATCTATATACGCAAACGTAGATATGAGGTATAGCCAACAGGTAGCTTACGACAATGTTGCAAGATGGCGTTGGGAGGTTGCGTGGGGGGTGTGTATATCTCAGTCGTCAGCCGAGTTGCATGTTTCGTTATGACGATAATAATCCAGAAAAGTGGATGATCTGTGACTTGGAGTCAAGCATTGGCGTTGCTTACGTTTACGGAGCTCTGAAGGCAACGTTGGCTGTGGGAATGGTTCTTCTTCACCACGATGCTCACCAGCTGAAACAAAGATTTTAGGCTGGTAGCTTGCTTCTTCGTCCATGACGCTTGAATTTCTAAATTTCTCCACGAGTGCCTTCTTTCCCTGTATGTTTGCATATGACAAGGTGCACCTTTTTTCTGAATTGAAGCGGTTCCTGTCATTAAAGAAGAAGTTAATAATGTGACGAGTTACTAACAGTAACGATCTTTTTTTATTTTATTTTACCATTTTCTGCCCACCCTCTGTTGTGCAAAAGTTACGAGAGATCTAGCAGTAAATGTTTTTCAGACAGCTATTCATACTCTTTAAGTTATATCAATGCCTGAACTTACCGAAGTTCAATAAAGTTGATGAATGCATATCCGACATTGCACTTATTTTTAAAATCAATACGGAGGTAGAGGAAATCGTAGGTGCCGCTATGCGTCGTGTTAATGCAATCGATCAACATTTGCTATTAAAAGAAAGGCAACCGCTAGTCAGCCTCGAAATAGTGTTTGTTTTGTTCACGCATCGTACAAGAGCTCATTTTACCTGCGTATACTGATATGGGAAGAAAGGATTGGTTGTAGTGAATGCGAATTGTTATCTTAGTACCATGCCACCAACATAGTTGTCTCCGGTATATAGGGTTTACTGTACCTTGTTCGGAATATTGCGAATCATGCAAGTCGTGCGTTTATCCAAACCTGGTGTCGTGAAAAATTAATTTTGAATCGTCAAAAATCAAGCAACTTTAAATCCAATGCGTGGTGATACTGACCCATGAGAATTCGATCAATGTCAATTTCGTTGCTGGCGGTCGGTGACGTTGTACGATAATTTCCTTTTGACTTACAAGCGTCGTCTTGAACTTCCGGGAGCGATGTGTCGGCATCATCTATATTTACATCCGCCATGTGTTTGAACGACTTTAGTTTTTGTAGGAATGCATTAATAGATTCTTGTTGCTTTGCACCGTATTCATTTGCTAGATCCTTGTCCGTATGGTGGTCATTTATCAAGGGATGTAAGACCTTGTTGTCGCAACAAATAGTGTCATTGGTTCGGTTACTCGATCCAAATGAAATATTGTTGACGGTATCTATAAACTCAAAGTGTACGTTCTAAAAAGGACAAGCCGATCCGAACCATTACTTAAATGATGGTGATGGCGGTGTTGCTACTATAAAATTTAATGCAGTGTGTCTTACCTGAACAATGTGGTTATGCAGTCCCTGAATAGCCTTGAGGGTGGAACGTTCATCAAAGTATTCTCCAACGAATATCTGTCGTTCTGAATAGAAAGTGGTGCTTTGACAAAGACTTTGAAGACTACCAAAGGTAGCCAGGATATCGGGCACAAGAGTCAAGTCATTTGCGTTGATTCTAACCATAAATTCACCATTAATTTGAATATTGATTCCGTGTATCTTTGACATTTGTTCGGCACAACAGTAAGTCACCCAAGTTCCATAAAATGGGTCCTTTTCTTGTATGGCCAAAGAAGCCTTGAGAACAAGCCTATAGGCGTCTCGAACATCAAAGTAAACAGCAATTATTTCATGCCTTGTATGTAAATGATCGATCCAGATGGCCTTCAAGTCACCAATCATCTAAAAAATTTGAAAAGATGAATATGGATGACAAGTCTTCGACTGTGTGCGACCAGCAAGGCATTTATGGAATCATGCCTTACCTGAACAGCTTCAAATATTGCTTTCTCATTGACATGAGAAGCAATATTGCGAATATGCACTGCTCTTGAAGCATTTTTGACGCTGTTATTATTCAAATCAGAGCTTGCCCATGTGCTTTTACCATTCGTGTGCGACAACTGAGCAAACGGTCCATCGGAAAGATAGCTGGTGCTACTGTCGCTACTAGTGCCACTGCTATCACTGGCATTCATCATAGCTGAATCCAATCTGTATAACATATCAAGCCAGGAGACGGATTTGCTAGTTGAAGGGACAATGTACCTTGATTCTGTCTTGGGTAGTAACGTCGATGAGGGGCCATGATCATAGAATAAATGGGTATCATAGGGGTACTGGATGGTGGTTGTGGTTGTGGTTGTGGTTGTGGTTGTGGGAGTGAGAGGGTGAGGGTGAGGGTGAGGGTGAGGAGTAGAAGAACGACGTCGGTGATGTGTTAAACGATCGTCCATGGATACCATCATCATTGCAGCCATTTGCGCAGATGATTGATGTGACATGAGACAAGGAAGAAGGGAAAGGGTGATACTAAGAACTCTGGTCGCGGCCCAAAAAGTTATTTTATTTTTTTTACCACACTGATTCATCAATTGTTCTCCCCTTTATAGGTCTGTGTGGTTTCACAATGTCAATAGCCGTTCAAAAAAAATTTTGAGCCTCGCTTAGAAGAAGGCAGTGCTTCACTTCACATGGGATTAAATCAAATGCTTATAATTGACAACAATGAAGACCCCTCGAGCACATGAGCATCTACTAATAAACAAGTAATTGGGAAGAATATGCTCGCCATCCCACTTGTGTTGAAAGTGGTGGTGAGAATGAGATGCGGGTATATGATTTTTATTTGAATTCTTCGTCAGTGCATTTGATTTTTTTGGTTTTTTTTTGACAAAAGGAGTGAGATGGAGTGAGCAAATTCTTTGCGAGGATGACATAAGAAAGCAAAGGAATGTATGGAAAAAACAAGAAAAAGAAGAAATAATTACACAAACTGGAGTTACAATAATGACATTGGGTGATAATTAAGGTGGTGTGCTAAGAGTTTGAGATCCATTTTCTTGACTTCTGCTGGATGGTGGGTTCACTTTATCAAAATTTGTTTGAAAGGAGGGAAGAGGTTGTTGAACATTGAACGGTCGCTCGTCAGGCATACCTAGAAGATTCGAATTATCAAGCGTCCAATTGGGTGTGCTCAGTCGAAAGTCAGCCATGACGTTGTCCTCCATGCCCGGCCACATAACGGGGAACATCATGTCGTTAAGGAGTGACCCATCGAATAGGAAATTAAAGCCATTTGGATCGTTACCAGGGATATCCAGGCCCGTATCGGCAAACGCTGATGGATTAGATGCCATACGGTTACTGTAGTATTCTGTAACAGCAGCTACACTGACTTGATCATCAAGACTGTCATCCATAAATTTCATTGGCGTTGACATGCTAGTCATGCTACTCTCATGTGCAGTACTTCCATTCGATTGTGCCGTTGTTGTTGTATAAGTGTTGGAATTGGCTTTAACATTACTATTCGAATGCATTGATGGTATTGTGCCGAGATCATTCGTGTTCACTTCCTCGTGTGGTCCAACCGACATTTCTTTTCGTTTCATGTGTTCTTGTGCTTGTTGTTGGAGAGTAGCCATCTGCCACAGGGCTACGAAACCGGAGTCGGTTTGGACTGGAACTGTAAGTTTCTTGTTTGTGACGTTTTCGGATGGTGGGGCTTTGTTGTCGTTTGTAGTTCGTAGCATTTCGTCTTGAGAGTCAGCTAAATTGGGACATAGACCCATTTTGCCTTTGCCAGCAATTTTACTTCGTAAGCCATACAAATCACGAGCCATAAAATAGAGCCTATCTGCCATAGACCAGAACGGTCGGATTGTCTAGTAGGCGAGAGTTTAAGTATATAATTGCTTTGCAATGCCCACAACAGGAGAGAAAACTTACCAATAGATAGCGAAAGCAAATTGCTAGAGATCGCTTTGCCTTATCCACCATGACTGGATCATCATGGAAGGCACAATTGACCAGAACGGTACACGATGTATATGCAGAGTAACTCAAGAGCGGTACCATGATTTTAGGCTCTCCAGTCACACACACATTGAGAATATGAGTGATTCTGTCGTTCGCCTGGTTACACTTCATTTTGGCACGTTCGATTTGTTGACGGATCAAAGGTTGAACGATTGGGCTTTCAGTAGTTAGCAACAGACTAGGTCGATGTAATAACAACATGGCGGTGTTGAGTATACCGTGTAACTATGGTGGAGTATGATTAATATTTCCAAAGAATGATAATGCAAGGTAGGCCAGGACTTTTAACAAACTTACCATGACAAGAGCATGAAATTCCGCTGGCGTACCGTGTCGGAAATCTTCAATGTTTTCATTTGTAAATTTAAAAAATTCTGGTAATTGATCCTGTAATGAGGTCAATGCCTCATCCAGGTTGGTGAGTTCAGAGTCTTTTGCGTTTAAAACTGTCAAATCTCGAATCTTGGATTGGTTGACGTAGGATGTTACTCTTGATAGTAGGGTTGCTGCACGAGCAAGATAAGCCGTCAAACTCAACGTGGGTCTAGCACGCTGATCATTTTGAATTGACTGCGGCAATTTCCGATTATCGAACAAGGAGCCGATAATTTGACCATCGGATGTTTGCGTAAAACGCACTGAACATGACCCATCCAGTGTTTCAGTGTAGAGCAGCGAATTAGACCAACAGTCGTCGTCGCTTGGTAATAGTAATTGACAGTCCAATTCACCAATAGACCTTGGTCTACCACTATTAGCGCATGATAGGCTGAACAAATATAGGAAGTTAGCGACACAGAGCACGCATTAAACCAAAACCAAATCGGACATAATGGCTTTCAGTCCAAGTTGGACATTGCTTTTACTTACATGTCAATTATATATATTTGCCAAAATAATCGCCTTCTGGATTCCTTTTCCACCCATTCATCTTCAGTAAGTGGAGCAGCAAATTCATTTTCAGTCAAGAACTCCTTATGCATTCCGAGCTCAGTGCACATCCTTTATAAACAAAATAGCAAGTAACTTTATGAATAATCAAAATAAACCAAAGAAAAAATTTATGGTATATCAAGTGACTTACCGAAGAGCCATTCCAAGTAACATCCAACTCCTTGGACCTCTTGAACAGCCGAACTCATATATACCTAGTAAAAGTAGTGCTTGGGCGCTGCTGACAGACGGATAATCAAAAATACAGGTGACTATCTTACGAGCTCGACTAGCAAATTTTTCTCCTGAGAGCCATGGAGGATTATCAAGTAGGTCTGATCGAGTTGAGTACCTAGAATGGGTTTTTGAAAGATGAAGCGAATAAAAATGGTGTGAAATTTTTAGTAATGCAAATGTGGGAAATAATAGAGCATTAAAATGGGCATGTGCATGAAGAAGACATTTACCTAGCAGATAACGCCATGACGCTGAGTAATAAGACCTCTGGACATTTTTTGTTTCTGATTTTTTCCATGAAAAATTTAGGATGCAAAATAGGCATCATAGGATACAAGTGTTCAAAATAAACGGCGAGCAAATGTTCCACCACCTCAGGGCTTGGGAAAGAATCGTCTGCTTGAGAACGACTCGTCAAAGAGTTGGAACTATGGGACATGATAGGCGAAAACTGCGATAGTCGGCTAGATGGAGATGTTGGCGATGGGACTGGTGACTGGTCTAAACTGCCATGTTGTCGACCGTTCGTGACAGGCTTAGCGTGCTCTTCGGTGCTGTCGGTTGAGAACTGCCGATTATTTTTGCTAGGATGAAAAAGAGGAACATCAAAGTCGGTAGGTGAGATATCGTCTGGTGAAGTGTCTCCAGGATTATTTTGAAGTAGTTTTTCCATTTTATCTAAACGCTTTTCCAAAAGTTCAATATATCCTTGTCGAGGTCCTCGTTTCTTATTGCTTGGTAGATAAGAACATTCTTGTTTCATTCGAACACAATTGGCACAAGCTGGCTTTGTACCGTCACATTTGATCTAAAATGAATTCAATAATTTAGCAGGGAATTAAATGAATGATGAAAGAATTCTCGAATGCATGTCTCATGACATGAACGTTTAAATTAACAGGTGGTCCACAATGCAAACTTCTCATCTTTGGTGCATACCTTTTTTCTGCGGCACACATCACACGCCTGTGTGAGTCTCTTCCGTTTGGAGCCGGCACCATTGTCAGTGCCATGGGTTTCGTGCATGTTGGTGTGGTTCATTAGCGTGTTAACATGCACAATTGAAGATGCCGTAGGTGTAATATGTGAAAAGTAAGGAGGAGGAAAGAGAAAAGTTACAGCTCAAGCTAGTATGGGGTTAACTTGGTTGACTATTTCAAGTTCAATATCGATTTCCTACGAGTCAGTCTGGGAATGACTCAAAAATTCAACATTTAAAAAAGCAGTCACCGGTATAGCGCGCCGAATGAGCTTACGAGGGCAACCTCGGCGAGTGCGTTACTAGCGATACTCCCCGCAAGACCCTGATGACTCTAATTATGTATACATCACATCATAGTCAAACTGATTTGATCCATTGTTTTAATCATAATCCTCGTACTCGTATGGGCAGCTTATTTGGCCAGATGAGACCACCCATAAAACAAAGTTTACTGCGCGTGTAATAAATATCTGATGAAATGGCTATTGGCAGGCCATGCGATCTTCAAATTTGCCACACGATTCGCTTCCATTGGTATTGGTCACGCACTCACACGCACACATCACTAGTCACAGCATTGCGGTAGACCCCAAACAAAAAAATAAATCAATACCATTCAGATGTAAATATTTTGCACATACTGAGCAAATAGAACACGTTAGCAACGCACCGTGCATATCGTTTCCATGTTTCAAGGCTTTTTGGGAGAAAATGTTACATAATTTTTAAAATTGATGCTGTCTGCGCCACTTCGACATATTTTTAGACTCCGCTTTTACTTACGTTGCCTTGCGCAAGCTCCCATGATATTTACTCAGATCCTTATTGATTTATCAATAGTATCGCTTTGAATGGTGTACGTTGATAGCGTTTGATCAAGGAGTACAATATGAAAGTAAGCTCTGAAAAGGACCAGATTGCCGGTAGTATAATGCCGAATAAATAGGGCTGTGCACCGCGTGATCAAATAGTGCCGCAGCTTTTTTACTGGACTGACCCCAAAACTTGGTAAAGCATCCAGAGATCTCTCATACTGTATCATTCTTAGCAGATATGTAAATATATGCATATATCGAATAGGAAATGAGGTAGGGATGGATGTTATTTACTTGTGAGGAGATCTACCATACTTTCTAAATTTTACAAGAGGGCATGACTAGTATTATTTATGAATCTTCAGATCGACTAGAACCACGACTGTCAATACCAGTGTAACGACTGAAAGCCACTGGACAAAGTAACTATAATACATTGTAGGATTCCATTCTCGGTAATTTGTGGACCAATTCCACCAAGCCTGGTGGTGCATTAAAGCCTTCAAGACGCAAGCTGCGAAGACTCTTCATCTGACTGATGCAATGTATGATAGCTTGCTCGGCATCATCAATCACATCGCCAATGTTATTGCTTCCTTCATCTGCTACACGTTGTCGCCAGCTTGTGGGTGATTCTCGGCAACCGTCGCCATCCCAACCGATGAGGTGTAGGTGTTCGAGTTGTTCACAGCATGGTAAGAAGCACTCCATCCAGACCCTTGATGTCCAAGAATTACATCTTCCTACTGTCAGATTTCGTAAATGTGGCATGCCATTGAAGAACGAGTACTTGGATACTAGAGCTTCCTCCATGGAATTCCACCGTGTTACCAGCCTGTTAAAGTCATTATCAGTGCGGACATTCCACCAATCGCTTCCAGTGATATCATGCTCTTCGGTGTCATATAAATTGACAATTGAGAGTGTCTCTAAACTAGATGGTAGCCATTGACCTCGTTTCTTCATCAAGTAACCATAACTGGAATGCTCGCACGGATATTGAAAATGTAGATGGAGTTTTCGAAGTTGCGTATGATCGGCAAAGGATAAGAAATTCATTTCAAAGTAAGGTGGTTTTTCCATTCGTGTACATGATATGACTTCCAAGTTTCGGAATGCCGATATAAACGAGAAAATATGCTCAATCAACATGCCATCAAAAGACACTTCCTTCAGCTTTGGAAATATCCATGCCATGGTGCGAAATTTGAATGACCAAATAGCTTGATTCGAGTGGCGATCGTCTCTGAATCGAAACTTGCGTATATACGAAAATTGTTGCAATAACTGCTTTGAAGCCATCATTGCATATATCTGAGTGCAAAACCTTCTCAAATCCATCCCTATAGCATCCCACTAAGAAAACACATATAACAGATTAAGCAACCAACGTATCGTGAAGAATGATCAGATCTATGAATCCCGACTTACCGCGGATGGAGAGAGTGCTACCATGCGCCAGCGCCTGCAGACTCCCATGAAAGTAAAAAGGTTATTTATGGACTGTTCACCAAGAATCTTGCATATGCACAAAAGACAATCATCGTCGAGTATTCCTATGAAACTTGGTTGACTAGGTCGTCTGTCATCATGATGAGTAGTGATCGATGTGGTTGAAACTTGCGAGGATATGAGTTGAGAAGTTTCGATGGAGGATGCTGTTGATAATGGAGATATTGGTAGGTCTTCAGTGGTGTCCGGGATCACCATGATTTTGGTTCTTGCCAGTATAGGTTGTACAGGGGAGGTATAATTAAATGGGTCATGTTTTTGAGGGGATGCAGTAGTAATATTTGGAAGAGCTCGTCTTCGCTTCATTAGAGGTTGTGGAGAGAGCATATTTTCTGTAAGATTAGGGTCATCATATGCGTTGTGCGTTCGGCCGTTGGCTATTGCTTTTGGTTTGGTTTTGATAGGTCGCTTTCGAGTTTCCTTTTTGGCTGGCTGGCTATCAGAGTCATCAAGCACACTGTTCTGTTCGTGATTATCCTTTTTCTTTTGCATACATTGAGGGCAAGTGTAATGGGCTACGCCTTTTGCTTCCTCTGGCGTCAACTATTGGAAAACATAGTCTGTTCATTAACAACATTAATTTGGTAATTTTCTTCAGTGTCGCAACTTACGTTCACGCATGCTCCATGAAACCAGTCAAAGCAAACCTCACACCATATCTATACGATACATCCAACGGTGATAAGGAAAAGCAAAGCAAGGGTCAGTCAAAACTAGCTGCATTGGTCGTCTCTTGTACATGCTTGTTTGCTATGCATAACCGTACCATAAATCCATTGTCCTCCGTTGACTGGCATACGCAAAATCTTCGTACTGGCTCCATTGTGGCTTCATTGGACTTTGGCCGCGCCTTGATTTTCCGTTTGTCTGTCAGCCGTAACTTCATTGCATGCTTTTGGTTTGTAAGCCTGATTGGGACGCGTGAATGAGCACAGCCGTGACAACTTTTTTTTTATTATCCAAAAATTTGGACACGTTTATGTGAGCGTATGAGGCAAGTACCGTACTGAAGTGCTCACTATCAAACATACACTAATAAGCATCACCAATGGATACCCTTTAGTACATACTACCAATCTTCAATTTGTTCAAATCCTTTATTTCACTTTGTCTAGTTTGTTATACACTCTATTTTACAGCAAGCTTTTCGGCAACGCGTTGCTTCAAATGAACAACAGCTTCTTTTATGGGAAGTTCAATTTGAAGGCTTTTCTGACCCTTGACGCGTTCTCTTATTTCAACCATTCCGTTCGTTCGTGTCTTGTTGCCAACAATAACTACAAATGGATATCCAATCATCTCGGCATCACGAATCTTGAATCCAAAGCCGCCTTTCCTATCGTCGAGAATAACTTCGTCAGCAAGCGGATCGTCGATGGAGGCTTTGGTGTTCAATTCATCATATAGTTTTTCAGCAATGGTATTTGATTCTGGACTTTTGTTATCAGCCACCAGAATACAGGCTCTATATGGTGCAATACTGATTGGCCAAACCATACCGGTTTCATCGTGTAGAGATTCAATTACAGCAGCTGATAGTCTTGACACGCCAATACCATAGCAACCCATTTGTGCAGGCAATTTGCTTGCGTTCGCTGGCTCTCTTGGTGTAAAAGAACAGTCAAGGACGTCAGAATACTTTGTTCCAAGCAAAAAGGTGTGGCCAATCTCTATGGCATTCTTGGCAATCAGCTTCGACGGAATATTGTCTGTATGACAGGATGGACATAGGTCCCCTTCTTTTGCCACACGATAATTGCCTCTTGGATGAACAATAACGCTGCAGCTTAATGAACTCTTCATATGGTCTTCTAGTGTAGCCACAGTAGCATTTATTTCTTTCTCCGCTGATTCATCAATTAGAAGATGGATAGCTTGAGTTTTAGATAGGGAATCAGGCGTCGTAGGTGTTAACGTTATTTCCGAACGAACAATATGTTGATCTTGGGTCACTTTGGATTCTATGTGCTTTCGGATCACTTCGTACACTTTGAGGAAATTGACTTCACGGTATCCACTTCTGACGGTAGCAACAAGAGCATTGTCTTCCAACGCTACCTTTTTGCCACGCTTGTCGATAACCGAGGCGCTGAGGGTAGCGAATTGTACCCCAAGAGTGTGAGCTGAAGCTGGTTTTAATAACTGTAACAGGCTATCACCAACCGGAGTTGTGGTTAAATATGCGTTTTGTGCTTCGTCTGGGTTATTGGGAAGTATACCAATTGCCTTCTCTTCATTAGCAGTGTAATTACATTTGGAACACGTAAGTAAAGAGTCCTCTCCAGCTGAAGGTTAAATAATTATAAGCTCATGTCCATCGTTGATAATGTATCTAGCGAACAACATACCTGCGGATAGAATATGGTATTCATGGGACCTTGTTCCTCCGATGTTGCCAGTATCAGCTTCTGCCTAAAAATTTTTCCTTCATTATTATTTTTTCCACGCCATTCGCATGCATGGATCATAAAAGAAATCCTACCACTGCAAATGGCACACCGATTCGAGTAAAGATTCTATTATATGCCTCTTGCACATCGTCATATGCAATTGATGCTGTTTCCAAACTTTCATCAAACGTATAAAGATCCTTCATCATAAATTCGCGGCCTCTCAAGAGGCCAGACCGAGGACGCATCTCATCTCTATACTTCCTTCCTACACACGTGGAGAACGTTTCAATACCATTCCTTCCATCACATTATGATTCCAACGACATGGGGTAACGCTTACCAATTTGGTATAGACGAATTGGCAGCTGTCGATAAGATGACAATTCGTTTGCAACAATTTGAGTGATTTCTTCTTCATGGGTAGGTGCCAACAACAAGTCAGACTCCTTTCTATCTTTGAGTTTGAAAAGCTATGGACTTCGTTAGCTCATTATCAAGTGGGTAACTTGTTCTAAGGTCAGGGCTTACCTCGCCTCCCATCCCATCCCATCTGCCAGTCTTTTTCCACATTTCAGAGGAAAGTACCATCGGCAGTGCCAGTTTTTGACCCCCTTCCAACATTTAAAAGTTAAACTAGTCCATATCTTGCTCCTGTCATGTAAAGAATTGCTTACCGATGGTTCTCATTTCTTCATCGATAATCTTTTCTATTTTCTCTAATGTCCTCAAGCCAATAGGAAGGATGCTGTATATGCCAGAGGAGGACTGGTAGAGAGTTTAGATTTATTCGTCGCGAAAAATCACTACTCCACCCCTGAGTATTTTACTTCGAAAATAATGGATTCTTACTTGTCTCATGAAGCCAGATTTGAGCATTAGCCAATGACTTGCAACTGCATCAGCATTTGAGGTAGACACCTTTTCTTTTGAGGTTGGTATAAACATTTGGGTTAAGCGATTCCGCGGAGTCTGCAGCGATTGACGAGTTAGTTCATTAGTATGGACGTCAGGAGAACTGAGTGGTTAATGCTTACTTACCAGCTGTGATACATGGCGAACACCTGTCCTGCTGAATCGCTGAGATCTTGCAGCGAAAGAAAGTAGCATGTTTCGCAATCTCGAAGTTTGATAGTAACTTTTCAAGTTAAGTAATATTTTTCTTTGATCAAATTTTGGTTTTGTTTTTTTTGAACTCTTTCAGCTCTCCAGCCAATTACGATTCTATTTGCTAAATGCACAAAATACTGTATTTTCCGCAAAACTTCGCGTTGTCTTATGAACTGTTTTGCTTTGTCTTTGTAATAGACTTTCGTATGTTTAATTTGCTATTGGCGCTTTGTATGGAGATGCGAAATCCGAGCGTTTTCGAGAGAAATTAGATTTGAGATTATGGTGCTGAAGACTCATTATATTATGGATACAGTCGGTGTTTTAAATTCAAGCTGAGCCGAAATTGAAAAACTGCAGTCTGAAAAGGTACCAGATTGGTGTTTGACATGGAAACCAGTTAGGCTGCAAAGCTTGACGGCCAAACGCTGATAAGTAAAGAAGAGAATGTTATGTCAATGGAATATGACATGAGGGATGTTGACAGTATGCATGATTGCGGAAATGCAAACGGAGCCTGCACAGAGCCCGCGCCTATTACTCCTAAGGAGATTTATGGACGTTGACGGCTTGGTCACTGCGCATGAGCGCGTGAATGAATTTTTCTTCACCCCACCTTCAATATCAGTTAGTACCTCTCAGAAATTGAGTAAAAGAAAGCCTAGAGGACCATACAGACGATATACTGCCAAACAAGTGGAAAGATTACCTTACCTTGTTATCGAAGAAGGGCTGACAGCCAAGGCTGCTGCACTTGAAACAGGTATCAACTGGTATCAAACGTTCGGGAAGCTCAACATTCTGTCAAATATATAATGATGACGAGGAAACACGTTTGCCGTACAATGTTAAGAAGGGCGCGAAAACCAAAGCTTGCGGAAATTCAGTCTCAGTTCTTAGTGAGTTTTGTTGATTCTCCAGTTTATTAGCTTTGCATCAAAGTGTTCTGGAACTAACAACCTCCACATCATCTTTGCACGGGCATTTAGTGCAAAAGTGTAGGTTAACGTTGAAGAGACTGTATAGATTGCCGCAGCACAAAGTAGCAGTCGAGCAGTCGACATCTAAGATTACGTAAAGGTAAAATGGAACAATGGGAATCTATCCCAGATTTGGATTTACACTGATCTTTTTGTTTATTGTGGAAGCAGGCATTAGCATGCACACACAAAGAAACTATGGTCGCTCTCTCAAAGGCACCCCCAGCATACAGCACCATATCAACTTCGAAAAGGTGTAACAACAGTTATGTTAGGTGCCATACCACATGCTGGGGTGATAGCTATATCTTTGAGGAAATCGCAAACTGTATCAGTATCCAAGAAAAGAAAGGCAAATGATACAACGGTAACGGTGGTAAGTAGTCAGATGTGAACAAGGATCGAGCATTTACTTGCTTATATATCCAATGTGATGGATGTGCTGGATATGAACCATATGAAGCGGCATTATATAGTGATGGACAATGCTCCTATACACTCGCCAGTCAAGGTACATGAAGTTAATAGAAAGCAGAGGTAACAATATTCTCCTTTCCGCATCCCAATTGAAGAATTTTGGTCAAAGTACAGACTGGTATATGGCGAACTGAATTGACTGTGGACGATCGACTGAGTGACCGTATCTGTGAGTCTGTCCAAATGGGTTACCCAAGCGGAAAACTAAGCATGGATTTGCCATGCGGTATCAAGGATTAGCGGATATGACGCCATATCTAATTTAACATCAATGGGCGGCTCTAACATACGAGGCATTTGCTGTGGTATTGTAAACTATTTGTTCTTATTTCTTTTCCTGTTTTGCCGTTGTGAACTAGATAAAGAATAAGAGAAATTGAAAAATCCAGTTTCGGAAAGCGCTAGGGATGATTCTTGACTTGGGAAATTCTGCCATAGTGGATTTGGTTGTTAAAGAGATACTCGTGAAACTCACTTTAGAACAAATCGTGGAAGCATACAAGCGCAGGCGTCATTGACAACCTTTTGTCATTTTTTTTGGACCGTCCTTCTTTGTTTCAAGTTTGTATCCTTTATTTTCACGGTTAATGGCCGTAAATAACAAACTGAATCCCCTGCTTTGAGTGTGGCTATGAGGCACCATGAAAATTTGGAAGTAAAGGGGCATGTGCCACGCAATACGACATATTCCTTTGTCTCCAATTTGCTGTCGCTGTCAATCTCTGTCTATTTCGTCTCGACAAGATGACCCGCCAGTATTAACAGGACATTCTCTTCATTTATTTATCATCCTACCTGTCTTGACCCATGAGTTGTGTTTTTTCCCAGCCGCAATCTATCTGACTTGACTTCGGCCTGATCAAAATCCAAAATGGAAACTCTTTCATTTTTCTGTTTGAAATAAATCCCATGTGTTTTTATCAAAACAATCAACATTTTCATATGTAGATAACTCCTTTGTGTTATATCAGAAAATTCACGCATCCAAGACCGTGATTGGCGTCATTGATTGATCAGGGGAGATGGAACGATACATTTAAAAGATGGAGTGTTCAGAAGTTGTCTTCTTTCATGGGCTCCGGAATGACGAAAAGTAAGTGATTTTACATTTGATCTTCGAAAGCGATATGAATGCTAAAGAATTATTACTGTAGACTACAAACACGTCAGACTCAAAAGCAACCGGCGATGACTTTGCCAGCAATCCTTATTTACTTTGGACTGATAAACCACTAGCAGGTATTCATTGAGTTTTTCTGCTACTTTTCATTCGCAAACCAGGGCATACAGTTCTTCCAATTATATCGTATCCTTACCCAATTCATGCTCATATTGATACCCTGGCAGTCCATACCAAATTCATACCTCTCTTCTTCTGTGCGTACTTTTTTTCCTGAGGACTGAAATCCGCTGGCAAATGCCACACACAAGCGTTTTAATCCACACATACAATGTATGCACGATCCTCACTGACGTTGCACTCATTGTCATAGCTGCAATCCTCCCGTAAAGGGGGGTGGGGTTCTTTGAAACCCTCGCGTTTTTTGTCCTTTTTTTTTTTTTGTAAACCGTGAGCATCAACTGATCATCAAAAAATTTCATACTTTATCACATAATTAATTCGTTTTTCTCTTAAAGGTCTTCTCGCCCAGCCCATCCGAACACGATGCGGGGGCTGGCACCATGGCTAGGCCAGGAGCACCAATGATCCTTCGGGGGAGGGTATGTATAATCTTTTCTGTTTGCATTTTTAACCAACATACAGTATTTAACCATTGCCTTTCAAAATACACCTACATCTTCACTATTTTGCTCTTTATTTGTGAGTATCTATGGTTGAATCTCTTTCTCATGCCATGTTTAACTTACTAATGATTACGAGAATAATTTTAGACTCCGTGCTCTCGTATCTCTAATAATTTTTATGATAAGGTATAATCATAATGTGTTGTCGTATAATGATAATCTCATTGGCGCAAATTGATTCGAAATAAACAGTATATGAGAAAAGACATAATGTATACTATATAGAAAAATAGACTTGTAAGCGGCAGATGCTTAAATCTCATTACCGAAAGACAATTTTGCTTCAACATGTAACTCCTTAACTTTAGAACAAGCCAATGTGGAATCATTCAATATGGCGGGCATTCATATTATACAGTGATTTTGAAATATGTATTTTTGTTACAATGCAACTGGGTGAATATCTGTGCAAAATGAATTAAAGCAGTGACAAGGAAACGCAAATTCAAGTTGTAGGTTAAATTGCTAAAATAATATAAAAGAATGCCTCCATGTTTAAAGGATAGCAAAACTACTCAAAGTCAATGGGATTGAGCTTAATAATGTTTGTAATTTCCCGGCGACCCTTTAGCCATTGAGAAAACGTAACAATTTTCTTTGCCTCATCATCCAGAATAGTTTCCTCATCAGTTTCACGGTCACCATCAGCTGACCAACCATCTTCATGAGAAACCATTTCCTCCAGCAAGTAGTTGGCAAAGACAATCAAGTAGAAGTAACGCACAAGGTAATTAAGACCGACTTCACGTGTAGCATGGTACTTTGGTGAGCCAACCTCCAAGGCATCCAAACGAAGTTTGTAATCATAAATAGCCTTTCGCAAATTCTGCATATGGTCACATTCATTAATAGCGTGGTCGGTAAGTCGTTTAGCCAATTTGCCATAGGTGAGCGCACTAACAAGTTGGAGTACTATCTTGTATTCCCCATTTGAAAACCGTTCAGCAGCCTGGTGAGCCTCATCTTCATCGAGGTTGTACAATGACAGCTCACCAAGATCAGTGCTAGACGCTAATGGAGTAGTTGCGCTTTCGACCACATAAGAACTGGTCATGTCCATGACCAAATCATTTTTCAATATCATGGTCATAAGACAAGCAGTAACCATACCAGTAGTCGTTCGTCCTCGGCTATTAAAATATTTGTTCATGTTAGTATCATTCTCTCCATGAAGACTCCTAATAAGATGTCTTTCGAATACATTACCCCATTTGACAATTGAACAATACGTCGACACCCATATTAGCGTTTTGCATTCTTCTGATCAATTGATCAAACACATCTGGAATAGGTGCCTGTTCGTCCGTTCTAAATAAGGATGAAGAGAATGTTATCAGACGCAGAGTGCATTACTAAGAGCGCCCTTTTGGCAAATTTATACATACATTGGTATTCTTAAATAATCGACCTGGTACCCTTCCTCCACAATAGACTTGAAAACATCACTTGGAGTTTCCACCATTTCTATAGGAACGGTTTCCCATTGAGGCTGTAGGTAGGAAGGGAGATCTTGAGTATATCTGATTTTTTAACTGAACAAATGCAACAAAAGTCTGATGGTCCCTTACCAAAATGATAAATCCTCCCTTTTCAGTGGTTTCTTCGTCGTGCAAGAGTAGCCGTCCGTTGTATATTTTAAGTTCTTCCAAAACATCAGACTTCATGCGATTTTCCATTCCCTCAACCCTATCTTTAGCAATACCGGTAGTCTCCAGATTTTTCAGTGGATCTTGCGAGAGACGTAATACATATGGTCGCTTATTGACATAGAGGACCGGCTCTTCACGCAAGCATGTCCACAGCACTTTACGCTTACCGCCTGGACCAGCGTCCATCCTGGCCAGAACTTTCTTGATAGCATCTTTAGTGGGCATTGCGCAACCACAAATATATGGTGGCGTCAAGGTCGAAAAGTCGTCCAATTCCATATCATGTTGCAAGCCGCTCGTGCTCGCTCCGAGATTAGAGAATTTAACTGCAGCTTTGATATTCTTTGCTTCAACTCGTCGGTAATTTGGTGCTCCATCAATCTTTTCACGGAGGCTCATTTTTTGACAACCAGGGAATGCATCGTGCTTCAAAATCGTCTGCTGGGCCAACACTTGGCCATGACGTGAGCTGACAACTCCAGTCACTTCGCTCTCCAAGGCCAAGCCATCGCCAATGGAACTTTCAACAGGTACAATGAGCTCGATGTCGTCCTTCCGGGTTTCCAGCAAAATGGTGCTAAGCTCTGGGTGACGTTTCATCCAAGTCTCAAAGGTTTCAGTATCTCCCATGGCTTCAGGAGAAGTTTGGTCGAGATAAGATTGGAAGCAAATGAGTATGAAGTAGCGTTCAAGTGCAGTGATGCCTTTTTTGACGGTGCGTTTCTTTAACGATTCATCTGTTTCGTTTTCAGCTTGGACATGCATATCTTCAATGACGTCTCTAAGATTGAGGAATTGACCACATCTGTCTATAGCATCGTCCACGACAGATTTGACTTCCAATCCGTTCTTGATTACTCGCAGCAAGCTATTAATAAGCTGGTAATTAAGACGAGGTCGTTGTGACAATTCTAGGCCCACTTCAAATTCTGCTTTCAGTGCAGATGCTCCAGGGTAGATCCAGGATGTTAACAAGGTTGCAATCACCGTTCCTATAATTAGAGGATCGTTTAGATTGGAATCGCAAATCATGGTAGGGTTGAGGGCTTTTAGGCTTACCGGTGGTTGATCTTCCCAGGCCAACCTGGCAATTTCTATAGAAACGTTAAAAGTGAATAATGTTAGTTATTGAAGTAGAAATGATCAAAGGCAAAACCTTTGAGTCGATACACTTACAGAACAATGTTGGCATCAGGATGCTCAGCGCTAGCAATCAGGTTTCGCATATCATCAAAGTCCTTCCATTCTGGTGGCTTTTCAGCTGTAACTGGAACTCGATGGTACATAAGCTTGATAGCCATTTCATTGCCTGGAACGCCGTCACTGTCGGAATCATTTGAAACGCCATCTGCCACTAGTTCCATGACTTCTTTTACTGTCAATATATCATCGACATGAACGTCTTCCCAAACAGCACGAACATTTCCATCTTGATCTTCACCGTGTAGTAGAATGCGACCTTCGTAGTTGAGAGTTTCATTGATGACATCCTCTTTCAGTCGTTGTTCAAGCATCTCAAGGCGGCTAGCCGTAATACCAGAGTAAGCACGAATATTGCGAAGTGTGAAGTAGCGATCACGTAGAACGTATGGAATTCCATTAATGTAAATGATAGGTTCTTCTCGGAGGTTAATCCAGAGAATACCTTCACTCTTTCCACGATCTCTTCGCATTTTTCGAAGAAGAATCTTCAAACCTTCGATGGTTGGTTGTGCCACCGCATGCACTGACGTTTGTGGAATACGACGGAAGTTTGATGCACCTTCAATTACAAATTCGTCATATTCACTAACTAGATTAATTCGTTCAATGAAGCCATCGCGCTGCAAGGTTGGAGATGGTAAAGGTGAGAACAAGCCAGACTGGTGTTGCTCTTCCTGTGGTACCCATTGGCTCTGCCAAAAGTCGACTTTGAGAATAGTATGCGAGGTAAGTACAGATCCGGATCTTGCCTATGAATCACAGCATGTTTGTTAGATATAAGTATTGATCTGTATTCAATGTCCGTCGGTGCTCATGTAGTTGAACTCACCTTGAGTGCGTATCCCTCAACCTCTCCTGCTACTCTACTCTCATTTTGATCAGTCATGCCAAACATGCCTGTGTTATGGCCAAAGTAGTTTGAATTATTTGCTCTTGATCGGTTATCTCTCCCATTTCCGAGAGCACTAAGATCTTCGACGGGTCGGAAAAGGTACAGCTGAGGTCCTTTCCGACGAAGCTTTTGCATCATGCTCCAGACCTCGGAGCGACCCTTCACCCAATCTGAAAACCGCATTAAAAAACGAGTGTCTTGAGCTTCGTTGATATAGGATGTGAAAATGAGCAAGAAAAAGTATCTCTCCAGACCGGCCAAAGCTTTTGCCAAATATTCATTATTGTTTGGATCATAATCTTGCTGGTTGGAGGAGACTGTTGTTTGTCTAATACGATTCATCAAAATATCTTCCCGAAGATTGACCACAGCATCGGCTAGTAAATCAGAATATATGAGTAAGAGGCCCTTGTCACAGTGCATTTATGAGAACACTTACATCGGTCAATAATTTCATCCAATAACTTTTTGCTATAGCCTCCACTTTCTAGAGTGGACGACAGAGCCACAATACTGGTGTAATTGCCCATAATTGCTTGTCGTAACGCATCGATGGATTGTCCACGAGCAAGCACCCACTCAATAGCAGAATGCGGTGACATTTTGGAATTCAGACCTGCATAAATACCATGTTGTCAATCCACGACTGTAGCCAAACAAAATGTAACACGAATTTGGAGAAATATCCCTTACCTTTCTCAAGGACGTACACAAGACGTAATAATGCCTTAGTTTGACTGTTTGTTTCTGCAGCCTCCTCCAAGCCTCTAACAAGCTCTGGTGCCATAGGCACTGCAGCATCAACATCTCCATCAAATGCATGGCTATAATGCCAACCAATAATTGGAAATGGATCGGGCATACCACGCTCAATTAACTGAGTTCTTCTTATGATTTGCGCCACAATCATACCAACAGTCGCTATGATGGACAATAACTATTAGATAGGCAAGATATGGCACATATTGTGTCACCGAAAGCGGTCACTTACTCCGAACAACACCCATTCCACAATTAAAGATAAGAGGATCGGTAGGATCCAAAGCTTTGATAATTCTTACATATTCGTCAAGGTAATTATCACTTGGTGATTGGTCTGGACATATAGGAATGCGGAAATATTGGAGGCGGTAATTTTGTTCCTGAAACTTTTGAAATACTGTTTATACTAATGTCAGTATGGAGAAGCCATTCTACTTTTTCTGAGAATCGAAATCAAACTGACCTTCTTTCGGCGTTTGAATAGAATCTGCAGATAACCAGCAAGGAACTACTGTGCCATCCACTAGAAAAAAAGTGACCATAATATTTGCGTTAGCTTTGGAATCCCGTCACGATATTGGAATATGAAATAGAAATATGTCTTACAAAGCTCTTGATGAACAAGGACAAGACCACCAAATTTGGCGGATTCCTTCACAACATCAGCTTTCAATCGCTCTTCCATTTTCTCCAAGCGTTGTGAATTCATGCCATAATACGCTCTAATATTCTGTAGCGGTTTGGTATATTCTCGGAGCACGTAGGGGGTTCCGTTTAGATAAACTAGAAGGGACGATTAGCTTGATTTGAAACGATAGAGGCCCCCCTTCATTACCTCATATTATTAAAAACTTGGTCCTACCTAATGGCTCTTCGCGGGTAGAAAACCTATCACGGAATTGGCAATCAGAAACGAAATCGCGGCATGCTTATTGGATAACTAGCAGGGTATAGATAGCTTACCAGGTGCAATATGCCTTCCCATGACTTTTTGGATGACAGTTCAGTAAGGCTAAGATTGTGGACAAGCCAATGACCTTAAACAAAAATTTACAAAGAGTCAGACAGTTAAAATCATGCCTAAATAACAATTAGGGGTGATGATTGTTTTGTCATACCGTAGGTTGAGCAACACCGTAGACATTCAAATCTACCATACGAAAGTTTGGAGCACCTTGAAGATGGAAATCAAGGTTGGAATGAGCACCTATAGAACCAAAACAAAATATAGTTAATGAATTATGTACAGGTTCACCTAAAAGTTCATACAAGTGCCTCGCATGTACCACTTGGGAAATGATCCATTTTTAATATGGTGTTTCTGGACAATACGCTCCCGGACCTGGTTTTGACAACGCTGGTAACCACGTTCAACAGCCGTTTTGGATCATGCTGAGCAACGAATGGTTTGGCTACCATTGTATGTATCAATTCACCGCCATCGCTTGACAGGGATCGTTGAGCAGGTTGGGAGTGAACGGAAGAAATACGGGAAGGTATGAATGGAGATCGCTGAGTCTGAGCTTGATCTGAATTGGGACGACTGTCTGATCTTTGAGTCTTTCGAATAGAGGGAAGAGAGCCTTTACGCTGAATGTGGTATGAAGGTGGACTCTGTACCATTGGAATGACAGGTTTATTGTGATCTAGGGGACTGGTTGCCATAGCGAACAAAGCAATAGCAAAGAAAGGAAACACACGAGGAGTAACCCAAAAAACCCTATTGGTATACCCAACTCCCCCCTCTCGATAAGACAGCCCAAATTCAGTCTCGTGAGAAATTTCAACATGCATTGAAATTTCAACATAACATTAGTCAGTCACGGAATTGCCAGCAATGAAAAAAAAAATTGATATATTTTCGATTGAAAAATGTAAAGCAAATGATATGTTACAAGAGCAATGGAAACGTGTTAAACTATATGAAATGTGATGAAAGAAATGCAATGTACAGTGCGGAATGATGAAGTATTTGCTTGCGTGCGAACGATTTAGAGGCCACCGCAGCTACGACCAACATCGATCATGCCAATTCCATTATTGTAAGCCTTCCATTTCTCGACATGCTCAGCCAAAGGTTTTGCGGTCATCATGTGAGCGTGTGCTTGAGTTGGTGATGCAGTTGCACGGACGTAGGTAACAAAGACGACAGTAGAGGCCAATGAGGTAGCAGCGACAGACTTAGCAGAGACCAAAGAGAGCATTTTTTGATTGAAGTTGGATTTTGATTGAATTGATACTGCTATAAAGTGGAATGGAAGTTACTCTTTATATATGAATGGAACACACCCGGTTATCTTGAGGTATTTGGCTCAGCACCCGGGCCAATCCTTTGAACGGAAGTTGAAACAATATGGCAGATAATGTTCTCCGACACTCCTCTCTACGAAAATGACGCTGTATCAGTACCTATGACGCTCTATCATAAAAAAATTTTCTATCACGTCAAAACCAGGGTCCTCCCCGACATTGACACTTGTCAAACACCGAACCGCTAATAAGCTTATTTGCAATTTGATTGATCAATTTGGTCGCCGTTAACTTGAGGTACGGTATCATTGTAATCAAATCATCGATAACAACCTTCCCATCCTTTTGCGCGATTAAGCTATGCGGGTAACTGAGAGTATTCCATTTTATTTTACTCATGTATTGGCCTGAACATTTCGCATCTACTGGGGTAATATATCTAAGGTCACGACACGATCACCTATCTAAATGTAAACGTGGAAGTTACACACCCTTTGTTTTGGATTACCTTTTCTATCATACAAAGTTGGATTTGGGTTTATCATGATTTGGTGTTTATTCTAGTGGCAAATCTTGGAAGTTATCATTCGTTAATTTCTTTTTTTTTTTTTCTATTAATCGGTGTTGAATTGTTCCGATATACATTAACACTAGCAGTCACCGCCCGACTATTAACAACGTGATTTTTGCCCATCGCGAGATGCCGTAGTTTAGTGTATCGTCATGACATGCAGGCTGGCCGTCAAGTTTGGTTACCACATTTAGACAAAGCATTTATCAAGGCTGATGGCACTAAATCGAGCCATATGAACTATTTCATGATTGTACTGACGAAAGTGCAATATTTGGTTTAATAAAACTCGAGTGATATAATTGGTAAGAAAGAAAGAATGTGAGGAAAATCCGGTTGAAATGTTCAAAGAGAATATAGAATATCTTTATGTACATGGATACAAGTTCAGTTGAATGGTGGAAACATTCTTTTTTTTAGGGTGAACGTTTGGCGTGATGGAGGAACATGGACGACTGGGGATATATTGAGAGCAGAAATTAGAAGTTTTCAAATTTGTTTCTTTTGCGTGAGGAGAAATATTCTGTCCGTTGAATCATTTCGTTTTGCCAGTTTCATGAGGTGAAGCAGTTTGAATAACAGGTGGTGAAATAATATCTTGTTCGTGGTTCTTTCGTTTCTTTGCTTCATGCTGAGTAGAATTCTGCTTTGTTTTGACAACGCCTATAACACGTAGTCTATCAAGCCAAGTCTCTGCTCGCTCCACTGTCTCACCAAAAACTGCCTCCACACCATTCAACATTTCTACGCTTTCGGTTCCAAAGTTCATCAATTTAATCGCCGTTTCATGGACGTTCCCGTCTCGCTGAGGTCCCATGGTGGGTGAATTGGCCGCCGATTGATTGACGCTAGCCCAACGATTAGGTAAAGAAAGGATGAACCCTCGAACTGCCGATCGAGCTTGCTCGGGTAAGGATGAACCAGCATACTTTGATATTACTTCCACAACTTTTCGTAGGGTGTCGATAACTTCTTTTTTAATGGCATCCAGTCTAGATACGTCAGATGGTGCCATCAACGTGCCTGATGCTTGACCATCTCCTGCTGTAGATTTCGAAGTTGCAAGCGATACTAAAAATGCTCTCAAAAATCCCATTTGTTGTTCAATATGCTTGATAGCGTACTAAGAATGATCATGATTGATTAGTTTCATGGTTATGTGACCAGAAGATGGATGAACCCAAAAATTAAAATAAAATTTTTTACCTGTAGCCAACTCAGACAATATTTCAAGCATCGCATACTTTCTTCACTAACAACGGCTACAGTTGTTCCTGCAGCAGAACCAGCTCCAACCACCAACTGTTGCCACCGGCTACGTGAAACTTGTTCTTGACGTCGATTGATAGGTGTCAGTGCTATATGGTTTGGATGTGGACTACGGCGAGGTGATGCCGAACGAGATGTTGTTCTTGATCTGGATTTAATGGATTCTGTTTATATCGATGCAAGTTAACGTAAGTGTCCGGAATGCTTAAAAAAAAAAAGAATAAGAATACGTACGATCCATATCTAAATCTTCATCATCGCTATCACGGTGTTTTCGTCTGCGTATGTCTTTCCGACTGTCGATATCTTGCAAGGAGGCTCTTGCTAGGGCAATGGCAGCAGCAGTGGCAGCTTCATCTTCTTCTTCCTGTTTAAGCTCTTCTTCCTTATTAGAGGTATATCGGTCTTCAATCTAAGATGCATTAGTGGATCAAAAAGTTTTGGTTAGTGATGAAACATAGGGGTAATCCAAGAAAACAAGAAACTTCTTGGTTTCCTTTCATTCTTACATGTTTTCCGAGCGTGCCATACAGTGGAGCAGCGATAGTTTTCACGCTGGATTCCACCAAACCAGCACCATAATTCAACACCCGATTGGATGCCTTGCCCTGTTCGTATACTTTGATCGCGGAATTCACCAAAGGAAGTGAAGAAACACGAGACATAAAGTGCTGCGGTGGAGGCGACAAAGGGCCTTGGCGTACATCACTTTCTCTACTGTTAGATGTGGAGACGGATGTTGTTGTGGAGGTAGAGGTAGAAATGCCTAGTAATAGAGAAAACGGTGAGTACTGTGCTATCGCTTATCGGATCAGTGGACGATTGTTACAAAATTTGCAACTCAGCCTCATGGACCTCGTTCATGAAAGAGAGACAGTAATCATTGGAAAGTGTGTAGCAGAAAAGGTCGTACCTGATGAGCCGTTAGGAAGTCCTCTGGCCATACTGCCCAGTGCTTCCGCCGCTGCTTGTACGTCTGGATCATCTTTATCAATGTGCATTCGTAGGTCGGAATTAGGAGTGTCGCCACATAAATCGTTGACGGACATTGGAGAATGGTAAATTGAAGTGCTCTCAGGTGATGAAAGAGGTGATGGAGACGTTTCTTGATAACCCATGGGGATCGATTTTAAAACGCCAAGGGTAAAATGGAATGGGGAAACGGCGACTTGAGGGGGGCCTAAAATAAATCGAGTGGTTTCAAATTTTTGAACCACACACAACGTTCACACTCTCCAACACTGGTGGTATCACATGACTGCAAATTCAGCTGGCAATACCTCTTTACACGTGAAAATATTGGCTCGGCAAGAGAAAAAAGACGCCGGCGTCAGTATCTCACAGAAAAGAAAATTAAACCGCTTGTCTGTATCCACATGGCCCGAGCTCTTTATAATAATGGGTTAGCATTGACGTCTAGACTCTTTAAGGCTATGTAGCCAAATCCTTTTGCCACCCCATCGCAAATTTATTAAACTTGGTCAGGTGAGCTCGATGGGGTCCTTTGGGGTAAAATTGTTGAATCAATCGACCGCCCAGGAAGTGCACACTACACAATTGAATACGCTAGTAATAGTTGACCTCTCATTGCGCATAAGTCAGTGCTACTTACAGACACCAGACTAGAGCTTTCAACGTCAAATTAACTCGCCTTCATGATAATGTAAATATATTTATGAGTCAAGATAAACGCACAGAAAAAAACTATTTGACTCATTTTTTCCTTTATACCTGGTGACATGGTGTGAGTATTGGAAAATTTTAGAAACATATCTTGACCCAAGCAATGGTGGGATGAAAGGGGAATATATTACGACGGTGAATTCATGATACGGGAGAAAGTTTTGGATTTAACCATCCCACTCTTTCATGAGATTTATTTACCGGGATTTGACTTGTGATCATATAGCCCTTTATTATCCTTTTCAATGGTTATTCGAAGTGTTCTTTCTTGCTCATGACCATACTTTGAAGAGTTGGAGAAGGTTTATTCGGGCCATAATCTATCAACGGTCAAACACCTGTAACCATTTTGGTATTTCTTGTTGATAATTTGGGAGTTCAAGGTAAACCTCCGTCAACAAACAGCTCTTTAGATGCCTGCTTGCGTATCATTTACAATGTACCCATAGGATTATGACGTACCTGACTGGGGAGATTTTTCCTTTCTTTTATTTCTAAAACAATGATTCTGATTCAAAAATAGCAATGATTGCATCTGGTGCCTTAAAATAATAAGATAACGTAGCATAAGATGAGACCATAATGTCATCAACGCATAATCCACGGCTAATATGTATTTATACTGACAAGTTGGCATGAACAAAAAACAAGTATGGGAGAAATATAGTCATGTAACCCAGTCTTTCTTTTATCTAGACATTATATATTTACAGTGAAATTAGATAAAGAAATGTAGATATAGTGCGCTATAATTTATATAACGTGTTCCCTGTGGCTGCCATCCAGATATCTCCAGCAGGTACACCTCGGAGTTTGGGATGTGACTTTCGCGCTTTTCTGACGCGCCATTTTGCAACCTACAAAACAACGCGCCGCACTCTGAACTCTTTTTGGTTGATCACCATGAACAAGACCATACAGCCAAAGCATCAAAATCGGTTTAATCGTACATCTCAATATAAACCTACTGGAGAAGTAGTACGACATTCTGAATATCCTTGTCGTCTTAATTTCTACCTTCGTCCACCTCCAGTTGAAATCAGCGTTGAGGACTTTGAACGATTTGCTTTGGACAGACTGCAAGGTTTATATAGTTCCCAATTTGCCTAGAATGATCTGCTACAATTCGAACATCTATTAATTTATGTGATTTCCAGTGCTCAAGACCATAGAGAATGCCACGCTGAGAAACAAGAAGGCGGACGAGTTCAGACGAGAGATGGATCGCGTCAGTAGTGAGCATATGCGTATGCGACCTGGTCATACAAAAGAAGCTATGGAAGACAGAAGGAAAGATCATATTAGCCATTTTATTTTGCGACTTGCATACTCCAGAAGGTAATGAAGAAAATCAACATGTAGAATCACACTCCCACATTATATCCGAACCGTTAGCTCAGAATAGTAATACTTACTTGACTCCAGCGAGGATTTGCGTTCATGGTTTTTACGACAAGAGTGTGCATTGTTCAGGTGAGTAGTGATGATTTAAGCCAAACACGTAAACATTTCATAATGCTAACAATAGTGTGCAATAGATACCGGTTCGAGCTAGAAAGTAGAAAGGAGAAAGAAGCATTTTTAAAATCCCTTGATATCAACTGGAAAGTGGTAAGTTACTGGGAAGAACCACTTCACTGGGTTACAAAGAATCTGGGAATCTCACTGCTGTATTTACCAACAGGTCAGTCAAGAAGACAAGATGAACATGAAGGCAGAGCTTGAAAGTTGTGCAATCTGGACAGCCAAGACAGCCGGAGTACAGAATGTGAAGGACTTTGTTGAAAATGAGACCTATTTCGAGGTAAGTAAGAAAGGAGGATATACTGTCCTACAGTAGTAGTCTCATCCATACTGATATCTGCCTTCTAGGTTGAATTCGAAAAAGTTCCTGATCTCATCGGCCGTCGATCAGTTCTGCTCAGACGGGGCAAAGCATTTGTACCCATGACAGAACAGATCAGTCTTGTCATGGATGAGTTCAAAGCCAGACTGTCGAAAGCATTGGAGGTAAGAATGAAGTACTGATGTCAGCTATCTTATCCATGTTATACCATCTAACATTTCATACCTTAGGCGACAGCAAAGGCACTTCCACGAATGGATGAAGATGAAAGACTGAAGCCTGTTTTGCTCAACGTCGAGAAGCAATATACAGGAAAGGATTACGGGGATGTCACCAATGTAACTGGCAAAGTGAAAGCTTCTGAAATTGATGGTGTAAGAATTACAGCGAATGGTATTTAAGAGATGTAGATGCCTAGGACTAACAATTGAACTATGCAGCTGTCACAACACTTTCCACTCTGTATGCAAAATTTACATCAATCTTTGAGAAAGGACAAGCATCTGAAACATGGAGGCAGAATGCAATATGGGCTGTTCTTAAAGGTAGTTTATATGGAATCATTCTTTGTATCCAGTATAACCATCATTATATTCAACGTGCCTTGTTATAGGGTATTGGGCTCTCTGTCGAGGAAGCACTTATATTCTGGCGAAAAGCTTTTAGCACCCACACTGATGACAAATTCCAAAAGGAATACGCTTACAATATTCGCCACAACTACGGTCTGGAAGGACGACGGGTGAACTATGCTCCATATAGGTACATTGAATGACATCTTGATAACCATGTGGAATAAGCTGAACTGAAAAGTAAATTTTCCTTTTTGGCAGTTGTATGAAAATCATCCAAAGCAACCAACCATCCACAGGGGATCATCACGGATGTCCCTTTAGGCACTTTTCAGCACAGAGCCTAGAAGCGACTTTATATAAGAACAAAGTGGGTGCTTCTCAAGTAAACGAGATTGTTCGGCTTGCAAAGGACCGACATTATCAGCTGGCATGCACACGATACTTTGAAGTAACCCATCCCGACATACAAAGCGGTCAGATTGGAACGGTCGAGCATCCTAACCAATACTTTGACATGAGCCAAGGAAAAATACCTAACAGGGATGTCATGGCAACAGACTAAAAGTTCTGTTTTAACCACCAAAATCATAGCTTTAACTTTCACTGCCACATCTCAAAACAATTGTGTATCATTCTCTCTCATACGTTCGCTGACATTAAATTATCTAATGTAAATTATGTGAAATGATCACCTTTCGACTACGAGGTGAACATCAATTGAAATTTGTTCAGCCTTGATACGTAAACCGGAGCCTGTCTTCCGATCTCTGCGCTATTTTCTTCGCCACCACTGTTCGCGTGTTCGTACGGAAATATCTTGAGAAAAATTTCCGTGTTTGGCTTGGGCGATGTGAGAAAGTCGCTGAAGAAGTGACGTACTTCGCTATCTGAAACGCTCTTGTTTCCATTAACATCACCATATGCATTGATGAAACAGTAATAGGAGGAAATTGATGATAAATTACCATGAGTGTGGAGTGATTTATCTTGGACTGATGGTCAGGGACCAAAAAACAAAAATTTATCTTGAAAGCCAGGTACACATGAAAACGTTACTGTGACTTAGAAGCAGATTTCCTCCATAAACGTACAAGCTTGCCCCGCGGTTAAACCCTATTATAACTCCGGAATTATTTGATATGAAAGGTTACGGGAAGAGTTACAAACCATAAAGTGATCGGGACATTGCCTATATCCGTATTGTAACTTTACCATTTCCATCACATCCGAAATTACGTATGATATAAAAGGACACACCTGCAGCTGTTCTAAATTTTATGCGGTGAACTGAAAGAGAACATCATGACAATGAAAGCTTTTTCTATATTTGCTTGCATATCCATAGCATTTGCACTCCCACAGCAACACGTCTCTGGAGCCAATAGCTATAATATTTCTGTTCTAAGCCCTACCAGCGATATCCCAGGGACCACTCCACCAACTACAGGCTCACCAACTGTGGCTTCTACGACAGCCTCGGTTACTAGTACTGGAGCAACCAACTCCCCTACCCCTACCTTCGTTCCTGGTGAGACTACCGTGGAAGATCTTTGGGCTCAAACTGAAATATATAGTCCTGTACTCGTTGCCGCCAAAAGTAACCTGACAGACAGTACGGAATTCGAATTGCCTCCCAATCCACCTGTTTTCCTTCCTTCCTATCTATCTGAAAATACCAAGAATTTGAAATTTCCAAAGGGATTTAGATATGGTGTTGCCTCAGCTGCCACACAAGTAGAAGGCGCTGCTAAAGAAGACGGAAAGGGACCATCAGTTTGGGACTATGGCCCGCATGTGTATCCAGATCTGTACCTTGGCGCACCTGATGTCACAGATGATTTCTATCACCGCTACGTTAATGATTTTGCTCGACTTAAGGCAATGGGAGTCAACTCATTTTCGCTGTCACTTTCTTGGACCCGCATTTATCCTCTAGGTAGTGGTCAAGTCAATGAAGCTGGATTGGCGTTCTATGACAAGGTTATTGACGAAGCTATAAAGAATAACATTGAGCCAGTCGTCACTCTATTCCACTGGGACACGCCTCTAGCTCTGTCTGCACAATACGGATCGTTCATGTCAATGAATATTACAGATGACTTTAACCAATATGCTGAAACTGCCTTTCGTCGTTATGGAGACAGGGTTAAGATGTGGTTTACCTTCAATGAACCTCGAGTTTTTTGCTCACAAACTGCAGGAAATCCTTACAACCTTAACTTCCCTAGCGGTATTAATGCCACCAATGCACCATATCACTGCACTCACAACCTTTTAGTAGCTCATGGCAAAGCCGTGCAAACATACAGAAATCTAGTAAAAAAAGGCACTATTAAGGCTGGACAAATTGCGTACAAAAACGACGATAACAAGCCTACTCCTTGGTCCAATAGTCCGGAGGATATTGAGGCTTCAAACCGTCACGCTGACTTTTTCATTGGCATCTTTGCTAAGCCTGTGTACGTTGATGGCGATTACCCAGATACTTGCAAAGAAACTCTTGGTAGTATGTTACCTGAATTGACTCCGGAAGAACAACAGTTGATCAAGGGATCGGCTGACTTTTACGCTCACGATTTGTATCGCATCAATACCGCAAAGGCTGCTCCTAATGGAATTAAGGCGTGTATCAGCAATGTAGAAGATCCAAATTGGCCAGCATGTCAAGATGGAAGGGTACAATACACTTCTGGAGCACCTGGTGGCTGGGGTTACGGACAGCAAGCTGATCCTCGATCCAACTGGCTTGTAAACTCATGGTTTGCAATTCGAGAGCAGCTTCAATATTTGTCCAAGACTTATCCTACTAAAGGAGGTCTTTATATCAGTGAATATGGATGGGCCGAGGCATTCGAAAACCAACGCACTGAACAATACCAAATTGTTTCTGACTACGGCAGAGAAACGTATTATCGTGACTATTTGAACGAGTTCTTGATGTCGATCCACGAGGATGGCATTGACCTCCGTGGAGTCTTTGGTTGGTCACTCTATGATAACTATGAATGGGCTCTTGGTCTTACTCAAAAGTTCGGTATGCAGTACGTAAATTTTACTGATTCTGCTCTTCCACGACACTTTAAGAGGTCTTTCTTTGCAATGCGAGATATCATGCAACATCACCTGCAGCCTGAAGACTTTAACAAATAATGAATGAAGTTGAATGGAGAATGTTTGCAGCATTCATAGACCAGGGATTATTGATTCTAATTGAAAATGATAATAAATATCAAGACAGCTCAAAGTTTGTTCATCGATGCACCACTCGCGTTCCAATTATTTTCTAATTTATGGAAGGGGCTACTCATGAGGCTCATTGCTGCTCCTAACTATTTATGAATATTGGGAGGGTACAGCGGATGAAGTTTTATATATCAAATGTCGCCTTTGTCCACTTAAATGCACTATCCATGATACTCAATCGATTAGAAAGTAAGCTATACTTTTAAATGCATTTGAAATCCTTTCATTTTTTATGCCTCGCAAGCAAGCGCCAAGCTGAAGAACGTTTCATGGAAGCACCAAATTTCCAAAAGGGTTTTCGTTTCAGGTGAGTGTTCCAAAAATGACCAAAATTTTAAGCTGCGAATATATCACTTTCTTCCAAGGAAACCCGAACTTCTACATTAACTTCAGTTGCAAAATCAGCGGATGAACTACTCATGTTTCGCAAACTGACTACATATATCATCTTTTTGGGAATCTCACTGTCAACTCTTGCACAGGAGGAGCTAGTTCACTGTAGAGAGACTCTGGATTGTCCAATGTATCCCTATGATGCCTGCTTTGCAGAAACTGAAGGCTTAGTGTGTCATAACGTCCGTAAGTGATCACACCGCTAATGAGATAATAAGAATGTTACATTCGTTTCTTAACACTTGATATTTTATTCCGGCTGTAGGTGATGGTGGATTCGAAATGTCAATTAATCAGATATATACGTTTGTATATGCATTCCAAGACCTACGAGATGACATGAGGAATGACACTGGCATGCCTTGTTTCACTATCCCACGATCACCCGAACTATCCAACTATGTCAAACGCCGCGGACCAGTTGTTATCAACGAGGCTGACTTGGATTTAATCGGAAATTGCACATACGACTCGTACTGCGACCCCAAGACAAAGACTTGCCAACCAAAACGAGACGTTGGAGAAGCATGTGAATATAATGAACAGTGCCATTTCAATATCAGAAGATATCCCGGTCATTGTAGCAACACGTCCGTTTGCGTAGAACGTGAGGATGCTATTCAACTATTATATCCTCCGGCTTTCCAAAAGTGGGAGATTGGTGAACATTGGCAACAAGGAGCAGTGGCACTGGCTGTTACAGCAACTGCAGTCATTTGTTTCTACTTTGGACGACAGCAGGCTGGTGCCGTGGTAGGTGGCGTTCAAGTTTTGATCGAAAAATGGCAAAATGGGTCTTCTGGAAGGAATCGTTCAGAGGAAGAAGAGACTGGATTTTTGGAACCCACTACTTCCGAACAAAGAAAATCTCAATGGTGGGTGTATCTACCGTTTTACAATTTCTTCAGCCATCGCTTCAGGCAAGCTGGCGAGGGCTCTACATACATTCAACTTACTGGACGAGAGCGAAATGATGCACCTCCCGAGTACAGAGACTGAACCCTTCTCAACTTTTTCCTCAAACATCCAAATGTTGCAATGGATATAATTTCTATACCCACTACGCATCGACATGAGATACGACATAAATGAATATTTTCTGCCATTTTCACCTATCCCTTCCCATATATTTTGGTGCTGTATCACTCAAAGACGTCGTTCCCTACAACTTCACACTTGTATTTCACACTTGTACTATAGGTTACAGAAAATAAATTTTTTTGGAGTTGTGTCTTTCTGAACACAATTCTTTGCAATATCGCCTGTTAGTTATATGAATGAAACTAAAGCTCAAATAATGCCTTCGCCTTGGTTTTCTAGAGAATATACATAGTAATACATTAAATTCTAGAGAGAAGGAACCATTCGTGATATCTATCATCTGGAAATCTCTCTAGCACACAACTATACTTCATGTTCTATTCAAACAAATTGCTGAGTTATCTCAAAATTCACGAATATCTCATGAACCCATTCGCTGGTGGTAGTAAAATCGACCATTTAAGGGTTTGGCTAAGATAGGTGAATGATTAATGATTGAAGATTGAAAGACTCTGTCTCCAACTCAAAGTCTTAGGGCCCATTATTGGACTTGTTATGAATGCGCATGATATCAGCCCCACGCTAGATAAGACAAACCTTTTTGGTATTGCGCCACCACCGCAGACTTACCATGAACAATCCACGAGAAACTACCTTCAACTACTATAGCTAATAGAGCATAATATAGTCATCTTAACTAGTGATATGTCATGAAATGCTTGCAAAGTTAATGGAATATTGGCAATCAGTCTTTGGAAGGTATTATCTATTACTCCTGTAATTCTGTAGTCTTTCTTAATTCCAATAGTACATGAAAATTTGCTACATATTATCCATTGATGAAAATAGCATTGCTTAGCCGCATACTGCTGTGACTGCAAATTGGTGCAGTATCATTCTGCGCAGCTACGAAGCTTCAATCCAAATATATCATTCGTTGAATAGTCTTCACTATCACCACCTACAACCTTGAATATCGACACAAATACAAGCGCAAACATACCTCTTCATGTATGACTCATCATTATTCCACACTTACATGCTCAAGACACTTTGCATCTATCTGCCACTTGTCGGCAATGCATCTCTCTCTCACCGATCAGATGCTATGGAAAATTATATATAATAATACTCTCCCAGGTTATACCGACAATCTGGTACACTATACTGGAGTTGTTCTTGAATATGGTGAGGTACCTAACCCTGCCTCCGCTGGATGGAGTGACTTGATTGCTCGCCTCCCAAGAGATCAAAGCCCAAAACCATTAATTCTTCTCCTTCAACTAGACGATTGTTATATTGTTAACGGCCATCCTCCATATTTCTCCCAAAGTGCATACTTGGAGACACCATTTCTCGAAACTAGGCTGGAACAGTTATTTGACTTGGAAGATGCAACGAAATCACCAATACCTGAAGTCGACTATCCCAATGGAAGGCTCCATGGAGGCTTCTCCTGTCGAAATATTTGATGGCTATAAGTACATCTAATTGGAAGCCTTCCTTTGATATCCTAGTATCTCGAAATCACACCAGAGCTATGAATCGATTGGCTGGCTTCAGGCCTGGCAAATTACCTTCTGACAATGATACGTACATCCATATCAATCAAGATACAAACGATTTGTTGCAGAATGTGGTTGAGCGATGTTTCAATTCAGCTAAGTGTAGGTCAATTCGCCTCATGTTACAAATGGAATCGGTGATATCCCCTTTTGAATTTCTTTCAAATAGCATCCGATACCCCTCCATGTATATTTAGCAAGTGTGAGCAGGAAGAAATCAAACTTAAATCTATTCAGTTGAGAAGAAAGATTATAGTATCAACTCGATCATCTAAAAGTACATATTGAAATTGTACACTCCAAACGGCGATTTGATCATTTCAATTTTATTGATAAAAACATCTCTCATTATTGCCACATATTTTACATATGAATGGAAATTAAAGGGCGATATTAACGCTAAAGAACTAAGCGCTGACTCAATTATTGACTGTGCCAATGCAATATCAATCCAACAGTGCGCAGCACAGATACATGCACTAGTACAGAAAAGCCACACTTACCTTCCGAAAGGAATAACTTAAAGATTTCACCCAAACATGCTTAGCACTACACTTTTGCTAATAAATCTAACAGCTTCATAACACATGTCTACTTCAGCCCTATTATTACTGCCAATAGACGTATGGATGGCCATCACACCTCATTTGCAAGCTCAAGACGTGCTGAATCTATCCTTTACATGTCGACAATGGTACAAAGATCTTGCAGATCAACAATTGTGGGAAGCCGTATACAAGAATGTTCTCCCGGAGTATCCTACCAGTCATTTTCTTGTGCCTGACAGTGTGGAAAAAGTCAAGCGACGAGATTTTATATCTTTAAACGGCAGCGAGCCTCGCAGATTGGATCAATGGTCAAAGTCATGGAAACAAAGAACAGTATATGTACAACACATAATTAATATTCAAACCCGCATCGTATCGTCACTCAGACTGAGAACGAATGCCTTTGAACCTGTGATACCAAAACCAATTCACGATATCGCCAGAGTTCATAAGATGGAAGCATATTTGAAGTCCGCATTACCAATCGACATGGTGATTTTTATGGTCTATTTCGCGCATCATGTTCGTCCTCGTCCAAACACAAGCCTAAGTGGAATGACCTACGGCTACTCCCTATCAATTCTCTCTAGCGACGAATTCCTCTGTGAAAAAAAGTGGGAAGACATGGTACACGAAGTTTCCTGGTTACGCTTCGATGTCAAATTTCCATTACAAAACGAAAAGCGGAGGTTATATCATATCAGTCGAGGTACTCGACAATTTCTAAATCAATTGAGGTTTGCACCTTTTGCTCGAGTATCAAAGGCTGGTAATTACCGTGGAAGCAACATCGCGCTATCAGTCATGCTTAGCAAAAATCAAGATCCTCCATCAGACTTGCCTAATACCGTCACAAATCAAGTCTACCGTCTGGATACCAAACATATGCCTAATGCTGTTGGCAAGGTTTTTATTACCCTTACACGTGCAAACCACAGATATGACACACATTTAGTAAGTGAAAGCTTTACAGACTACCTTCTCCAATACGCAGGTGTTGTACTTGAATATGGCGATATACCAATAGCCGGAGATATGCGACAAATTGATCTAATGGTGCGACTTCCAAGGCCACAAATTCCAAAGCCATCAATCCTACTTCCTCAGCCACCTTACTGGGATATTTGTCACTATCTTCCGACTTGCTTTCCTAAACTCGATGTCCCATTGAATCCTTTACCCGATCGCTCTGATATATCACAAGTTATGTCCAGCATTACAGCATATGAGCGACTAATTGACATGGAGAAACTGCCTTCTATCCCTATACCGATACCTACAAAATATATTAATAGCAGTATTTATAAGTATCATTGGAACACTTGCTATGGACTCTTAGTACTGCGAAATCCACTTACGATTTCAAAACGGTTGGTTGACTGTTCGATTCGAAATGGCATCGATATTGATCAAGTCAGCTATGACATGTTAGAATATATTGCCCAAGAATGGATCACTGCAACACCATGTAAATTTCAATGCTTCATGTTACTAATCATGGAATCAATTCTAACCATTGCATTGTGACTTTAATAGCTTCCATTCTTACTAAGAAGGCATTTGGAGAAGCTGTAATTCAGGACAGTATTCATAAAACCTTCGATCTTCGAGCACTCTTTCAATTACATCGACAATGCCTCCCAATTTCCCTCTACTACGACCAATTAGGTTTTGCATGGAGATACTTGGAGACCCACAAATGCATCCATGATCATTTGCATGGCATTACCAGAAGAGAGCCAAAATATGTTAGAGAAGAGTTAAATAAGCTGCAAAATAAGGTGAAGTGCCAACTCAACTATTTGGGAATTATGATTGAACGTTTCCCAGCGCCATGTACCGACTTTCATAGTTTTGATCGAGACCTAAGTAACATTCGCACATTCAATTGGGAATATATAGAATAAATGAGTAAAAATTCAAGGGAATCATGTACATTGGGCGGAGACTACTGCTAACATCCGCTTGTCGAAATTGGTGGCGCGGATATACTTTTTGGAATGCCCCTCCCTCGCGATGTGCCTATCACCCTTTGACAATTGCCTCGTAATATGGCAATATTCGTCATGTCATAATGCAATTCATGTTGGTTGGCACCATAGATCTCCTTCCCGTCTTCATAAACTGCTCCTTTTAAGTTGCGAGAGCCCAATTCTACAAAACAAAAAAAGGTAGTTGCAAAACCTCAGTTGGCATGGCAACACGGGAGCACAAGTACTGCAGATGTGTAGTACCAGGTAACTTTAATGATTCTTTCCTCTTTATGCATATAAAGACCGTATGTATACCGAGACCGCTGCTAACCGAAAATGTCGGGACCCTTCATACCTTTGGACATATGGCTAAGCATCACTCGACATCTTCAGCTTCAAGATGTACTCAATGCATCAATGACATGTCGCAAATGGTACAAAAGTCTTGCATATCAGACTGTATGGGAAGCAGTCTATAAAACTATCCTCCCAGAATATCCAACGGATCATTTTTTGATCCCTAATTTGGTCGAAAATGTCAAACGTTTGGATTTTATCCCATTGGATAAAAGTGAGCCTCAGGTTCTCGATCAGTGGCCACAATCATGGAAGCAGCGAACTGTATATCTTCAGCATGTTATATACGTTCAATCAAATGCCGTAACAGCACTTCGAACAAGAACCGACTCATTCGAAGAGGATATTGACGACAAACCATTCCATGACATCGCTAAGATCAAAACAATGGAAGAGTTTGCCAAATCGCCACTGCCGATTGATCTAGTCATCTTCTTGTACTATTTTACACATCATCTATTGGTCAAGCAACCGGAAAATTATGAAGAACTTGTCATGCCACTCGCCTCCGGTATTCAATTCGAGACAGAACACGGATGGAAAGACCTGACGAGGACGTTCAATATCCGACTATTCGAGCGAAGTTGCCCTACAAAGCGCGCCATTCGCTTGAAGAACATCTCTCCAACCACTAGAAAATACATGCTTCAATCAAAAGTTGTCCCTTTTGCACAATTTTCGGAATATGAATGTGATGGCCTTAAAAATGGCCTTTCAGTTATGCTTAGTAAGAATGACCTCCCGCCTCCTGATTTACCGGACCATGTCGCAAACATGGTATATCGAGTCAATCTCGAAAATATGCTTAATGGGACTGGAAAGGTCTTTTTCGTTTCATCTGTTACAACGTTCTACGAGTTCGATATGTACTATGTCAGTGAAAGTTTCACCGACTACTTAATACAATATGCCGGAGTCGGCCTTGAGTATGGAACTATACCTCAATATATGAAGGATATGGGAGCTAATGACTTGGTTGTACCTCTCCCGCGAGATCAAAGTCCACGAAAATCGATTTTATTACCACAGCCAGTAGATTGGGATATTGGCAGTTACTTCCCAACATATTTTACTAAAGAGCCCGATATCGAATTCCCATTTCTATACGAGATTCTTGACAGACAATATCGTCCAGATGCTGTGGAATCGCAGCCATATCCAGAATTTGACAATCCTGATGCAATTCCCTTTGGTTGTCCTCCATATGACTTGCTTAATTGTATGAGTGCTATGAATTGGAAACCATATCACGATTTACTTGCAGATCGCAATCCGTCACCAGCCATGAACCGATTGATCGACTTTGGTTCTGGTAAACATCCAGAAAAAATTCAAGTTGAGATGAATCAAGATATATATGATATGCTGCAACGTAGAGCTCAAGAATGGATTGCTTCAACACCATGTAAGGGTCAGCTGTAATGGCACTAACAATTAAATACGATTGCTAACCGTATTTGCCAACAGCAACTATAAGTAACACGAGCCGCTTCAATGAAGTGGAAGTTGAACTAATTCAACAGAAGACTGGAGCTCTTCACGAACTCTTTCAGTTACACCAGCGCTGCTTGCCAATCTGTCTCTACTACTTCAGTGGGATAAAAAGTTTACATTATATTGAAACTGAAAAGTATTTCCAAGATCACCTAAATGGTGTAAACTCAGGAACGCCAAAGTATTCTTCTGATGAATTGGATACCATATCGACCAGACTTAAAAATCAACTCAACAGACTGGGATTTGAGACCGGGCGCTTTCCTTCATTGCATCACCATCATATAAACAAAGTAGACCTTAGCAATATTATTCAATTCACCTGGGAGCAAATTGAATAAAATTTGGTTTATCATGTTGTAACTCTTCCATTTCCATTTGACCTATATATATCTTTGAAAGCGTAAGAAATGGTGTCTATGGTAACTCTGTAGCACATGACCTTAATAGATATTATCATAAAGCTCATGTAGAAATAAAACCACGCTTCCATTTGCGCGCTATATGTCATTATCGCATGTCTGAGCAGACTGGTAAATTTATACCACTGCATGTATGGTTTATTATCGTCCGACACTTGGCAGCGCAAGATGTGCTGAATGCCTCAATTACTTGTCGCCATTGGTATAAAGGCCTTGCACATCAGCAAGTGTGGGAGATAGTTTTCAGGACCATCCTCCCTGGTTATCCTGGCAATCACTTTCTAATACCACATTTGGTGGAAAATATCAAGCGCTTGGATTTTATCCCATTGGATGAAAGTGAACCTCAATTTCTTGACCACTGGTCACAGTCCTGGAAACAGCGAACTGTTTATCTACAACACATCATATATGTTCAGTCAAGTGTTGTAAAAGCGCTTCGAGCGAGAACTAAATCATTCGATGTAGATGTCGATGATGCCGTTAATCCGGTCTCCAAGATTAGAGAAATGGAGGAATACTTAGAGTCCGCTCTACCAATAGACTTGGTTCTGTTTATGTTCCACTTTGCACATCACCTCCTGGTCCGGCAGCCAGAGCAAGATATGGAGGTCGTCATGCCTCTTGCCTCTGGTGCACAATTTGAGACTAAAGATAAATGGCGAAAGCTGATAGACAAACTCGACATACAACATTTCCATGAGAAGTGCGAAGTAGACAATGCTACTCAGATGAAAAATATGAGCCACACCACCGAGAATTTCTTCCTCCAGCTGAGGATTGCTCCATTTGCGCAATACACCCAATACGAATATGAATTTGAATTAAATGACCAAAGAGGTGTGCTATCTGTTATGCTTAGCAAGAACAGCCTTCTTCCTCCGGACTTACCTGGCCACATCGCAAACAAGGTATACCAAGTCAATTTCGAAAATATGGAGAATGGCGCTGGAAAGGTTTTCTTTGCCTTGGTGAACTCGTATAGCGAACTGGAGATGACCTATGTCAGCGAAAGTTTTACCGACTATCTCATTCAATATACCGGTGTTGCTTTGGAGTATGGAGAAGTCCCTCGACAGGGATCATATGGAGTTAATGATCTAGTTGTACCTCTACCAAGAGATCAAAAACCACGGCAATCAATACTACTACCTCAGCCAATTGATTGGGACATTGGCAGCTACTTCCCAACATACTTCACTCAAGAACCTGACAATTCAGGGTTATTTCTTTTCGATGCCATTGACAGACATTACAACTTGAAGAAGATTAGACAATCTCCAGTTCCGACGTTTGACAACCCCACTGGCATTCCTTTTGAACATCCTCCTTTGGAGTTGTTTGGAGGAATGAAAAATATGAATTGGAAACCATACCATGATTTGCTTGCAACTCGATACCCGATATCAACTTTGAACCGATTGATCGACTTCGGTTCTGGCAGACGACCAATTCGTCATGAAGTTGAGTTCAACCAGGACATTTACGATCTGTTGCCCCATATGGCTCAAGAATGGATTGCTTCTACGCAATGTAAGTATGCATTAATGACCGATCTACGAAGTTCAAAAACGGTTGCTAAAATATTTTCAACAGCAACCATTGATACCTCAAGGTTAGTCAGTGAAGCAGACATTGAGCAAATTGGACAGAAGACTATGAAACTTCGCGAACTCTTTCAATTGCATCAACAATACCTGCCAATTTGCCTTTATTATAGAAATTTCATGTCTGGGCTAGAGTATATTGAAACAGAGAAATACTTTCAAGATCACCTCAATGGTGTGAACATAGGGATACCAAAATATTCTTCACAAGACTTGGATATCATATCTGACCGACTGAATTATCAACTCACTTTCTTGACAGGATATATCGAACGGCTTCCATTGCGGTCCAGTTTGCTTAAAATTAGTAACAAATATCTAAACAATAGCTTTGCGGTCACCTGGAAACATTTAGAATAAAAACAATTATATTTTTTGACCATAACCATGTTTCTATCCACGGGTCATCTGTATATGCTCAATATGAAGCGTGGTCATTACATTTCCTTGCCTTCAATTTCCTCCTGTGGCAGTACATTAGTGACATGTGAGCATTCGTTAAAAAGTCTGGTTTGAAATATTAATATCACATTATATATGTGTTGCAAAGGCTTGTAGCAAAAGATATATAAAAAATGAAAACGTATTTACTCTAGGCAATCAACAAAGCCAAAGGAAATGAAACAAAGCGAAATATATAAAAGGGGCAAAAAAAAAAAGATTAAAATTACAAATGGTAGCTGAATGACGAGCAAATGTAGACAAGAATCTTAGAAGCCTAAAATCCACCACAAGATGGCTTCATAGCAGAAAGCGAACTGTCTAAGGGTTTGGACCATACTGACGCGCTGTTCTCTAAACTTTTCAACTGTGGCACGTAGTATATCCAACTGGCCAAGTCGTTCTCCTTGAGACATGCTATCGTCGTCAATCATGAGACGGGTCATTAGGGTATCTATGGTACAAAAAGCACCAGTCCGTCCACAACCAGCCGAACAATGTACAATCATTGGGCCGACAGGTGGTTTGTTATTTTCACAGGCTTGCTGTTCGTAGGAGGTCTGAGTTTTGTCAGCCATTTCTATCAACCTTAAGGTGCCAAGAGGATCGTCAGGAACTCCAAAGTCCATCCATCCTTTGTATTGAATTTGCGACACAATTCGACGCTCATCGCTGCCTTGCTTCTCTAAGGCTAACTGTCGAACAACAATAACTTCTTCTGGATTGCTATTGGGTTGACCGTTACGATCAAGTACAGGATGTGACGTTTCGGATACCAGAGTAACAGTCATTTTTCCGTGGCGTTCCGATTCGTTTACGTTTGATGGCCAGTAACGATGGCATTTAATCTAAGTTAAGCCAATAGTAAGTTTAGATTGCAAGGCAAAGAAAAGAAATTAACGTGAATTGCCAAATGACAGAAGTAAACTTACTCGGTTCATTTCTTCTTCTTTAGTCAGCATAACTATCACATAGCTATTCTGTTCCCAGATGACCTTGTAAAAGTCTTCAAAAGTGGCTGGAAGTGGCCCTTGTGTAGAGATGTAACGTCGATATGTTCGGGAAGACATGCAAGATTTGTTTTGTGCTGTCAGACTTTCTATCTGAGGTATGTGAGAACCAGGTCCGTTTGCAGGAGGTAGGGGTGCTGGGCTGACATCTATGTACTGTATATGGCTTGCATTGATATAATCAGTAGATTCTGGTTTATGATCGCTGAGTTTGACTCTTGTATATTCTATCGAAACGAATTGATTACCATAAAAAATCAGTGAGGTTTCTCCACATACATGTCAATTTCAGATGTAGTGGTGATCGGCTTACCAAATGGCCAAACATTGGTGTATCGATTCAGTGACCCCATTTCTATCCCAGCAACAATGCTCCATGGATGTTCCTTTGGGTTTCCATGAGATCGATCTGAGTGATGAAGCATAATATTTTGTAGGCGTAATTGTTCGAATCTTTCTATTTTCTATTAAAGGAACAATGAAAACAGGTTAAAATTTTGCAAGACAATTAAATGATAATTTATGTCTCATGGCAAACCGAGAGTCTTACCTCATAGGTTTCTGCAAGGTAGGTAGGGCCGACATTGTCGGGAAGCATTGCATTTCTAAGCCAGGCGGGCACCACCATGCCGTCATTTGTCCCAATACATTTTTTCACGAGATGAATCGCGCCTTCAACATTGCCAGTGTTGGTATCAATGCTATAAGAAGCGGGAAGGCGTACTGGAAATCGCTCCTTGATGCCGCCATGTGAGAGCTCGAGGTTTTGTCGAATATTTGAAAAGAAAGGATTGAAAGCTTGATTCCCAAACTTTGGCATAGGAGCCGTCAATGGGCCATCTAGGTTCAAATGTAACCTCCGTGATGCATTTTGTTCATTGTAGGAAGTATCGTTAACACTGGGTGTTTGATGTAATGTCAAATGCATTTGTCGGCTTGCATTCACAGGCAATGAAGATGTATTGGCCCTGCCTTGTGATGCAAAATTGTTAACAACACATGCGCTCGGGTGAACCTTTAGAAAATCATCCATGCCACCTGAAAACAAAAAATGAAAATGAAAATAAAAATGAAAATGAAATTGAGATCAGTATTTGCTGATTACGTTTATAAAAATATAATTGAATCCCGCTTCCTCACCGTACAAGAAAAACAGCTGTCCTTTGAAACCTTGCTTTTGAAACTTTTGAAATAGGTAATACATGGTGCTAGCATCTTGAACAGTATATGAATTTTGGTCATATAGAACAATGGTATCAGCTTTTCGCCAGTTCTGAATCTTGACTTTTGATTCGTCTTTCGCAATAGCTTCTGATAACTTTTCCAAGGTAAATGTAGGACGTCTTAAGATGGTACTTGGTACAGAAACTCCTACAGCGGTTCGAATGTGAGAATGAGAATATTGTACAAAGGATCGAACGTCGAGAAGAAGTAGATTATAGGATGCGGCTAGTGATGAGTCAGTGGGAAGTAGGTTATACAAGTTATCAGAAGTAATTGGCTTGGTCTCCATATTTATGTCTAAAGAGCTGTGCTTATTTTGCTCTCTCCGTAACAAGGTTGTCGAACTGAAATTGAGGTTCATAGGAGCCGAATCCTTGATGGTTTGAAGACTGCTTGGTGTAAATGGCTGTGAAGCATCCGAGGTGTCAGTGGATATGAAAGGTGGAGTTCCAGCTTGACGCGCTTGCACTGCCTGAAAGAATTCGGTGTTGAGCATTGGCGATAATGGCGCAGTGAAGTAAGGAGTTTGAGAAGGGTCATTACTTTCAAATGAAGGAGTTGGCCCAGTGGGTGAAAAGTAAGAATCTCCTTGGGAATGCGACGGTGAATTAAACACGACGCTCATTGGAGATGGAGATGTTCCTTGTTTAAAAATATGAAGTTTGATAAGAAGAAGTGTGTTTTTAAAAAGGTTCGAGAATTGGCAGTCAAAGCAATAAAAGAGCAAAGAGCAAATAGCAAAAACCGAAACTCAAAAGACTTTTTAAACAGAAAGCACGAAATCAAAAAAAAAAAAAAAAAAGAAAATGTCAGACGTTGTGAAATAATTGTGGAGGCAACTCCGAACAGAACATTGCACTTTTACGTCATATACAATTAGGGAAATGGCCCGCGGTGATCCTCTGGACGTGGCGAATAGCCCACACGCCGGTACAATATACCTTCTTAACTTAATAAAACTTATTGGACATAGTACAGCTAATGCTTTCATATATCCATGGTTTCGTTTAGCAAGTATGTATGTATTTTGACGTGATTCCTTGGGAATTTCTCGGCCCCAAAATAACCGATAGGGCTGCAAGAACGATGACGTACGCACTTGAATGCCCGCTTTATTTTTTTCCTTCAACAGGGTATGCTGAAATTCTAGGCTTTTGATCAAAGTTTTCAGTCACCTGCCTATTTTACCCTTTTATAATCGTTTTCCCTCAGCCAAGTCCCCCCCCCTATGTCGACCATATATTCGGTTATTAGAGCTGAAACACCCGAACAAATCCAAGAATGTTACAATGTTCGTATCAAAGTATTTGTTCATGAGCAGCAGATTCCATTAGAGCTTGAGATTGATGAGTATGTAATCATATCAGATGTCTAAAACATGTGGCGAGTGATCGACTAGAAACAAAAAGCCTTGATTTTGATGATAAATTGGTAAATTAGATACGATCCAAAATGTTTACATTGGCTTGCAAGTGCTTTGGATACTTCACAAGAACAATCTAGACTACCCCTTGGGACCATCAGGCTTTACCGTCTACCCAATACCTCAATTGGGAAGCTTGGCCGACTTGCTGTCGATCTGTCGGCTAGAGGTCTAGGTCTCGGAAGAAAATTGGTGGAAACCATGGAGGAAGACGCAAAACAGTCGGGCATTACATTTATTGATGTTCATAGTCAAGTTGACAAACGTACTTTTTATGAAAAATTAGGTTACCATGTTGTGGATGATGAGGTGTTCGTTGAAGATGGTATTGACCATATTAAAATGGGAAAATCGCTAATCTGAAGATAAAAAAAATCAGGCCATTTTGAAGGTTTCCATCATTTTACTTTTTGCCCATAAAGAGCTAAAGCTTGGAAGAATTTAGTCCATCAATGGAACAAGTATACTGGAGCGCCGCCTTGCGCATCGGTTGCACACAGTTTACTTAACTTTGGTGATACCATACACACCTTCTGTGAAATCGGGAATGCCCAGAGCCTTTTTTATCTCCTCGCATTTCAAAATTAATCAATCAAGAAGAAATGTTTTATGTTTATTGTTGTTTTGGCCCTTAAAGAAGCTATTCTGTTGACTGTAACATTACAGAAATCGGTGTGCCTGAATTAGGTTGAGCACACTTTTGTCCTTTGGCCACTGTTGGAAATTTTTACGCTATACTATACGTAACTGAATTGATTCCTTTTCATTGATTCTCCATTTTATCCATCTTCTTATTATTGAATCTGATTATTGCCCGATCTGATAACTGAATTATAGGCAACGAGTAGTTTTGGTAGTGTAATTGTGTAGTTTTATCTATTTGGCAGCAGCACACCATGAATAATACACATTACCATTTACGAAACGTAACATCTAGCCTAGATTCAGACTAATAACGGTCTTCGAACATCAGCGCCATTATTTGCACGTTAAGCCCTCCTTCCCCTTTGATCTCGGCCGTTGTAGAAATTTGGCTGTAACGTTTTAGTGATGTGTATCGATAATTTTCGAATGCGACGTTAGTTCTTCTGTAAGTTGGCTATCCGATTTACCGGATGCTGCATTGCTCCATTGAATGTAGTCACGCTTAATTTCGTTCCTCCTATTTTTAACTGACTCCTCATACTATCCTAAAATTCGCCATCCCTCATGATTGCTTTATCGTTATGCCTCACTGGCGTAACATTTCAAGCAAGCCATTTTTCAATTCTGCCTATCGCTGCCGGCAAAAGGATACGTTCCAATGTCGCTCACCTTTGAAACATAAATAAACATGCTGCTGTCTAATAGCATTCCAATTTCGGACGAACACTGTCCTTCAGCATACTGTTTACAATTTAATGGTAAAATGTAGATAGTCGTCTCGGCAAAAAAGGAATACAAAAAATCGGAATATCGAACAGAAATACATATAACGAGGCGTTATCAGTCAACGACATAGCTTCGGACAACCGAAAAGTAATAAGGCTTCATTTGCTTGAGGTTATAATTCGTCTTATCTCCACGAACATCACTCCAACTGACATATTCCTCCCACGTTAATTTGTTTTGTCGTCCCCGATGGGTGCTCTTAATAGTGAGGGTCATTTGGAATTGTTCGGTCGGACGGGTTTCTTTATCCCGCATGTGGACTGTGACTTTGTCGCCGTCAATGTCATACCGCCCGTGGAATACTTGCCTTGCCCTGAAGTCTCTTGTGATGTTCCGAACTACATACATCGGTTCGTCGGTGGATAGGTATTTGATGATGGTACCATCAGGGAAGAATCGTAAATATCGGTAGTATGTGACAAAGTGAATGGGTTGATACCATGATGTCTCCGAGCTACCTGGACGGAGGTAATGGCATGTGGCGATATAAATGCCTTCAAATCGAATGCGAGGTCGCTCGATAAACATTCGTAACCAATTGCCATTGTAAGCTCTGTTGACGAAATCAAGTTGGAATTGATCTGACGTTGCCTTGGAAATATTGTGTGTGTGATAAGCATATTCACACAATTGTCGCCAGATGGATTGGGCTCGTGTGAGGACTAAGAATCTTTTGCACGCCAATGCGAAGTTATGTACTGATATCACTGACTCTAAGACCACATGTCGCAAAACATGAACAATCACCTCATCTAGGGTATGACAGTGTTTACCAAATCAATTCCAATTTCAATATGTCACGACTTTGTTTTACTTACTTGGCAGTATAGATATCAAAACGGGCTTTTCTTCTTCAGCAGGTAAATATTCAAGACTTTGATTCTGAAAGTCTTCGATTAAATCATCGATCGGGTTATGTGTATTCTTGGGGGGAACGTATTCTCCGCCGAATTGAACTACATGAAGAAATATGTCATTCTCTGACTCCTCGGCTCCACTCAGTGTTTGAGATGGTATATCAGCTGAAATCTCGGCTGTTATGGATGGAGCAATGTGTGTCTGATAATGTTGCTTGTACTTGAAATCAATGTTGCGATCCATCTTGAACGCTTTTCTATAATTCTCAAGGGCTGTGGAAGGTTTATTCAATTGGCTGACAAATATTACAAATATCCATTCATTCGACGTTCAAACTTACCTTTACCCAGATTTCCCTGGCGCTCTTTATCCACAGCAAGTACATAGTAATCCATGGCGGTATTCTTTTCGGTAGCTTCCTCTTCTATTTGAGCGTCTGTAGTCTCTGGCTCCGTAACTCGCTGAACCAAACCAGTGGTTGAGCCGCTGCGGGTAGCCTCGGCGGAATCCTCATTCTTGCTGAAATTGCCCTTGTTGGTTGGTATTTCCACGTGCAAATGTTCAACATGCTTCTTGATTTCAACTTCTGCCTTCCACTGTCGTCGAAACTCTTCTAATTCATCCGTCGAGGGTTGCATTGTAGTGTAACAAGAATGTGTTAGATTTCTAAACTTTTTTTGATACCAGTAGTAATTTCAAACTGCGCATATGGTAGGGGACAATGATCCCATTCTAGCAAATTTTGAGGAATAATAATGTTGCTGTGGTTTAAATGCATGATAGTGTTAATTCATTTGATGTCTCCCACGTCGTATACTCCACATCAGTGTACGTATGTTTCGACTATATTTCTCTCCGGTCAAAATATCTGGAAGAGTAGTCCGCGTTCATACTCGTATATGGTATTGATAAGATTCGCAAGCAAATTTTCCCATAACATCGCCTCGTCAGTTGCTAGGAATCGGCTGATAAACAGATTGCCTCAAATCTGTCGTCATCACACGGCAAGCTGGAGGATATACACAGTGCCACTGATGGAATAGAAATGGCTTCTATGGTTATTCTATACGCCTTATTTATATCTGCTCATAACATGGCTTATGCGTGGGTCAGAATCATTTGGTAGCCTGTGGGAAGATAATGTATCACTTTTCTGGTACTGATGGTTACCTTTTGGGTGTTGTATCAAATTCAATTCTTGTGCAAGGTAGAGCACGTGATACATCAGAAAAAAAGAGCAGTTAAGGTCGCGACCAAATTCATGAATTTGACATCATAGTTTGAGTCGGATGGATCTCGTAGACGCTCTAGGAGAAAGCAAAGAGAATGATATTAGGTAAGAGAATTAGCAGGCGGCACAATTTGAACATGGTACCTGATATGACCGTGAATGGCGAAATGCCTTGAATGAGTCGCGTTTGGTGTGATACTAAATACACCTTTGGCTCAAAACTGAATTCAGCGAATACGAATTGAAGCGACAAAGAAACATCTTGGACAACCAAAGTCTACTGAAAGACCTAGGATTGATTGATTCCATCCGTAAAAGAGAGTTCGTACAAGAGGTAACGTTCGTTTGACCACTAGGACACTAGAGGTCTTAAAGTTACAAAATTAACACGCCGTTGGATCCACCAAAATAGCTTGATGTTTCAATACAGAGAGACCGTAAATATGGTGGAAAGAAGATGAAGGCAGTGCACTACAAGTCAAAAGCCAAAGAAATTAATGTCACTCCACGAGTGTCTCGGCGACTGCTGGGTCAGGAACCAGAAGACATTGTAAGCAAATTTACTGCGATGTCGGACAAATGATTAAGTATAATTTGACAAGTTACTTGCAGACTGATTTAGAGAGTCTTCTCGATGACAATGATCGATTGAGAAATGCTGCTGTTCCTGAAAGAAAAGTAATAGTTGATCCAACTACGAACGTTTGGCGAGGTAGAAAACAACACACCGGATACTTGGCAGAGATCCCAGTTCCCAATTGCGTAAATACACCATTAACGCTAGGTAAAGCATTTACTATGCATAAACTTATATGTTTGACTTAAATGTTTATCGACATTGACTAAATATGCTCTTATAGCATCGATAGGAACTACGATATGGGAATTAGGTCAGCTGGAAACTGGAGAGCAAAGGAAGAAGTATTGGAGCGGCAGAGGAGTATGTACCTGTTAATTTAAGCTATGGAGAATGAGATATGGGAAAACTAATGTCTTTGGCTTTTGTACGCAGTGCATGTTTCGACATCCATATCCCATTGGATACAAAGCCTCCAAGCTTGCTTTTGACGAAACCTATACAATGACCATATCTAAAGGCGAAAATGGCCCAATATTTACGGTTAGTACGTTTGAAGAGGTGGCAAGTGCGATGACTATTTTTCTGACCCCTTTTTGGTTAAAAGGTTGAAGGGGAAAGGTCAGGAAAGATTTTTAGAGGAGCCACCCCAACAGCGCCATGGACAGAGGCTTGCAAACGCAGCAAGTCCCAAGGTACGCGAGTCAGTGGCCCCCTGGTAATGTAACAATGCTTTCACTCTTGAATACAAATGCTTCCGCACTAACTTTCTAAATGCATAGTTTTACGGATTTTCTGATGCTATTACCATGAAGTTATTAGAGGAAATGGAAGGCTATGCAGAAGCAAGTCGGCCAGAGCCGGAGGAAGACGAGGAAGCATCAAACGATACCAAAACTACTTGATAAGCTTTATTCTTTTGAACGTCGCTGTCAATGCTGCATAATATGTGCTTTGTTCATTTTTGCCTTTTTTTTGGGCTTTTTCTACAAACATTTGGATTCATAATGAGTAATGTAATTTTAACACATCACACGGTCTTGGTTATCAAAAGATTGGCTGTATGAGTATGACATTGAAGAGCTATAGCGATTATGCTCGGTCGATTTCCAGTAGCTTAAAATGCTTTCTTGCTACTGAAATATTATGCAGGGTTGCTGCCGATTCTGGGCCAAGAGATGTTTGTTAATCTTTTTGTTTGCACAACTCAAGACAGGATATCAACTTACGAATAGAGGAATCTGATAAGACCACCATGACATAGGTGTTTGTAGTTAAGGCATCAATAAAAGCGCTAAACGTAGCACTGCGAATTTCCATGCTTTTGAAATGCGATGGCTCCCTAGGTTATACAAACCCACAAAGTAAGACAAGCGGGATCATAGGTTCCGCTGTATTTGAAAAATACTTACCGGCCACTAGGATTGAACTGTTTGATAATACTGCTAATTTTTTCGAAACGGTGGATGTCTGGGTGTTGAACACGTGCAGCATTGGCAATCACCAGGATTGTTGTTCGTTCAAATAATACTACTTCATCCGCTTCACAAATTTCACAGAATTTATCTAGGTGCATTTGCAGCGTGTCTATGTTGGGTATCAAACAATGCACAATCTTTGACCATGCCTGTTGATATAGTGCATGAGTTGCGAATTGTTTATCTCAAAGGATATTTGTGTAAAATCGAGAGAACTTACAGCGTACAACGTTTCATCCCATATTGAAGTTGGGAAGACAACTGTTTCTAATGGAAGTGACAGTCTTTGCAATTCATTTCTCCAGTGTGTAAACAACTGCTCCGGAAAAGATATTAGGCCAAACATAATGATAATATCTCCTTCTCGTGGCTCAAGCTTGCCTGATCTCTTTGATCCAGCGGGACTAGATCCATTTTGTGTAGCAAACAGAATATTTTGGCATTAGGCGATTTTTCGAGGATGGCCTCAAGGCACCATTGATAGTAATGAATATCTTTTTCTGAATCCCGGCTCTCGACATCAAAGACATAGATTAACAATTCGACAGACTTGAAGATATGACCTCGCTGCGAAGCAAAGTAGTGTTCCATAAAAGCTTCCTGTCTGAGCCAATCACAGTATGATAAGCCCTAGTATAAATTTAATGTAACACCTGCCAGTCATGCTGACTATGCTCAGCATATATACGTACCCGCCACAATCCCAAAGGTTCAGCGTCAAATTTCCTAAGAACTTGACGCTAGATGACTCAACGTCGACTGTGGATGGAATGGTTATCGGATGTCACATACGCTGGTTGGTTGTTAAATTCATAAACACATACTGGTTGCTCCAAGACGTCTAGTGTCGCGTGCAATATAGTTTGAGAAGATAATGGAGCGCATAGAAGTCTTCCCCGAACCGCTTTTGCCCATCAACAGGACCTAAAATTCGAGTACTGTTAGAATGAATTGCTGAATATTGATGCATATTGGACTTCTTTACTGCAGGATTGAAGGTAGAATATGGTGTACCTTTTTCTTCATGGTTGTTGGATGACAAGAAAAAAAATTATTGGCGCAACATCTCCCATGACCAAAAATATCCAATCTCACACCGCGTCATCATTGCCATGAATTTAGGACATCATCCTTATTCATATTTTGTCAGCGTAAGACTGATAGCAGCGTCTTTGTGGATCAGATAAATTCAACGTTCAAAGTTGTCTTCAAGCATAACCGTCAGCTCGCTGTACTGTTTTTGTTCTTGCAGATAGGATAGTGATCAGCTCAATGTCGGAGTCTTAAAAACTACCCTTCCAGCAATAAAGCGGGGCTGTACCCAAACATTCAGCTGTCCAAGTGGGCGTTTTGCCCAAGATTCAATATGATGGCGCCAATTGTCAAGTAGAAACTACTAATACCAGCTTGACTTGGTTAAGCTTGCATTCATCAGACATGACATGACCATGCATATTTAGCAATTGAAGGTTTTCATTTTTATTTATTTTGGTCCACAATAACGTGAACAGAATCCCATGTTTCTATCATGTCTACTCCGTCTTCTTCGTAACCTATAGATGAATGTATATTAATATACAAGCGAGGATGGTCAGTAGCTGAAGCCTGGTCAATGTTATACCTGGGTAACGCCGATTCTGAACTTGAGTTTGGAAATGATAATACTCAAAATGAACAAGCTCAAGAAGGCAGTAAAGGCTGCCAATGGTTTTTGCAAATGGTGCAGAGAAGAGTATTTGTAGGAAATCTATAAGAAGACGGTGCAAGGTGAGTCAAGTCGTTCCACTATTATAACCAACCTACTAAATCAGCTTGCTCTGTACCTGGACAAACTGCTCGTGTTCAAAAACGACGTTGGACTTGTCCAAAGTGAGTAGATAGCGACCAGTGGTGTCGAGATTGGTGTAATGCTTGCCGTGGGTGATTCCATCAAATTCAAAAGGTGCCTCAACTTGAACATCTCTATTAAATGAAGACGATCAGTCAGTGTGTTTCCAGCTTTCGTTATCAGCATTTTGTTCTACTTACGCCGCACCCTCCGGCAAAACGACATTAAGTTTAACATGTTCGAACGACATCCTTTTGGCGTTTTCCACGAGTCTCAAATTGAGGATATATCGTCCTGCACGCTTGTTGTAATGCAAGAATTCACCAAGATCAGCATTGTATCCATGGAACCAAGTGTAGTTCCATCCTCCAAAAAGTGGGTAACGAGGAGTGAGCTCGAGGACAGTACTGGTTACTTCGTTACGAAGGCGGGAAGTAGAAACGTTGCCAATATCATCACGATAGTATACATTGCGTGCACTTGCAGGAAGTCGGAAGGTAAGCTGCTTCAAAACATTAGTATGATCGTGAACTCCTGCAGACTGTTGGAACTCGACACGGCTGAACTGCTTATCCAAACTATATCCCATTATGAAAAGTTAGTTTATATCTTAAGATGGTATGCTAGGTATAATCTCGAGCAACCGCTTACCGTGCGCCATCATGTCGTAGGGGATAACGTTCCTCCACAGCCATGTTACCGCCTAAATGAGAAACATGAATATCACGGACAAGGTTTGTAACAGTGAGGATAGGCTGAGATTGCTCGTAGTGGATATGCATTTCGCTATAGACCAAGGGATCAATATGGTGGTAAGGTCCATATATAAGCTTATTGCCAGATCTCGAGAATGCTTCGGTGGTCTCGGTGAAAGTGACGACATTGCCATTGGGAGGAAGACTAAAGTTATCCAAACATGTTAAAACTACGTCGTTTACGTGGAAAATATATAAACAGCCCATTTCTAACTTACACAACAGTAGTCTTGCTATCTTCAGTAAGATACAAAGAGTAAATGAACATGTTATTGTTGTACTCAACATGCTGTCTGGCGACTTGAGGGATGGCTGGTGGATTTGGTACGAGACTTTTGGTGGTAACGAACTTTATGCCGAAGGCAACAGTGCTACCTGCTTCAACAGGCTCAGGGAAAGTGATCTTGTAAATTTGGATCTTTCTGTAAAATCATATCGCGTTAGATATCCATTTGACTGGCCAAACAGCATAACTAAGATATACCTCGTAGAGTCAAAGCCGATCTTTTCGACAGGTAAAGCTTCCTTGGAAGCAGTCTTCAATGCAGCAGTGAAATGAGCAACCTTGTTGTCGTATTCTTCAGGGAGTGGTACATAGTATTCATTCTGAGGTTGGTTATCAATGTTTTCGGCTCGAATGCCAATGTCTTCGCGTACAACTGTGGACCTGAGATCAACTGTTCGGATTGTCTTAACGTTTTTGAAATTCACAGGCAAGTCAACAATAGTGGTTGAAATATCCTTCTTATATCCTTCTGCAAAAGCGAGAGTCGACGCAAAGCAGACCAGAAGGACTGCAAAAATACAGAAGGGAAGCTTCTTGTACATGATGCTCTGATCGATGTTGGCTAGCAAAGACCGCAACTATCCTTATAGGCATTTTCAAGCGGAGTCAATATCAGCCAATCATCCAAGCAAACGTACAAGGCCAAGCTAAGCTGTCATAAATGGGTTGAACGGCGAAGAAATATAAAGCATTAAAAAAAGAGGTATTAATATTTGCTTTCTCTCAATTATGGTGACTGAAAGACAGTATTATCTTTGTAGCCATCGGATGAGCACTGAATATTACAACAAAATTTCTCGATGGAAGTACCTCCAATACAAAATGAAAATTTTGCCTACCATCAAGCATATATTCACTTGATATCTTTGCAGGACATACAAAGTGCGATATGATTTGATATTTATCTAACATTTTAAATAAATTCTTCATATAGTTGGTTCAATGTTCTTTGCTGTAAGCCTCGCTCACTACGGTATACTCTATATCAAAAAATATAGCCAAAAGAGAAGGACAAGAAAGAGGTTTATATAATTTTACTGTTGTGCTGCGACTGTCCGATATTTCATAAACATGAAAATTCATTCCATTTTCAATATGCTTTATACTATATGACATATTACGTTGAAGGTATGCAGAAGTTGAAAAATGCCTTGTAAACAAGCCGACAGTGGGGGAAATGGCAATTCTGTGGCTAATTTCGCACATGAAAAGTCGGGAAATCAAAGTTGTGAGAATCACTGCAAAGCAGCTTACAAAGGTTAAAAACCATTGACGAAAGTATAAAGGGAATGCTGCTAATTGTCTTCTCTTTCTTCTCATTGCTTACATTTAACCTTAATCATGTCCAACAAATCTGCTGCTTCACCTCCTAGCGATCGTCTTGCTCAGATCAGGGCTCATATTGCCCGTGACAAGCCTTCTATGGCTGGCAAGATCTGCATCATCACTGGTGCCAGTTCCCTCTTTGGTATTGGGTAGGAAAACGCTTACTACTCTATTACTTCACTTGAAAACTTTGCGCTAATCCTTTTCCTATGTTAAAAGACGTGCTTCTGCCTTTGCTATGGCCAAACAGTCCCCCACTGCCATATATGTAACTGATCTTTCTACTGACAACCTCGAGGAACTTGCTGACACAATCCAGAAGAAATACCCATCAGTCAAGTGCTTTGCTCGCAAGGTTGATGCTGCTTCAGATGAAGATGTTCGTGCTATTATCAACGAGGCCATGACCACTTTTGGCCGGTTAGATGTATTCTTTGCTAACGCTGGAGTTGCATCTGGAACACTCCTCAAGGATGAAACCGCTGAGAGCTTCATGCGAATGATGCGGATCAATGCTCTAAGGTGAGTCTAGTACGTACAAAATCCGATTGACCCTTGGAAACTTTCATTCATCTAGTCGTTGTACAGCGTTTTCCTAGCCATCAAGCATGCAGGTCAGGCTATGCAAGTAACTGGAAATGGTGGAAAGGAGCATTCAGGTGGATCCATCATTGCAACTGCTTCAGGTAAGGACTTTGTAATATAGTCTACTTTTACGGATAGTAATCACTGACAATATATGGGATAGTTGCTGGTATTCGATCTGGTGCTGGATCTAGTGAGTATTCCGCATCCAAGGCAGCGTAAGCAATTTTGGTATGACTTTACCATCTCTCTGTATCTTTTCTAATTTCATCATCCCTCAGTGTTATTAACCTTGCACAGACATCTGCTTACCAATATGGCCGTACTAATGTTAGAGTGAATGCCATTTGCCCTGTATGTAACATCAATGATTGCGTAACAAGTTACTTATATTTTTCTCATACTGATCTACTTTTGAGTTAGGGTTTGATTGAAACCGGTATGACCAAGCAAACGTTTGATTACGCAAGATCTAGAGGAAACGAACACAAGATTGGTCAGTTGAACCCTCTTGGTCGCTATGGCATTGCTGGAGAAGTGAGTTTCAATCCATCGCTCTATGAATCAATATGTGCATATGAATCTAATAATCTATCTCATCAGATTGCAAGCGCTGTTGCATTCCTTGCAAGCGATGATTCCTCCTATGTAAACGGACAAGCATGGGCTGTTGATGGAGGTCTTTCTTCAAGCCATCCTATAGTCCCCGGAAAGTTTCACTAAATATGCTTATTGGCGCTAGGATACCAGTTGTAAACCAAAATGGCATTGTTAATGCGGTGAAAGCCATGCCAACCATGTAAATGTGACCATACCATCTATAGGTGATAAGTAGCAACAAAATATAAAAGTTCAACCACTGTTATATTGACAATATCTACGCGCATGGTAATTGTTATACAATTTTATTAATTGTAGCCTGCTATGATGTCGATTTATGGGACGGAGTGGCCCTTGGAAGCCTCCCAAATGAGGTAGAACTGCTGTCTGTTAAGTTGGATGTTCTTATCATAGAGAGCAGCAGCGCTTTCAAGACGATCAACCTTGTTTGTTCCCAAAACGATGATGGGCTTAGTGGGATGTCGCAAAAGGAATGCATAGGCAATCTGGTCCAAAGTGACGTCGGGTCCAAATTGCTCGGCAACCTTCTTCAACGCCTTTTGTAGTCTCTCGGTCTTGGGGTCACCAGAAACATCCTTTTTGAAAATAGCACCACCACCTAATGGACTCCAGCACATTGGCTTGATACGCAAGCGCTGACATTGATCAAGAGTGCCATCGTCCATTCCTTCAAGGTGAGCAGGAGAAAATTCGATCTGGTTTGTAACCAGAGGGAAATCCAGTCGGGACTGCAAAAGTTCAACTTGGCTGTAGGAGTGATTGGAGACACCCCAGTATTTAACCTTTCCTTCTTGTCGAAGATCCTTCATAACCTTGGCAACCTTCGCAATTTGAAATAAAAAAGAAATTAAGGAGTTAGAGAATGCTTTGTATTCAGCGTGTAACAGTTTTTACTCACCTCATCGGCATCCAACAGATAGTCGAGTCTGTGGATCAATACAACATCTAGATATGTCGTACCCAAAACACGAAGCGATCGCTCAACCTGTGACTTGATGTGCTCGTATGAAGTATCATAATGATTGACATAAACCTTTTCTGACCACATATTGTTGGGAATCTTGATGCCGGTCTTAGTGATGCTAATGACAACATAGCCGATCAGCATGGAACCTTTTCTTAGCAACCAACAGTATTCTCCAATATTACTTACAGCTGAATCTTCTCTCTCAACTCTGGCTTGAGTGCAAGACCTTTACCGAAAAGCTCTTCATAGGTATAGCCTGAATATACACATTAACAACTGTTGGATAAGTATTACTCACTGTAGATAAAGCAATACGTACCTCCATAGATATCGGCAAGGTCGAAGGTGGTGATCCCAAGTTTCAAGCCTTCATTACCAAAATTGTTACATTAAGAATACCAGTAGATTTTCCACATAGCATACAACACTTACAAGCTTCGATGCGCTCAAGTACAGACTCGGGTGTAGCCAGGCTGGGGTCAGCATCCCATCCATTTGAGTTGGCAAGACGCCAGGTACCATATACCAACTGAGACACGCTAGGGCCATCTGGATGAAGACGAACTTGAGGTACAACCATTTTTTGTAAAGTTACTGCGGTAGAAACAAAGAAGAGCTAGTTTATAATCAGCAGCCGGCCAAGTAGCTGTTTAAAAAGCTGTAATTCGCCATTTCAAAAAAAACCCCCCTAAGGTTCAGAGATTTCCCAGTCAGCACTGCAAGCCAGGGCAATCTCCGCACCCCAATTGGGGGGGGGAACATGTGACTGTTATTTTCAACCATAGCACTGTGTCTGTTGACAGATTCCAATAATCCAATTTTTCATGCTACGAAATCTCGATCGCTTGCCTAGACACGCCGGTCGTCTTCTTCAGCGCCAATATTCCTCAACTCCAGAGAATCTCCCTTCCTCCGTATTTCTAAGAAGTTTCATGGATACTGCAAAGGTCGGTCCTGTTCAACAGACGATTGAGGCAAAGGTAGAGGTTGATTGAGCATGCTGACAAATTCTTGAGAGCGACTACTTATACTCTTGCTTTGTAGCTGCAAGAAGCCTTCAGCCCTAGCATTTTGGACATTGTTAACGAATCACATCTTCATGCTCACCACGAAGCCATGAAAGGAAACACTGACAAAGAAACGCATTTCCGGTATGTCAAGGAAGTCTTGAAACCTCAGTACTGTCTATGTGTAAGTTACTGACAGTTCACGCAGAGTAACCATTGTTTCTGATGCCTTTGCGGGAAAGAACTTAATGCAGAGACATCGTTCCATTTATACCTTGCTCAGCGATGAACTTCAAGCTGGTGTACATGCTTTGTCGCTGAAGACGAAGACCCCACAAGAAATTGAGAAATCATCATAGCATAAGCAAAAGCTGAATGAATACCGGGCTACATAGACTCACGATATTCTAGAAGAGGATCGTGTAACAAGATATGTTATATTGCTTTGTATAATCCACGTGATAAAGAAAATAACGCCACGGCAACTCCAATATTGATGGCTATATCCTGATGTATTAGTAATTGAATGACTCAACATAGCTCGGCCCGCGCTTTTCATAAACTTCTACATAAACTTTGTTGATTGGATTTTACAGATTGCTTTGTTTCGACACTATACCACTGACTGGATTCCATTGTAGCTCCCCTCTATGTACAAGATCAATTAGTGGATCTGATATGTATATATTCTAATGCACCTTCATACAAAAACATGAATACTATTCGTACAGAGAGAAGTCGATACAAGTAGAACTTAACCAACTTATAATGACGACATTACTTGTCAGTTATTTCAATGGGAGGACATGGATGTCACCCTGGATATATCAATTTATGGAGTGACGGACGAACATTTGTGACTTCAATGTCGAAATGAAATTGATAGAGATCTTGAGAATTCAACAGACCTTTGCTTACCAATAGTTTCTGAAAGAGTTATATTGGACTTCGAATTACGCTTTTTGGCATTGTCTTCGAGAGCTTCGATTGTAGATCCACATCCTGAAATATCCTCTTGCACTGATGAAAGAGGTGATGTCACTGTGAGATGACGAGAATGAAACCATTTGCTGTTGTAATCGCTGATGCCGTTCCATTCTAATCAAGTTTGGATGTGACGAGCAAGAGATTCCTGGCAGACAAACGCCGGTCTAATTGTAATGAGATAGTGAGAGCTTTCCAGAGACTTGCTGTTGAGCCATGGTGATAAAACTGACATAGCGTTACATATCATGGGATGCAAAATGAGGCTGTAATTTGAAGAAATTTCGCTGTACCATTACCCTAATGCCGATAATTGTTTCCAAGTTCATAGAATGTAAACGTGGAAGCAGTGTTCTTTCATGTCATGGATATGTAGAAACCGTAGTGTGCCCTTTCAAGGACATGATAAATTGTATGTTAAAGGACTATTATGTAGATCCCAATCTAAATTAGGACACAGTGTTGCAACCATAGATTATGACGCATTCTAAGATTATGGTAGTGTCTCTAGGATACTTGAATGCCCATGTAAACAGGGACACATCAGTGGTCTCGGAATGATATATATGCAAATATGCTTGAGGTCGACATTTTTAACTTCCGTTATGTTGACGTTATAAATTTGAATACAGATAAGTAGACAACGGTTCCCATTATAGATGTTTGTGCAGAGACTTTGTGTGTCCTTCCGTTAAAGTTATTATAGCTTAATTTAAGTTTTACTGATGTTTTCGTAATTTGTATTAGTTTCTGGTCGAAGATCCCAGAAATGGGGATGTAGCTCAAATGGTAGAGCGCTCGCTTAGCATGCGAGAGGCACCCGGATCGATGCCGGGCTTCTCCACTTATTTTTGATTTCTCAAATCATTTTTTGATCTGTCGAATAAATATTCTTTTTTTTTATTATTATTATTGTTGAATACAAAATAACATAAATAGGAAACATAGCTAAAACCTTCTGCCATTGGGACATCCTAAAATATCGATAATTTTATTAGACTTTCTTATGAAGTAGGCAAAATTGAGACTGTGATTAATGAAACGATATCTTTCAAAAACTGACAAAGGAATAGTCTTACACTCAACGAAAAAGGTTAGCAATTGTATTTAAGGCAGCTATTAGAGCGACGACTTCTAAGCTTATAGTTATCTTTCTGTTGCTAATTTACAAGATGAAGTCCTGTACGTTTTAGATTTATGAGTCTGCTCTAGAAAAGGAATTAACACGGTCAAGAGAATGAGCATTATATTTATCCGTTATTTATCTATTATTTCTAATGTAAGTGAAGTATAAACATGATCTTAACGGATTTTATAGTGCATGAAGGCTTACGTTAGATGCTAGCAAATTTTTTCTTTATTGTTTACAATGATGTGCTAATACTTCTATACTTATCAAGAGGTCAAACTGCAAAAGAAACAGATCTCTACTAATTCGTCTTCTGCATATTTTTGCTGATCATGGCAATCATCTTATTTCCAAGAACGGCACTATCAGCAAACATGTCCTTGAAAAAGTCTGCAGTGCTTTCAAATCGCTTTCGATATCCTTCCATGCTACCAAGATCAACGCATTCAGCCCATCCTCGAGCACAAGTAACAAATTCCATATCATCTGAACGAATTTCCTTGCGATAAAGCGCTGCTTGAATGGTTTCTTCCAACATTTCTGGCTTTCGGAAAAGGTACTCGGTGATACCCCTGTTAATGATATCGAGATTAAGGTTAGATTCATGGACAGGAATGATAACAGCTGAAGGCGAGCACTAACATCCATAAACGGAACAACGGCGTTTGACAAACCATATGCTCATATGGATTGAGCTTCAGGGTGTACCAGCAATCCACCTTAATGTCAAAACCAAAATTAATAATTTCTCTTTATCCCTTCATCAGAACTATATGAACGCCATACCATTGCAAGCAGCGATAAATGTGAATTGGGTTCTCGTTTACCGTTACTAGGAACATTAGATAGTGAAAACTCGTCGAGTAACTTGTCGTCCAGCAAAATGGGTACGTGATCCTCGTTCAAACTACCAAAGACATAGTCACCAGCCTACGAATTATGTGTGTTAGTGATGTAATGCAAAACAGTATTAAGTTGAGGAGGAGACTCACTTTCATGATGCGAGCTCGAAATTCATCTTCCTTTTCTTTAATCATCAATTTAAACAAGTCAGCAACCGACTTTGCATATTGTGTAATTTGTATGCGCGCACTCGGATTCATGATAGCCAAACCTGCAGCTTAATGTAAGTAAAGGATCTGGCCATTAAACCGCCCTCTTCTTCACTTACCCGCGTAAACGTGCCATTTATTACTGTAAATCCTAAGGGCAACATTGACCTTCACATTTTCAATACCGCCAACAAAGTGAGGAATAAGCCACTGACATCAATGGGTTAGTGACCATCCAGGCGGCATATACATGGGGATAAATAAACTTACAGGGAACTGGTTATTTGCCTTCCAAGCCGCACCCATACTACGATATGATTAGAAGACCAAAGAATGTCCGACGTGAAAAGAAATGGGTAAAATTTACCTTAAAAATGCGGCGTGCGTTACTGCTTGTGTATCTGCGGTAATTCGGTCATGATCTTGGTAGGTGAGCTCAACAAGGTTGCTTTCAAATCCAGAGAGGATGTTTTTTACGAGTCCCAGTTTCTCCTGTGTTGCTCGATGTTTGATAATAACCAGTGGTTGCCCTTTAGGATTGACATTTGGGCCATGCATTGAGTGACAGGAGATGATATGTACATCGTCAGGAAGATGGCGTTCGAATGCTTCGATCTCAGGCTGCTTGACTGACGTCTGCCCACTGACAATCGAACCTATCTTTGTGGCAGGGCCATATTGACCAACAATACGGTCGATATATTCTGCTTCCACCGCGTACATGATCCAATCAGACACACGTGAAACGTGATAACCGTCTCGCATCACATTTATAGGGGTTCCTATGGTTGCCGTCGTCAATATCTCCAACAATGCGGAGCCACTCGGTGTGGGTGATAATTACCTTCATATTCCTTTTTCAGTTTTTCGTAGTTGGAAGGTAGATCGCAAACATTGATCCTAATAACACCAATGAGATATTGCCCAAACTGAGCAAAGAAATGCATTTACTTACTTCTTCCAACCGATTTGGGATAGTTTACTGGCATACATGCGTCCCATGTCGCCCATTCCTATGATGCCGAGTTCGACATTTTCCTTCTGCCATTCGATGCTAGTGTGATCAGCACTCATACTACAGATAACAGAGCTATAAGACATCAGGGTTCACAGCTACTGTTGCGTGTTGTAAAGGAATTGGAAATTAGAAGAATTCGCGGAATCACTTTAAGTTGGCTGTGACAGTCTTTCTCGTACCTGAATTTTCTCATTTTGATTAGTAAAAGCACCAACTTTGGATCTATCTAACATTAAAAAATATCTTGAATGGCCATACCATTGCTTGTAATTCAATTATGAATTCAGTGAAGTCTTCAACTTTGAGGACCGTCTGTTATAAGATTTAGTAATAATTCCAATTTGTGAAGGAGAATGTTTGACTATGTCGAGGTAAATGTCAGTGTATTTATTTTTTTCATATGCACAGCAACAAGGAGAGAAAATTGATCTATTTATAACATTCTACCTCGTTTATATTGTTCGTCCACAACCTTAACAATTTTCGACATAGTCTCCAGATCTCCAATGCCACCGCGTTGGTCCAACCAAAATCTAGTTTGAGGAAATTTGTCTTTGCCAAGTTGTTCTCGTTTTAATACAGCATCCTTGTTAATGTTCCATGTCAACCAAGAACTTTTGGCAGGAATTAAATCACGCAGTTTAACAGTAGTTTGCTTTGTTCTTGCCAAAAGATCAAATGTTTCCAGAGTAACTTGCGTATTAGGCGATATGGTCTGAATGGACTTGGATCTATTCTGATGCAGGATGACATTGTTTATATAGGGCGAGAGAAATTTGTGCAGTATCCCAGTAGAACAAGCGCTAGCCACCAACGCTGTAGAAACAAAAATGGAAAAGATATATTGTATGGTTGACACTAGTGTTCGGCAAATGTTATCCTTTTCCTCTAAAGGAGCAAAGCTCGACGGCGAAAGCACCTACCTCCAATGAACATGTACCCATTAATATCCGCGGCTTGAACTAAAAGCTCGAACGTTGAGCGACACTAGAAAATATGCATCAAGAAATACTATACTTCAATGCTTACTTGCTGGAGTTTCCCAAAAGTAGAACACCGCCGGTGCTGATAATGAAGCAACCTGTAGGAAATTAATCGATGAGCAATTGGATATACAGCTTCCATGCTAATAAAATAGCCATATACCCCAAGTGAAGTTACAGAAAACATTTTTAAAAGTTTGACGGTTGGTGCATTAGGAGCGCTATATACTAAAGTTTGCTCCTCATTGCTATTTTCCTGCGATTGCTGAAAGTTGATGCTGGTTGATGTGAAAGATCGTGTATGGAGCCATGGTCGATTATCACCTGTAATGCCATTCTTGATACTGATCCTTCGACAACTTATTAAGCGATACGTACGTATAAGTGGCTTGATAGCGTCGGTAGGATGGTGAAACAGTGACATTCCGACTTCAGGTGTCGAGGCAGAGGAAAGCACATCCAAGAAGTTCCTTTTAAATGTGACGGTTCAATTTCGTAGTTCAAGTTTTGCCTCCAGGCACGACTGAGACAGCAACTGTAGCTTACAGTATTTGTATCATTTCCAACGTCAAAAATAATCCTGCTCATGTAAGGAAAAATGAAATTGAATTCCTCTTACTTCAAATTTAATCTCGACTGTAGAGTAGAGCATGGGGTTCGTAGTCAAGTGTAAGGCTTTTCCTTCAGTGAAGATCCAAAATGGTCATCTGCGTCATGGCATTTTTTGTGTTCCAATCTCCGAACCTTGGATCACGAAGTTGGTAAGTCGCTCTGCAGCCAATCTCTCTCGCCAGAACTTTGTCATGTCATTCTACTCTTCACGGCCAAGCGATCGAACGGCAGCCGATCAAGAGCTTTCGATAACTGTAAAAAAGGCTACTAGCCCCGAAGAAACTGCCCCAAAACAGAAGCATGTCAGAAGTATGTTAGCACCGCCATGAGTCTTGGCAGTTTGTTTCTATAACGTAACGCTTTATTCATATCTTTATCTCGTCCAGAATGTATCTTGTATACCTATGACTTTAAAACATCGGCCAGCTTTTGGACTGCGCTAAGGGTTGCACCAATTTTATCTGACGAAGTTCAAATATTTAAAGCCCTTATTACAGTTCACAAAGTCATTAAAGACGGTTATCCAGTGGTCAGTCGCTACTCCTTGAAACATACACACACTGTTACAGGAAAAGCCTAATAATTTTGTTTTTTTAGGTTCTTAAAGATGCCCTGCGAGAAATCCCTTGGTTGGAAACGTGTGGTCGAAGTGTCTCTGGCGAAGGTGCTCGTGGGTATGGACTTCTTATCCGCAATTATGTTCAGCTTCTTATCAACAAGCTCAACTATCATCGTATCCACCCTGAATTTAATGGAACATTTGAGTATGAGGAATATATCAGCTTGAAAAATATTGATGATCCAAATGAAGGGTAAGTTCAGATCGACAAGAAATTAGTGATGATGCGCCTTTATATTTAAATTTTGCAATCTTTAGCTATGAAACTATCAGTGATTTGATGAACCTTCAAGACCAGATCGACCAATTTCAAAAAGTAGTCTTTGTACATTTCCGCCCCACAAGTAGTAATGAATGTCGTATTGCTTCGCTCGTACCTTTAGTAGAGGAGAGTTACGGAATTTATAAATTTATCACAAGTATGCTGAGAGCAATGTACAGAAGTAAGTAATGCTTTTATAAATTGGTCATATAGCTATTGATTATTCTAAATAAGAATTTGTGTGAAACGAAAATATAGGAACTGAATCATTAGGCGCGTTGGAACCTCTGAAGCAGCGCTACAACAGCCAACACTACGCTTTACTAAGATTTTATTATGAGTGTTCAAACCTCAAGTATCTTACTTCACTTATTAGTGTGCCGAAATTACCCCAGGTAAACGGCGTATAATGGCAATTTCCTTTTGTGCAGAATTTATTCATCTAAACGAGGACTTTTTCTAGGACCCACCATCACTCGAAGATACTGATACGCCAGCATTACCTAAACGACCCCAGAGAGAAGCGACTCCTCCACCGGCACCTTCACCGGAACCAGTCATTGATTTCTGGTCAGAATCACAAGCTAAGCAGCAGAAGGAGTACGAGGATCAACAAAGACGTCTGGAGCAGGAGCGCTTAGAAGAGCAGAGACGGCAACAACAGCTTCAGCTGCAACAACAACGTGAATTTGAAGAACAGCAGCGATTGCAGGCGGAACGTGCTCGTCAGCAGCAAGAAGAACTTATGCGTCAACAAATCGCCATGCAAGCTCAGGGACGTGCAGCAGAGCTTGAGCGTGAGATGCTGGCAATGAGACAGCAGTTTGAGAAGGACCAAATGTTATTGGAGCAGTATGATCGAGTATGTATCCTTTCAATAGTGGTACAATTATCGGGAACAAATTATTGACAAACTCTACCTCTTAGCGTGTGAGAGCGTTAGAAAATGAACTGAATGCGCTTAATATGCATATCCAGCAAAGGGATGCATCTAAAGATGAGCTTATCCAGTCACTGCAAGGTTGGTAAACTAGTTTATGGATTGCCTATTCAGCATACATGCAATAACAGGTTCAACGCTTTAGATCAAATAACGATGTGGAAGAACAAATACGAGGCATTGGCAAAGCTTTACTCTCAACTGAGACAGGAACATTTGGATCTGCTTGGAAAGTACAAACAACTTCAAGTCAAAGCACAATCATCCAACGAAGCACAAGAAAAGCTGGATAAAATGGAGGCAGATATGCGTGCCAAAAATTTGGAACTTGCTGACATGATTCGTGAGCGGGATCGCGCTAAAAATGATTTAACCAGAATGCGCGGTGTAAGTACTGTTATTCAGAAAAGAGAATAACATGATGTCGCGATCTAATCAGATCTTGTTTACAAAAATAGAGTCAACAAGACGAGTTGGACCGCCTTCGCAGAGAACTTAGGGATTCAAACACCAGAGCCGAGGAGTTGGGCAAAAATAAGGGTGCAGAAGTAGCATCTTTACTTGCCAGGTTCAATCGAGAGAAATCCGACCTGGAAAATTCTTTAAATGAAAAGCAGGCTCTCATTGACGAATTTCTGTCCCAACTGGAGTTACAGCAAGGCGAAGCCGATCGTATTCGGCAAGAAAAGGACGAAGAAATTGCAATCATGCAGGCAGGTATGGATGACTGTCTACAACAACTGGCAGATTTGCAACATCGATCAGGCAACAAAGAAAGTGGCCTTCAGGAGAAGCTGAATAGCCTGGAGTATGAGCAAACTAACAAGCTTAATGGAATCTTGGACAACATTCTGACCACATGTATCCAAAAGATCAACGATGGAATTTTTGAGCTTGAAGCACCTGGCCAAAATGGAAACGAGAATGCCACCCCAGAATTTGTTCTGTCCACTATTGAAAAGGCGAGTCTTGGTTCAGTAGAATTCATGTCGGCTTTTGGCAGGTTCTGGGATGGAAGTAACTCTGGTGATTACACAGTAACGATATCCAAGACCTTGTCGTTCGCTCAAGCTGTAGTGGATGTTCTTGTTAATGCAAAAGGAATTGGTCGTTTGATGGCAGAGGATAGTAGTGTGCAAGAACTGATTACCGATACAAGAGAATCTGCCCAAGCTAGTATTCAATATTTCAGCACATTGAGATCTGATTATTTACAGCGATTACCTGCCGCTCAACGTCCTGAAGTCATCATTCATGGTGATATGAAGGTTCAAGAAGCTCTTGCTAAACTATCTAAACGAGTAGAGGATTTGATTTCTGCAGGAACTGCCAAGGTCAATCGTATGGCTGAAGGCGAAATTGGTGACCTCGTGGAACAAGAAATGTCCAATGCCGCTCGTGCAATTGAGCAAGCTACAGCAAAGATTCAAACTCTGCTCAACAAACCTAGTAACCCTGAATTCTCAAGTACCGAAATTCAAGTTCACCAATTGATTCTGAACTCTGTGCTAGCTCTGACCAATGCTATTGCCAACCTTATCAAGTGTGCTACAGCATCTCAGCAAGAAATCGTTGCTCAAGGTCGTGGCTCGTCATCCAAGGCAGCATTCTACAAAAAGAATAACCGCTGGACTGAAGGTCTTATTTCTGCAGCCAAATCAGTTGCAGTTGCTACAAATTTGCTTGTAGAAGCCGCCGACGGTGTAATCAGCAAGACGCACTCACTGGAACAGCTCATTGTTGCATCCAACGAAGTTGCCGCTGCAACAGCCCAATTGGTTGCTGCCTCCAGAGTCAAGGCTAGCTTCATGTCTAGAACGCAAGAACGATTGGAGTTGGCTGCCAAAGCTGTAAAGGATGCTACATCCGAACTTGTGAAGCAAGTAAAGGAACTAGTGGCCAAACAAGCCCAAGATGATGGTCTAAAGGTCGACTTCAACAAACTATCGGTGCATGATTTCAAACGGCAAGAAATGGAACAACAAGTCAAGATTCTCAAGCTTGATTCAGAACTCGTTAATGCTCGTCGTGTGCTTGCTGAGATGCGAAGAGCTGGCTATCATTCGATGGACACTGAATAATTTTCCATAGCTATGGTGGACGATATATATATGCTGAACTCCTTTATAAGTACATAATTATTGTATTTCATAAGCAACAAAAATTAAAGCTCATTATGCAGTCTGGTATGGACTTTAGTATATGTTTTTGCTGGTCGTTTATTCAATGAACTAGTGCATTTACAATGTTCTCGGAAACAATCACTGAACTAATCATGAAGTCGTATCAAGCAAAATATTATCTTGGTAACAAAGAAAACCATCGCAGAGCACTGCTGTGGCCATTTACTTTTGGTAAGACCAGACGTTCTTAAGGACTGAAGTAGAAAAGGTTAAATGAGTATGAGAGCAGTCCACTGATGTGACATTTCGATGCAGGTACTTACGACCGTCCTTGGTGGCAAGGCGGTTGATGGAGTCATCAGCCTCGGATTCCTTACGAACGAAACCGCTAAGAGCATAGGTGGTGAAGGAACCGGTGTAGCGGCCAGAAGCATCAACATCACCAATGTTGATTTGGACTGAAGCGTGATCCTTGGCAGTGATCAAACGGTTGGTGGCGGAGCTATTGACAATAAAAGAAAAGAAGAAGGTCAGTCTTTCAAGTTTCTAACATCAAAGTCGCTGACAATGTCGTCAAATGCAACTGGCATAAGCCACTAGTCGATGACAATGGAAAGCCACATATTGTGAATGAAGCTAGTGTCGTATACGTGATGCTTGAGATGTAGGTGATCCCTTAGGGCAGTTTGGTGGTTCTGTGGTCGAGCAAATTTTTTTTTGGGTTCTCATCCTCCTGACGATGACCATGCCGGTAGCAAGCGCAATTCCGCTCTAACTCATGCAAGAAAATCAAATAGAACAACAAGATGCATACCACTTGCGGGGAATGTAAAGATCAATGAGTCTGCCTTCAGAGTTCTCCATTGCGGTAGTAAGGTTCAAAAAAGAGGAAGAACTACCTAACGAGCCAGCAAACAACAAATTTGAGGATTGCCTAAGCCACACAAAAATTGATCACGTGATATGTTGGTATTGAACAGAACAGATTAAGCGTATAGGTAAAAGTCGCTCAATTGGGTGATTTTATGAATTATACTAGTTATATAATGCTTATAGAACACTTATGTTTGGAAATACAGCTATGTACCAATACCCACAAGTTCGTTTTGCCTTGTATAAGGACGAATGAAAGCCGCTGAAAAGGCCGGAGCTTGAATAATCACGTGCCTTCAAAAAAATTTGCTTACGATGGCGGATGCAAAAACTTCTCTCAAAGGGAAACTGGGAACATTCTTTCTTTTTCGGCAATCACCAATGTCCAACACTTTTGAAAAGGTACCGTATTAACGCTATTGTTGTATGCAATGACATCTCTCCGAGATGTTTTCTGCGAAACTGAAGCACATTGAGTATTCATGAGCTCTTAAACCCTGCAATGAACATTTCACTAATTGTGGCTTATCCCCTTGATACCATTCAAATCAACTCCTAACAACATGGACCCATTTTTTTTTCCCTTGTTCGATAACGTTATCCACCATTTTCACCGGACTTTTTATTGTTATTATCTCGATTTGATTGAAAAAGGTCGTTGTCATCGACGGCAAGGGTCACCTTCTCGGTCGTCTCGCTTCTATTGTTGCTAAGCAAGCCCTCAACGGACAAAAGATTGTCATTGTCCGCTGCGAAGAGCTCAATGTTTCTGGCAGCTTCTTCCGCAACAAGTGTGAGTAAAATTGTGTTTATATTATAGGATGTCATAATGTTGGTTATGGATTATTCGGTTTTCTCTATGTTCATCCCCTGGAAACCAGTGTTTGGCAAATGCCTATACTTCATCCTGTGCACACTACATTTGAATACTTACGTCAATTTATTTTGATCTATAGTGAAGTACCACGCCTACCTTAACAAGCGTTGCATTGTTAACCCCAACCGTGGTCCTTTCCACTTCCGCGCTCCTTCCCGCATCTTCTACAAGGCTCTCCGTGGTATGGTTGCCCACAAGACCGCTCGTGGTGCTGCTGCTCTTGACCGTGTCAAGCTTTTCGAGGGTGTTCCTCCTCCCTATGATAAGATGAAGCGCATGGTCGTTCCCTCTGCTCTCCGCATCTTGAAGCTTAAGCCCGGTCGCAAGTACACCACCATTGGTCGTATCTCCCACGAAGTTGGCTGGAAGTACCAAGATGTTGTTTCCAAGCTCGAGGAGAAGCGCAAGGCCAAGTCTGCTGCTTACTACCAGCGCAAGAAGGCCGTTGCTACCCTCAAGAGCAAGGCTGTTGCCTCCAAGGCTGATGCCCTCAAGTCTGTCAACGAATCCATTGCTAACTATGGTTATTAGATTGCTTGATATCTCTGCATGATAAAGGCGCCTTTTTGGATATTTGGGAGACCTGAACAATAAAAACTGTGTTTAAACATTCAACTAACAAAATTGCAGAAGAAATGTAGTGCAAGAGTCTGGCACGTGAATCAAAATGATACAATTGTTTGCAGAAATTTGTCCATCTGAGTATTATTCAACATGCTTTCCTCAGTACTAGTTGTAGCGGCATGTCTAACTGCCAATATATACGTTGCTGCTAATCCGCTCTTTCAGTCCAGTAATGCCACCGCAGTTCCGGTGGAACTGTTCGTAATGAGCAAATGTCCTGATGCCGTACGTTGTGAATCAACCTTTGCCAAAGTTTGTATGTATTATCTCTTCCTTATATTGTTGTTACCGCTATTGACGGAGATACTCATCGTTTATCAAGTCAATCAAATTTCTGTCCCGGTATCTCTCGACATAAACTTCATTGCGCAACCTGCTCCATTTGAACCATTGAAGTTTACTTGGTATGTATCGTCTCTTATGGTTTCACCTAAAGTAGGAAGTCTAATGGTGTCTTTTTTGCAGCAAACATGGTCCCAGCGAGTGCTATGGAAATATGCAAGAACTGTGTTACAGGCATGTTCATGGTGAAGAGACATGGTTCTCCTTCATTCAATGCCTAAACGAGGATCTCCCATACATTGGCACAGACAAACTGGGTGCTTCATGCGGTAATTATACAAATAGTTCAGTGTCATCTTCTGATTCAAATGCCCTAATACTTTTTGCATGTCGATCATAGCTAAAAAGCAAGGGAAATCATATGACATTGTGAAAGATTGTTTGGAGGACGGCACAGCCATCAAACTACATGCGAAGTCAGTGGAACGTACTGGTTCCATGGGAGTAAGGTAATATTCTTACAATATCTTCCGACCAAGGGAAGGCAATTTGGTGATTTAACATATTGAATGATTATCTAGCACAAGCTGCACTGTTTACATTGATCAAAAGCGCCGGTGTATTCATGATGGCGGTGAATGGAGAGTAAGTTGACAATGATGCACGTTAACGTTTGTTTGAGGCAACGGTTTATTGCTAACATTTGATCATCAGGATTGTCCAGGTGGTTCATCTGTAAACGACTTTGTAAAGTCGATTGAAGATGCTTTCAGATTGTCAGAAGGATCCACTGATCCTCGCTTCACAGTTCAAAGTAATCAATTTTAACCAACTCATTTTATCCCATTTGAAAATTTAAAAAAAAAATGGGTTCAAACTGTGACACGCACTGTGCCGCATACTATTATTGCTGAAAACACCATTTCCCTGAAAACTAGTGAAGGCAAGCAAAAAGAAGGAAAAGCTACAAGATTTTCAAAAGGGTCGGAATAAAAATACTACGTATGTACATACTGACTGGCACTGATGGTATGGGATACATCGGGGTCTCCATAAGGCTAATGCAGTTAACATTGGTTAAAACCAAGGTTTTTGTTGTTTGGTCAATATCGTTTTTTAGAAAAATATCTGCAAAACGGCAAGGAAAGCTATAAACAAGAGAGCAATTTAGTCTTACGGCCACAATTTTAGAGGTCAGATCGAGACAAACGATGAACTTACCGCCTCCGAACAGAATGAAAATAAAAAGTACCAACACGGGCATTGACACAGGGAGTTGCCAATCCTTCTTGGGTTTCTAATGATTGCAAAACATTAATTTCCTGGTCCTATATATATAGAGACGAAGTTGTCAGTGAGAACTTACCAAGGTTTCTTTGACATGGCCACGCTTGTGGACATTGTTCTGGTAGGTTGCATTTTTCTTACGTAGCGTTGCAGTAGAGGCCTGTTCATTGTGGGAGGTGTTGGTACTTATTATGCTTACTTCAATTGTGTACAAGGTGATGGTCTTACCATTTGGAATTACAATTGATGGAAAACAGGGCAGGCTTTAGTTCACAAGTTCAATTTCAGAATTTATGGGCGAGTGTTGGAGCAGCTTCATTGGCTCAGAGCTCGATACAATACCACCGCACGTGACTGAATATCGGAGTAGGGAAAACTTGCAACAAGACTGTGTTACTTTGAAGAGTGACTGTGAGTTGCTGCTCTTGACTGTTCGTTATCGCCTCCTTCTTTACTTTCTCTTCTTCGACCGTCACCTGTTTTCAATATTTACGCGTTGCCCATGACTACAGCGGTTGAATCAACTATCCAAACCACCGCAGCCTTCTTGAAGCAGAAGCTTCCAGAACGGTTTCAATCCGTTTCACTTGGCGTTATCTGTGGCTCTGGCTTAGGAGGTTTAGTGGATACCATCGATCCATCAACCAAGATAGAATTTGCTTATAAGGATATTCCAGGATTTGCAGTCAGCACAGGTATGTCAACCAACCAACCCAATGCGTGGGAATATACACACAGAAACTGTGTGAACAGATTTTCGCATATATGTATCGTTTTATTGATGGTTCTGTACAACCATTGCTAGTGGCTGGTCATGCTGGAAAGTTAGTGTTTGGACTTCTAGGTGAAAGCAACTTACCTACAGTGTTCATGGTTGGAAGGTTTCATTTTTACGAAGGTCACACCCTCCAACACTGCACATTTCCTGTTCGAGTAATGAAACTGTTGGGAGTTCAATCGCTGATTGTCACCAATGCATGCGGCTCGTTGAATCCAGAGCACAAGGTTGGCGATATTGCAGTACTTAACGACCATCTGTCCGTTCCGGGTATGTCGGGTTTCAGTCCACTCATTGGTGCCAACCTGGACAGTTTTGGACCCCGATTTCCCGCCGTATCCGACGCTTATACTTATGCTCTTCGAAGGATTGCTTTCGAAGCAGCCTTCTCTATCGGATGGTCAGAAGATGATATTCGAGAAGGAGTTTATGCCTTTGTTGCAGGGCCTTCATACGAAACAAGAGCAGAAGCCCGACATTTGGCCAACATGGGTGCTGACGTTGTAGGCATGTCAACTGTACCTGAAGTGATTGTGGCCCGCCACAGTGGTATCAAGGTACTAGGACTCAGTTTGATCACCAATGCTGTGGTGACGGCTAGAGGAAAGGATGCGAAAAAGGAAGTGCTTCGCAAGCTTGGACGATCTAATGAGGTGGATAACGAGATTGATACAGAAAGAGTGATTGCTAACCACGAAGAGGTTTTGGAGACCAGTGCACTAAGAGCAGCTCAGATGCAACAACTTGTCAAAAAGATCGCTGATTTGATTTCTAGTAGCCAATAAATTTTTGAGAATTTTTGCTCGAAGCTTCTACGAGATGTTGGTTGTTTATTGATTCCGAACTGCCCTTGCAGTCCGATCTGAGTCATCCGAAAAATATCGAAAAAAAAAATAAAATTTTTTGGCTCGTACCTTTAAATTATGGCAGCTAGCCTGGTCAATTGTTGTTTTCCGTTTTCTTTCTCCTTTCTCCACAATGTACAACTTGGCAAAGATCTCGAGATCGCGCATTCTCCCAACACTTGCTCACAACCGCAGCACTCTTGGTGTCTTTGCTCGCAACTACAGCTCTAACATCAATGGCCCTGTCATCGGTATTGACTTGGGTACTACCAACTCTTGCGTTTCCACCATGGAAGGCAAGCAGCCCCGTGTAATCGAAAATGCTGAGGGTGCTCGTACTACTCCCTCCGTTGTTGCCTTTACTAAGGATGGTGAGCTCTTGGTCGGTCAGGCTGCTAAGCGTCAGGTAAGATAAAATTCAAATGCGAATTTGCCATAAAATTTTTTGTTTATATGGTTATTGGTTGCTCATTGTGTATTTTTTTTTTTTTTTTTGGTTCTCGTTAGGCCGTTGTCAACCCTACCAACACTGTCTACGCCTCCAAGCGTCTTATCGGTCGTGCTTTCTCTGACCCTGCTGTTCAAGCTGATGCCAAGACTGTCTCATACAAGATTGTTGCCCACAACAATGGTGACGCCTGGGTTGAAGCTCAGGGCCAAAAGTACTCTCCTTCTCAAATTGGTGCTTTCGTCCTTGGAAAGATGAAGGAAACTGCTGAAGGTTTCCTTGGCAAGAAGGCCAACCATGCTGTTATCACTGTCCCTGCTTACTTCAACGATGCTCAACGTCAAGCTACCAAAGATGCTGGTAAGATTGCTGGTCTTGATGTCCTTCGTGTCATCAACGAGCCCACTGCTGCCGCTCTTGCCTATGGTCTTGACAAGGCTGGTGACAAGGTTGTTGCCGTCTACGATCTTGGTGGTGGTACCTTCGATATTTCTGTTCTTGAAATCCAGAATGGTGTTTTCGAAGTCAAGTCCACTAACGGTGACACTGCTCTTGGTGGTGAGGACTTTGACTCTCACCTCGTCCGTTATGTTGTAGACGAGTTCAAGAAGGAGTCTGGTATTGATCTGGGCAATGACCGTATGGCCATTCAACGTATCCGTGAAGCTTGTGAGAAGGCCAAGATTGAACTTTCATCCACTGTTCAGACTGACATCAACCTTCCTTATATCACTGCCGATGCCAGTGGTCCCAAGCACATCAACACCAAGCTCACTCGTTCCAAATTTGAAACTTTGGTTGGTGACCTTGTCAAGCGTACTGTCCAACCTTGTGAGAAGGCTATCAAGGATGCCGGTGTTAGCAACAGCGATATCAACGAAGTCATCTTGGTTGGTGGTATGTCTCGTATGCCCAAGGTTGTCGAAACCGTCAAGCAAATTTTCGGTAAGGAGCCTGGCAAATCTGTCAACCCCGATGAAGCCGTCGCCATGGGTGCTGCCATCCAAGGTGGTGTCCTCGCTGGTTCCGTCACTGATATCCTCTTGTTGGATGTCACTCCTCTCTCCCTTGGTATTGAGACTCTCGGTGGTGTCTTCACTCGTCTTATTAACCGTAACACCACTATCCCTACCAAGAAGTCCCAAGTTTTCTCTACTGCCGCTGATGGTCAAACTCAAGTCCAAGTTAAGGTATTCCAAGGTGAACGTGAGCTCTGCCGTGACAACAAGCTTCTCGGTGACTTCAACTTGACCGGTATTCCTCCTATGCCCCGTGGTTCTGCTCAAATCGAAGTTTCCTTCGATATTGATGCTGATGGTATCGTCAACGTTGGTGCCAAGGATAAGGCTACTGGGCGTGATCAATCTATGAGCATTGTCGCTTCCTCTGGTCTTTCCGACGGCGAAATCGAGAAGATGATCAAGGAATCTGAGCAATTCGCTGAATCTGACGCTAAGCGCAAGAATGCTATCGAAGCTACCAACGCTGCCGAGTCTATCATCTCTGAAACTGAGAAGCACATGAGCGACTTCAAGGATCAACTCGATGGAACTGAAGCTGAGAAGATCCGTGGTCTTATCACTCAACTCCGTGACACCATGGCTCAAGGTGAGAACGCTGAGCCCGAAGACATCAAGAAGCAATCCACCGATTTGCAACAGAGCTCTCTCAAATTGTTCGAGATGGTTTACAAGAACAAGGCTCAGCAAGGCAACACTGAGAACGTTGTTGACAACGATGCTTCCGCTGGCAAGCAGTAAATTTAGTTTTGTTTTCTGCTCTTTTCTTCGTTTACAATTATAGATCTTTATAATTAGACTATATAGAATTCACTTCTTACTTCACATTGTATCTCTTGCATATAACCTCTCCCCTTTTTCAAATCACCTTTTCTTATGTATTAACCCGCAATTGTAACATAGAGTTGTTTGGTATGTTCAAACAGAATTAAAAAAAAAAACTATAGGGTTTTCAGATCGAATCACTTAATGTATGCTTGTGTAAGTTAAGGAAACTCCAAAGAGTTCTTCGAATTCTCAACGAATGCGACAATTAACAAATTACTAACGCTTACGTACCGTTCACATCGTAAGCGAAGTTGACTGGATCATCCTCAGCATACGTCGTATTTCTCACTTGGAAGGTTGACACTACGCAGTTTCACTCAATTTGGACCCGTTGAAGTTCGGTTCCCAATTTCAGCAAATGCAATTCAAAAAAGTAATATAAAGCTTTGGTATATATTTATCCACAAGCACTAAAAGAAAAGGAAAGGACTGTCTGAGTACGTGTCAAGAATAAGTGCGCAAGATAGTTTCTTTTGGATCATTCGTCTGGCCGCAAGCTAAACTCAGTGAATGATTACGCGCAGCGGAGAGTCTCAGCCACAAAAACATATAAAAGAGGACTCTATATGCCTGATAACTTGTAAAGCAATTAATAAAAGTAGGATATAATAATTATGGCAAACTCCAATGGAAATGGGGACCTGTCAGAGAATTCTCTGCCAAAGCATTCTGTACTGCCAGACCGCAAGCTCGCCGATATCACTGAAGTCACTAAGGAGGTACCAATATTCACTTCGTCACATTTAGTGCCACACAATTTCCTTACTAATTCGGGCACTTATCTGGATCCACTATGGTAAACTTTCCTATTTCTCGTTTGCTCAGCACACATGGTCTGTGTAATCAATTTTGACTAAACCTTTCTCTCATTGCTACCAATGTACAGTAAGTTCTCATCGCACAAAACTTTGCAAGAAGCTTTTATAAATAGTGGCTGCAATGGTGACGATTATCAACCCATTGATGCAAGGAAATATTCAACAAGAACAATGCCAAGCTCCAAAATAAACAATTTCTACACCACCGAAGAGGATGTTCATTCATGGTTGAAGGATATGGAGGAAGCACAGCATGATATATTCGATCAATTGGGTGTGCTGGAAGCCGAAATTACCGTAATTATAGAGGAGTTGACGACGATCAATAAGAAACACAAAAATTCGAAACATTGTCTAGGCCAGATAGCTGAGCTCTTAGGTCATGCGTTACAGGAAAACCTTGGCAAATGAATCGATATCTTGCCTCATAAAGAAATAATTATCACGGAGCCTAAAGCTTCTCATAATAAACGCATTGTCCATCATGCTACGTAGAACATTCTGTGACACATACTATGAGTTCGAAAATGTAGTGCTATTCAAAACTACAACCATGGTTACAGAGAACTATTTTTTTCCATATGTTCTATAGATAAGTTCTTTAACTCCAACAAATTGAATATCTTTGAAAAGCGAGGCGTCCTCATTCTTAGGCAAGTCATATCTACCAGTACCAAACCAAATGTCCGCCTCAGCAAAAAACGCCTTTACGGGATCGCCTGTTGCAACAGCTGCCTTGTGAGCTTCTTGTAATTCTGCTAAAGACTTATACGTCACGTCAAACTTTTCCCCAGTCGCTTCCTCTCCATATTGGATGAGCTGGTTCAAAGAAGTGATAGATCCAGTTAGGTAGGTGTACTTTGGCCAGGGTCTTGGATCATCAATCAACCAGACAATAGCCTTTCCTATATCGTCAGCGAAGGTCATAGCCAGAGGTTCATTTCCTGTACCAGGGACTGTTGCTTTTCTTTCGTTGAAATTGACGCAAAAAGTGGTGACGTCCTTCAAGTACTTTTTGCCACCTGGTGGTAAGAGATAATCCATGAACAAGCCATTACACACAAAAGTGTATTCAATTGCATTTTGAGCTTCAAGGAAGTGCCGCATGTCTTGTTTGAATTTTAGAATAGAAGCCCTCATATCGTACCTTCCAATAAATATTAGATCAATGTTGATTGTCTGTGAAATAACACCGTCTAAGTTGCACTTACCTTTTCACATCGTGAACCCATTCACTGGGGATGAATCGCTTGACACCGTTAGCTACAGCTGCGTCGTATAGATTTATCTGACTACCGTCATTGGCAAGATCTAACAAACATGAAACAACTACGTTCACACCTTCTAGCGCCTTGGTCAGCGACGCCACGGAAGAATAGTCTACTGTGCGAACCTCGACACCACGATCCGCTAGCAATTTGTTTTCCTAATTTTCTGTTGATTAGCTGAAGCACATCAGGTTCAACTCTTTTGACTGTATCGAACTTACTCCACGACTAAGAGCAATTAGCTTGTGTTTGCCATCCTCAATAATTGCGTCAACAAGATGCTTGCCAATCCCACCTAAGTGAATATGTCAGATATCGCAGACATGATGGATGCCATTAAAAGCGCAAGATCATTAAATTTAATACCCGCTCCTGCTATTGCTATTGTTTGAGTCATAAAGGTTACTGGGATAAAATAATGTTACTTTTTATATGGATTACTTAGTGTGTTAACGGCTGATTTGTAATAAGGGTAATTATGCATGCATGCCCTACATCACGGCTGATTGATTGACGCGAGTTACAGGCGTCACCGGTGGAACTATTTTTCCAATACCCCACTTCTTATTCTACCACTTACCACTGTAAAAGAATGAAACTTATTGAAATTGAGAAGAGGAACAGCAATCTACGATAAAAATACATATAGAGTTTACCAAGATCCGAGGCCAGCAAATGTTAAAGCCACTTTTCGTCTGCTGTGACCATGATGTCAATGTACAGATATCATACGTATTAAGATCCAATTTTTTCTCAACCAAAGTGGATTGAAGATGTGCTGTTAACTGTATATAGATTACTGTTATTCATATGCTTTTCCATCATATAGTTTGCTGAGGCTACTCAACAACTTGTGACGTCCAGCTTGGGTACCCAAAAAAAAAACACCGCAATGTCTGTGCTCCTTTGCAAGGCTTCTCAACGACGACCAAAATTCAAATAATGGCCACCTCGCTCAAATCAGTCCTGATTCAACCGAAAGCGGCACACACAGGAACAGTTATTTGGCTTCACGGTCTTGGAGATAGTGGAGCAGGCTGGGCCTTCATGGCTGAGCATTTAGAGGCTCAGTTTCCGAACATCAAGTGGGTCTTACCTAATGCGCAAGTATATAATGGTCTCTGTATTTTACGGCATGCTGTCAAATCTAATGGGTTACCTTCGATGCAATCAGACCTAATATTCCTATTACATTGAATGGAGGATATCGTATGCCAGGATGGTTCGATCTAGCAAGCCTGTCGTTCAGTGAGAAAATGGTAGAAGACGAAAAAGGGATGTTGAGTACTGTGAGCACAGGTATGTCATATCATTTGGGTGGTATATATTAGAAAAAGAGAATCATGAGTTAGACAGGCGAGGGACATTCGGTAATCAGGTTATGGAAGTGACTGATATAATCTTTCGGCGAACTATCATAATCCAGTCAACAAGCTTGTTCGTGACGAAGTAGACAGTGGAACTCCGTCCAACCGCATTGTTCTTGGAGGATTTTCTCAGGGTAAGCAGCCATGAATTTTAGGACATGTATGATTGCTTCTCTTTACACAGCCTCTAATTCATTCCCAAATGGTATAGGGTCTGCTATGTCTTTGCTGACTGGGCTTACATCAGAGTACAAAGTAAGGAAAAAACTGTATGCAGCATTACAGCATGATGTGCTAATGCATATTTGTGGGATTTACTTTTTGATTGCAGTTTGCTGGTATCATTGGGTTAAGTGGATGGCTACCTTTGCACTCCAAGATATCTGCGGTTAGTTGCATTTCGTGTCACGATTGCTTGGATGGGGAACTGAAGACTAACGACTGAACAATATTGATTAGATGGCCAGTGATGCTAACAGGAAGACTCCTATCTTCATGGGTCACGGTGATATTGATCCAGTTATACAGTTCACATATGGATCACAATCAGCTACTGTACTCAAATCCAAGGGCTACAATGTTGAATTTCACAGCTATCCTGGTGTTATGCATACTGCTAGCGATGAGGAAATAGCGGATGTCGCCAAGTTTTTGAAGAAAGTTTTACCTTCTGTTTAAATTATTCACGTAGGATACCAATGGGAATCGATCGATCCGTTTCCTGAGAATAGAAGATAGGTGTAATACAGCCTAGAGAACAATAAAATTAATCACAACTAAGCATCGATTGTCCGTTTATCATTATGATTCCTTTCAATGTTGCTTGTTCGCCGAATATGAACCGAGTTATATAAATAATCCAATTGTTTTTTCTTGACATTTCATCTACATTTTATTCCCCCTCAGATATTTTTGAGAGCAGTTACATCTTACAACTGTTCAAATCCATTATACCGTTCCGTACGCCAAAAGTGCTACGGTAACACTTTCAATGTGTATTTTAGACCATGTCACTAACAATGTGACTGATGACCAGCGCAAATTAACACATCACTATTATAAGCGGTTAGTAGATTACGGGAATCGACCATTCATTAATCCAAATTTCAAATGGCTTATTGCTTGTGTGCCTATTGCGATTGTGATCATCTTGATGATTTGCCTTCGGACCCGCAAGGCTCGTTTGGAAATGAAAGGTGCACAAAACCAGTCCGAATCGGAATACCCAAATCAACTTCCTCCTCCTGGATCTGATTCAGAACCTGTTGTCAATCAGGGTGATGGAATAGAAGGCACTGAAACTCGGAGAATTGGATCTTTTGGGCAAACGTTACCATTGTGGAACGTTCGCTCAAGCTCACTATCTCCGATTCACTCTCTACCCCCACCTGCATATGTACGAGATCCACCGGATCCTCCTAAATATGAAGATGTCATCGGACCAGACGATGTGCCGTTGGCACACTGCCAAAGCCGATTATTGGGCGTGCCTGGCTGAGCACTAATTGAACGCAAATGTTCAGCTTCGAATTCCGTGACGGCGTTTTTCTTCAAGCAGCGAAGTTGCATCCAATCGCCTGGCTGGCATACCTCATTCCACACGAAAGCTATTGACTGGCAATAATTTCAATTGCAATGGCACTACCAAACTTGTGGAAAATTTACGCATCCTTCCGTACACCAGAAGAAGAGCGGCAGTATTCAAGAGAGGCTTTCTTCAAATTCTCAGGCTACATAATCTCGTGCATCATCATGACTACATTAGCCTCCAGAGGTTTAGGAGCTAGACAAGCGGCTCAGCTAGTTTCTAGTGGTGCAAGGAGCTGAACATGGCACTGATATTCATAGCCACCTCATGTATAATATATTCTGCCACTTTATTATACCATAGTCAGTGAAAAGGGGCCGAAAAATATAAGCTTTCGCATATGTTTCTGTAAATAAAGAATAGCTTCCCTACATTTTGAATACGGGTCGACTGCACTTGGTTTTTTTTTTCATTCCCATGGTTGGCCCTTCTTTACCTTCCAAGAAGGAGGTAAATGAAAGAGGGTTTGCCCAGTTTAGGGAACCGAATCACTCAAGTCAAATTTTTGGTATTTCAAATTATTATAGCATATTATTTTGAATTTTTGGTAATGCTGCTGACAACGAATACAACTCCTTTCTGCTTTAGGTGCCTCCGAATGGGTGAGCAAAACGGGAAGGAGGCAGACGAGAAAGGCAAATTGTTCAATTGCCTGGTGGCTGAGTTCCATCCAACTATTATCGGACTGCGCGCACAAGGAAATGGGTTCAAAGCTCATTGTAACCCCGAATCCTTATTTTCCTTTCGATCACTCATTTGCTATAAAAGCACAAGCTTCCATTGTCATTCTACTTGCCATTATGTCATCTGAATCCTCTAGACCGACAACACCAGCCAGAGGCAGCATAATATTACAGCGCGACTTTCACGGACGACTGATGTTATGTGACAATATCCAAAATAATTTGACTACTGTTGAAGATTGGATATCTAACGAACGGATTCGTATTGGCCAAAACGTTCAGCCAAGGCATTGTGAAGATTATGAAGTTTTAACACAAATCATTGATGATGTATTTCATTTTCAACATCAATCGTATGACAGCTGGAGTATGGACAATGCGTCACGAAGAGGATCTCAAACAGCAGGAGTAGAAGAAGAAGCCGTCGCCACAACAAATAAGGAGTCTATCAAACAAGAAACTGTTGCTGTTGATGTATTACCGCTGAAGACATTAGACAAAAATACTTGTGATGACTTATCAAGTCTTAATACTCCTAATCTCTCGCCTACATGCGCAGATCCGCCATCGAATACACAATGTCCTAGGCCAGATTCACCCGATCACTCTCTTCCACAAACACCATCCCCGATTTTGTCCCCGTCGCCGAATGGCATCAAAGAGGTCCGGTGGAAAACACCTTTTCACCGGCTTTATGCATATTCTGCAAAAGCAGATGGTTGTATAAATGTATCCATTGAATTAGATGCACTGCAGAAATTGTGTGAGTCATGGGATTCGCAGAATACTTCATCGGATTATATAAATAATCTCAAGAATATAATATCAAAACATGTTGCTGCTTTGATACAGGCCATCGCACTGGATGCTACAGATCATCAAGATTTTGAAATCATGATGGATATTCGTGCAGAAATGATCCTATATCTTGAAGAACACTACCACTGGTCAACCATGAGTGGGAGATTCGCTGGATATTTTAATTTTGCATACTTTGTACAACTCGTGACAGATGCACAACAATCCGTCCAAGAAGCTACAGCAATTGCCAATAAGGTTTCGCATGATGACCCTCAGCCAAAAATCAACCGGCCCGGTAAGCGGCGAAGTCTACGTGGCGATGATGATGACGACACTAGCAACGGCCTTGACGAATCTGGTGAAGAATTAGCAAAAAGAAAACGACAGCAATCTATTACAGCTCTTCAAGAAAGACTACACAAGATGAAAGTTGAGATAGAGCAAGGTGGCCTTGTAAAACTGAACACCTCTGAACTCGACCATTTATAAAATTTGTATTATATTTATTTCCTCTCCCCTTCGACCTACATGTATAATTTTCACCCACCAATCAACCACCTCTTTGATGATGCTAATCAATGCAGCTATTCTCCTATTTTTTTTTTTTGTTTTTTTTGTTTTTTTTGTTTTTTTTGTTTTTTTTTTTTTTTGGTATTTACCCACTGCCACTCATTTGACTAAACACTTTTCTGTCAGTCCCCGTTGTATGGTCCAGCTTCGTGTGTCTGGACCTCATTTGTAAAGGAAAAACACCGTTTTCAATCTTCTTTATTGTCATGCGTCGCCACATCGAAACATTTTAAGTGTTCAAATGTTTGATATTTTTTGTATGGGAAGCGCTGAGCCCGCTCAATCGCATCCCGGGGAAACAAGATCTCTAAGAATACCCAAAATAAATAGTCCAGAGCTATCACCATGCAGAAAATCTTGCCAGCATACAGCCCACAGCCATAGTATCTCCTAAGCCTTTCAATAAGGGGGGAGTTTTGTGTCATGGAGATGAGATCATAGACCTGGTAGTATTCGAAATTAGTATATTAAAAAGGAGACGGTTGTTACCAGGCAAAGACATTTAGTTGGTAAATCGTAAACAAAAGGAGTATTCCCAAATCAAACACTTTCAACATACTATTTCTAATTTAACTCACCTTCTCCGTTCGCTCGGCAACATTTTGCCAGCTATACTTGTCTTTGAGCTCATCATTAAATGAGGATGGCTTAACCACTTCATATCTTATCATGTGAATTGCTTTAGATACAGCAATGACAAGATCTGAGATTGATGGCAGGGATCATGTGGTATTAGCATGGTTATACCCAAACGTGGAATTTTTTTTTTTTTTTAGAGAATATCTCTTTTCAGGTTATAGATGAGGCTTACTTACCATCTTCTTCAGGTTTCGCGTAGTTGATCATATGGCGTGGCAGAACTTCAGGAACTCCGCCCACTTTTGTGCTCACCACTAGCAGTCTGAAAGCAAAAGTCAAGAAAAACAAAAAGGGATTATTACTGCATTCGGACCGGATAAGCGAGAGAGTGAATAAATACCCAGCACAGGCAGCCTCCACGATGGCTATACAGAACGCCTCTGTCAAACTTGTGTTCAAGAATATATGTCCTTGAATCAAAACATTTCGGACATTATGGTGTTTCACGGGTCCAATAAGTTCGACTCGATCGTGTAAGAGGTGCTTTTCACGCATTTGTTCAAGATCTATCCTTTTCGGTCCATCGCCGCCTATCGATAATTGGAAGATGGTGAGAAAAGATGGAATTGTGGAACTCTGATGAATTGGTTTCGGATGTTACATACCGATTATGAATTTCACTTTTGGGTGCATCGCACAAATACGAGGAATAATTGCCACCAATAAATCCATACCTTTACGATAGACCAATCGACTGATGACGACGATGGTGACTTGAAAATCTAACATTAGCAACTCTCCAAGTAATCCCATTTTGACTCTCAAAATGAGAACATGGGCTGTGTATATAAATAAAAATAAAACTTAAACTTACTATAATCAGGATCCGCTGCGCTGGGATCAGGTAGAAATTGAGATGCTACGACAGCGTTGGGTATGACAGATACATGCCTTGGACTGAGAGCTGCTCGTAACACTGTATTCTCTTTACTAAAATTAGAAAGTGGATTAGATCCCGGTGCACTTGCCACATCTATGAGGACCCATTTCCATCTGTCAGTTAGTACCTTGTATGGGATACACAAATGACATGGTCAATATCGCTCAGCGTAAACTTGAGTAATTTGTTTGTCAAAATACTGCTAGCATCAGCAAATCCGAACAAAGAATGATCAGTAAAACACGCTTTCAAACCCATAGTTCGGCCATGCAGGATAGCTTCGTGGCACAAGGCTGAGAACGCGCCGTGACCATGAACGATATCAATATCCTCTCGAATAACAATATTTCGAAATATAGGGAAAAATCCATAGAAATTTGGTAAAGTTGCCGAGGCATAGATGACCATAGTGGGAACGTAATACACTTTGAGTCCATTAGTAAGATATCTAACGCCTGTCCTTTGACCATAAGAATGCGTGATAATAATGACCTTTTTAGGATGATGTTCATTATTAGGTGTGTGTGGGTGCGTACGTGCAAAGATCTTTGCGCAGCCTTGACGTCGTCATATTTACCTTGTGGCCCCGTTGACTTAATCGTTGAGACAGGTGATATAAATGTGATTCTACTCCTCCGACATTTGGATAAAAGAAATCCGAAACCATGCTAACAGAAAGGATTCAATTCAGGATCATCTACTGATGCAGCTGTGAATAGTTAACAGATGGATGCTTACCAAATGTTATATGGCATGTTGGCTAGGCATGGAGGTTCTTTGGCAAGACTGGAGTGACACAAAATGGCTGAGCTGTTTGGAAAATTGTCATTGCTGCTGTACTGGGTTGGGAGACTGGCCAAATTCAGGAAGCCGAATTTTCATGCCTACAACGGTATTGCTGAACGATTATCTAGAATCAATTTGACTACGTTTTATAACTCGAGTATAAGCCTCACACCGTTTCTCAACAGTCCCATCCTTACGGTATTAAGGCTAACAAGATGAATAATGGAGTTTCTGGGAAATGTACTTCTCTGAGCAATAGCGCCAACAATCGCAATCAGAATAGCATGTCATTATAGAAAAAATTATTTGGACAGGTTATCAATTGAAATTTTATTTTATGTTCAATATTGCCCGACGACCACCAAAAGGATTTAAGTTTCTGTTTATGAGAGGCTGCGTAATACTTGGGAAAGTCAGTGAGAACAGGAATGGCAGAATATTACAGCAGATATATGACAATGTTTAGTATATAAATCTCTACAGTAGCAATCATCTTTGCTCCTTGACCAAGAATTTGAGGAACGCAAAAGCAGTGCACATAGTCGCCGCCAGATATATGGAAAGATATATGACATCTTTCCAAAACGCCTGGCCATCAAACCCAAATCGACTCAAAATGATGGGTCCAGGTATTTGGATATCTGCAATTGACTTGTCGACCAAGGTGATGTCTTTCAACTCATTTACAATCAATGCTTCGTATCCATAATTGAAAAAACTAAGGTGCTGTAACCAACTGAATAAGAAACATGTTAGTCAATCATTTGGTCAATGACAGTCGAGGTAACCATGCATAATCTTACCTAAGCACCGGAGGAATATGGTCTGAAGATAGAAAAAACCAGATATTAATATAAAGAGGAAAGAAGCTGCATTACCACCTATAGGAATCCCGCATTACCTTTGTTGAGCAAAAATCCACCAAACAGCATTGAGAACAAAATGGTAAGGTTTGCCAACAAATTGGCGGTTGCGACACTTTTGAAGCCTGTTGCAAAACATAAACAAACGGCAGCAGCTACCAAGTTGAATAAAACCAGTACCATCAAAAACTTGAGAAAAACATATATGTTAGAGTTCAATCCTATCATATAATAACTGACAGACCCCATGGCTAGAGGTGGTAGGATTCTCAAAGGTATAATATCAAACAGAACCTAAAAAAAATACATATCAATGGGTGAATTGATTTCAAAAATCACCACTATTAATTACTCACCTTGGCTGTGAAGTAGCTTGCTGGGCTGTAATAGCCATTTTCACGCTCGCGCATAAACAGTACTCGTTCCTTGCTGAACATGTCGAGAGCAGAGGTACTCGCAAAACCCAAAAGTGCACACATAAAGAACAAAACACCAAGCCGATTTTGGACACCCGAAAGATCAACATCCACCTGCCAAAACAGGGAGCCAAGAAGAATACCTAGGATAATGGCGATAGTGATATGGGCGAAAAATAGAAAAGGGTTCCGATAGAGGTTCAAAAATGTTCTTGATGACAGAAGAGACTAGTGAAGCAATTTGATTTAGTGAGAGGTATTGAGCAAGGAAGCTTCCAATACGCAGGCTACCATACCAGTTCGTGGAAATATCGTTGTAAGGATATAGATGGTGCATTTTCGGCGTAGTAGGTCATGAGCAAAGAATAAGGTTGCGTTCTGGTGTTATCAGTATTAGCTGCAGTATTTTCGCTCTCTATATGAGCCCGGACGGTAGCTGCTAATCTAGAGTTCTTGTAAGACTCAAGTAAGTTGTACAGGTTATTTGAATCAGACAGAAGGTCTAGGTCGCCAGCAAAGGAGGAGCTACTTTGAGACATTCGTTGCACAGTGTCAGAGATGATTCCATCAGCGTCATTGATAGGTACATCTTCATCATGAATGGCTTGACTGGGGTGTAAATCCGCTAACGATCGAGTACTGACAACGGAGGACGTACTTGGGGCCCGTCGTTTTAAAAACGGTATGTTTCTTGGAAAGCGGTTTTGCTGTTGTTGAGGTGAACTATTTGGAGCCGGCTTATTCATGGTAAGATCAACTGAAGATTTCATAAGACGAGCGTTAGTAGGCTAATCATATACGAAAGACTATCGTAGTTAGCAAACTTACTTAGATAATCAGCAATATTGTAATCTAGAGGTATTGGATACCCGATGCTGACGAAATATTGCGAAGCAGTTTTTGCAGGTCCAAAGTACACAGTATTTCCGTTTGCTAGAAGCAATAATGAGTCAAACATTTTGAAGATATTTGATCGTGGCTAAAGGAGATGAAATGAATATTAAGTTAATGGATAAGGTATATAGATATTACTAATCTCATAGTAGTGGTGATTTGTTTTACTTGATGAATTGTAGTGATAATGGTTCGCTTTGAATTTCTTGCCAGGCGCAGTAAGCACTCCATGACAACACTAGCGTTGTAAGCATCTAGTCCTGAAGTAGGCTCGTCCAAGAACAAAATGCTTGGACTTGTAACTAGTTCCTTGCCAATGCTGACTCTTCTTTTCTCACCACCAGAGAGTGAACGTTGGCCAGGTACACCAATATATGAGTCAGCAACATGGGTAAGTCCAAGTTCATTGATAGTGTCTTCAACGCGTTTTTGCTTCATGGCAAGTGGTACATTGCGCGGAAGACGAAGCAATGCGGAGTACATCAGTGTCTCCCGAACAGTCAATGTTCCGATGAGGGTATCTTCTTGATCTACATAGCTAGATATTCGCTTGAATTGCTTGCGAGTGGGAACTTCTCCATTAATCAAAATTCGTCCGCTAATAACACCTCGCTTCGGTTTTCTCGCCAGAATATCCTATATTGCAGAAGTTAGCCTCTATAAAGCTCAAATTATGATATGCGGTACTTACCAATAAACTAGATTTGCCAGCTCCAGATGGGCCCATTATGGCAAGCAAATTACCAGGCTCCAAGTATCCAGTCACCGAAGTCAAAATTTTCTTGCCGTCTACAACAAACACCGATGAAAAACTTGACCATGTTTGACGTTCAACAATCAAAGATGGGACGCGCAACTTACTGACGTTATAAGACACATCATCAAAGGTGATTTGCGAAAGCTTTACTTCATCTTCAAAGTAGGTGGTGTCATCGTCTTCATTAAGGCGGATTGATCCATCGCCAAATATCTTTTGTTGTCTACGCATTGTCATTCTCGTCAATATCCAAATAATACCAACCAAAAATACCATCACAAGGATGATATATAGCTCAGTAAGTCGAGAGAATTTTTTTTTCTGTGGACCAGTTAATGAAATGAAATCAAGGCAGTTATTCGTAATTTCTCGTGGTAACCTACAATTGGCTGAACGTCTAAATAGTCTTGCTCATTAGCACACTCGCCAACTTGACAACTGAGTCCAATGTTATCTGGAAAAACATCCTTGAGGGTGGAGTATTCTAGAAGCCGTAGCCATGTATGAGTTGATAAACAAATGGCGGTTTACTAGCTATATCAGTCGAAAGTTCCCACCATTATACCAACAATCTTGTCCATTTTTGCAGTACCACTCTGATGGTCCCTTGACATTTTTAACAAGTTCAGACATATCTTAGACACGATGCATTAGTCAAACTCGTTACTGTAATTTTTAGTTTCCAACGTAGCTGCAACCATGGCTTACCAATTTCGCCACCACACATCCAAGCATTTTTTAAACATCCACATGAAGCCTTTGCACATGAACCATGAACATCAACCTCTCCAGTTGCTGTTGGAAAGTATTGTCAATGAGGGAAATGGTATTTTCAATCGCATTCTAACAACACTTACTTTCTTGATCGCATTCCGTTAAATGGCAATAAAATTGTTCCTCAGAATCCTTCCAGAACTGGAAAACACATTCATTTTCCCCCCACTCACATTGTAGAGACACATGAGTATTGTCGATCCATGGGATATCTTAAAACATATGTTGTCAGGACCCACGTGTAGACCTACGTTAACATAGAAGAGTAATTCTTACTTGTGGTATCACACCACGCGTTCATGTTCTTGAGACCAATTCCAGTGGTTATACAGGTAGCATTGTCGCCTTTAAGTCCGGTACAAGAGTTATTCGACAAACACACGTTACAATTGACTCCTCCCCATCTGGCGGAGACATAAGATGAGTGTGAATTGATGAGCACGGTGAAATGCATGGTGAGTGGATTGAACAAATATCTTACCCAGAGTCGCAATCACATCGATCTCCCTGCCGTGGTTGTCTTTCCGGCGCTCCTAGCGAACCACAAAGAGGTTCAGAACAATCTTGGCTGCCTATTTTGAGCAATTAATTTCATGAATTGTATCATTAATATGAAAAACGATAAGCCAAGTAATGATGAATTATATATTAATAGTAACTTAAAAGCTCAATATAGACCGTTTCTAGCTACTTACCCCAGCCAGCTGGACAGCTACATAATCCCGAATCATCGCAGGTGCCACCGTTTAAGCATGGATTTTGAGGTAGGTGGCAATTAAAGCAAGGCGGACATGCTGGACAATCCTGCTGATACAGAGAATATACTTCGTTCCGAGTTGTAATCGATGAGTTCAAGCTCATTTCAGCACCTTGTGAAATCTAGCGAGGCTCAGTTCGCTCTCACTCAGAGTTGACTAGCAATTCAAGAAATGGAAAATGTAAAACTCCGTATCGTCGGAGTTTCAACAGCTCAGATTCAAGATGCAACTCATTGGCAATGACTTCATTTATTTGTTATAGACGTGGTATACATTAACTATCTCCTACGAGTTCCTCCAAACCCTGATGCAGAGCTCATGCTAGATGAGGGGGAGGAAGTTTCTTCGGAACTACGTGTTCGACTGTATGACGTTGATGGTATTGCATACGATGTTAAAGGTGACGCTTGTCTGCACAAGTGAGTTAGATACCCAAAAATCTAGCACCATAATTCCAGTAAATACCTGTTTAGAATACACTTACCTGTATATTGTTTGTTCCTGTCTAGGCCGATTCAGCATATAAGCACCTAAGCCTCCTAATCCGACACCCGTCCAAAAACCAGGAGATATTCCAGTTGGGGGTTGGTATCCACCTCTACTCCCTTTACCAGGTGGAGGGCCACCACCATAACTGTCATCACCTCCAAACCATGGCCATGGAGAGCCTGGACCAAAGCCACTTCCGCCTCTTGATCTTCTTCCTGTGCAAGTTTGGAAGATACTCCATGCAACTGCCAGAAGCACGCCTAGGGAGATCAACGAAAAAATCTTGGACACAACGGCATCAAATCCTGAAGGCAAAAGAGCTAAATTTTTTGTAATGAGGACATGATTGAAACAGGCTTTTGATCAAATATTACGTTCCCTTACTCACATTTTGGACTGCTGGTTGGAAAGTATCTTTGATCATCGTAACTGACTCTAGGTTTTGGAGAGTCTTTGTAATGTAAACTGTACTCCAGGCCGCACGAATTCACCAATATGAATGGATCGTCAGGGAAGTCATATCCTTCACAGCTAACTTCGATGTCGCCAAACTCGATATTGCTTGGTAACTCGGCCGTACACGACCATTGGACGTCATACCCATCAAATCCAACGTTTCTACACTGTTTCAGAGTCAGTCAGCGTTACGCTGTCCCAGAACGTAGGTGGTTAAAAACACTCACCTGTACGACTCTTGGCTGGAAATCAGCACAAGCATCACCACCGATACATTCCAATTGCGGTATTGCAGCACTACGTCGTGCGCTTGTTTTCCTGTTTGCATGGAGGGTGATTGCCGTCAGGTCCCTTAATTTGACTTTTCTCGGTGCTTGGCCGCTGCGATCGGCAGCTACCAATGCAACCATAAGTGCCAGCAAGGCTGTTAGGTATTTCATAGAGAGAAAGAATGAACAATCAGCAAAGATGGGTAAACTAAGAAAAGAGGATCCAGAGCTTGTAGAAAAGCCTGGTTAGTTCACTGTGCAATTTTTCGTGTTTTTCCTTTTTTTTCCACAGTGGAGTATTCAGAAACCGGTCTTGCGTGTCAAATTGTTGTTGGCTGTCAATGTTAACGAGGTCTCTTTACCAGCTTTCTTTTCCATTATTTAGCAAACTTGTTACACATTAGTGAACCATGTCATTTATTACAATATTGACAAGTATCATTGTCACAGTACGGTGGTCTAACCGCATATACACTGCTACGTGTTGTTTTATCCATATGAAAAAGTACCTAACAGTAACTTTCCGGATCCTACTCTCATAATATGACTCAATCAAATTAAAAAAAGGCCGATCCACTTTGACCATTGTAACCTGTCATAGATGGCTGCTGAAATCCAGTCATCTGTGGTGTTTGGAAGTTCATTCCAGTAGGTTGAGTTTGCAGCTGTTGTTGTTGCTGCAATTTTTGTTCTTGTACCATTTCATACAACGACTTTTGATTGCCGGTTTGGCTGGAGGATGGTGTGCTGAAACTGGAAGTTGACTGTCCGAATGGATTTCGATTGGGTTGGTTTCCAAACGACTGTGATGGACTGTCTATGAGGCTGGGATCAAAGTTTTTGGGGACATTGCTGGCGCTGCTATCTCCTTGGCTAGGGGAGGCTCCTCCATTAGCAATCGAGCCCGTCTTGGTGTAATCCAATTTCATGCTGTTGGCGAATCCCGTACCTCTGCAAATCGAGATATTTGAGAATCAAGTTCAACCACATTGGCCTGTTCATCGCGTTGCACTTACACTGGTACTCTCAAGTTTCCAGTATTGCCAAAGGTATCGAGACCATCACTAAGATGCGAAATCAAGTTAGAACGTCTGAATATAATACATTGTCTGTAAAATGCTCACTAGACACCAACCCTCCAGATGCAAGTAATGCATTAAGCTTTGAAAACTTGGTATCATTGGGGCGTGAAGCCGTAGGGGTCGATTTACTGCTAGTTGGCGTAGGAGCACTGGCATTATTCTGAATATTGAAAGACGCACATTAGCCTAAACAACAATGCGATGGGAAAGTGTAAATCGAGAGCGTACCGATTGATTATCGATAATAAAATGACTAGGCTGAGGTGAGTGCATTCCATATGAACTCGTTTGGAATCCAGTCTGCTGTGGCTGCAAAGATTGTCCAAACGTGCTAGATGTTTGTAAGGATGGACTGGACATGAAGTTGGGCTGTGCGGTATTGCTAGCGTTAGGTCCGAATGGATTGTTTTGTCCAGTTTGCAGAGCGGACACAGACGTTGTGGGGAATTGCACGCCTGTAGGCTGTGCTTGCTGAAATTGCATACCAGTCATTTGTGGTGTTTGGAACTGCATGCCGGTAACCATAGGTTGCTGTTGCTGCATCATACCAGTAAACTGTGTATGCTGTTGCTGTTGCAGATATGGGTTGGCAATCGTTTGCTGTTGGTAAGGGTTATTTGGCATTCCAGTAAACTGCGAGTACACTTGATTACCGCCAATTGGATGGGAGAATGACATGTTGGTGGCACCTGTGGCCTGCCAGGGCATTTGTTGTTGGTATGGGTTGCCAGTAACGTTCATATTCATTTGCTGAGGGAAAGCATTGAGGCTTTGGCAATAAAAAAAAATGTCAGTAAAGGTACCATCTGTATTGGTAGTGTTTGGAAAGATAAACCAACCTAGATTGGTTCGCATCGGTAGCATTGCTAAACAATGCTTTCTCGTTCTCCCGTTCAAGCCGTTCTCGGTCACGTCTCTCCTTGTCTCGAGCTTCTTGTTCGCTCAATTTTATTGCCTTTTGCAAATCATCCTCACTAAAGAAATTTGAGGCAAAGGAATTAGTATTCTTGTATTCCAATGATACATCCCAGCTATGATCCAGTGACATACTCATTGTTTTTACTTCGAGAATTTTCATCAGCCATTCTCTTGCTTTCGTCCAGAGCTCTACGTAGGTCCCTGTCATTGTCTTGATAATGTGGTCCTCGATCTCGTGGTGGTTGATCATACGAACCCATGCGATCTCGAGGACTTTGGAAGTCTGCCATGATATTATCTACACCAGCCATTCTATCTCTCATTTGGGTACGTGATGATCGCTCTTCTCTCAAACGTGCATCGTCCATCAGAAGACTAGATATATCCCTTGCCTTCTGACGCACTGAAAACCAGAGATAAGTTTTGAGCAAATGTGGTTTACACGTATATCTGATATCATTGACCCAGTACTTACCGTTTCCACCAACATCCTTGCCACTATCATCTACATGTTGAAATTCACGCAAAGTTTTGACAACATATGCATTCTCCTTTGCATATAGCACAACATTTTCTGATCCGACATGTAAGCAGTAATCTAGAACAGTCAGAGCCTACTGACCAGTCAATATTTGGTTATATTTTGAACGAGATTGGATGAACGCTAGGCCGTACCTTGAAGACATGTCGCCAGTTCTTTCCCTTATCGTTAAGGCGTTTATCAATCATATCCATAATCTCTAGGAAATCTTGGCTGTACGGGATAATACCAAAGAACGGGGGTTCGAGGTAGCAGAAGCAGTTAATGTTTGTGTCACAAGCCTATTATCCTGTTAGACAGTCAACTTACGGATTATGAGTAGCATTGGCAATTTCGTTCATGAGAGTTCCACTCGGACCCCAAGAATCGTTAGATGTAGCCTCACGAACTTTGATCTGTATATCAGAATAACCCTTGGCATAGTTTTTGCTACAGGTTGAATGAAGTTGATGAGAATGCAGCATTCAAAGGCGATGAAGAACTAAAGCCGTAAGATCCTCGGTGATGACAAGGTCTCAAGACATCATACTCACACGCTTCGTAAAACGCCTTTACCAGATATTGGTGTATCTGACATTGTATAACAAAAGAGATTAAGTATACTTTTCCCGTATTGAGGGGGAAGTAATCGACCAAAAATTCCAAAACAGCCATAGTCGGAGTTCCTCATGACGTAGCACTGGACAAGAGATCTTTGTAACAGTTACTGTACTGTAAATTATCCTGCCGCATGGTCAGCCTGGTCAGGTCTGGTCAGGTTAGGACTACAACAAGAATGAATCATTAAACATATAGATCAAATCTGTATAGATGTTTAGTATATAGTTGTTGACGGTAGATTTATTAGGAATAAAATAAAGCCTGGAAACTATCGTATACAGTATGGCAACAGAAATTGGTGATTTTACAATGGAAAGAGCAAGCACGAGGGTAGAAATGAAACTACCTCTCATCGAATTACAAACATCTATGGAAATATATCATGGAAAAAGCAAAAATATTATGGGGATGATAGTTTTGATAGGCAACATTTTCCTTAATAGTCTGAATGTGTGCCAAGCAATGGTTCGGTTGAAAGGATCAATTTAGTTACAGACGAACCAAAATCTTAAGTTCCATTTTAGCCGCCCTTGCTTACCTGCTGCCCATCCATTCTCTGCCAAGAAATCTTCGATTGCTTCCCTTAATGACAAATTTGGAATTAAGTCTTTTCTTGTACAAGGTCTGCGTGTCAAGGGATCAAATTCTCCAATTTTGTCAAAATGAGTTTCGATAGAGTGCCTTTCGTAAGTGATGCCATCTAAAGGCCAAAGTTCACAGACTGTTAATTTCAAGCCAGCTAGCAACTAACGATGAGAAGAAAAGGATGAACCTACCCGGCGTAAAGCACGGATCATGCATAATATTAAAAGATATCTGTGCAGCGAAGTCGTTATTAGAGACACATGTTCTATATCCCTTATCTTACCGGACTCTTTCATGTTAGTTACCTTGTCCAGATATGCGTCTGGTATTTCTCGTCGCTGTAGTACAAAATTTAGCTTTTGTGGAAAACGATAGTATTGCCGTCCTTTAAAGTTTCCTTACCATCACATTTTCCTTGGATTGTTCAAACACCTTCTGTATTCTAGATAATCGCTGATCCTAAGTAAACGGGAATTTTCATTTGGATAAGCAGAGTGGGCATAGTGTCGGACTTTAGCAATATTTGTACTGACTTACCTGAATAAAGTTTACATCGTCGATCTTCTCCTCGTCATTTCCAGCTTCATTAAGAAGGTCCTTTCGCTCTTTTTCTACTAAACCTTTAACATATTTGAAAACTTCAGACTCTCGTTCGATGCGCGCTATTTCATTCTCATCCCATTTTTTCTTTCTTGCCACCAAAACAGCTTGTAGAATATCGCCAACGTATTTAACCCGTTGCTCCATGGCGAAAGTGTAGGCTGTGTGGCTATTGTGATCAGCATTCGTCATGGCATTTGTCGGAGGCATTCTTGTTCATTAATTACCTTTCTTAAGGTTTGATAATGCTGGTAATGGAGTGCATTCGGTACCGAATTAGTAAGCGGCGTTGAAGTCGGCATCCAGAGATGATGCTCTATTTACCTTCGGTGAACATTTTCTTTTCAATTAAGGCATTGCCCAGGAAATAATGGCCCTTGACTATGTAGCATGTTAGAAAAGGGTTTAGATGTATCAGGTAATGAATTAAGTACGAGTTTAATTACCACTGTGACTATCGAGTTCGATTGCTCGTCTGCAGTCATGAATAGCTTCGGAAAACTGCTCGAGCTTGGAGTAGCATAGGGCGCGATTTGTGAAATAAGTAACCTGCGTAGCATCCTTTATCTAAAGGAAATGGAGTCGGGATTAACTCAAAACTAGACTTGCTCAATACTGACGAGGCGATTACTTACGATTGCAGTGGAATACTCCTGGATTGCATTTCTGTAGTCATGTTCGGCAAAATATTTGTTTCCTAATGAACAAGCGTTAGTTTTTTATCTTTCAGAATATGGAAGTAAATGGAACTAACAGCTGCTGCGCTTCTTACCAAGAATTTTGTGGTTCTCAGCCTGTGCTGCTGGCATCGTTCAACAGAAGATCTCTTTCAGTTCAGGAACTGCCTTTTCATTTGAATTTATTTTCAACTCCGCAATCTTCTTCGGCCTTCCATTTTAACCAAAAATTGAGCCAGTTCAGGCTTAAGGCTTCAGCAGTTGAACAATACAGTGCTATTTCGGAAAAATTCACATAAAAAATTGAAATATAGATAAATATAGCTTTACATATATGCAAATGAATAACCAGCTATTCAGAAATTTTGTGTCGTCATCAAAATTTGGCCACATCGAAATTTTGCTCCTGTCACAAAAATTAAAACGAAAAAAAAAACTTTGATATTGCACCCCTCATTTATCGACATGAATACTCTAATCTTGGGTGGTCAATTGAGCCGTTTCACAACCAAAGTAGGAATAACGCGAGCATTGTCTTCCTCTGCTGTACAGAACGTTGGACGCCAACGACCTGGACGTCGCTCCGAGCACCCATTTGATGTTGATAACATGGAGAAGTTCAACTTTGACGATCAGACTACCATTGGACACGAACTGTTTGACAATATTCGTGAAGTTCGCAGTTACCTCAGAAAGGCAAAATATGAAATCCCTAAATTAAGTGGTATGTTTTGTAATTTCGACAATCCTTTTTGACCTTCCGGCTTTTTATTAATCGTTCTAATCTCCAGAACATGCCAAGCCTTTCGTTCCTCCTAATTCATCTCAAATTCTTCGTTTCAAAACTCAAAATTACATGGGCGAGCCTCACCCTGTTGAATCTAAGTGCGTTCTTAACGTCAAGGTTGATCTTCTTGGCTTGACTGATCAGGAACGACACAAGCTTTTGGTCCTTTCTGGCCCTCGATACAATCCCGAGACTGGAGAACTTACACTTTCAAGTGAAAAGTTTCCCTATGTTAAGCAAAACAAGAAGTATCTTAGTGATTTGTTGGATAAGCTCATTGTTGAATCAAAGGTAAGCAGAAATCAATGAGTTGGCATTTCATGGTTGAATAGTATGGTGCTGATAGTTTGAGGTTACAGGACACTTCTGATACTTTCGCCGACATCCCATTGGATACTCGACATGTCAAATCAAAAAAGAAGCTTGAATTTCCAGCTGAATGGGCCCGCCCAAAGAAGACAACTCCTGCCTCGTCATAAACCATTTCCAAATCATGTTAACTCGGCCGGCGGCTAGTATTTTGTGTAGATGAATCGCTCGGCGTCGTTTTCCTTCCCCAAAGCTGTATAATAGACATATTGCCAGTCCATTTGTTCTGACAATTAGATTTTCAAAGGGAAAAAAAAGACAAAATTAAGAATCTTACACCATTACATTGCCGAATCGGAAGAGGAAGAGGTGTTTGGCCATTGGAGGGCAATGTGATGTGTTAAGACTGTTGAGAATCGTGATTCCGTGAGGCGTTGGACAATGGACTCCACACTACAGCCACCAGTATTACGCATTATGTAAAGGGATGGGAAAAACCAAACAGTTACAATTTTTTTAATCATTATCTAAGCCTTGGTATTAGTAGTATGAACAAACAACAACGGAACGCACCTGGGCAGAAGTATTGTTTCGCGGAACGCAATAAATGCAAAAGATAATAGAGGAAGTATTTTATTGTAACACTCTTTTTCTGATGTCCAATATGTAAATTCATTAGGGTAATACAAATCGACTAGACATACAAGAACTACATACGCCGAGGTAGGCAAAAGTTGCGATAGAGAGCATTTTTGAAATGTTCTCTAGAAGGGTATGCTGGGCAGCAGGCGTGGTAGATATGCCCTGAACTAGATTGCAACTTAGCGGTCATTTGCGGTTCGGAACAGATCTTAATACCTCGAGATATCATATCGCCTAAGATGGATAGTTAGCCAACCAACCCCATATGCAGGACGTAACAAATTCGTATTTACCTTCACACCCCCTAATGCTAACTACCAAAACTGAGACAAAGCTTCAAGAATGAAGAGGAAATTCCTTTATTTACACAGGAGACCCCTCCTTTCCTACCAGTGTTTCATAAAAATTTAATGTCATGTAGTGTTTCAAGTTATGGTTGACTGTGGTACCGCTCATCCATGATACCGTGATTTGGCCTGCAAAGTCATGTGGGACAAAATTGCCACTTTAGCTAACTCGAGAAGTTATATTAGACAAGCGAGCGGTCTTATCTTTCCCACACGGGTTTTATCTAGGCGACGCGAACGCACGAGATAGTCTGTTACAGTTTCGGCTAAGCAAAAAAAAACCGTTTATATATCAGTCGGTTGTAACACTACATCTTTACCACTTGCTTTTCTGACATGCCACCAAAGTTGACAGCTGAAGAAATCGCAGCCAAGGACGCTGCCAGACTCAATGAACTTGGTTACAAACAGGTAATCATTTGGAACAATACGTATCAATTGGATATATGTTTCAAACTCACGATTGCCTTTATCTAGGAACTTAAACGAGAACTTTCGGTAATGTATTGGGAATAGAACAGATTGAATCAGGGTGATAAACACTTGTCTGATACCTTAATGAATGCTAGTCGATTGGAAACTATGGTGTGGCCTTGAGTGTTGTCTGTATATCTTCTGGTTTAACATCTCTGTTCTCTTATGGATTGAATACTGGTGGTCCAGTAAGTGAGAAAATCATGGCTTAGCGGAGCGAAAGGCACTTGTCGCTGATAGAACAAATTGTACTTTCAATAGGTCCTGATGACATGGTAAATCAGAACCATGAACGTTTTTATCATATTGAACTCTACAGTATGACTAACGGTTGCAATTATAGGGGATGGGTGGTCGTCTCTTTCTTTACCTTGATGGTAGGTCTTGCTATGGCAGGTAAGCCGCCACTTTTTTCCTATAAACATTACGATCCCTATCAGTGGAGGCTTTTTTCTAAACTCAGCATATTACTTTTTGATCTACTATCCCACGTTAGAGATCTCGTCTGCTTATCCAACAAGTGGAGGCTTGTATTGGTGGGCTGCTCGATTGAGTACACGTAAATATGCACCTTTCGCTTCGTGGATGACTGGGTGGTTCAACTTGATAGGACAATTTGCTGTGACAGCTGGTATTGATTATGGTATCGCTTTGATGTTGGGTGCTGTTATCTACATTGGTACCAACGGAAATTGGGTACCAACAGCGGGAGCAACAACTGGAATACATATTGCTATCTGCGTTACTCATGGTATTGCCAATTCACTTGGTCCCAAGGTCATGACTCGTATTAATTGTATGTATGGTTGTGTTGGCACATCCAGACGAGGATCTGGAGGGAAAATATAATACAAATGTGCTAACTTAGAATCTTCTATCCTAGCCGTTAGTACTTGGTGGCAAGTCATTGCTCCAACCATCATTATTGTCGTCATTGCCGCTAAAGCACCCACACATCAGCCTGCAAGCTTTGTGTTCACATACTTTAACAACAATACGGGATGGACGAGTCCAGCTTATGTTGTCTTGGTCGGACTTTTGCAGGCGCAGTTCACACTTACTGGATACGATTCCAGCGCTCACATGTCCGAAGAAACCCACAATGCTGAAATCAGTGGACCTGTTGGTATGAGCATGGCAATCATTGGTATGTATTTAATCGGTGGTTGAAAAACAGGGTGTACAATTACTAACCACGGCGTGTGTAATTGTAGTCAGTGGCATCATGGGATGGTTCTTTATCATCGGTTTCCTATTTTGTATCCAAGATCTCGATACCACTATTGCCACATCATCAGGCTTCCCGGTTATGCAGATCATTGTAGACTGTGTTGGTAATGCTGGTGGTATTGTTCTCATGGTGATTTTGATTCTTGCATGCTGGTTCTGCGGATTTGCTTCCGTTACAGCTAATTCTCGTATGATCTACGCATTCTCTCGTGACGGTGCAATGCCCGGAAGCAAATGGTGGCACCACATCCACAAGAAGCGTCAGGTAAGTGTCAACATCTTTAGTGGATGAAAAATACAATCAAGCTAATGGCAGACACGGCTATCCTCTATAGACTCCCGTAAATGCCGTTTGGTTGTCTGTTTTTGTTGCTAGTCTTTTAGGCCTTCCTTCTCTTGGAAATGCTACTGCCTTTTCAGCCGTCACTTCAGTTGCTACCATTGGATTGTATATATCTTATGCTATTCCGATTGCCGCCAAGATTATTAACAAGAAACAATTTAAGAGAGGTCCATTGCACCTTGGCCGAGCCTCCGACATCATTGGCGGTATAGCAGTTCTCTGGATTTGTTTCATCACCGTGCTCTTCGTCCTTCCTCCAGATTCCCCTGTCGAACCTGTGAACATGAATTATGCATGTTTGGCTATTGGGGCCGTCATTATTGGTGCTGGAGGTAAGTTTTAACTATGATTGTTGAGCTACTTCATTGCGTTTTGATTTGACATTGTATTGATATACTTCTTTAGGTCGCTGGGTCATTGATGGTCACATATGGTTCAAAGGTCCTGTTATCAACTTGTCAGAGGAAGAGCTCACTCATGTGCATTTGGAACGAGATGAACCAGATGTACAAGCTGACGATATCGAAAAGTCTCAAAGGACCACTTCCAACGACGATGTTAAAGGCGCTGAAGTGTCAGAGAAGGAGGATGTCTCTCCCACTGCCTAAAGCGTTTGCTATTTTACAATACTACCCTCCTGACTATAATTACAGCGCACTGTGAATGTTATATTAAACCAACCACATTATACTTGTACGTTATAGCTCATGTCCAGCAAGACCTGAAACCAGAGTAATTGCATTGGTGCATTTTGATAAAATAAAAAGGAGAGAAGGGAGATTTGATGTACAGTATCATGACATATGTTCTATATAATACACAGTTGCGTCAGTGCTAGTTTAGTATACTTCACAAAGCCCTGGGTTATTATGCCAGAAATCAATAGCTCTAGTTACACCAATGTAGTGCGAGACCGCGGCGATGACCACGAAGACATGGAAGATTTGGTGACTGGAACCCTATAGACAGTAGATGAAATGTTAGACGTTAACTATCGCCAGCAGAGCATTCATACTTTAAAATGCCTCAGCACCCAGATTGTAGCTTACCCAGATATTAAACTTTCCAGGATACCATTTTTCAGGAATTCTAATAAGAGTTTGAAACATAATAAGTACCCACAATAATTGGGAATCGCTAACGACGAATGGTTTTCAACAACATACCTATGACCGTAAAGGAGGGCTCCAACGACATAAAAGGCTCCCATTGCAATCATATGTCCCAAAGAAATTGATTGGAAAGCCATTGCGAATCCAAAGTTAATGATACCATGACAAATAGGAACGATACCCGAAAGTCCCATAGCTAAGAACAGACTTGTCCTCATCCATCGATAGGTAGGTGTACGGAAGTGTTTCATCATAGTAGCACAACCCTAAATGTGAAGAAGGATCAGGAAAGAGTTACTTAATACGACACTTCCAAAGAATAATTCTAGTATCATAGAGAAAAGAAATTTCATACCGTTGCAATGCCAATCGATGTGATGGCACTCATATAGAAGACTATGATGGAAGTATGTAACATTTAGCATCCGCTTCATAGTTAAGCCTCTATCATTAAGTACAACTTACTTTGCAGATAAGGGTGACAATAAAAACCATAATACACCATTGGATAGTAAGAGCCCCTGATGAAAATAAAGTTTAGCAGACTTAACAATCAAAGATATTGATCTACAGCATGTTTCAACTTACAAGATCAACGTAATGATTCCCAAATAGTCGCATCTGTTCCAGTAAGCTGCTACCTGTAAAGGCAAAAAGATCTGTTAATGGAAAAATTCGCATAGTTTCTCTCATGTCATCGTAATTACCGGCTCAGAATGGCATGAAAAGCAATGATAGCTGCTACTCAAACCAAGACAAGACATGGCGCCAGCAATAAAGGTATAGAAGAAAACAACGTCCCAAATGGACCTTGTTTCGGCAATAGGAACAAACACTGTCTTCCAAGACACGACGACGCCAAGGAAGCAAAATAGGGCGAATCCCAACGCATGAGTCCATATATTTACTGAAGAATGACGGAGCAAAGTTAGCATGCCGACATTGTCAAGTTATATCCACCAGTTCACTTACCAAATTCATTGTGGAGATAAAATATACTCTTCGCGCACTTGACGTACGAGTTCAGCTGCGGCCTATATCCATCGGTAATATACGCATTGTCTCTTAACCATTCTGGCAATTGTTTCCACGAAACAGTGCGTTTCGAGGGGATGAGCAATGGAATCGTGGAATGGTAGCCGTTTGAAGTTGGTTTGACATGAGTGCCAGCATTAACATAAGAATTTTCCGAGTTCATTGATTCGTATGTGTTCTTATTTGCAGCCACCCGACGTTGAGACATTTCGTTCAGGAAAGAAGGTTGAAGCCAGAGGAATGAAGATGTCCAAAGAATAGGAAAAAGCTCGGGAGAAGATACCCTTTTTAATTACAGGTACGGCAATTGTGACAGCGACAGATGCGCTGAGCACCAAAAAAAAGAAAAAAGAAAAAAAGGTGCGGCACACAGGAAGAATGACCCCAAAAATTGGATGTCATGGACGATATCTTACGACCATTTCGCTATCATATGGAAGTACTGTATTTAAAAGTGTATGACATACTTGGGTAGTTCCCTACGGCGCTATTAAAAAATTTCCCAATATCTGGTAAAAGCATGTGAAAGTGGTGGTAAACTTGATGTATACTGGCGACGAGCTTTATCAACTGTCATTATGTGTAGCAGAGATACACGAAGTCCTACATTTTTTATGACATGTGAAAGTTTTAAGGGTTCATAATCAGACATTGTCGGGCTCGAGCACCGCGACATTCAGTGTAAATATATCATTTATTGATAATAACCTCCTAAAGAAATATGCCAGTTTGGAAGCCATGATAGACAGTAGCGCTATAAGTTAAGCACAAGCGAAATGAATTTTTCGATTTTATTTTACTCGTTAGCCAGCTTGGAACAAAGCAGGACCAGCTACAACATGACTGTTCAACTTGGAGACATTGGCTGGAGTAACGAACAAGTCATTGTCAGTAATCAGAACAAACATGGTACCATTCACAGCCGGGTCTCCTTCATAGGTGGTAATATTAGGTTGCCTTGTCCTTGCAGAGTTATTCCGAATGTCATATAATGGAGTGTACGTAGTGTTAAGCTGTGAAATCCAAGCAGCATACATGGGTGCGCCAGCTGTTGAATTAGTAATGTAGCTGTTATTTGGGCCAACTTTTTCACCGATGTTGCCCCAGGTGAAATTTAATTCCATTCCAGGATAAGAGAGACGAGGGCGATCGTGGGTGATAGCTGGGTGGTAGCTGCCGTTAATACCGCTTGGGTTGTTGGTGACATTCAGCCAAGGAAAGTTTTGAAAGACAATGCGAGGATTTCCTTCGGGACAGCTTTTAATATAACGGGAAAGCAAAGTCCAAGCCATGGATTGAGTAATACCAGTTTCAAACCACACTGGCATAGGGAACAGACCTTCAAATTGGCGGAAAATCATTTGCTGGCGAGCCTCAGTAGTGATTGACTGCAAAAGCATCTGGGCAGCGTCTCTTGAATTAAGATGTTCCAAGAATCCATAAACCCCACTTTCACCAAAGCGCGTAAGCTTTTGGCAAAAGTCAACAAATTCACTGACATTGGTGAATGGGTACTGGTATTGACAACGCTTGGGGGCACCTTTTCCTAGCATGTTGGAAACCATCTCAGCATGACCTACTTCTTGATCAGCCATGAATTGGATAAGATCCCTATCTTCTTGATTTAGACCGGCATCCTGGAAGTCTTTTACAGAGAAAGTCGAAAGACCGTACTCAAATAGATCCAGTTCAATGTATTCTTGATGGACTACAAGGTTAAGAGATTCATAGTCAAAGTCACTAAGAGGATGGTAAATGGGAATGCTGCCATTAGTGTTCAGACCACCTGATGGTGTGTAGGGTGCGACCAATGGATTTTGAAGCTCGCCAGAGCTGTTGTAAGGAGATGGGGCAGAGAACTCGTATCCACTGTCATTAAAAGCCATTGGCAAAGCCAGACCCACCGTTGCCATCGCTACCAAAATAAGAAAGCCTTTGATCATTCCAGTTTGAGGTGGGTTACCAGGAGGCTACAATCAGTCATGGAGTACGTCTAATCGGTACCTTTTATACAAGTTGTATATGATGAAAATCGCTATTCAATCATGCATAATGCTGATTAAGGTATCGATGGATAAATCCAAAAATTATCATACATCATAGTGATTATTTGGATAATATAGGCCAGTCCATGGGTAAAATCCCACCTACAGGAGCTACTTTGAAACAATGACGGAAAGGCTAAGTATTTGAATCCTGCTTTATGATTTGCCAATGTGTGTGCATGTGAATTGAGACAATTTGTCTAATTGTGCAGCTAGTCCTTAATCACCGCGCCGAGCCATTTGGCATTGCCACTTCATTGCCATACGGTAATTGTGTATTGTTTAAGAGCATTGACTGAGAGTGCAGCCTTGATATCATCCTAGGACGACAATTGGTTTCATTTCTCACAATAAAATACCGGTGACAGGAAGATAATGACAGAGATATGAAGTAGAAATGTGTAATCATGAAAAACGCCAAACGTCGATATGCATTGAAAAATGTGTTCAGCTAAGAATAGTGATCGCTGTATGTTGATTACGTAAGAATAGGAAGAAATAGACAGGGAAGATTAACAAACCTCCCCTCAGGCTATGCAAACGATTACGAGTGCAATATATTAGTATATACTCAAGTTTTGGTCGGCATAGGCATAAGCCTTGGTCAATAAAATGCTTCAAACCGATAGTGTGCGCCGACACAGTTAAGTTTATAATTTATAACTTTAGGCGGTGCCAATAGGGTGATATCTCAGCACATCGTAAACGCACAGACAATAATTATTATTATAACGTACGTCCGTAACAGCCGACCAACTCTTTGTAATATGGCCGCAATATGGCCGCAATATGGCAAAAAGGCGTCAATTCAAACACCTGGCAATGTTACCGTATCGGCTGCAGCCGAACTATAGACGTCGTTAAAACTGAAGGATAATACATAATACTCTCCGCACACGACATATAGAATACAGCCTATGAACGACTGTGACGGAAAAATCCAAGATATTTATTCTCCTTTACATGACGACGACAACAGCAATCCAGTATCTACAGTACAAATACATGGCGGCCATCTGACTTGGAACTCCAAACCGTCGTGACGTCTTCCAATTTTTTAGGATCAATAGCCCCTGTCAGTCTGCCCGCTGCGAGTTCTTTTATCAACTCAACCAACTCTCGTCGCATATCGGCCCAACTGTTAGATCCAAGACCACTTCCCAAGATACGAAGGTCAGCAGAACGAATGGTATTGGCCGGGAGGGAAATGCTGGTACCAGCCATACTACCAATTTGAATCCAATCAAGGCGGTGAGCAACGTCAGTTCGACTGCCGAGAATGGCGTTCATAGCCACTTCAGCGATTGGGCCGTACAAATAATCTAAAACAATGTCAACATCGGCGGCTTCACGAGCAAATGATTTTACATTTACATCATTGTCGTCCGATAGAGTAATAGCAGCATCCATTCCGTTAGCAAGCAGGTTGTCCAAAGCCTTCTGGTTGCGTCCTGCACCGACAATACGTGAAGCTCCAAGCAATCGTGAAATTTGAACCGCAAGTTGGCCAGACACACCGGTGACACCCAAGATAAGCACTGTAAAGCCTTTCTTGAGCTCAACACGGTTACGAAGAGCGAGCCAGGATGACATAGTAGGGTTGACCAAGGCAGCAATAACTGCGGGATCAGCGCCTTTCGGCACAGGCAGAAGGTCTTCGTTTGCCACATTGGCATATTCTGCAAACGTGCCGGTACTAGTTGGGTTGAACGACATGAAATATTTAAGCTCTCCATTCGGAAGTACTCCAACTCCATCGACACCAGGTATCAGAGGCAATTTCACGTTTGAAGAGTAGTGAGCTCCACTCGCGCGACCTTTTACAAGTTGATGCAAACCTGTTGCGAGAACCTTGATCTGAGTTTGATGTTCAGAAGGATCAGGAATCTCTATGTCCTGAAACTTAGGGGGGGTGTTGAATTCGGTAATAACACCAGCTTTGACAGTGCGAGGCATAGCCAGAGGGTCAATTTTACGGTAAGTGAAGGATGAAAGCAGAAATTTTTGTAGCCGTTTTACTTTTATGTGTATGACGGCAAAATTGTGGCCCGTTTCAGTTGAGGGCTCAGCGGCGGCAAGGTTTCGATTTTGTTCAAATCGCAATTACTTGAATATTTCAAATTTATAACCATATCTTCTTTGTTTCTATTCACCATTTAATCCACTATTGTGGTCACATCTCCACATTCGAATCGTACTCGCTTATATTTGAAAATTATAGTCAGGAATATCGCTGCATGTATAAGTTTTTCCTAGTAGGCTGCCTTTTAATATCAGATATCCGAGGCGGCCTTTTTCGGGCTTACCACCCTACCTTTCCGTTCGGTGAGACTGCAAGGCGATTTGTCCGTTCTGACAGACTATTTGTAACTTATTACATACATATTTGTAATTTATGACAGATTCGACCCCTAGAAGCGCTATGAACCCGGAAGCTAGAATCAAGTACAGTTGACAGATTTATAATAGACTATATATCAACAAACGGTCTATGAGTATACTTTTATACGAACAATTAAGCATTTATTCAAGCTCCCTTTTTCAGGATTCGGGTGGGAAAAACACTGTCAAATAAATTATCACTTCCAGGATGATAATCGTGACTATTTGGTACTTTACCATGTATGCATTACTACAGAAGAATATATTGCATATCAGTATTGGTGGTAATGTGCTGTACATAGCTTAAGGTTACTGCTGTCGCAAGCGATGGTTGATATTGAAAAGGTTGGGCATCATGACGGTGTTATGCTTTTAATTTTTTTTTCTTGATCCAGACGATGAGTAATTGGTTAATGAGACTGATAACTTATTAATTGTGAATTGCATTGGAAATCGTCAAGTTTACAGTAGTTTTTTCATTGGAATGGATAATAGTCTACTAGTAGATGGAGGAATCCCATAATGACGACGGAGGTTAAACCATCAGTTAGCGGTTTCCATAGGTGGCGGTAGGCAAAGGTCTTTTGGCTTGACAGATTTTTGGGCTCCGTGCTGAACCTTTTTTTTGCTTCTCTCTCACAAGACCAACAAACTTTGACTTCAGACACTTGGGATGCTCGAATAGTTTTGATTATTCAAGTTACATCTTCTCTGTTTTTTCTTGTCATCAATAACTTGAAACAAAAAAAGACGAAGAGCTTGTCTACCTGAGCTTTCTCTTTTTCCCTACTTTCTCTCATCTCTTCTTTTTTTCCTTTATTTGTTCTGTAATTCCTTGGAACGGTTCGAAGCATTCCTCCTATCTTTTACGCAGTTGGCTTCAATCTGCCCCGGCATCTTCATATTGGCGAGCAATTCCACTGTACATCTCGACTCTTGTCGCAATCTCTAACATTCTATGAAAACGACGCATACGCCACTAATGGGACCGGTAAGTATTCCTTGTAATGTATACCAATTTATCCAAGTTCCTTATATCTGTAGCTAACGATCTGCTCTCTTCTTATCAAGACTCGAACATTCAATCCCGTCATCCTCTTCCACGATCACGAGTTTGCGACCGATGGATCCGGGCATACTAAGCACATTCACATCCCATACCCAGATCCATCGTATGAACCATATATCAAATCACATAAAGAGCGTATCGAACAAATGCTTGTAGATAATGGCAAGTTCTGGTCCAGTTTTACGGATCGACATGATAGAGGTAGCTAGAGTTCCGTTTTTTTCGTCATGTACACACTTGAACGGAATACCTATATTCTGGTAAACCGTGTTTTGACATGTTTTGCTTACATGCATATCCTTATTTTTAATAAGATGACGATGCTGCCGACAGTTCACCGATATCTTCGTCAACAGCATCATCTCCAACCCCGCCGCTTGTGCCGTGTGATTTACCTTCACCATCAGACTCGTCCTCCTCACCATCACCGACCAGAACGAGCCATTTCGATCGATATAGTGGGCAGCAAAATGTGTTTCTCGCTAAACCGTATCATCAAAGCAAACGTAAGCGAGGCAACCTCCCAAAGGCTACCACGGCTATTTTGCGGGCATGGCTACTGAAACACAAGATGCATCCCTACCCTACGGAAGATCAGAAACAGGAGCTTGCTCAAGCAACCAATTTGACAGTTCACCAAATCAGCAATTGGTTCATCAATGCCAGAAGACGGATATTGCAACCCATGCTGGATAAGGATCAGAATCCAGAATTGGATATCTATCCTTATGAGGGTTAGTTCAGGTGAGTGAATGAGCAAGCAGCATTACCAAAGGGCTGACTGAAATGGTATTTCACAGATGTTTCTGGGCATTTAATTTAACTGATTATCCACTGTTTACAGACGAAAATCCCAAGCGCACTCGTTGTTAGCTGATCAAGAAAAAAATATGAGATGCAACTTGCTTGCGCTTTCATGACCAACTCTTCCCTGGCAAACATGTCAAGACGTGCCCCCAAAGCCTTGTCTTCATTATTTTTTTTTATATCATTTTTCCATTGCTTTTTACTCTCCATCCCATGTCTATCCCTTTTTCCCTTCCTTACCTTACATTCCCTCCACTTCTCTACCCAATTCGTTATCTTTTTCACCAAGCTTTTTCTGGGATGTCCCAGTTTTTGAACCCTCCCTTCAATCCTCCAAAATTTCTTGCTCTTCATTTTATGCACCGAAAGAGGTTTGAAGGCGATGGGGTCCTGGCGCCCAGAGACCATGTACAGAGGTCTCGAGCGGCTGGTAGCAGGTTATCTTTATGTTTATGTAGTCGTCATCGACTCATTTCAAAAAGATGGCTCGAAAAAACCAAAAAAACTTCGTACAAAGATGTTTCTATATTTTGTAGTTTTTTCTTCCTTATCCTCCCCCTTTTTATTGATATATGTTACATAAATATGTTTGGATATCTTGTTCTAACTCCCTCGACTAGCAATTTTGTAGATCCCCGTGTGCCAGTGCGTCATTGCATTGCATGATTACCTGCGACTTGAAAAGATGTTTGGGTTTGGGGTGTCATTCCTGTGGCTGAGATGAGTCAACCTCAAAGCGAGCAGGTGGGTAGATCCACTTTAAAAATAAAGCAAAGATATAATATAAATAATATAATAGTTGGGGAATCGAATCTAATGAATGGACTGTTACATTTTTCTGTTCCTGAATAACTTTTCTTACTGTAAAGTTCTCCATCCCATCGATAACATCTCGCTCGCATCCAAATGAAGTGCTTTTGCTCCAAGTGGCGTTTTCGGGCCCTACTTGATTTTATTTACTTCCGCTGTCAGAAAAGAGCGATAAGCTTTGGTTAGTAACTCGCAATAAAAAATTCCATCCCCAGGACTGCCTGTGTAGCGTGCGCTAAGTGTCTTGTCTTTATCTTAAGCTTTTGCTCGGGTCCGTCTCTCCCCATTCCTGTGAAATGTCCACGAGATGGAAGGTAACCTAGGAGGCACAGCGGAGTAATACAACTCCAGCTTGAGTTAGAAAAAAAATTCAGCGAGCAAATCTTTTTATTATCTAGATTAAGCTATCTGATATCTTCACCCCAAAAGACTTTTTGGCTGTCGGAAGGTCAGAGAAAAGTGATAGTCGGTCGCACGGGGGGGGTTGATTTTAGCCCAATGTTTTCCTTTCTGATTTGTACCCCCTTTTTAATGTACTTTTAAGGACCTCAATGATTGCCAGCCAGTAGGCCCGTCCGTGCATGCTAATTTTAGCATCCGAACTTGGTTGAAATGTTGATGCTTTATACCCAATATTTGATATATTGAAAACATAATGAAAACTCTATACCTATATTTCATGGGTATTTTCAATATCTACTCCATCGCTTGACATGATTTTCAATATGAAAGCTGATCTGAACCGCGGGATTAAAACTTTGACAATTTGGTATAGCGCGGCCCAGCAAATTTGCCATATATGTTTTTTCCTCTAGCGCAAAGAGGTGTGGTAAAGATTGGGGTCAGCGATTGGCGTTCGGAGATGGAAACAATAACGGTATATTGCGGGGAGGATTCTTGGTAATCTGCAAGCAACAGCTGAGCCAGCGCAACTCAACCCAACCCGGTCGGGGCATTGGCCATTTTACCAACTAGAATGGCCAAGTATAAAAAAAAATATGCAAGGTGAAACATTGTGGTTTCTCATCAAACGAAACGAACCCAATATTTTGTGAAGAGATCTAGACTCTGAATAATGCTGAAAGTATTGAGGGGGGTGAGAAGGATTGCTCGGAAAGCGGAGGAAGAAAAAAAAATAATGTTGCAATAGGATGGGAAATCAAGATAACGCATCTTTATTCAACCTTGATGGAAAAGCATCGTCGTAGCTTTATCATTAATTTGAAGAGGGAAGAAATATTGTCGATAGGAAATGGGCGGTTAAATGAGAATAGTGACAGTCAAACAAATTTTTTTTTTTATTTCTTTTTTTATTTTGATAGATAGATAGCCGGGCTGATGCCGGGATGAACAAAAATTTATTGGGCAATTTTTCGGTGGTTGTACTATTCGGTCATCATGACATTATGTTACGCGAATATGTTAGTAAATGATGCTATATCAATGGAATTGAATTAGATGGAACATTTGTATTTGTAATAGATGATTATTAGTCACCAATAGCTTCATTTGATACTGAGGGGAAAGGGAAAGGAGGCTATAATAGATAGGTAGTATTGATAAAACAAACAATCACATAACTTTTGAGTCGAGACAAGTCGGAGTCGATACGAAAAAAGGCCTATCTGTGATAGAGAAAAAAAAAAATGATATATATTTCAAACCAATTTTTTCCTATTCCCTAAACTTCCCTTGTTATTTCTTTATTTCTTCCTTGGCGAACTTAACTCGAGTGTATTGCTCATTCATAACACCCACTCATCAGTTGCTAGTGTCATCACTTCACTGCAACCAGTACATATATTATTTTTGACTGTTCATATTACCCTTCATCATAATGCCATACACTGCTTCATCCACAACCATCACTATCCCATATCGACGAGTGTCGTTGTCAAAACCGGCGAATGTCAATAACCATATCGAAGATAAGGAGCCGGTTGTGAATACTGTTACGCCGGCGCCAATGCCAAATATAGACACCATGAGGTTGCAACTTACTACGCCGCCGCCACCACCTTCATCCTTACGACCAGCAATGAAGCAAAGGACACAGTCTGCTCCTCATCCAAAGTTTGTTCGCTTTGATCAAAAGCTAGAACATGTTCGTCTTTTTCTTAAAGCTCAAACCCCATCATCGGTTAAGGAAGACCCTATTTTGGATACCGAAGATGATCAAGCCAATACCGTTCAATTGCAATGCCCTAATTGGCCTACCAAGATTCATGGCGCCAACGATATGATTTCCATGGAATCTATTATCTTGGCTCCAGACCAAAAGTCACTGGTGGGTAAATGTAAGGTCAACAATATCGCTTTTAATAAGCAAGTCACGGTACGATATACCTTTAATTACTGGCAAGACGTCTGTGAAGTTCAAGCCGCTTTTCGTGAATCCATTGGACGGGAGTCCGCTAATACGGATCGTTTCATGTTCAATATTCCACTAAACGACCGTATGGAGAAATCTAATCAGGAATCCATGTACTTTTGTCTAAAGTACACTGTAAATGGTACGGAATACTGGGATAATAATGATGGTCGCAATTATCAACTGGAACTCTTCCAAGGAACTCGTTCAAAGTCATCATCTGCCCATGATGTGGACAGTGATATTATTCCCAAGGCCAAGTTCGGCAAGCGAGGTGCCACTTTATCTTCCTCACCGACCTACGATTTCCCAGCCAAACCAACCCATAAGAAACCTCTGAGTTCCAGATATGATTTTAGCGCATCGCTCTCGGCTGCCACAACCACCCCAACCACACGAACATTCCGACCTTCATCACCCAACCGCATCCAAAGTTTCCCATCTTACATTTTCGCTATGGACGAACCCTCTCATAACATTCCTCCTCCATTGGCATACAATACTGGTTTCTCTACCTTGTCACAAGAAGGCTTTGTTACCAGCAAGTCTCCAGTATCGCCTCAGACTGTCTCCAACCCAATTCCCATTAATGCTCGTCCAGCAGCAAACTCTCCATCGTATTTTGACTTGGTCAACAAGTATTGTTTCTATGGCTCTGACAGTCCTCTCAGCCGATCACCAAATTCTACACCTGTCATCCATTGCTAAAAGATTATCTGTCCCATTTTTTTTTTTTTTTTTTTAAAAAAAAAACCATCTTACACTACTCTACTTTCAACCTTCGCCTTGATGAGCGTGCGTACCCATCCATCATCCGCTCGATCATTGACGGGTTTTGTATATAATTGTCATTGCATTTGTATTTGCTTGTTTCCATTCTTTCTGTTATCGTTTCTTTTGTTCAGCCCCAAAAGCCTCCCCACTACCACACTCTGCATTTTCATTCGTACTCTCTAAAAGCGAATGAATAATAAATGAATCAATCAATATATTTCGTTCCACCGTATGCAGTGCTAACATGAGGACTTTCCAGTGCGTGGTTTTTTAGTTTCCTTTGTTTAGAATTCTTTTTAACCATAATGTCAAAGCCAGACAGGCCATTTTGGCGCGGTAGCTCCGCGTTTGTTAACAACAGTTCCCCCCCCCACCCTCTCCTCCCACGTAACATCGGATGGAATTTTTCATAGCCAGCAATATAAATGAACAGACAGATTGTAACGTATTGCATCTCTTGGTAATATTTATAAAAAAATAAACCACTACTGTGAGAACTCCTATGCACGCACAGATTGCAAAGCATTCAAGAGAGTATGATTGCTATCATCCTGTGTTTAAAATTATTTTCAGTCAGTCACGCACGTTTTGACAGTTGGGTGCGGACTTGTACCCCAATGTGGTACAAGCCAGAAGGAATATAGCGCCACTTTTTAGAACACTTACCATTTCCAGCGACCACAAGAAAACACTTGCGCCATGCGCCTTCGCGTACTGACCCTTCAACTGGAGAGACTTGGCTATAGGGAAGAAGAAAAAATTTGTGTTGTTAGTCTAAGTTGTGTGAAGTATCTTTTTTTTTTTCCACCGTCAAACCTACCATCATCATAAGTCACAATTTGCTGCTTTCCAGAGTTGAAAGAGTAGGGAGTGTCGGTGGTGCTGTCAAACTGGGATTGCCAACCGTTCTTGTTTGCATCGATGCCTTCAGAAGCAATAGATCGCCATTGGATCTCTCCACTGTAGGATTTGGTACTGCCAGGGCATGGGTCAGCTGACATAGTATCATATTGGTCACCTTGGATCTGAGTTTTGGAAAAAGCCACATATTGAGAGCTGATGCTGCTGGAGGTGGTGCGGGCAGTCCAACCATAGAATGCAGCTCCAACGGAAAGTTGTTTGTAGGGGACACCAGCAGCATGCCATTGGGTCAAGGCTGTATCTACAGACATTTTTTCACCTTCGGGTCCGTCATAAAGGGGAGAGTTAGGTCCCTGTATATCAGCGAGTACGATAATTTTTTTTTTTTTTTTTTTTTACGGGAAAAAAAATCAATTAATTTGTTTCAGTTTTTGCCCTTAAAATTTTAGCAATAACTTACGGTGGTAGGATCCCAGTTGCCGTTAATATCATAGGTCTAATGATATTATGTAAAGAGAATACAACGTTTTAGCTATCTGCAGAAAATTTTACCAGTCAGACAGATGACTGCCCGCATCAAAAGGCACATAATACCAACCATAACGAGGAAAGAATCGACCACCTAGATGTATAAAATGAGAGTGGTATGAAATTGAGTATATAATTTTTTATTTCACGGGACTTGCGGGGTAAAAACGTTTCCTTAATTACCTTTGCGAAGGCGGCAACATTGTTGGAGGGATTACCACTGTTGTCATTGAATGGAGAAGTACCAGTAGCAAGAGTGATCAACTTGCTACCAAGACCTTGACGAACGGTCTTGAGGAAAGCCAAGTAATTGGCGGTATCTTGGGAAGATCGTGTATTACAAGTCATTCCATTCTGGGAGTTAGGGTATTCTAGCGTTCCAAAAGGAAGAAAGTAATTAAGTAAAAACAATATATCTTGCACGAGTATGTTGTACTGTCATGAACTTACCCCAATCAATGTTCAAGCCATCCAAAGAATACTGGTTAACGGTATTGATGAGGGTCTTTGCAAAGTTGCTAGAAGACTTGGAGAGAAGTGTAGAGAAATAGCGGGAACCAGTCCAACCACCTACACTAAGACTGATACCAACGTTATTGGCATGAGCCTGCTTGACGACTTGTTATAATAGAGATGGTTTTTTTGTTAGATTGAAAGCATCGGAATTTTGGTATTTAGCTGCATTTGGCTAAAAGAGTCTTTGCGTGTGACCTTGAGATCAAGGTACCATACCTGACTGGAGCTGCTGCGTATCAAAATTGGTGAGCTGGCCATGCTGATCAGGCTCAGCAAACGAGTAGATGACATGGTCAACCTTGGACCATTCAATGTTACTGGGAAGTTCCTGTTCATGGCAAAAAGTGGAATGGGGAGGACTAGTTGAGTACATCAAAGTTGTCGTATATTCTATACCTGGTACATTGTGCCTGACTTACCCAATCGACGACGTATGCGTAGACGGAAGGAGTCGTTGTTCCAACTGCACTGACGACCGAGGTCAGGGAAGCCAAAGCTACCATTAAGCTAGTGGAAACAACGCGAGTAATAACCACCATGTTGGACTAGGATAAATGAGAGGAAAGGGAAAAGAAAACCAACGGGTAGGTAAATAGGCTGCCCATAAGTTACAACGCTATTTAAATGAAATGACGAGCCCATGGACTTTTGTGGCACTGGCAGATTCAATCTCCTATAAACTTTTTCTAGGGTCCGCTGTAAATTGACCACACTGGTAAAGGCACCATGGTCAATGTAATGAAGTCTGGGCTTAGCGTGTAATGTTTTAATCAATGACAAATGAATTACAAACGGGATATATCCAAAATGACAATACAATAATCAAGCAAAAAGAGATATAGCGTAGTTTAGTACTTAGGATCTACAATGCAATCTGGTAGGGCAATTCAAGTCTATTTCTTTTTGTTGTTGGCACGGTCAAATTGCTTGTAAGAATGCTTTTCATATTCCTTGAGTTTGTATCGTCTCTTAGCAGCAACAGGAACTCTTGGTTCGATAATATTTCTCTTCTGTAGGCTATTGAATCGATCTTTGAATGCGTTTCCTTCGGGCTGTGGTGGGAATTGAACATATTTTGAATTAGCGTCATTCAGTTATGAATTTGAAACATCTTAAACAAATCAAATTCAACACAGGTCAGCATAGATAGTGAAGAGGAATCAACAATTTACCTTTAGAGTTCGTAGACTCTCGCTCAATTCCTCGGTCAATTGAACCTCAATGGGGGCCTTGGGAACATAGTATTTGCCTAATCGTTGCAAACCAGCCTTTTCCTTTGCGTCCTGTCGTTCTTGACGTCTTTTAGCCTTCTCCTGTTGATCCTGTTCTATTTCATCAACCATCTGTTGAATTTCATCAAGTTTATGCAATTCCTTGTTCAAAGCCTTGTCCTTCTTTCGACGTTCTTCTAATATTCTGGCATCCTTTGCTCTTCGCAAACGATTTCGCTCTGTACGAGTCTTCTTTCGGGTTTCCTTGCGTCTCCGCGTTTCTTCATCGTCATCGCTATGAATATCTGAATCCTCTTCTTCATCATCATCCATCTTGGCCACTTCGTCATCATCCATTTCCAATAATTCTTTTCGGAATTCTAATTGTTTGCTAATACGCTCACGTTCAGCAATCTTATCTTCTTCAACCTTGTGAGCCTTGCGCAACAATGCTTGATGGTCTTGCATGGTAGGGTTGTACGAAGCACCAGCATCAGCAACTTCGACAGCAGGTTGATGGATGGCTGCTGAAGGCTTGACTTTCATAGTGCTTGGAGCATGCACTTTACGCTTACGCACGGGTTCCAAATAAGGGTTTGTGTCCACTGATGTTGGTTCTGCAACGAAATATGTTAATTTATCTTCTAGCATTTATGAAGTTTATTTGATCTGAACCCTTTTCCTTACCTTCATCAGCCCAAACATCATAGGCAGTGCCTTTCGATTTTTTAGCAGGCTTAGTAGGCTCGGTTTGAGCCAACTTTCGCTTGGCCAACTTTTCAATCTTGGCATTGTTGGCCTTACTCTCTTTCCCTTTTGCTTTAGGTGATGCTTTTGGAAGCGAGAACAACCGACTGCCAACTGCAGGTATCGCTGATCGACTTTGGAGAATTTTTTCAATATACAGCGGTTTGTCTTTGGCGAGCTGTCGCTTGACTCTATCATCTCCCTTGACATCAATCATGAAAAGCTTGTCGTCGGTACGCTCAGAGATCTTGCCTCTGCATGTAGAAGAGCAAAATATGAAATAATGTGTCGCATTGTCAATTACTGTTGCAATCCTGATCAAGTCATTCATTCCGTCTTACCCTGATCTCTCTTCGCTTCGAACTTGCTCGAGATGGTCTTCTACATCTTTTATGTCGATATTTTTTCGCCACGCCTTCTTGCCTTTACGACTAGGCTGTGCTGTCTTCTGTTTGTCTGGCATGACCTGTAGTTATGGCAGTACAGGCAACCTTTTTTTTTTTCTTTTTTGCAGTGAGTTTCGAAAAAAAATTAAAAGTAGCAGTCACATCGGTCCGCCTTTCAAGCGACAATCGTTTGCCACAGCACGCACACTTATTGTACGGCGTCCATCGGGAGAGCATGTTTTGAGATGTATTGAAAAAAAAAATATAAAAAAAAAAGTAAAAAATGAGGTCTATCTGACTGCCAAAAAATATTGAGGATATTAAGAGTAAGTGAAATGATATATGAACTGGATGAAAAAAATGGCATGGATCATTAAGAGCTGATGAAACAATCGAGGCATAGACGTAAGTAACACCGGGTATAGTGCAAGCTTACTGGTGGTATAAAGGTGTGAAGAATTCACATAAAAAAAAAAGATATCATAAAAAGAGCATATGTTCAGGCATATAAAAAACAATGGAAATAGATAAAAAGGGAAAGTAGACAACAGAACTTAAGGAAATCAAAGATGTAAACAGAAAGGAACTGCCTCCTTTAAGCTTTGATCTCAGCACTACTTCCAAGGCCATTGAAGCTGGCGTTCTTCTTAGTATCGATAGCAACAATAGGGTTAGATGATGGAGATTGTTGGTGTTCTGGACCGGGGATATAGCCACCCTTTCGATAAAGATCCAAGGCTTCCAGTACTTGATGGTAAACATACTTGTAACCCCAAATGTTGCCGCGCATGCGCCTGATATCGACAATGTAGAGACCATGAAGGTTCTTAAATTTGCATAATTCAACACTAAATCGTATTTCGTCGCCGGAATCAATACTTGCATCACCATAGATAGTAGCTCCTGATTTTCCAGATGTAGTGGTATTGGAATTGAGTGAGCTACTTGTATATTGTTTCGTGGCTTGACGCAGCCTTGTCTGTTTACTAGGTGTTGTAGCGTCATCGTCACTGCTTGAATTTTGAGTCTGAGGATGAGGAATACTCTCATGACTATGGGCACTTGATCGACGTAATAGGTTTCGGATGGTGGCCGTTCCAGTTACGCCGCGACGTTTCTTTTGGTCAGACACAGTTAATGACATGCCACTGTCTCCATCGAATGTATCAACACTTGGATTCACTGATGGTGGGAAAGGACGACCATTTTTGGACTTTCGCTTCCGCCTAGTGCACTTGATTTTATAATCACCCTCGAACTTCATATCAATACCCATGGATTTCAATGTCTGCTTGACTTCGGTGAAAACGTCGTTTGGTGATCGTGACGTCAAAGCCGACTGGTCAACAGCTCCATGATAAATTCGTAATTTAGCCTCCTCAGGTGCCCAGTGGGATCCAGAGGAAGGGCGAGCCCTCATAGCAACATGACCAAGTGAACGGCCAAGCTGATCGAATGGAGAACTTGAGATACTGATAGGTGATCGAATATCACGCACTAGACAATTATTGTAGATTTAGAAAAATTGCCTTCATACAGCAAAAAGGAACAAAATGCAACTTACAGTGCGACTTCTTCTTTATCCAATCAATCATTTTCTTGCCAGTGGTCTTTTGACGATCCTTTTCTTGAGGTTCCTTAGGGGCATCATCCTCTACAATACCTTCCATGGTTCCACTGTCTCGATCAGAGTCATGAGTTTTTTCGAATTTGGGACGTCCACGAATGCTGGCTCGACGAGCAAACGCGAGGGCTTTCCTTCCTGTCTCAGCACCAATCCATCGGTATTCACTACCAGAATCTTCCTCACTCGACTCTGCAACCGGTGTGACCAATAAACTCAATGCTTTACGCCGAGTACCTCTTATAATATTAGATTGGGATTCCTTTGGTATTGGCTGCGAGATTTGAGAAGGAGTGAGAATCGGACTCTGATGCAACTGTGCAGCGTTGCTTGGTATGACAGATGCACTCATGCTAGTCCCTGGCAAAGGTCCTCCAGTTGGTTTGTTTTCATCAATGCCGACAGAACGTTCAGATGCATTCCTACTTATACTTGATAAGAACTTTGCATGCAAAATCGATCCGGCTTCTCTGGCAATGGATGTACTAGCAAAGCGATGATGACTACGGGGTGATACTGCATTGGTACTATTGTTGGATGAAGGTGTAGGGGATATAGTCAATGTATTATTTCTCTTGTGTCCAGTAAATGTAGTTGACTTTGGGGTGGATGTACTCTGACTGTGACCACCGGTGAGGAGATTAAAGAACTTTTCGGTAGAATAACCTTTTCGATGGCTACCATATCTGTCTTTGGTCACACCCGGTTTAGGTAATAATGGGTCATCGATTGATTTCCCTGGCTGTACAATTGACGTAGAGTAAATACGAGTTGGCTGGGGGGTAGTGACTGGAGCATTTTCTTCCTTGATCATAGGGACGACTTGATTCAGTTGTACTGAAACGTGAGTTCTCATTTCGGCTGGTTGGTCTATGGCCTTCCTGGTACTGTTGGAGCTGTTACTATTACTTGGGACAACTTCTTTGGAAGATGGCACAAGAGCATCACCATCTAAAGATTCCTCCTTTGTTATATGCTCTTCCGCCGCCTGATCACTAGAGTCAGTTCCAAGGCCATAATCGGATGTAAAAGCGTTTCTTCTAGCGGAAAATTCTTGAAGATCTAGAGTTTGTTGGGCATACCGGTAAGCTTCAGCACCAACAGGACTCAAAGTCAATTCAGCCGCGGTGGTTGCTTGAAGTTCAAGTTCGCGTATCGATTTAGAGAACAGTGGGCGATACTGCTGAAGCCAGGGGTGGTCCATGATAGTTTGGATATCACATCGTTTTGAAGGGTCCGGCACCAACATCTTATGCAGCAAATCACGAGCCATAGGACTAACGTAATCCGGAAACACCAATGACGAGGTCAGGATATGTTTGTACAATAGGTTGATATTGTCACCATCAGGATTGGCGGGGTCGTCGTCAAAGGGAAGGTATCCACAGAGCATAGCATACAAGATCACACCACAAGACCAAATATCCACAGCTGAGCCCACATACAATCCTTCACTGACTACTAACTCTGGTGCAGCATAACATGGAGATCCGCAGGACGTCGCCATCAAATCGTCTTTTGCACTAGAAAATTTGTTTGCAAAGCCAAAGTCGGTGATGATGACATTACGATTACGATCAAGCAACAAGTTTTCCTACGCAGTAGAACACCATCAGACTCATGCAGGCGGTATGACAAAAAGTGTCAAATGAAAAGTGTGTTACTTACCAGCTTGAGATCTCTATGCACAATATGCTTTTGGTGGAGATAGTGAACTCCGCTTACAAGCTGTGCGAACAATCGGCAGGCATCTTGCTCTTTGAGATAACGACGAGCAAGGATATATTCGAACAATTCACCTCCTAAAGCAAGAATGATAGGACATTGCATGAGAAAAAAAGAATGTGGTCCATAATGGTAATTACTTTGCTGACGAAAGAAAAACATGCGCGCGCACCTGAAGCACATTCTAAAATGATGCCAATATATTTTTCGGTTTCGAGAACGTCGTACAATTTCACAATGTATGGGTGCCGAACAATCTTGGGTAACCAACGATGTTGGTAGGTTAGCTTAGAGCGTGATAATACCAAAAATAAAAAATTAAAAATACCAAGCATGATATAACACTTACCCTAAGGACAGATATTTCCCTTTCAACTTTGCTTAAACGTGTAGAATTATCAACACTTTCTTTACGAATTAATTTGATGGCCACCTTTAGAGTAGAAGGTTAGCACAAACGGTACGGTGGGATGTTTTAAAACCAATCTAAATGAATCCGAAACAAACTCACTTCCTGTTGGGTTTCAATGTGCATACCAAGTTTGACCTTGCCAAATTCGCCTTCACCCAAGGTCTGAAGCATAAGATAAGGTCCAAACATATTTTGTTTTCGATATTGGTAATATCGGCGATGATGATCTTGTGATGTAGTTCGATTAGCATAGGGTTGTGAATAAAGCTGATACGGTCTCATGAAATTAGCTTGTTCTATGTCGTTCATGTATTCATGAAAGGGTAAAGGTACAGGTGTTGAAACAGGCCGCGTTCTTGCTGTATTAGAAGGAAGTTGCACTGGTAAAGTCGGTGGCGTGTCGTTTGACGACTCAGGGTTTGAGCGGTTTTGCGCCATTGGGTACAATGTGGAGGTAGCCATATGTCTGCTCTGAAGGGAATAATTTTTTATTGAACCCACATGGGCGTCATGTTGAATGAGTATGGAAACCGAAGCTGTCTTTGAAAATGGGAAGCATTGTCATGGTGAGTTTACCTAATTTCAAGAATGATTTTCCTTCCAGTGCAATAAATAGGGTTTTGGAGCAGTGGCAAAGCTGTGTACAGGAACAGCTTCACTGTATGGAATTAACAAGTGAGTGAAAAGAGGAGGAATTACAAGTAGGTGACGAAAACGAGACGAATGCTCAATATATGTTATGGAAAAAGAAAGAAAGTGCAAACAATACCTAAAAGCAGGTCAGGCGGGCACAACAATGTGTTTTCTTTGGAAAGAGAAAAGAAAAAAAAAAACGAAAGAGCGTGTTCACCACAAGGCTTGTCAAAATGGGGGCCCAAATTTTGGATGAAATATGGAAAACAGGAGTATGGAAATGGATAAAGGAGGCGACCACACCACGCCTGTAATTTACCGCGCCAATCAGCAATGCGTTGAGCCTTGGCCACAACTGTGTTTGCCACGCTACGTTATTACTGTAGGAATGGGGGGAGAGGCACTTCTTTGCATGATTTTGTACTGTGTATTCTTCCCCTCATAGCTTTTCTATCTCTTTCCAACTTCAGTAAAATACCTATATTTCCAGTGTCATGGTCATATCTAGACGCATACATCATATTAAAAAAAAATAAAAAATAAAAACTCCCCACAGAGGTGTGTATGTTATTATGGCGTTCCGATGTAACGCATGCGCGCCGATGTAATTGAAATGATATTGCAACATCTTCCTGTAATATAGATTGAGATTGTATGTGAGTTTTGATTTATTTTGATGGCAAGCTATGCTTTTCGCATCTGTTATTTATTTTTTACTAGTACAGTTGAACGGCAAGAATGCAGTGACAAAGAATGGAAGTGGTTGGGGGGGGAAGAGAGAGAAAAAAAGGTAATTATGGAAAGATTTAAACAAAAAAGAAATGTTCACATATACAGTCGAAAAGTGAATAGAGGGCAGGCTGCTTTAGCCGAAATGGAGGAGCATGTGTGTGTATGTTGTTTGTGTATGTCTATAGGGGTTTGGAGTGATATAGAGGGAAAAGAATATTGGTACACTGAGCATTAGTAAGGATGTTGGTTAAAAAGAAAAAAAAGGTTGTGGTGAACATTAAACCCAGACGAGCTCGCGTGAGTTTGATTTAGTCCACTCGCCGCTGCCTTCTGAGCCGTATTGTTCATCATCCGACATGTCATCCACATTGACGGTATCCAAGTCATCACTTTCGTCGTCGTCGGAATTGGCAAAGTCGCTAGGAACCCAGCAGAATCGAAGTGGGCTTGCTGGTTTGGGGAAATGTGCAACCACTTGTTTCCATGTTTTTATTCGGGTGACGTTATGAGGAAGAATCATACCGTCAGCCTCCTGTGGTCCTTTGCCTTCAATGTTTATATGATTCCAACCGTAGCTGCCATCACGATCAAACAACAGCACTGGGACACCGACCTGTGCGCATTCCAAGGCGTGCTCGAGTGAATCTTCGACAAGTAGTTCCGCATTGATTTCTCGTAAGATGGCTGATTTTGGCTTGGATATCAAATCCTGCTGCTCAGCATGCGTCAAAAACAAGTTGCAGAAATAAATTGAATCAAAGACACCTATAAGAGGTATATCAAAGTTCAGTAAATGTGTAGATAAGGAATTGAGTTTGTCCCCGTTCAATTGGGTACCGCTCGGAACTCACCTGGATAGCACTTGTCAACCCAGCGTTTTGTTTCCTCAGCTACCAATTGTTGCCTTGAGGTGACAATGACCAGCGAAAATCGTCTACGTTTGAGCATTCGAAGGGATTCCAAGGCATAATCATTGATAGGTTGCAAGTCCAAAAAGTGCTTGCTGGTGTAAAAAGCTCGCACCTTCTGGCAGGCGTCTTCTCGAGATCCTCCCCAAACCTCCCATAAATTTTGAGTATGGAAATCGGAATGCTTCAAATTGGTGTCATATGTGTCATTATGCCAGGCTGCAAGAGCTTCAATGGTATGAGACAAGGTGTCATCCAAGTCAACGGCCACAATGCGTCGATGACTAATGGAAGGCATCGTTTTTTAATATAAAAAGAATAAAGACTCGAAACAGGGCCTGAAAATTTTAGGGTTAAAAATTTTTTCGCTGAATCCTGATTGGCAAAAATCCACCGCAATTCAGCCGAATGGGACGTTTTCTGAGTGATCTGCATCTAATTGATGCCCTGTTTCATCTTATTTATAATGTAACAAACGAGCCAACATTAGCATTGATTTCAATCTTTGTTTGATGTTAAGGCTGTGACCAAAGGAATATGATAAACCATCTGCCCAGCTTAAACTCAATCTTGTCCTCCATGTTTTAACCCTCTGACATGAAGACTGTGACACAAAGCAGTACAAATGGAAGCAGAATGACAGGCTGCTTCCTTGATATGATCATGTCAATGTGTGTCATGTTTACATGTTGATGTACCAAAAAAAATGGGTAAAAATTTAATTAAGAAGAGTGACGCTATTGCTCAATAACAAATTAAATTGCTCTTACTAACGTGCGCTCTGACGCTGTACGAAAATTCCGGTCGTCGCGTGTCATGACGAAACCCTCTAATTGGAATACCTTACTTAAAGGTAGTTGATACATCTCTCTCAATAGTGTTATCCAATACTATAGCCCTAATAGATTTTTCATGTTTGCCCCCATGTTCGTTCCCTAGCTTTACAGCTTAGATTATGACATCTGCCAGAATCGGAACAATCGTGAGCCGATTGGCACCCACGCATGTTGGTGACCAGCGGGATATGCGATCTCCGACAATCGGTCTTGAACCAATCACAAGAAATATTCTGGAAGTTCCATTTTCCATACTTCCATTGGTTAACTTTTATTGTAGCTAGGGAAACATACACTGCGGAAAAATGTCAATTATTTCATAGTTCATCTCGTGCGCGTTGGAGACCATGGCGAATTTGATCCACAGTTGCTTTGACTTCCTTCTCAGACACTTCAACAGTCTGTTCAAGGTATTCTTGAATAGTTGAGACAGCATCGTTCACTTCTTCAGTAGTGATGCGATGAGCATTATTGAACTTGTCAATGAGATAGTTTTCAATCCAATCAATGTGTGCTTGGGCATATCCCTTCTTTTCAAAGAGACTGCGTTCATTGTCTCTTAGCCATTTGTGGATACTCTTTTGTACGTCATTCGCAGCGGATTCTGCAGAGCTCTTTGCACTTTCCGTCGCAGAGGAAATAGAACTTTGGGCACTGTCAACGGTGTCTGTTGCTTCAGAGTACACACTAGATGCACTCTTGGAAGCTTCCGAGATACCAGGGGAAAGATAGGCTTTGATTGAAACTAGGTATTCTTCAAGGGTGTTGGAGATAATGGAAACAATATGGTTCACTTGTTCCTTGGTTTGCTCAGATCGAACGCTGATATCATCTCTCAACTGTTCAAGATAAGTCTTTTGCTGTTGAGGTGGCATGGTCTTCCAGTTGACATTTTGGAAACGGGAAGTGATGGCAGCAATGATTTCATTAATCTTTGCTTGTGTCAGCTCACCCGATTCACGAAGGCTAGTAGTTACACGTTCGATAAAAGGCGAGAGATATGCTTGACCATTATCATAGACGTCATTTGCGTATTCAATAGCAGAGGTTTTAAATCCAGCAAAGTCGGTTTCAAGACCAGCAATGACTCCTTCTGCCTGTTCATAGGTCAAATCTGCCTTTGTTTGCAAGTCCTTCTGTAATTGCTGGAACCAAGCCTTATCCTTCTTAGCAGACTCTTTGCGCCAATCATTCACGCTTTCAAGCCTAGAACGAAGGGAGTTGATAATTTCATTAATCTGCGCCTGGGAGAGGTCCTTTTCCTTCTCTAGGTGCGCCTTGGTCTCGTCCAACCATGCGTTGGCGCTATCAGCGACGTTATTCTTATTACTAAAGAATTTTTGATACCAGGTTTGCTTTGCATCAAGAAATTCTGCTTCAACATCAGTAACAATATTAACCCACTGTTCTTCAGTCGCTGCCTTCTTCTTCAAAACATTCTTCTTGGCCTTGTTCAAACCTCCCTGTATAAATTGCAGATGTGAGTTTTCAAAGCCCGACATGCACAGTTTTTCTCATTCACATGAAACTCACGTACTTCAATATGTCTATAATCAAGTCGACCTTCAAGTTCAAGAACCCGAAGCTGGCGCTTGACTTCCTCAACGATGTAGTCGATGTTAGCCTGAGAAATTTCCTTCTGGGCAGCCAAGGTGTTTTGAAGCTTGCTTGTTGTTTGATCAATTTTGACACCGAACAAATTAGCATAATGGGCAGCGGAATCGCGATATTGCTTAACAAGACTAGGAAGATCCGCATGAGAGTCATAATTGATGTTATGCTTGGAAAGCCAAGACTTGAGCTGGTGTGTATCCCATGTGGAAACATCGTCTTCTTGGAATACCTTGCACTCTGTGGATGGAAAGAGAGGTTACTCGGATGATGATCAACTGGCGTAAATGTCAAATGCTGTTATACGTTACCAACAATGAGTATCAAGGAGAGGATGGTCAGTAGCAGAAGCGCTAAAATCTTTTTGGATATCATCGATTATGTAGAAACAATGTGATGATCCTTCAAGAAGTTTTGCCCAAGTATTTATTGCCTTTGTTTTTTGGCGTTTCATTTAAACGTCATGATGAACCACAGATCCAAATTTCCTATTGTGGTTGTCCAGGTTTTTCATGTTCTTCTGTGTGATATCTGGTAATGACGAACAGTAAGAGTTCATTGTTACGTTTTTTAATCCTTATCTTCCATCTGTTTATTCCATATTCTTTGTTCGCTCAGTTACGCAAATGGTAATTTTTGTTGACGTCCAAATAAAACTCGGTAACATTCATTCAACTTCATATACTGTAGGAATTTATTCTCTGAGATATCTATAACTTTCACTGGCTATAGCAGCTTGTACTCAGTCGTAAGACTATGATCAATGGAGGCAGTTGCCGACTGGTGACACCGAATATCCCAAATGCACACTCTTCCTTGTGAAAATTTGTGTCACCTATACAGTTTCGCCATTTTAATATGATCTTCAAACTTTTTTATTTCTGCTCGTGCCTCCTGGCTTCATCTGTTCCTTTTCAACATGTCTCTAGATCGTCCTTTTGGTATATACTTATACAACTACTTTGATACCGCCTATCAAGCTGTTACAGGAAAACCAGCAAGCAGCTTCCGCTATATTCAAGGAGAAACACCTCTGTCAGAAAATACCGTAGGTACGTGTCAAGAAATAATTTTTTAGGCTGTACCTTAGCCGATCTCAGATGACAGAATGGCCATGGAGGAAAGATCGCTAATGTTCCTTTGTACCTTTCAGTATTATGGACCTGCATTGGATACTATTTTCTCATTTTCACCACCCAATTTCTATTCAAGCGTCTGGATATCCCTGCTCTCCGCTTAAAGGGTTTATTCATCTTCCATAATCTGCTTCTCACTGCTGTTTCTGGTGCTCTGCTTTTGTTGTTCATAGAGCAGCTTATTCCCATTGTTGCCAAGCATGGATTCTTTTACGCCGTCTGTAGTCACGATGCTTGGACTCAAGAACTAGAACATTTGTATTACCTCAATTACCTTGTCAAATACTGGGAATTAGTCGACACCATGTTCCTGGCTGTGAAGAGAAAGAATATTGGTAAGTGTGTGGTGTCATGTTATTGTTTGTGTGTGACTTATGAAAGGGACAAGTGTTTCGTCGGCTTGGCCATACGGAGGTACTTACTGACAACAAACAAAAAAATAATTTTATTACCTTGACAGGATTTTTGCATTGGTACCATCATAGCATGACCATGGTGTTGTGTTTCACTCAATTGAATGGTAGAACTAGCGTGGTAAGTGTTTAATTGGTATGTAAGATATATAGGGAGGCGCAGCAGTGATACTCACACTTTTTTTAAAAATTTTAGTCCTGGGTACCTATTGTACTTAACCTCATGGTTCACGTTTTAATGTACTATTATTATGCTTGTACTGCCGCAGGATATCGCATTTGGTGGAAGAAGTATCTTACTGTAAGTTTGATTGGGAAATACCTATAGCTTTGTGCTGGAGTGAACAGTCTATTATCTACAGATTGACTGAACTTTTCATGTTTGTTTCTGCAGACCTTGCAAATTACTCAATTCGTCATTGACTTGTTTGTCATTTACTTTTGCTCTTACAACTATTTTACATCAACATTCTGGCCATTCATGCCTTATTACGATAACTGTGCTGGAGAAGAGATTGCTGCCTCTTTTGGAACCTTCTTGCTCACAAGCTACCTCTTCCTCTTCATCAGTTTCTACCGCAAGACCTACAAGCCTAAAATGCCCCAAGAAAAGACTAAAGCTGCATAAACTAATCTACATTTTCTTATCATTTCCATTTCTTTTTCTATGTAGTTGAAAATAGTATATTACACTCTAATAAATAACCGACAATGTAATGTGCCCAATGTAATCTATGGAACCAACAGTCATTACAGCAGAGCTATTCAGTACATCACGTAGTAGTACAACAGGCGTTTTACCAAAATGCAGTAAAAGGGCATGGAAAAACGGATAGCTTTATATGTTATAGGCTATATAATGCGGATGTACACAAAAGTTAACCCATGCGTCACAAAGGGAGGAAATGACCTCAAGATAGTAAAACGACAAGGTGACATTGACAGCGAATGCTTGTCTAATTCATTGTCTGTGAGTGGTCCTAGCATCGGCTTGAGCAGTAGGGAAGACTGAAAGAGTAGGTCAATTAGTATCGTAATTGTCCGCTTTGCAAATCACTGTGCTTAATTTACGTACCAAGAAGATCGGCAATGTTAACGTGGGAGGGACGAGAAGCGGCAAAGGTAACGATTTCAGCTATAATATGATCACGATTAGCATATGATATCAAAGGAAGTCCAGTCAAAAGTTCCATTCTCACCGATATCTTCACCAACCAAAGGTTGAAGGCCCTTGTACACGGCATCAGCCTTTGAAGTATCGCCACTGAAACGGACAGTTGAGAACTCGGTGTTGACAAGGCCAGGGTTGATCTGTGTGACACGGATGGGAGTGTCAACCAATTCAAGCAACAATGTTCTTGAGATGGCATCAACAGCGTGTTTGGAAGCTAATGAAAACATCCAACATATTTAGAAAATAATGACATCAATGTGCCGTCTGCAAAGGAAAAAGGCTTACATACCACAATAGATACCGCCTCCTGAATAGACCTGCTTTCCTACACACCGCAACAACCAATATGAGTATATTGTCACACTTGATCAGGTCAACTTATATTCATTATGCTCACCAGAAACAGAGCCGACATTGATAATATGACCCTTCTGTTGCTCCTTCATACCGGGCAAAACAGCCTGGGTAACGAAAACAAGACCCTTGATGTTGGTGTCCAACATGGTATCAATAGCGTCTTCAGTGACGTCAGCGAGTTTATCAAGTCCAATAACGAGACCAGCATTGTTCACCAAGACATCAATACTCTTTAACTCAGAGGGAAGGGCAGCAATAGCACCGTTGACGGCTTCTCTGCTGCGAACGTCCAATGCGATAGGATGTATCAATTGATTTGGGTATTGCTTTTCAAGCTCGCTTTTGAGGTCTTGCAAGCGTTCCAAACGACGACCGGTGATAATCTAATAAAACAAGTCAGAAGACGGCACAGAGCAATATGAAATATTTGACAAACACTTACAATATGGGAACCTTCCTTTGCAAACTCTCTTGCGCAGGCTGCACCAATGCCAGCTGAGGCGCCAGTACTGACATTCAGTCCATCAGAAGAATAATAAGAATCAGACATTCAGTAGTTTGAATAAAAAGAGCATTTTACTTACACCAATACTACTTTTCCTTCGAGTCTACCCATAGTGTAATTTCGTTTAAAATGGTTTTGATAGTGGTTGAAAGAACGAGAGAGTATCGTGCGACTTGCTTTTAAAGTGGACGTTATCATGCAAAGCAAAAAATCGTGAGAAGTCACTTCTTTTTAAACTTTCGGTTTCCAGCCATATTGTTTTAGCCTCCTTGTCCGCGGCGCTATTCTTTCTCCTTTTGGGTAATGATACAGTATGCTCTCATTTATAGCAACATTATATTACCTGGTTGTATAGTTCTATGTCTAAAAAATAGCAGAACGATGGCGTAAAGGAAAAGGAGGCCACGTAATTGATAAATCACGGAAATTCTCAAACTTTGACGTGATTGCCTTGTTTGTGCGTTTTATAGCTGGACTGTCCAACAGCTACGTGACCATATAAGCAACTTATACCATAATGGCAAAATTAATTCATTTCCAGATATACGCTTTTCGCCAACGCTTTATAGATAATGATTTACTGGTGTTGACGATGGTGTTGTGATGTTGGATAATAGTAAGCATACAATATATTGAAGATAGACGTGCAGGAAAGGTATGTCCGACATACAGTTAGGTTTATAGGATGAAGAATGAAAGTTTGAGTAGTGTAAGAATTGGTAAGGGTTGGATTTGCCAGCCAGCTTAAATAAATGGTAAGTAGCTGTCAGTGACAGAGGGCTTGACTTGACTGACTGGCTGGGGCAAGAGCAAAAAACGTTGGTTTCACATGTCACTATTGGGAGTGTGTCAGCAAAAATTGAATAATTTCCTCCATACTTGCTGCTCAGTTTTTGCTTCACACGATCCCCGCTTTCCTTTGCATTAGTAAATATGGCTGCTCCAAGGGAAGATATGCTCAAGTCGGCAGTTTCATTTCTGTCCGATCCAAAGGTACAATCCGCTCCTCTGGCTAAGAAAGTTGCCTTCTTGGAAAGCAAAGGCATGACTTCCGAAGAGATTGAGGTAGCCATGGCCAGAGTCAATGGCAATTCCACTGCAGCTGCTACCACTACCACTGCAGCTGCTCCCGTCGCATACCCTGGTGGAGGTGTTGTCATGCAGGCTCCTCCTCCTGTTCCAGCCAGAGCAAGTTATGATTGGCGAGATGTCTTTATTGCCGCTGTCATGGCTGGAGGTGTTGGTTATGGTGTATGGCATTTGGCAAAGGTAAAGACAAGTGAAGTGAGATGAATGTTAGGGAAAAGTAATATTAACGAGGTTCTCCGTTTGGCAGAGATTGTTTGGTCCATTGTTCCAGGTGCCATCAAGTGAAGATCTCGAAATTGAACAAAAAAGATTGGATGAGCAATTCCAAGCTGGTAAGTCATGGCGTCAGCTATGCTCGGTACAATTTACGGCCTCTTATTGACACTTCTGTTATCATTATAGTGGAAGACTCCCTCAAGGAGATCCAAGAACAAACCAATACTGCCCTCACAAACGTCTCCACACAGTCTGAAAAGGTCAACGATAGCTTGAGTACTCTTCAGGAGACTCTGAAGAAGCTTGAAGAGAGCGATAACAATAAGGAAGAAGAATTCAAATCCATCAAAGAAGATGTTGAGGTCATTAAGGGATTGATACCCAAGGTTGGTGGAAATGTGCAATTGCGACATGATACCTTGATTCACCGAATGTTTAACTTGTTATATTGTGCCAGATGCTGGATCGTAACAAGGATGCCCAAGCAACCATTTTGAATGATTTACAAACAGAAGTCAAATCTCTCAAGTCACTTCTTCTCAGTCGTCGACCTGCCACTGCTCTATTGGATGGCGCTGGTTCTGGCTCTCCATCTGTCACCTCACCTCCGGCTGAAACCAATGGCATTTCACCAAGACTCTCTGCAACTTTCAATTCTTCTGCTCGCCCAGGAATTCCTAGCTGGCAAATGGCATCCAAGGCTACCCCGGCTGTTGCAGAAAACAAACCAAGCAATAACACAGAAAAGCAACCTGCTGCAGACGAACCTGCAGAGACTACCAGCGATTCCAAAACAGAGGTTAAGGAACAGTAATTTCGGAGTGCGAGAATTGTACAATAGAAAACTTTTTCGTGTATTTAATGTTGGCTTTATTTTTTCTTCACACGTTCATTCGTTCTTGAACCTGTCCCAGTAAAAGACGTAATCTATTTCCGGTTCTCAATGGATGCAAGAAGTTTGAAATGCTTGGGCAATCATTTTGAAATGGCATCTATATTGGGTTTAAATACAGGTTATAAGTTGGAAAGGATGTATACGCTATATAAATATATTATCAAATACAAAATGGTATAGTTTGTCAAGTGAATGACAAATGTGTTCGCTACAATCTATTATTGTGAGGCAGATGTTGATTGTTTGGCAGCCTTCAATGCATTCTCCATTGCTACGAGGAGATTACGTTTGTAAGGTTTTGTGATCTGAGGAAAGATAGTGAGTAAATTGTTATGTGTTCATAAAGGTGTAATAAAGTAGTGACATACATAATCATTAAATCCATGAGTCATGGCCTCGGATTTGTCAGCTTCAGCAGCGTTAGCTGTGACACTATTTGAGAATGGAACAGCATGAATAACGAGATATTAAATCGGAGGCGTGTGCTATGAAAGGACTTACGCAATGATAGGAATTGTTATTCCTCGCTTTCTGAGTTCAATTGTGGCTTGAATTCCATCCATTTCAGGCATAATAATATCCATAATGATAATGCTGAACCTGTCTGGGGCTGCCATGATAGTATCGACAGCGATTTTGCCATTATCAGCTAGCTCGACAACATATTCCTTGCCAAGCATCTTGAGAGCGATCTTTTGACAAAGGTCATTGTCCTCAGCTACTAAGCATACCGGCTTCTCCTCTATGGTATCGAGTTCCTTTGCATCCACTGCGCCAAAATAATCTTTCCGGATGGATGCGTGATGATGACTGTCATTAGCAGAAGTAGGGGTCACTGAAATATCAGATTCGTGCTCGCCGGTTAATAAACCTGTAGTAGACCACCCTGCGCTGGAGATATCTGAATGGGACATGCCTGTATCAGTGTTAGATGGTGAGAGAATGTTTGAATCAGATCCTTTGGTGACGAGCAATGAAGTCTGATCTTCATTCTTTCCGATACTATGATCGTTTGAAATATTTGATTGGTCAGCCCAGGAACTTTTGGAGGTCAATCTATGCTCAGATGATCCTGGTATCTTTAAAGAAGACAATTTGAGATTTTCTCTAGGATATATATACGACGAAGAAGAGTCTGTCATGGAGTGATACGCAAGGAAATCCTCCTCAGTCGCAAGCGCGAACGGCAATATGAATGTCTAAAGGTGAGGGTGCAAGTCAATATACCAACGCAGTACGTAATCTGGATATATTTAGCCAGTACTTACAAAATTGGTTCCAACATTGACTTCGCTTTCTAACTCTATACTGCCTCCCATAAGATCTATCAAATGATACACTGAACATTGCCAACGTGGTGACGGAGGGGTGAATAGAAAAAAAGCAAAGGAACATGGTCAGAAAATATTCATTATAAAGAATTTCCTATCATTTGTTACATACCTATTGAAAGGCCTACACCAGAACTACCAAAACGATTACCCATGGATATATTTGGTTTTGAAAAAGGTTGGAAGATATCGTTCTGTTGTTCTGGAGGAATCTTGATAATATACAAGGTGTCAATTTCGATTTACGATAGCGTTAACTGATTTTCATTCCTGTATTGTACTTACTCCTATACCAGTATCCGATACGAGGAACATCACGTTTGCTCTAGTTGGATCTTGTCTCTCCTTGTCACAAACAGATACCTTTAAAGTAATAACACCTTTTTCTGTGAACTTGATGCTGTATAGATGTAAAATTTGATCAGTTGTGCTGAAGAATTACAAGTAACCCATATCTACATTCTCTGACTTACGCATTGTCCACAAGATTTTTGATAAGCTGTGTTATTCTTGTACTATCACTGTTGACATACTCTGGCACAGGATCAGATATATCGACAACGCCGTTTATCACTTCACCTCCTTTTTCTGAGAATTCGACAGGTATGAGATATCATTGATTGCACACACTTCATGTTTACAATATTTGAAATGCTTCCATTCCTTACCTTCTACCGCCCTCTTCATTAATTTGCCTTCAGCCTCCAATAGCTGCCTCAAATTCATAGGTTGGTAATTCAACCTCAGCTCATGCTCTGAAAGTTGGGCGATATCCAAAACATCATTGACGATGCTCTGCATATGATTGGAAGAAGTGATGATGTTCCTAACATACTCCTGTTTGTCAGCTTGTACAACCATGCTTTCAAGTAAATCGCTCATTCCAGATATGACATGAAGAGGATCTAATAAGAGAAAGTTAGGAAATGATATAACAGAATTCAGTCAATATCATTCATTATACTTACTTCGGAGCTCATGGCATACAAACGACAGGAACTGTGATTTCTTTTGATTTGATTCCTCAGCTTCCTGCTTAGCCTTTTGAAGTTGAAGTGCAGATTCAATCTTTGCTGAAATATCTCGCAATAGAACTACTTGAGTCATGAAGGGCTTTTCATTGTCGTCATCATTAATGTCCTCAGCATAAGCAAAGTTGGCTTCAGCCATAAAGTAATCACTGCTATTATGTCGTTTGACCTTGATTTCATGGAGGCCCGGTTGGATTAGGTTGTCGTGTACTAGAGATTCTTGATTGGCGCCAAATATATGCTTGATATGACACCCTAGAAGTCGCTTTTTGGACTCTGCACCAAACACATCGATAGCTTGCTGATTACATTCCACAACTCTTCCGTCTCCATTGAGAACTATGATTGGATCTGGAATAGATTGAAGAATGGCTTCTGCGCGTCGCTTGCTACGGTTATATTTATACTTGTGAATGAACGCATCTTTGGATGTGCGCCGATAGGTTTTAGAACAAATATATACAGATGTCGCTGCCAGTATACCAATCAGCAGGACGATAGAAAGTATAACTGCAGAGAATCTAATTTGAAAAGGTCAATAACAACAACAACAACAAAAAAAAAAATATAACCATTAATATCATTGTCCTCCACTTACGGCTGTGCTTCAAAATAATCGGTGCAGGTAACTTTCCAGGTATTATTGAGGACGTAAACTTCGAGAGTTTGGTTATAATAGCCTGACATTGACTCTGTGCTTTGGTAACCGATTTCTCCAAGATGATCTTTAACTGTAACAGAAGATATATGGTCTTGTAATCCGTCCAGTGCTTCGTCGATAGCTTGCGTTGCTGCAAAACATACTGACATAGCTCCGGAAAGGAGTTCCTGGTTTACAGCGTATTCCTTGTAAATTGGGTAATAGACGCAAAATCCCGTGGTATTTCCGACAACTAGTTTCAAGAAAGTAGTGATAGCAGGTTCTCGGTATTCTAAAGATCGATTGAGAGCATCTGTGTGGGGATAAAAACACATGATAAACAATGGGTTCTTAGAATAATTGAATTAGATAAAAATACGTACATGATCTGTAAGTTGTTGAGGATATATCAAACCCGAGAGCAAATTCCTCCACAGGATATTCCCACATAATGGGGTAGTAGTACGGTTTTGTACCTAATAAAATTTCGAGATGTTAGGAGATATTCAAAAGTATACGATTGATGACCAATCTACCACTTGCCTGCTACCGTCAGCGAGTTGTCTGGTGATGACTCCTTTATAGTCATGTTGTGTTGACTTTCCCAGGCGGCACGATTACTATCGTTTACTCTGGGAGCATACGCAAAAACTCGGACTATTTACTATCGTTAGATATGCATACCATTTAGTATCATCATACATGATGAGTGATTCATACCTGCCTGGGCGTCTAACAAAAATTCACGTTTGATATAATACAAAATTGAGTGCCGGTTAGTAGCCATTCTTTGTTGGGCAAGTTGTATAATTTACTTACTCGTATTGTTGATGGTCGCCAGCTGTATAGCGTTGTCAAATTCTTCTCGTATACGGTTAGTCTCTGGTGTCATATCTGAAAGCATAAAAGGATAATTAAACTTTTGCTTATTGGTAGTCCAAGCTGTCATGATATCTTACCTAGCCAAAGGGCAACTCCATTGATAGTTGCTATAATTCCACTGAGGAAATAGTGTAAGCATATTGGCTTTTGAAGGTGCTCAAGTAAGACGAAAAAGTCTACCTTAATTGTTTTTCGATTGCCTGCAAGAATATAAATTGGTTAATACCGCTTATTAACTCAGAATTCCAAATGATAATAGTTAAAAACATACAGTGGCTCTGTTTGAGCATTCTGAGTAGACACGTGACCTAAAATCCGAATAATCTCGATCGCGCAAATGAAAGTAAAGTACAAGACCAATGGCAAGTGGTATCAATGGAATGATCAAGGTAATAAAAAGTACGCAGGCGGAAAATGGTATGACCCCAAACAAGAGAGGGCCGTCTGAAGAGAGTTCTTCCTTGTCTGCCTCGGAAATCACAGATCGTTCATCGAAATAAACATCCAGATCGAAAACAGCTAATCGCTCTACATCTCCAATTGATTGATCAGAAGGTGGATACATGGGTGTTGCTTCAGGTGATGTGAATTCGTAAGTCGGAAGCTCCAATCCAGGAGGTGCCCCACCGAAGCTCGGTTTACGCATGTGAGCAATGTAAGCGTAAAGATTTTGCTATAGATATGGATACGAAGTATACAGCAAACCAAGAACAATAGAAAAGAAAAAGATGCATACAATCGATTCCCACCTTCAGAATATTTATCTCCAGGGAGTTTCGTTCCAGACATCAACCAATCATGTGTGTATATCGTTTGATAATTGTTTAAAAGCGAAGTTGTGTCTCAAATATTACAGTGCGTGCATAGACAATCTGAACCAAACGATCTTGGATCTAAAACAGTGCAAGGCAATATATGGAAATATGTTAAGAAAAATGGTGTGATTATTTGCATAAAATCGTAGACTTCGTGGCCATGGAAGAGCTTCGAGCCTTCTACCTTCGCTTGGTAGCAGTCACACTTCTCTCCTCCAAAAAAAAAAAAAAAAGGGAAAAAAAGTCGCCTCGCAGTGCTAATAATTCTTAAAAAGTAAATCAACATGGTTAGGTACGATCCCACCGATCTATATGTAATTATCATAATGATACAGTATATAATGACTTTGATATTGACATGCGAAAAGTTTTCAGTGTGACGCTTGTTGCGATGTAGTTAAAAAGCCAAAGTTAGATCAGCATCGACAACGCTGCTGGGCAACCTTCACATGCATTGATTGCTCCACTACTTTTCAAAACACCAACTACAAGTCTCATACTTCTTGCATTAGCGAGGCCGAGAAATACGAGAAGTCGGTGTACAAGGGTCCAAAGAAGGTAAGAACCATGGTTGCTTTATGTCGAGAAGCATATCAAGTCATCGGATGAACAAACATTGAAGTTTGATGAACTTATATATTTATTTCGGATTTATAGGGCCAAAATAGTAACGGCAATAGCAACCAAAAGAATGGAAAGAACGCCTCTCAAAACGGAAAGTCCTCCTCCCAACCACAATCTATTATTGCCGAGATCCAGGACAAGAAGAAGGAAGGATCAACAGACAATAAAAAAGATAAGAAGAGAAAGAAGGACGAGTCATCATCATCATCATCATCATCGTCGTCGTCGTCGTCGAGTGAGAGTGAGGAGGAGGAAAAGCTAAAGAAAAAGAAGAAATTGACCGTGTGGAGTGACAAGGAACTGAGTGAAGATCTTGGTGATAACATTCTACTCGCAATCCCCGCCGTTGTTGCCAAGGTACACCAAAAAATTTACATCTCCACTAGACTATCATGATCTAAAACTCATTGTTCTTTCATCTAAATAGAGCTCAGACTTGACATTGAAGGATGTGAAGAAGAAGGTGGTGAAGAAACTTACATCGCATCCTAAGAACAAGGCTAAGAAGGACGATATCAAGGAAGCATTTGATGGATTGAAGGTTGTTATTGATAAAGATGGTAGAATTAGCATACAATAGTTATCGTTTACACTGTATAATATACAATAGAATTGAATGAATGAGTTTTCATAATCCCAACCGATAAATTCTCCATCTGGCAAGTAGGCAGTTCAATGTGCTCAAGCAAGAGTTGGACTTGACACCGATTAGAACGCCGCCCGATAATAATCTTTGTATATTTTTTTTTTCACTTGACTTCCAGTTAAACGGTCGTGTCGAGTTCCCCTATCAGGTCACTCCTTTACCTTACATAAGTTCTTATTTTATATCATGCAGAGAGCTACCCAAGTCCTTAGAGGTATGTGTTCTCCGAGAATACTCGAGTTCATCGTGTTCTCGGCCCCTGGCCCCTGCTTGTATACCATAAAAGGTGATTAGTGTTATGAGCTAACATGCCCTTCATGTTTCGCCATTCCCTCTAGTGTCTAGCATTAGAACCGCCCAGCGAGCATCGACTGCTACACCACGTCTTATTCAGCAACGTTTGGCTTCCACTGTTGCTGGTGCATCTCCTAACCGCAGCAAATGGCAAACTTTCAAGTCTGTTGTCAAGTATGGCTCGGTCGGTGCTGTTGGTTTTGGCCTTTACAGTAAGTTCCCTGGAGATAACACCTAAAATTTACGTCATGGTATTGAAAATATGCTGTCAAGGTATGTATCACCATCGTTTCCCTGGTGAGCAACTCCCATTTGACCCTTCCAAGCGCACTATTGTCGTATTGGGTAGTGGTTGGGCTTCTACTTCCTTTTTGAAGTCCATTGATACCGAACAATACAACGTCGTAAGTTGATTTCCCACATGCTTTTGCGTAGCAGTTTTCCAATTACGTGGTTGTTGTGTCATTAATCATAACCCCCTCCCCGTCCAAAGGTTGTTGTTTCTCCCCGCAACTATTTCTTGTTCACTCCTTTGTTGCCAAGCTGTACCGTTGGAACCATCGATGTTAGATCCATCGTCGAGCCTACCCGTTTCATTACCCGTCATAAGTCTCGTGAAGTCAAGGTTTTCGAGGCCGAGTGTACTGACATCGACCCTATCAAGAAGACCGTCACCATTGCTGGTTCGTATTTGTTTCATGTCTTCCGATGTTGGTGAGTACAGCCAATAACATTTGCAATTTGGTGTGATACAGACAACTCCGAAATTAAGGGTGCTTCTGCCCAAGCTACTCTTGAATATGACTACCTTGTCATCGGTACTGGTGCTACTAATCAAACCTTTGGCATCAAGGGTGTCGAAGAGCATGCTTGCTTCTTGAAGGAGGTTTGGGATGCTCAAAAGATCCGTACCAAGGTCATGGACTGCATTGAAACCGCAGCTTTCCCTGGTCAAGCTGAAGAGGAAATTGAGCGCTTGTTGCATATGGTCGTTGTTGGTGGTGGTCCCACTGGTATCGAATATGCTGCCGAACTTCACGATTTCTTGAAGGATGATCTTGCATCCTGGTATCCCGGTACGTACAGTGAATGCGGAAATGAAAGTGTTATAGATATAGACTCTATGTGCTTTCGCGGTTAACTAACCAGCTGTTTAAAGAACTCGCTGAGAAGATCAAGATTACTCTTGTTGAAGCTCTTCCCAACGTTCTGCCTGCTTTCTCTAAGCAATTGATCGATTATACCGAAAGCACTTTCAAGGAACAAAACATTACTATCCACACCAAGACCATGGTTAAGGAGGTTATGGATAAGGAAATTATTGTTCAGCAACCCGATGGCACTAAGGCTACCATTCCTTACGGCTTGTTGGTCTGGGCCACCGGTAACACGGTACGTCCCGTCATCCGTAACTTGATGGCCAAGTTGCCTGAAACCCAAACTATTCGTCGTGGCTTGGCTGTTGATGACTGGCTCCAATTGAACGGAGCTGAGGGTATCTATGCTCTCGGTGATGCCTCTGCTACCAAGTACGCTCCCACTGCTCAAGTTGCCTCTCAACAAGGAAAATACCTTGCTCGTCTCTTTGGCCAGCTTGCTGTCTGTGATCACCTACAGCAGGAACTCAAGACTATGGAAGAGGGTGAAGAGAAGGAGAAGAAGGCTCGCAAGTTGCAAAAAGCCAAGGCCATCAAGCCTTTTGAATACTCTCACCAAGGTTCTTTAGCGTAAGTTGAAGTTTATTACATGATTGAATAGGGTTGGTAAAGTAGATTGATTTGCAGTAATAACACTTTTGGGTCATTTTGCAGTTACATTGGATCTGACCGTGCTATTGCTGACTTGCCCTTCGGTGGCGGCAATGTCGCATCTGGTGGCGTTGGTAAGTTGGATAAATTGTCTGGGAAATGATACATTGACCGTAATTCCATATTGCTAATCTGAATTATGCCTTAGCCACCTTCTTGTTCTGGCGTTCTGCTTATCTTTCCAACCTCTTCTCTGGCCGTAACCGATCACTTGTTGTGACCGACTGGATCAAGAAGAACATTCTCGGTCGCGATATTTCTAGAGAATAAGTTCTTTATTTATATGCCCACAAGCTATAGCCTTTTATCATAGACAATGCTATTGCTGTGAATCCCATTGTTTTACGTTGCTCTTTTTTTTCTTTTCATATATATATTTATTTATCAGCATCAATATAGAGAATCATTTGCCATAACAATTTCTATCGTACAAGGTTTTATGACACACCAATAAGAGTTTTCCGGTCAAAGTAGTTCACATAAATAATAAGAGGAAACATTATGTAGATGGTGTGGTAAGGAGAGTAGGAACAAAACAATCTATAATGGTACATGCCGAATCCAGTTGAGATAAAAGACAATTATGCTTACTCGGCGTCGTCTTCATCATCTTCATCTTCAAGGCCGCCTTCTTCATCTTCATCGAGATCATCCTCGTTTGACTTTCGGTGAATAAGTGGTTTGATGAGTCGGTCAAAGTAAGGATGTTCTCTAGGAGGATTTTGTTGTTTAACTTGAGCAAAGTAATGAACATAAACATTACCGTCCTTTCGACCAAGAGGACTATTGATGATGTAGTCAGAGTAATTGAAAGAATCAACAAGAGGAATAGCTTGATCGCGAACGACCTTGCAAAGTTCATTGACCTTGGATCGAATAAAGCTGATTTGAGCAGGGGAGAAGTATTCGTATTGCAAGAAGGCTCCAGCATTGTCTTCAATGGTATAGAGACCGTAAAGATAGCATACATCTATCAAAGCCTTTTGTAAATCTTCTGAAGCCTTGGAGATACCGTCAGCAAACCGCTTGAAGAGGTATCCATAAGAGTGAAGCTTGGCAGCATAGAGACGAGATTGTGAGCATTGTTCATAAGCGTCGTCAACATCAGCGCCTTGCTTGAGGCAATCATCAAATTCTTGAGCAGCTTGCTGAACGACGTTAGCACAGACCACATCCCAGGCTTCAGCAATGACTTGGATAGAAGCAATATCCTCATTCTTGACTGAGCACTTCTTGCCAATGAGTTTGTCAAGGTTATTAAGGTAGGCAACACCAGCACCAAGCTTCTTGCCTTCTTGGGCTTCACGGTAGGAACTGATCAAATATCTACCAGCTTGCAACGTCAAGATGGTGTTATCACCTTCCCAGGTACACTGAACAGCAAAGTCTTGATACATTCCAGCGAGACCAGTGTAAGCGGAATAACCATGACCACCGCAAGCTTGACGGCATTGCTCAATGGTATTGAGGCAGTTCCAGGTACAGAAAGCTTTGAGACCGGCACTAGTGGAGTGAGTTTCCTTCAAGTTCTCCAAAACTTGGGCAAGATCAGCATCATCAGGGCTTGCACTTTCCAATTGATCCATCAAGGTAAGGTACATTTCCATCATTTCAGTACCAGTGAAGTGCATAGCGAAAGCTTGAGCCAAAAGAGGCATCAACCGACGTTGATGAATAGGATAATCAAGAAGTTTGGTTTCCACACCTTGGTTAGCCTTGGTAGCAAATTGGCGACGAACTGCAGCATATCGGATAGCAATAGTCAAGGCTTTCTTGGCCACATTACCGCTATCAACAACCATGGCAGCGCGACCTTGCAATAAAGCACCATAGGTCTTTTGATGATAAGAACGGAAGTCAGCAAATGGATACTATACATTAGACAATCAATTTCTCCCCCCCCCACCTTACCAACTGTTGCAACTTGGGTTCCTTGACTTGACCAGAGCGCGAAACCTTGGTATGCTTCATCAACATGTAAGATCTAGGAATGCGGACATTGGTGAAGGTAATCCAGCCGTTATCAATGCCATCACGACCCATCTTCTTTCCAATGTCTCCAATGTTGATACCAGGGAGAAGAGAATAGTCATTAGGATCCCTTAAAGGAACAACGAAGGATTTGACACCATAGCGCTTTCCTTCAACAATTAGCTGAGCAAACACAACAGCATGAGTAGCGGTATGAGCAGCACCACCGATCCACCACTTGGTAGAAGTGATAGTAGGGGAATGAACGATAAATTGGTCTGAAGCCTCGTCAAATGTGGCAGTGGTCTCAACACCAGCAACGTTGGAACCATGACCCATTTCAGTCATGGCGAAACAACCAACCATTCCATTCAATGAGACGGCACCCTTGGAGGCCCAGTAACTAAATTGACCAGGAGTTGCACTTCCTTGAAGAGCACCAAAGAAAAGACCGTCTGATAAAAAGGATTCATTGTCAATAAGGTTTAACCCATGTGAAAGCTTTCAAAATACCATATGTAAGTTATACTAACAGTGAACTCCGAAGCGGGTCCAGAAACCAGGATCAATCAGAGAAACAACCTCCATGCGTTTTCTGAACGTGTTGACAGATTCATTGGTCAAGTGATGAAGCAAACTGCGAAACTAGAGTGGCAGATGTAGGTATGAGTTTGACCAAGCCACATTTTCAAATCTACTACTTTTTGTTTGTTACAAAATATAAATAAATACAATACATTACCTTCTCCATTGTTCTCTCGCGCAATTGCTCCTTGGTAAGATCATGGAAATCATAGAGGCGGAAAACTTGGTCTCGTTCAAGTTCCAACATCATACGTTCTCTTACCTATGAAAACGAAGAACCTCAGTCAGCTATGGGTTACGACCGGATTAATACATATGATCCAAAGCTTACCAGTGTAGCAGCCTTTCCTCCATCCAAAAGGTAGGTCATTGCTCTAATATCGAATGCAGCCTTGTTTCTTTCTTCCTTCATGCTTTCAACGGGACTAATGCAAAAGGGGTTTGTGAGATTTCGAGAGGTAATGTGTTTGACTCACTTCTGTATGACTTACGAGACGGCGAGGGCCCTCTCTTCCTCTGGGGAGAGGTGCTGCTTCACGGCTTGAACTCTTGCTTTTGCAGAAGACATTTTGAATGGTTGTTGGGTAAAGGGTGAATGAATGAGCAAAGTTAGGGCCTTTTAATAGGCGATAATTAGTACCAACAAATGTTCCATTTTGGGATAATGACTTGTCCCAAATTTTCACGTGCCTCGCATATGATTGAAGGGTACTTTGACAGACACTCTCGTGAAATTGTACACCAAATTAAAGATTGGGATGGGAAGAGTACGTGCGCGCTTGGAGAAACATGGAAAGTGAATTGACAGACAAAAAGGAAAATACAATCCAGGAACTCACAAAATGACGCCAGAATATAAAAATGGAATACAATGTCACTGATCATAGAAAATAAACTTCATTTTTGTTACTTGCTTTCAACAGCTTAGTGAGTGCAAGAAAAGTAACGACAGATCATAAGTGGGATAACATAACCAAAAAAGAGAAAGAAATAGAGTGAATAAAGATGTGCTGATAGAAATCAAATTTTAAAGTGAGCTGCTTGTAAAAAATAAAAAATTAACAAAAGAATAGAATCGATGGAGAGTAATTGTTGTTCAGTAGATGTTAATGTTGTGGGGAGTGTTGTTGGTATAATACTTTTTTCTTGTTTTTTTGTTTTTTTGTTAGGAGGAGATGGCGCTTGCTTTTTGTTGTGTTGGTTTTTTGCTATGCTTTGTATGATTTACTAGACGAAGATGCCTCGTTTACTTTTTCCTTAATTTTTGCTTTCTCTGCTTCTTGTAATGTTAAGGTAGGGAATATGAACCAGCAACATCCAGCCTATTTCACTTTGATCGCAATAGTGAACAAGTCTTTCTTGTGTGACCCCACTGCCAAAGGCCGCCAGTCAAACATAAAAAAAAATTATCCATCTGAATTAGGTCTCCGCGGGAGTAGGACTCGGCCAACCATCTCTTTAGAAAACCTTACCTGTCCACAGTGATCACTAACATGCGAGACCATTATAAAATGAAATGAAACGCGTTCTTTTAGTAAATTTGGATGGGATGTTGGCGCTGATTTCTTTACTTACCATTGTCCTCCAGTCAAGTTGACGGGTTTAATTGGTGGCGGGGGCATTGTCACTCAAGAGGTAGATATGAATAGTTGTGTTATGATTCCTTGTTGGAAGGCTTGAATTGCAAAAAGGCAAAGACAAAATTTTTGAGCGAAAATTTGGAAGAAGAGGAAGAAGAGTTTGGAAGAACTGTGTTTGATAGAAAAAGTGAAGTAAAATAAATAATAAAAAAAAAAAAAAAAAAAAAAAAAAGAGATTCCCCAAAGGCCAGGACATTTGAGCCAGCCAGTCGAAACATAAATACATACTGTAATCCTCACAGACGCAACTGCATCCCAGCAAGTGTGTAATTACATCCAAAAAAAGGTTGAACTTCCTTTGTAACCTTGATTACAGTAGAATCACCTTTTCGATTGCTAAATTTGCATTGCAACTAATCTGTATGCCGCGCTCACTAAGGGTCCTTCACTCTCCTATTACAAATGTAAATATTTGTATCAATTCATGAAACATGGCTCAAAGCAAAGTACGCTGATGCTGTATGTACTGGTCATCCTTTTCCAACGAATACTTCTTTGTTCAGGATGTAATGATAAGTGAAGAAGAAAATTTTACTAACCTGGAGCCCCAATATTTTTTGGGGTAGGACAAGTTCCTTTGGCGCAAAGAAGGCTGCTGTCATTTGTTTTCTTTTTGTAGATTCTCGCTTGTAGGCGTTGCCATTCTCAGACAGTTTGGCGACATTTGGAATGGGGCTTCACTTGACGATCTTTAATTCCAGCATCTCAGCATCAAAATAATATAGAAAATACCTTAGATGCAAGCATCTTCTTTGATGGTAAAAGTAAGATGGGGGGGCCAATCATTCAGAAGATGAATAGCCGCCAAGAATTTGTCTCACTCTAATCTTGCCGTTTTTAAAGGACAAGTTCATTAATAACCATCACATAAATATTAAAAGGGCTCGACTCTCTCTTTTCTTCCTTTTCTTAAATACAGTTTTATGTGTCAAAAGGCAGCGCAGCGGGTGGGGTTTTTGGTCAAAAATGGTGTCAATAGGCCGGGAACAAACTCAACCGGTATAAAAACTTACTCATTCGAAAAAGGTTACCCCACCTCTAACTCCTGTTGGCACCGTCTTACCGGATTTACGGTGAATAAGGTTGCCTAGACGATAAAAACCGATTGTCGTGAGGTTATAAACAGCTTGAGTCATCCATACGGCTCAGAGCGTAACTCGGTGCTGTGTGGCTTCCCCCTATACGGCCGAGATTTTTGATACAAATATCATTTTTGTTTGTCTGTTTGAACAGCCAAGTGCTTGTAGTCACCCCATCTCTCCTTTATTTGTTACGCAAACAAATGTTCAAAGTTTTTGGGTTGGGAACACAGTTCTGTTTCTGCGGTCAGCTGTCACTTTGGAAGGCCAAAATCCAATAGAAAAGGTTAATGTGATCTTGTAGGTAAACTAAGTGTTCCATCATATACAGACGAAATACATTAGATTGATGTGATGTTGTTCAAATTTGAGCTTCGTAAGGTTTCTCATCGTTAATTTCTTCTCTATTGCATCTGCGTGCTGTCTGGAAGTCGGATCCACGTTCGTGTTTTGAAGGAAACTGTCTGTGCCCAAATATCCAAAAAGGAACAGCTTGTGATACCACTGGCAAAATACAGGTGCTGCTGCGTCCCTTCATGCTATCCTGCCAATACGTTGAAGGAGGATGATTCAAATGCCTTGCATTCCGACCTAAAATAGATGTTTAGGGTCCATGGATCATCATCTATTAGCATCTTCAGCAGCTGAAGGCTTTGCATTTGCCAACATGTTAAAGTGACGTTATCATTTGCAAAACGCAAAAAAAGCCTTAAAGTAGATAATTTTTTTCTTTAGGCAACATTATCTACTTCCGTAACGTAAAGAGAATCAAATAACGTAATAATAAATAAAAAATAATGGCGATATGGGCAAATTATCTTTTTCGATTTTTTTTTTTTCCCTAAGCTAATAATCTCGTCTTCATAGAATTTCATGATACCTGTCAACAGCAAGCAGCAGTGACCTCCGCTCCGTTCCTCACGTGACTACTTTGGGCGATCAATACAGCGGAAAAGTAAGGTGATAGATTTTGAAACATTTACAACGAAAGTAATTCTCAAGCTACACAAATGGTATTTGATCTATTGTAAATCCTGTTTTCTAGTGTTTATAAAAACATTCTCTTATTGACTAACTTAATGAATTAGGCACGTAATGAAGAAAAGGCACAGTCCATGCTCTATCGCTTCCGAGAGGCGCAAGCAGCAGAATTAGGATTGTCACGGCCACAGAAGAAGAGACCAGCAGTGGCATCCGAAGTCAGAAGCTTACCGGAATCAGAAAAATGGAGAAGACAGGTACTAAGCGAGATCTCACGCAAAGTGTCAAAGATTCAAGACAGTAAGTAGCATTACCATTTTGTCGTACGATCGATCTTTTTGTCACATACTTAACCTACTCTAGCTGGACTCTCGGACTACCAGGTTCGCGACCTTAATGATGAAATAAATAAGCTCATGAGAGAAAAACTGGCGTGGGAGCATCGGATAAAGGAATTAGGAGGACCGGATTATTTCGTAAGTAAAATCAATAGTTGGGTTCGCTATTTTTCAGTAGGTACAGACAGCTATTAGTTGTTAACACATGATCATTATTGTTATAGAAAATAGCTCCTAAGCTTATGGACCAAGAAGGCAAGGAGGTGCCTGGTAATAGAGGATATAAGTAAGAACAAGCAATCATGGAATTGACCCAGAATGCTTGACCGAAACTGACCCTTATGTTTCCTCAGGTATTTTGGTAGAGCTAGAGATCTGCCAGGTGTTCGAGAGTTGTTTGAGCAAGAAGGTATGCAAGCAGTTTCAGGGATGTAATGTCAGCTGATCATTAGTATTTATTCAATTGTTGACATATTATCTACAGCCCAAGAGCCTGTAAAGAAGACACGGCAGGATCTATACCGAAATGTCGACGCAGATTATTATGGATATCGTGACGAAGAAGATGGAATAATTTTAGAATACGAAGCGGAAAGAGAAAAGGAGTTGATTGAACAGATTAAGGATATAACATATCAACCTGACGAAATACCCGATGAAATGCAGGTCGATGATGAAGACGCGCGGAAACTGCAGAAAGACGTCAATGGGGCCATGAAAGATAATCTGGCAAAGGATGCCGCAGTTCCGACACAACAGGAGATAGAGCAAATTCTTGTGCAGAGACGAAGGCAACAAGTGAGTGTCAACAATTCTATATACAACCAAGGCAAATTACTCATGCTAATACTTTCTATTATCCAACCAGTTACTGGACAGATATGTATCGCAGGGTATAGAAGAAAGTGGAAAAGAGACAAAGCAGCTCACTGGATTAGCTTAGCATAGAACCGCTCGTCATATTCCATGCATCGTTAGGTTTGAAATATAAAATGTGTAAAACTCCAATGTCTACTTTCAAAACAGTACCGCGCATTTTCAAGTTGGTTGCTTTGATGGTCATTCGGCATGTGGCTTTCTGCATCCACATTGCTATTCTCGTTTCTACCAATGACATGGTACACACATTTCCATATGTCATATGTGTGTATAAACATGACGTTAGCTAACCATGTGAGTCCAGCCGATAATAATCCCTCCAATGACTGTGCACCACTACTGATACAAGCTGACAATAGAGTTGCTTTGTATTTATCTGAAGAATGTTATGAAAGAGTTATCAAACAGTTTGTCAATCATTACTGCTTACGGACTCAGAAACATAGACGTGGTTTCAATCTGCGAAGCTCATAATTTCCACCAATTTTTTTTTTTCTCTTTAATGTCAACTCTGACATTCAACATTTCCAAAACATTAGTCTAAACATGTTCAGTACGCGATTCCGCGGTTTCTTGCTTACTATGTCACGAGCAATGACAGTTAATACATCTTCGCAATCAAGACGATACCTTTCTTCTCTTCCACGAGAACGTCGGTCATTGCCAAAAGAATCACCACGTCGAACACCACTGTTGGTCGGAGCAGGTATAGTAGGTGTTTCTCTATGGATAGGAGGACTCTCTTACGCCATGAACTACCAGCGACAATCCAGCAGCGTTGTACACGGAACGCTTTTTACAGTTCGCTATGACCCTCGAGTTCGAGCTCTATTAGGAGAAAACATTGGATACGCCGACTCCCGGGCTTGGATTGACGGCTCAGTTAATCACTTGAAGGGTCAAGTCAATATCAAATTTGATATCAAAGGTGACAATGGTAGGTGGTGACAACATTAGTATATTTCGCTTATTAGCTATTTTGCTAATCTGTTTATTAGGTCAAAAGGCAAAGGTCCATTTTGCATCGCGTAGAGACGGTAACAAATGGCAAACATTGATTTTCAACGTAGTCAGGGAGGATGGCGTTACGATCAATCTCGACCAGCGTGAGTTAACTGATAGTGGTGCTCCTGTCATGGCTATTTCGTCTTGATTTGTATTTTTTGATTTTGTACAAAATCTGTTAAATAGAAGAAGCATGGTAGAATTTTTTTAGTATTTAGATATTTATAAACCAAGTGCTTGGGCTTTCGAATCTTGGTGAACTCTGCGCTGCGCAAATTGCTATGTTTTACATGTTTAGAAAGAAGCCTTTCCATCATTTCGACAATTTTTTAACTCCATTGGGGTTTCAAGCAGGGCTTTTTGATTTCAGCCAACTCCCTGGCACACCCCGCAAAGAAAATTTCGGTGTTTCCCCTACCCCTCTCTGAGCGTATCAAGTTAGCACTTTGATGCAGCACACATCACTAATCTGTGTACATGAAGCAGCAAAATGTTTCGTTTAGTAGAATCAAAGTGAAGATGGTTTAAGAACCTTGGTACCCAGCAGTCTGGGCAAGAACTGAAAGTACGTTTCCCTGCTGGCTGGAACTTCCACGTCGGTTTATGTGCCTTATATGGTCTGATACTAGCCAGAGGTAACTTTTTTGAGAACAGTTCGATCGAACTGCGCTGATCGTCCGAATTATTTTTTATTCGAAAGCGTAGGCAATTACTGATCGCGTGTTCTCAAAAGGAACTGTTGGAGTCGTTATTAAGAATGAGTAATATTATAATTCAATATCACAACTAACACATTGAACAGAAAACGTTCCAAACGTTAGCTTTTACAATAGATATATGCAGATCAATATGTTGTTACCAAATGTCTTGGCAACAGAGTCATGCATTCTACTTGTTCTTCATTAAATTACATGGAGCTTTTTATGATTTCATTCTGAATACGATCCGAGGATGAATGTTGATTAATTTTGTTGTTCAATGGCCGTATCCACACAGTCTTGAATTGGTCTCATTTCATTACACCTGATAATATAGCATTACCTGCAAGCTTGTCTCCTTCTTGTGTGTAACAAGGCATATATAAACCCTGTTCATTCCTAATGATGTAGACTGTGTATTGGTACGCTATTATTTTTTATAAGGTAAATGTGAACAAAATATGTTACGCTAATATGCTACGGAAATAGTATACTGAATGATAATACGTTTAAGCGGATGCAGTGACTTGAGGAGCTGTAACGGGTTGTTCAGCTGTCTCTTCTGGAGTGGCAGTGACTTCTGGCAGTGGCTTCTCAGTGGTAGCCACTGGGGTAGGCTCCTGTGCCTCCTGTGCTGTTGCATCTGCAGTGGGCTCTTCTTCCTTCGTTTGTGGTTCCTTCTCCGTTTTATCATTGTTCTTTGAGAACTAAGTCGATGTAGGAGGATAAAGGGGGAAGAGAGCATTTAGAAAACAAATATTTCGGTATATTACGTACAACAAATGTTATAATGTTGTGGTGGCTTACCTTGAAAATGTTAGTAAAGCGCTTACCGAAAGGTGACGAGGATCTGGCAGGAGGTTTGCTGTCCTCAGCCTTGGGAGATTCCTCTGAGCTGATTTGGTTTACAATGGTTTCGGGTTGGATAGGATCAAGATGCTCGATCTTGGGAAGTTCAGTCTTGGTTGCATCTGCGGCTGGTTCTTCAGCTTTCGGTTGAAGTGATGCAGGCTGTTGCCAAATAAAAGATGAGATTTCCATCGATTAGTGTAAAAGACTATTTGATTAGGTTTATCTTACCTTTGCTCTGGAGAAAAGCAAGTTAAGACCCTTTGACTTTCTCTTTTCTGTGACTTCCTCAGCAGGCTTTGCCTCTGGTGAGGCAGCTTCAGTCTCAGGCTTAGCTTCAGCAGCAGGCTCCTCCTTCTTTGCCTCCTCCTTCTTTCTACCAAATGGGTTAAAGAGAGATTTTCTTTTGACAACCTTGGCTGCCTCTTTGACCTCAGGCTGCTGCTCAGTAGCAGGTACCGCTTCAGGTGCTGATGTCTCAACAGGTGCTTCGGGTGCTGTGGTAGGTTCGGTAACGGGTTCTTGAGTAGAAGACATCTGGAAAGTATGAAGAAGAAAAGAGGTAAATCAACGCCAACAGACTCAACGTTTTTATAGTAAATAATAATACTAGAAAAAAAGCTAGGGGATCATAGGAGTAGTTGGTCAGTGTGCACGCAAATGGCTACCTTAATGAGAATAACCCCTTTAGAAGTCAAGCCTTTGGATTGGCTAAATAAAAACATCTCTCCTTGGTTGAACTCCACGACAGAGTGCTTGAAATCCTCCCACGTGTATTATATCTTGATTAACTTGACGAGTACTGGTAACTTTCCACTTTTCAGTAAAACTTGTTCATCAATGTTCGTAGCTTATGCAAGCAAAATTCACAAGGAATTAAAATTTTACTACCATGCTTAAATTTGAAAGGAAAAAATGATTTATTGTATCAAAAGGATTTTGAATCCTATTGCGGTGTCTCTAGAAACTACCAATCACCTCCTCTGCCATTAGAGAAAGCAGCAGCTTCTTCTTCCATTCTGCGAGCAGCTTCTCGTGCAGCTCTTGCTCCTTTGATAATAGCTTCTTGTTCTTCCTTATATCTTTGTTGTTCTGCCTCTCGGTCCTCCTTTTCACGACGAAGTCTCTCCAAGCGATCCTGTTGCTGCTTCTCCTCTTGCCATCTCCTTGCCTCGGCAGCCCTAGCTTCTTCATCTATTTGCGCAACTTCGGATTCATTTTGATCTTGTACTGCCTTATTACGACGCTCATCTTCCAATTTTTTGGCCATTTGTCGTTGTCGCTCACGTTCTTGCGCAAGTGACGTCTCGGTCGACAGCTGCTTCTCCATAGCTGCAAGTTCTTCCGCTGCCTTAACTGCTCTTTCTTCTGCCTCCTTCATCTTTTGCTGAGTTTGGCGTTCAACTTCCTCTCGGTGTTCACGAGCTTGACGGAGTTTTTCTTGCGCCGCTTGCTGAGCTTCTCGCAACCGTTTTTGAGCTGCACGTTCATCTGCATCTGGTTGAGGTTTGGTGGACCGACTTTGATCTATGATTCGATCTTCAGGAGGGTTAGGTGATGGTGATAATCCACGGGATATCCTCAAAGCAGCCATTCGTTCCTGTACACGTCTCTCGGCTTCTTTCTTGATATCAGCAGCAGTTTTGGGTCTTGGTGACACGGATCGATTGATAGGATTTGGACTTCTAAGAACGGGTGAGGTATTATAGCTCGAAGTGTCCAAGTAAGGGTTGTTAGAGGTAGGTGGAGGAGTTAATGAACTTGGTATCGAATTATGAGTAATGTCGGTTTCCTCAAACGAAGGGAATCGAGATGTGAAAGTCGGGTCTACATCAGGTGCGCGTGCACTTGCAGACTCTAAAGCGAGCTCTCTTATAAATGTCCTTAAATCATCAGCAACACCATCACCCTCCTCAAATCGGTTGCGTTCCTGCAGACGCTGTTCGTCTTCCGCACGAGCATTGAAGTCGAGACCGATAATACTCATATCTCGACGAATTCCACTTATGGCCTCAGAGAGTTGGCAAAGAGAACGCTCGAAATCAAGCAATCTTTCATCATGCTCTTTCTTCTCGTCCTCTGCTTCCTTGATTAACTGACTTCCAGTGTTCGACGGTGATGAAGCCAAAGCTTGGGAATGACCAGTAATTTTACCCATTCTTGCTGCCAACATGGCTTTTGCCTTGGCTTTGATTTTGTCACTTTCAGTTACCTCCCCATTTGGTCCGGTTCCTACGATTTCAATCTCTGCTGTTACACTTGATGAAGGTGCAGCAGGTTCAACTTGAGAGCCGACGCCAGCCTGAGACTTTCCAAATGCCTTCTTCTTGTCGGCAATTTCGGTATCCAAGTCCTTCAGCTGTGACACAAGATCAGGGATGGTGCTTTCCAAAATATATTGGACTTCGCTTTGTAGACTTCTCTCTTCCTCCGACAAATGTGTAAGTTCACTTGTCCCCTCAGAATATTGAGTCCAAATATCCCGCGAATTGTGCTGGTCAGCATTTGATTGAACAATTTCATTTTCCAATTCCTTGATTCTGTCTTGCATCTCTTCAATGTCCTTTCTATCCAGATATGATAAGGATTGTAAAGGGGCGGCAGCATTGGCTACTCCAATCTCCATGAGCTTCTCAAGTTTTTTCTTATGCTCTGTGATTTGTTTGCGAAGGTCTGATATTCTGCTGGCTTTACCGCGGTATTCAGGAGTTGATGAACGTGAGCTCGGCGACGAGTTATCTGAACCGGGTGTGCGAGACCGGCTACGATCTGGTCCCATGCGACGAGCACTTGATATATATCCAACCTGAGAGTCATCATCCTTGTATTTGTCTCTTCCTCGTGAAACATTAGAGCTGAGAGGATTTGATCGTGTGATTGGTGAGGAGCTGGTAGATGAGAACGAGGTAGTACTTTTCTTATTCACAATATCGTTAACAATCTTCTTTCTGAGTTCGTTAACGCTATCACTTAATTCACGGCTGGAAGGGGGCACAAGCTCTTCGGGCAGAGATGTTGGGACATCGTACCCATTAATTTTGCGGTAAATAAGATGCATAGCAACAGCAAACTCATCTGCATTCAGCTTTCCTTGATTATTTGGGTCTGAGAGATTCCTGTCGACAGTTTAAATGAGGGGTTAGAGGTGAATATAACATTAGTATCAATTATTAGAAATTTTGCATACCATATTTGCATCAATACATTTTGAGGAAGGCCGGATTGCGAAAAGATCTCTTTGGCTTTCTCACCAGGCAGAAAGCCTTTCTTATCGCTATCCCATGCTTTAAAGATCTCTCTATATCGTTCTCGTTCTTCAGTTGTGACCGCCCACGGGATTTTAACCTTTCCGGCCAAGCTCTGGAAATCTTTTCTTCTATTAGCGATGTACATTCCTGTAGGCATAGGCATCATTCGACTTGTGAAATCCAAATTGTGAGCATTCATTCCAGTAGGCATAGGTACTTGCTGGTTTGCAGCCATGATTGGTGTTACACCCGTCATCATGGGTACCTGAAGACCAGTAGGTTGCATTTGCTGATAACCAGTAATTTGGGGCGGAACCATTCCAGACAAGTTACCGTTTCCTTGCATTCCTGTTAGCTGGCCATTGACTGGACTGACAGATCCAGTCATCATTGGCATTTGTTGCTGAGCTCCTGTCATCATGGGAGGTTGTATTTGTGCTGAAGTTGACTCTTTAGCTGTGTCTGTCGAATCCAAAGTAGCTACGGCAATTTGAACTTCTTCTGCAATGCTATCAGGAAGCGAATTAGGAACGGTCTGTCCAGAAATAGCCTTGGACGTCAGATACATGGCAATAGCGAATTCTGGGAAGCTTAGTTGGGGTGACGGGGTTACAGCAGAGAGATCCCTGTAACATTACAAGGGTCATTAAAAGATACTCAATATTCCCTTCAACAATATCCTGCTATGACTTACCAGACTTTGGCAAGTGTATCATCACTCAAACCACTTCGAGATAATACCTCTCGGGCAGTGGTAGCTGGAATCAGGTTAGAGTTGTGTAAGTATTACACTACAATTTTAATCTTATGCGGTGAGACATTCAATACCTGAAATAAATCGACTACCAGAACTCGAAGTTGCCTGTGCAAATAGCGATTCATACTTTGCTTGATCTTCTGTAGAAAGAAAACTTAAACGAACGCCTATATAAAGAAAGAAGACGAGAATTAGTTTGTCAAGCATCCACTTCACGTTCTCATCATAACATCACTTGGCTAAATGATAAGTGTGTTCAGTTGGGATCGTTGAATTTACACCGTAGACCCATAGAACCTCACATTTCCTTCGGAATTAAACATTGCATTCCCGTTGTTTAACTACATACTCTGTGATTGCCCAGGGTTCGATAGGCTTTGCATGAGGATTAAGTGGAGAACCGGAGAGGACTTCTTGACGCGGAGAAACAAAATCTCCAGCCAATTAGGCACATGACATCATCCATTAAGGTAATTTTTTCAGCAAACGGTGAATCACTTTGCCTCAATCATACTCCATGCTGAGGTTGACAGCTTCACACCGATGGCAGCTGGCCAAGCAGTACGCAAAACCACTTCCAGTGACACGATCCTACCGACATATTTCAAATATTCCTGCTCAAGTGCCACTGGCTGCCGTACAAGCAAGCATTGCAGATTTGAAGCACACTGACGAACGCTTACGAATGCTATTTGACAACAACAATATTTGGAACCAGGAACGAAAGGGAACTTCAAGCAATGGATTATTGGAGAAACTGAAAAGAAGTGGGAAAGCCACTACGTCGGTTGGCCTTTTCAATAATCCAAACTTTGCCACTGCAGCTGGATTCGAGCAAGCGGCCAATGATACAATAGAGCGCGCACAGTTGATTGTTGAACGAATATGCAGAGCACCAGAAAATGGAGAGAGTGAAATGAGAAAAGTCGTCAAGAATCTCGACCGACTTTCAGATACTCTATGCTGCGTTATCGATATGGCCGAATTCATCCGCAACGCCCATCCTGACAGAACGATTTTGGATGCTGCCAATAATGCGTATGGTACCTTGTGCTCATACATGAACACGCTAAATACTGATATTAGACTGCACAAGGTATGGAAGAAAAGGATTGATTTTTTTTTGTCATCAGGATTGAAGTGCTTGCTAACAAGTATAATAGGTTCTTAGCATGGTCATGAAGGACGAAAACCTCATTTCCCAGTTCACGCCAGACGAAATAATGACTGCTAAAGTATTTATGAGAGATTTCGAGAAGTCGGGCATTCATTTGCCTAATGAACAAAGATCCGAGTTTGTTGGGCTTTGCGATGAAATTATACAGCTTGGTCGGGTATTTGTTCAAAACAATCCAAGGTCCATCCGACAAATTAAGGTCGAGCCGTCACGACTATCTGGGCTCTCGCCAGCAACGGTCAAATCGCTGACACAATCCGACGGTTATGCCTACATTGGAACAGACTATACCGAAAGTCATGCTATTCTCAAATATGCAAAGGATGAGGACGTTCGCCGAGAAATGTATACAGGGATGAATTCAGCAACAGAAGAAAGTGTGATGGTTTTGGAAGCTTTGATGAGGCGAAGAGGAGAGCTAGGAGATCTAGTTGGCAAAGAATCGTATGGACATTTACAACTCCAGGATAAGATGGCTAAGACGCCAGGTAAGATATATCCAATTATGTTTCTTTACACTAGATAATCATAATAACGTTTTGAATTACAGAAAATGTTGACGCCTTTTTGAACACCCTTGTGAAACATCAACAACCTGCGGTTGATGCAGATGTTCAGCTATTGAGAGCAGCCAAAGCTAAAGTAACTGGATCAAAGTATCCGGTGGAGATAATGGCTTGGGATCGTGACTATTACATGAACATAATCTCAACATCCTATCAAGCAGTGCATCCCAGTCTACCGATTTCGCCATACTTCTCTGTTGGATCGGTCATGCAAGGATTATCTCGATTATTCAAGAATATGTATGGAATACACTTTGAACCAGATTCCATTAATCCTGGAGAGACATGGCATTCCCAAGTTCGCAAATTGAAAGTAGTGTGCGAAAATGAAGGCACCATCGGTACAATGTATTGTGATTTATTCGCCCGAAATGGGAAAGGAACAAATGCCGCACATTACACGGTACGAACGTCGCGTCGAGTGGATGATGACGATGCTATCAATGATCTGGCATATGCAGATCCGTCACAGCGGGATCGATTACATCATGCAATGTCAGGTACAGGTAGTGGAGCAAAAATTCGTGGCCGTGAAGGTCTATTTCAACTGCCAGTGATTGTTTTGACCTGCGATTTTCCAACTCCAAGATCCAATTCAATACCTACATTGCTCTCATTTTACGAGGTAGAGACCTTGTTTCATGAAATGGGTCACGCCATGCATTCTATGCTGGGAAGGACCGACTTTCATAATGTAGCCGGTACACGTTGTGCAACTGATTTTGTCGAGCTGCCATCTATTTTGATGGAACACTTTGTATCCGATCCGCAAGTATTATCACTTTTTGCAAATGACTACCGTACAAGAGAGCCACTCCCGTATGAATTAGTGAAGACATACTTGGACCACCGAAAACGATTCAACGGGATTGATACAAATTATCAAATTGTCATGGCACAACTTGATCAGCGATATCATTCCCCCCTGGCTCTTCAGAAAGGATTTTCCGTGTCCAAAATTTGGCACCAGCTTCAGGATGAAAATGGCGCCTTCCAAGGCGGAGAAAATTCAATGTGGCCAACACAATTTACTCACCTCTTTGGATACGGATCTGGATATTACAGTTATTTGTTCGATCGTACGCTAGCACGTAGAGTATGGCAAAGCTGTTTCGAAAAACACCCACTTGATCGCGAAAATGGAATGCGCTTCCGAGAACAGGTACTTCGCTGGGGTGGTGCTCGTGATCCTTGGGAATGTGTAGCTAGCGTATTGGACGAACGGGATGCTGCTACAATCATTAATGGTGACCAGAATGCTATGCGTCAAGTAGGTGACTGGGGCATCGATGTATAATTATTTAGAAGTCATACATAACCTGCACATAATACCATCTTACCCTCAAATAAATAACATAGACATTACAATTTTCTACAAAGACATTAAAAAAAAGAACAGACTTTAAGGATTTTCCACACCCTTCATTCATATTTATTACTAAATCCAAATCACTTATTTCGTTTCTTTGATGAAGATGACGCCGAACTGGTTGCTTTTCTCTTCACACCTGATTTGGATGCCGAAGACGTCTTTCCTTTTGCGGACAGTTCCTTTGTTTTAATATATTTATCTTTGGCAAGGTTGTCATCGTCATTATCGGCAGGTTGCTCTTCTTCGGAAACATCACCGCCGAAATCAGCCTCATCTTCGAAAATAGTTCCTTCTGGGTCATCCATAGGAACAGCAATGGCCTTTTTAATAGTTTGTCCTCCTGGTTGCAGCATAACAGGGTGACTAGTGCTGTTGTATCTATGTTTGATGTCAAAGTGTTAATACTGGGGGGGGGCTGCAATGTATCACATTTTTAAGCAATTGTCTTACTTTCTGGTAAAAGATGTCTTGATGCTGGTTGATAGTTGTGATTGAAGTGTCTTTTGACCTCTCAGAGGAAATTCTAGCTCTGCTATAGCGTCAACCAGATCTTTATCAAGAAAATATGAATCCATGATTTCAAAAGCAGTATCGTAGTCTTCCTGCACATGGGTTGGAGCAAAAAATTTCAGTTCTGCTCTTTGGCCACCTTAAGATCTTTCAATTCAACTTACTTCAAGTAATGCTGAAAAGATGAGATGGTTCAATACAGGTAAATAGTTCTGGCGCACTTCATATTTGTCACCAGATGACTTGGTGCGCATGTGGATTTGAAGTTCGCGTAATAAGCGTTTTCTCTTCTGCGCTTTCGAATTTTGTCCCAACCAACTATGATTATTGCCATTAGATAAACTTTTAGGAACAATTGTTATGTAAATCTGAATGACTTACGCCGGGAAATTGATACGATGAGCTCCTGAAAATTGACCTTTCATGAAATGGGCGGGCCGAACCATAGAAAACATGGAATGGACAGGCATAAGTGACCAATGTTGTGTCGATCTTATAGAAAGGTAAGTATGTATATGAACTTGTATTTCTGCTCAACCCTATTGCTATACTTACCCGTGAATCATTCCATCTACCATCGCTCCTTCGGACATGGCGTCAGCAGCATCAGCAATAGCCTCAATATATTTAAAGTCCATTTCGTTCTGATTTGATGCCATTTTTGCCTGCTCGGGCATCCATCGAACATAATTTTCCTAGCCCAATACAAATACCATGAGTCGTTTCGTAGAGAATCATAGTTTCGTATGCAGTCAATTATTGACAGCTATACTTACAAAAAACATAAGATGTGACAATGAATAGTCGTGAAAGTATATTTCACTCTTTTGCGCTAGCGTCATTTCTCGCGATCTGGCGGCCGAAAGCAGCATTCCAGGAATCTCAAAGAGATTGATTTGACTGTACTTCTCATTGGCCTTTCCGCTATTGATTCCATTTGATCAGTACAGCAGCCAGAGGCAGTATAAGGCTAGGTATATGGCACTTACACAGCTTTAGCTTGGTCGAAAGTCATACTTTTCTGAGCAAGGCGATACGTTGAAAGAATATTGATAATTTGCCGTATATCATTTCGAGTTGCTTCCACCAACTGATCTAAGGCGTTTGGTTCGATTGCCAGTTTTTCTCTACATGTATGTAAGTAAAATGCGTGGAAATGCAAAGTTTCACAATTTAAACACCAATTTACCTGAATGCTATTGTCAAGAATCGAGACCGAAGCTGAGCTGCTGGCGTTCTAGATCACAAACTTTATTAGCTTGCGTGTATCAATCGTAATGTCAAAAGTGATTTTACCAATCCTACCTCTTGAACTTGGCTTCGTAGCATACTCTCAGCAACGGCTCGATTTTTTTGGCTTTGATATCATTACAGATACACATGACAGGGATCTGAATGGAGGTGGCAAGGTCAAATTGGGACTGTTATTGTATAGATGTGTTGGTTGAAATCCTTACCTTTGATTTCTTTATCAATTTTGCCATTTCAGCGGCACCACCGCGATCACCGGCGGACATACCATCGACTTCATCCATAACTAAGACCACTTTTTTGCCATTGATCAATCGATCACCCTTCTGGTAATTGAGCAATGTTTAAAAACAGGTACGGTTTACGTATCCTGGTTGTTACGTCTGCTATACTTACTTGTTTGTCAGTAGCAAAGAACTCTGTCATTGTACGGTTGTCCATCATTTCAGAAACACTCTCCTGTGAACAAGATCATACCCCATCAGCCTAATTTGATCCATAATCAACCTCAAGCGTTATAACTTTGTACGAACCTCTAAAATTTTCTTGCTACGCACATCACTGGCATTGAATTCCAGTACCTCATAACCATTAGTTTTAGCAACGACATGGGCGGCTGTGGTTTTTCCAATTCCTGGCGGTCCACTGATCAGAATGGCAGAAAAATCATTAATATTTTCTTTGTTTCTAAATTTGAAGCCATTGCTGTAACTTGAATCCCTGTATGTCAACAATTCAAAGATATCATTAGATTCATAAAAGAGGTATACCTCTGCATCTACGGTAGATGACTAGGGAAACATGTAGGTGATCATACCAATCTTTGAGCCATGATGACATTCGTTTGACAAGCTCTTTGTTACCAAGAATTTCTTCGACTTTTTGCGGTTTGTATTTTTCCGTCCACAGTAAGGACGATTGCTCGGCGCTTGCACTACATATCAGGATGAGTAATAAGCTTACGGGTACCAATGAAGAATATTAAAAATCAAGAGGATGGGTCCGCTTACGGTATCTCTTCCTTGCTCTTGCCTTTTGCGGTGGATGTAGATGACTTCTCTATTGGTGGTATTTCAATTTCTTTAGCTTGAGATGTCTTGAGCAATTCGAAAAAGCCATCTTCATCAAGAATCTTGGTGCCAAGCTTTTCGGCTTTTTCAGTTTTGGATGGGCCCGCCTCTCTTCCTTTCAAAAAGTGGGTTGTCTTGCCGCTAACTGCAGTAGTAATCCGCCTAAGAAATATATTGTTAGAAAAGGATTCAATATGGGTAGAAAAACAACTTCAGTTTACCCTCCATATCTCTTGATAAGGTCTTCGGTTTCATTGCGAGTGATAGTCTCAAACTCTCCAGATACCACAAAGGTTAATCCCGAAAAACAGTTAGGCGCTGCCTGAGGTATCTCTCGTGTTCCGAGTTGTTGAGGTGGGAGTCGATTTTTAAGTTGCCATAGACTGAGATTTGCAAGAAAGCTACATGTGAGCTCTAAATGATTCTGAATCTGAATAATATCAAATTCTTGTACTTACGAAGGCTTCTTATTAGCGGTGTCATTTTCAGCACTTGCAGTTTTTGCAGCCTTTTCTTTCTTTACTTCAGTCTTCACTACTGATTTTTTCTCTTTGGGCTTCACATCCTCCTTAGGTTTATCATCTTCCACGTCTTCCTCTTCATCAATAGGCTCAAAATCATCATCAAAATCGTCGTCACTATCCACAACCTTTGCCTTGACTTTTTTCTTCATGTCGGTCTTGGATTTAGCAGATCCTGACTCTTTTGCCTTCACTGTAGCAGCCGATGATTTATGGGCTCTAGGTACTTTGTCGTTATGATCATCCTTTTTACTAACATTGTCAATTACTTCGACAACTTCCTTTATAGTTGTGCTCTAATATTGAAAATTCAGTAACATGCAACCGTGTTGGGACAGCAAATCAGCTGAATATGTACCTTGGTGGCAGGTTTGGTTGTTTTCTTCGTGGAAGCAAAATATTCAGACGGATCAACTTCGGCTTCTTCCTTTTTACTTTGTATCTTTGCTTTCTTTTTACTAATCGAATCAAATCGTTTAGCATCGCATTATTTGAATTATACATGTATATAAACCGGTGTCTTACGCGATTTTGTCTTCCGAAGAGTTTGATTTGGATGGCTCGACAAGAACAACGTCGTCCTCATCGTCATCGGAATCAATAACAGTACGTTTCTTTCTATTTTTCACAGAGCGGGTATTTTCTTGGCTGCTGCATGATGGTCGCGAGAATGAGCATAGGTCTATTTTGCGCCACTGCCGTAGTCACACTTCGTTGCTAGTTGCCTTGAACACTTACGAATTATTATCACTGTCTTCCACTACTACGGAATAACACTTTGTCATGAGCCATTTCATTTACTCCTCACATGCATAGTTTCGACATCTTACCCTTTGATTGTGGTCGAATTCGCTTTGCTGTCGTTTTGGCGGGCTGTTCGTTCTGAGTGTGACCATCGAAGATTTCGAGACTGTGTAAGTATATTGAATGCACATTTCAAATTCGGTAGCGTACGACCGAGCGGAATCATTACCTTGGAAGAAGAAGACGATGTGGCCCCACCAGATTTTGAAAAGTACTTGGTGATGTCCATTTAACGCTTCACTGACGGTGCAACCCGTGTCCGCGTCCAACAATTTTTCAAAATGCTCACCATGAACGCGTGTGACTGGCAACTGTTCTGATCGCGAAACCACGGCCATGCTTTAACTCTATTCAATTGAATTCATAGGCTTCCATAACACATCATCATTGCTGAAAGTTATTCGAGTAGTATATATTTATTTTCAATACCAGTGTAAGTCCTGCTGGCGATTACAATGAATTATTGATGTTATTTTGCAAAAAATAAAGAAGATGCAAGGAATAACATGTTTAACTATTGCTTTCTAATTTCCGCAGAAACCTGCTGCACGGTTTCTAGATAGACTTTGAGAGATTCTGGGTTGACAGTTGGAAGAATACCATGACCGAGATTAGCAATATATTTTGCATCCTTTCCAAAATCCTTTACCATTTTAGTAGCGATTTCTTTAATGGCATCGTCTGGACCATACAATGCAGTTGGGTCCATGTTGCCTTGCAAGCACACACGATCTTTCGTAACACTTCGGGCATACTTGGGGTCAACTGTCCAGTCAAGGGACACAACGTCGTAACCGACAGATGAGAGGTCCTCCAAAGCATACCAAGAGCCTTTTGCGAAAATAGTCATAGGAACAATATCATATCCGGCGATATCAAGCTGCTCCTTGACCCGGGAAGCAATTTGGGCAATATATGGAAGAGAGAATTGCTTAAAGTCATCGGGACCAAGTTCACCACCCCAAGATTCAAATACTTGAAGCATCTGTATGATTAATCATATGTTAGATGGCGACTAATGACAGAGTATAGACAATTCGATATTTCACATACCTGAGCACCAGCCTTGACTTGTCCTACTAGGAAAGTAACAGACACATCCGTAATTCTTTGAAGCAGGCGGTGGGATTCCTCAGGATATTTCCAAAGCCAGCTCTTTGCTTTTGCCAAGGTTTTGCTACCGCCACCTTCAATCATATAAGCCATCAAGGTCCATGGAGCGCCAACGAAACCCAACAATGGCACACGTCCTTCCAATTTCATTCTGGTCAAAGTGATTGCCTCGTAAACATATCCAAGCTCCTTGGCAACATCGATCTTTTCGTGTAGTCGTGAGATATCTGCTGGAGTGTCGAGTGGAGCTGTGAACACAGGACCTCTACCATCGACCATCTTTACTTCCAGCCCGAGAGCTTGTGGGATGACAAGGATATCGGAAAAGATGATAGAGGCATCAAGAAGAGGTCCGTAACGATCGATGGGTTGGAGAGTAAGAGCGCAAGCTAATTCAGGAGTACGGCAAATTTCAAAGAAACCGTGGTCTTTGCGAATCTCGTGAAATTCTGGAAATGAAAGGACATTGGTCAGTTGTTTGTCATCCTACATGGATTAAACAAGAGAGGAATTCATACCAGGCAAATAACGGCCAGCCTGTCTCATGATCCATATAGGTGTTCGCTCGACCTGTTCGCCTGAACGCAGATAGAAGATTTACCAGTTAGATATTGGATACTGAATCAAATGTAATGTCTGTATGACGATGACATACCTCTCGCTGCACGCAGCAGCAGGTCATTTTTGAGAGGTGGAAATTGGTGACCCATGTTATGTTAGCAAGGAGTTTTGAGCCGGAAACAATAATACTACTTGAAGGGTAAATTTTATGCGTAAAAATTGCACAGCCGCTTTTCGTCCTCGTGTGGATCGGATCGTGGTGTTCAAAAAAAAACCTTGCCCTTGACGTTTATACATACCATTTGCTTTGTCATTGTATGCGTTGTATTTCCTCCCCAAATTCATTAATACCAAAGTAATAAATATGAATTGGACTGGAAGCATCAATACCAACGTAAGGTTTAGGAAAACCAAGGACAAACAAGCTCAAAAGAGTTCTTTCTTCGCCAGCTTCTCAGTAAATATAAATCTTGACAGCTGTCGCTTTTAGTCCATACTAAAGAATCGTATAAATTATAGTGAGAGCTCAAAGAGCATATAAAGAACCCAATTCAGAAATGACAACCAATGGTACGCTGGAAAGAGCGGTTCAATTGACAAGATCTAGTTAGAGAAGCATCAAAAATCCCTCTAAATACAAGAAGCTTGATCAACGAGTCTCAGATTATCAAAAATCTGCACTGCTGCAAAAATGCCAGGAAATCAATAATAAGGCAAACAGTTTTGAAAAGTCTGTAATGGTGGATAAGTTTCTTTCGGAAGCTTCAAAACTCTGTGGCTGTTCATTCAATGACACTTCCGACGGTGAACGACAGTCTAGTTTTAACACTCCGTTTGATCCATTATTTGATTTCCAAACCACCACCAGTAGTACTTCACTATCAGGTAATAGAAGGTCATGAACAAGTTCCTGCTAACAATACAGCTAAATATGCTGTGTTTCATTATCTATTGCTGTAGGATTTGTATCCCAAGTCCGAGCTCCACAAGACTTCTCAGCCAACTCCAATCAGCAGGATGTGAGCGATCACGGACTTAGTATATATTGCAATATATCTAGACTGAATATTTATTTCATGTCAGCATGATATAGAAAATGAACCGTATTTACCTTCTCAAAGTGAGTAGGTGGGAATTCTTATACGAACAACCAGTGATAGCAAGCTCCATAATCATTTTATTGTTGGCAGATCACCACCTTCGTTTTGATGAGTTATTTCATTAGATATTCTCTCGAAAGCTGTATTGCTTCAGATGACGATAATCATTCGCGAGCAAGTTTACTTCCAACATTCGGTCCGACCAATTGGCAGCAATGGAAGTATAGCAGGCAGACACAAAATGACCATGCAACAGATACAAAAAATGAGTTGTCGTCCATCGAAACATTCGAAAGCTCACAAAAATTTCCAGTCAGCTTAAGCGTTTCTAGCCTCGATGAAAGTGCTCTGTTTTGTATACCGTAATGTAGTGGTGTACTTAAAATGGCACATGCAACGTTGCATATTGAACAATAAACTTGGCAAGTTTGATATCGCAAATCATTCTACCTGATAATGCTAATAAAATATTGCGGCACCGCGCTCAAACGGCTGATCAAGATTATCAATGACCTTTACTCGATTAGTGTACAAGATTTACAATGAGAGTATGTCATCCTTGGAAGACTACCTTGGCTATTCCTCATCCTCTTGGAAGCGGTACCTGTTCTACTAAAATGATGGAACACAGTGTACTGTACAAAATTTTGGAGATTAAGGTAAGGTAAGACATCATATATCAAATATGCCTTGATTTCGAATAGCCTTTTTTTTTTTAATCAAGTTCATGTTGATGTGCCCTGAACGATTTTAATTTTTTATTCACCCATAGATTTAATATCGTACATGTATACACTAACGAATCACAACATTTTCCCGTCGCCTTTGGCCGAAAAGACTGTTGGTCTCAATGGCAGGGCATTCCCAGAGACCTAAACCCGTCTGAAATGAGCCAAAATGAGCAGGGTGAACAGTTATTGAACGACATCTTCAACCAACTAACAGACGTCTTTCAACATGACCAAGATGAACTTAGGGCTTGTGGTCTTCAACTGCGAAAGCGCTTTCCAGATGAGAAACGACCATGCTAGAACTAGTTGTCGTAATTCTGCTGAACTGTGAGCCATGCCACCTTCTGAAGTCTCTCAATACAAAACCAATGAAAAAGTCTCGAAAATGGTAGTGGAATATGTGTCTGAGATTATGAAAATAAACACTCGGCTGCTCTGAAAGTTGATGAATGCTAGATTCCCTGGTTTTGGATTATAAGTATGACGCTTGTATGTGAGAACGACTTCAGCTCCAATGTACACATCAGTCCGCCGTTTGTGGGCTTAGGCACTTCTGGCATGAGGATTTATATTCGTGAGGTAAAGGATCACAATGTCGCATTGAAGGTATTGCCTATCTATGTTTTTCATACTCCTAGTAGTTGCGGATTGTTTTAACCGCTGTACAAGAAGATGGCATATTAAATTCATTTCATATCAATGTAGAAGGGGTGGGAGACATGAGAGATAGTATTCTAAGAGAGAATGTGAGCAAGAGAAGAGAGAATGACGCACCCGAGAGTGCGCTCCTCTGACTGAAATTTTTTGTCACCGATTATGAGTTTACACAGTGGGGTCAGATGGACACAAATTCTACAGAAATAATTGATAGTGCGGCAAGCATCACAGATGAATTGACTTCATTGGACACGAGCGAAAACGCACAGATTGATTCCAGTCAGCTCCAGTGAATCTAACCTTTTTTTTGGATACATTGTTATGACAAGCTCGAAACCGTCACATGTAACAAGAGTAGCCAGATTGACTCTCCAATGATCTCGTTTGTATGGTGTACTAAAAACAATGCGGATTCGGCGCTCAAGCATCGATTAAAAGCCTACTAATTGTGTTACTTTGCGTTATATTATCCTCAATATATTGGCCCAATATCAGCCAATGTATTATAATTAGAGCTTAAAGCTGTATGCCTCGGTTACCCTGAACAAGACTATCCGTTCATGATATCCGGAATCTTAACTATTAGTCAGCAGATCTTTTATGTTACATTAAGAATCAATATATGCACCACTATAAGTCATTAAGAAGTTAAAACATGTTCTGTTTGGAACGCGAACAGACGATTTAGACAACAGAGAGTCTGGAGATATCAGTTACACAGGATTCCAAATATTTACGCCAACCTACTGACTCTCTTGACTCGCCGTAAGCAGTAGGAACGGGCCATACCATCACTTTAAAGGGCGAGTGACCTCCATCTCGGTAAATATATTGTACGATTGGTGTATTTCCATGAGCAAACCTAGACTGACCTAACTCCTTCCTATTATCACATTATGCTTAGTTCGAGAAATCAGGCAAAAGAACAAGCGGCACCCGGTCAGAAATGTATGAAAGGTTTATGCAATATTAAATGCATATAAGCAAAAATTTAAAGTCAAGCTCATGAAAATATGTTCTATCGTCGTAATGGATTGCCATGTGTTCATACATGACTAGCCAGACGTCATTGACATAATAATTCATTATTATTTCTTGCAGTAAATAATAACGGAATTTGGCGTGTAGAATCGTATACATCATCATGATACCAATAATGGTAATGTTTGTTTGGAATGTGGAAGAGGTTCGCAGGCAGTTCAGAGCTGAGGCGCAGACATGACGACTCTTTAGGCAAGGCAGGGCCCAAAAAAATACACTTGATATGTGGTGATGCTGAGCAAAAAATAAAAACATCAATTAACACACTAATAAAAAAATAATATATCTCAACAGATATCAGCAGAGCAAAGAGTTCATTATCCTCTTTAAGTCTTTTACCTCGACTATTTCCTTTCTTTCTTGGTTTTACATTTATCATAGCATAATCAGTTTCAGATTTACAAATTCGGTGGGGAAAATCTCAGCATACCTTTGAATCCAAGCAACATGGGCAACTCCTACTCAGGTGCGACTAAATTTTTCTGTTAATATAGTGTTATATACTCGTTACAACTTAATCTAATGGAAATGCATCCTACAATAACAGATATGTATGGCTACCCAGATGTATATGGACAATGGAGTCCTTCTCGGAGAGGCTATTTGCAACATTTTCATACTGGAACTCCTTTGCCACCACCTTATGGACAGCCAGCATTGTTTGACACAGGGTATTACGACACACCATACTATATGGACTACAATACTATTCCTTCGCCGTATCCTGGGGCATTGTACAATGATCCATACATTCCGCAACACTGGGGACATGGTCATTACCGCCGACCTTATTATCACGGAGGGATTCTCAGCTCCTTATTTGGATATCCGGGAAGACGTAGTCGGTCTTCCCTTTACACTAAACTGAATCGTGAACAACTGCAAGAAGAACAACTTCGACAGTTAAGAAGAAAATCTGATAGCAAAGCTTATAAATACAGTGGAAGAAGTAGCAGTAGTCAGCGTCGCCATAGTCATGATGATAATAAGAATCGATGATTTATATAAAATAAAAAAATTTATGTTTTTGGTTCTAAAGATTTTCGCCTGGGTTCTTCGTTCAGTCGGATTCCAAAATTGGACCAAGATTCGTTTCTAAAAAAAAATTTTAAACCACTGGGCAGGCACCGGTTCGTTCATCATCTTACACCAACAATCCGATGTCGAGTTTACCATTCTCTACAAGGTCATCACAACCTTCTAATCAGTTGATGGAATCGGGCATGGTCTGGCTCACGCTCTACTTCATTCTCAACTTGGCATTGACTTTATACAACAAGATTATTTTGTCACTCTTTCATTTCCCATTTCCTTGGACCTTAACCGCAATCCATACGCTATGTGGAGCCATTGGCTCCTATTGTTTTTGGACCTGGGGAATCTTCACTCCAGCTAAACTTGGTGAACGGGAAAATATGGTTATGCTCATGTTTTCGGTCCTCTATACTATTAATATTGCCATCAGTAACGTATCCCTGTAAGTATGGACGATCCTTTATTATCTCGAAAAATAGATAATATTTGGGTTTCGGGGCGGAGACCAATTGCTTAGGTAGAACCCAGAAATTATTAAACGGTGACACTGACTATCCTTCTTGTTTTTCGAAAATCATAGAAACTTGGTGACAGTACCCGTAAGTAGATGTAAACTTTTTACAAAAGGAGACGGAACGATACAGCAATAACAGCAACATCAGCCTCCACTAAATTCCGTATTCATCCCCCCACTCACATCGTTTTTATCCTCCTGAACAGTTTCACCAAGTAGTTCGAGCTATGACTCCGGTATTCACTATCATCTTGTCCGTCTTTTTCCTGCAAAAGTCTTACTCTGGAATGACCTACCTATCACTTCTTCCAGTAAGTTGATTCATTAACTTTCGATTGTTATTGGTTTGAGGATCCTTCAATGTTAACTTGGCGCCATTATTTATAGGTTGTGGCTGGTGTTGCTTTTGCAACGTTTGGCGATTATGATTATACTGCTATCGGCTTCTTTTTAACTGTTCTTGGTACTGTTCTTGCTGCTGTTAAGACTGTTGTCACCAATCGTGTTCAAGTTGGTCGCCTGAAGCTCCATCCTCTCGACCTACTGTTGCGTATGTCACCCTTGGCTTTTATTCAAACCCTGATCTACTCCTATGCCACTGGAGAAATGGCTCAAGTTCAAGCTTTTGTGAGCACCAGCTTTTCTTGGAAGTTGTTTTTTGCTCTTGTCGCAAACGGTGTCATTGCCTTCTTCTTGAACGTTGTTTCCTTCACTGCTAACAAGAAAACTAGTGCCTTGACCATGACCGTTGCTGGTAATGTGAAGCAAGTCCTCTCCATCATCCTCGCCGTCATTATTTTCAAGCTTAATATTACCCTAACCAACGCTGCTGGAATTTTATTGACATTAATCGGTGGTGTCTGGTATACGTAAGTGACAAATACTGATTATGCTTAGTGTGAGTTCGTGAACGCCATAACTAATTGTGTTATCAGTAATGTTGAAATGGCAGAAAAGGCCAAGCGGGAAAAGTCTTCGCTATCCAACGACTCATTGTTGGGTACATCCGTCTCACCTGACGAGATGGTCAGCATCAAGACGCAGCGATAAAGTGTTGATGACTATTATGCACATTGTTTTTTATCAGTCTGTCACAGCACCACTGCGACCCCAAATCCAACCCAATTCTAACATAACCATGTCCTTTAGCTTTTTTTTTCTTTAGTTGCTCTTGTTTTCCTCTTAATGCCCATATCACTTTCACCCTTCCTACTTTTTTCGTGTATTCATAGCATTATACCATAGCTCATAGAGGGCACATGAAGTTTCCCACCTTTTTCTTTCTTTGAGAATTGCTATTGTCTTTTTTCCTCCGTTCAAACAGACAAAAACTGCCCAGCTTCAATATAGAGAAAATCTTATCCTTATCTCCGGATTGTTCTGCAAATTGTTACATATGAATTAAGTGTATTTCCATCACTGGTCTTTTGACTACCTGTCATGCAGTACAAGCAATGGTACTCTGAGCAGAATAAAGACATGGGACAGCGTAAGGAAAAGAAATCATGTTAATGGAAAAGGCAATTAATGAATAAACTTTGATACGGGTTTGTTGTGATCGGTTATGGAAGAAATGATAAGGTATGTCAAAGTGGATGAAGACAAAAACATTTAAAAAAGAAAAAGAAAAAGAAAACAACTAATTGAAGCTTCGGCCAGCATACATAGCCTCAATTTCATTGCTGAACCTCTTCTTGGCAATTTCACGCTTGAGTTTGAAAGTGGGAGTCAAGAGATCATTTTCAACAGTGAACTCATCATCAGTCAAGTAAATCTTTTTGACTTGTTCAAATCCCTTGAGGCCATTCTGCTTGCCATATGCTCCCATAGCGGTCAAAACTTCCTTGTTCACTGACGCATCAGCACATAGCTCTTTGAAAGACTTGTTGGACAAATCTGGCTTGTTTTTAGCCCATTTGAGAAGCTCGTCCTTGTCAGGATGGATGATACCAACTAATGTAGATTGCAAAGAGTCACCATAAACGAAAGCTTGAGCGACCAGCTCGTGCTTCTGGTAAACACCTTCGATCTTTTCAGGTGCAATATATTCACCCTGATGATATTGGATAATGAGTTAACGTCTACAAAATTATCGATGGGGATGGACAAATGGGACAATTCGTACCTGAGATAGCTTGAAGATGTTCTTCAAACGATCGATAATAGCAAGACGGCCACACTGGTCAAAAAGACCAATATCACCAGTATGCAACCAATTATCTGAGTCAATAGTTTCTGCAGTCTTCTCAGGGTTCTTGTAGTACTCCCTCATGACAGAATTACCGCGAATACAAATCTAGAAAATTCTCGAGTGTCAAATGAAAAATTACCAGTATAGTCAACATAAGATATTGGATCTCAAATATCTTACCTCTCCGCGAGGGAAGGGCTTGTCCTTGGAGGTATACTCCATATCCGGTACATCAACTAGCTTAATTTCAGAGCATGGGAAGGGAATACCGACGATACCAGTAGTATTATCTTTGCTTACAGTCTAAAGGAATTTAGTGAGTCACTATGTCATATGACTTCCAACTCTTTGCAAAAGATCCTAGCCCTACCAAACAACTGCCGCAGAAATTCTCAGTCTGACCGTATCCTTCGTAGACATCTGCAGAGAAACAAATTCTCATGAAGTCCATGACATCAGGAGACACAGGGGCACTACCGCTTAAAATGAAACGAATTCGTCCACCGAGGCGCTGGCGTATCTAAAATGTGGGAAATGACGTTTAGGAACACAGTTAGAGGTATCTAGTGCTTGCAAAATACATACGGTGCCAAAAACAAGACGATCCCACAACCAGTGCTTCGTAGTGGTCTTGAGGTTGGCCTTCTTGGCTTCGTAGGCCATGAAGAACAATGCAGCGGCAACACCACCCTTATCCTTAACGCCAGACAAGACTCTGTCATAAATACGGTTGAATAGACGAGGCACAGAGCAGAATACTGTTGGCTTCAACACAACGATATCATCCAAGAGTTTGGCGGTATCACCCTAATAAAAAATGTCAGTAAAACATGCACCAAATGACCATATCCATTACTCAGTATACTATACCTGATAATATCCAATTGAGGCACCATGGTACACAAATAGACCTTGAGCAGCTCTCTCGAAAACGTGGGCCAAAGGCAAGTAGGAAATGTAACAATCAGTCTGATCAACGTTTGCAAAAGTATCAGCTTGACCAACTGCAACAATACTATAGATACTAGCAACAGATTGACCCTGAGTGAGAACAGCACCCTTTGGAGCACCTGTGGTACCACTATGGATGGGATTGAAATGCAATAACAGATAAAGAAAGGTCAGTTACGAGATACTTTAATTACAGCAACTTCCCAGTCCTAAAATGTACCTGGTGTAACAAATGGTAGCAATGTCTTGGGGAGATGGTAAATCGTTCTCCTCTGGAGCATCCTTACCACGCTCTTCAATTTCAATAAAACTGTGAAGTTCAATACCGGCAGCTTTAGCTGCGTCGCGGTCTTTTCCAATGTCATATTCATCCATTACAATGATATGCTGGATAGAAGGAAGAATGTTCTTCAGGCTGATCAGGCGCTTGACTTTATCGGATGTAGCTACGATGAACCTCATTTCGGTCTGGTTAACAATATATTCAATGGCTTCTTCACCAAGGGTATCGTAAAGGGCAACAATGATGAACGCTTTACGATAACAGGCTTGTTCAGTCATGGTCTTTCAAAGAATAGAAAGATTGTTTAATACAGGTTAATTTCGAAGGTCATAGCTGTAAACACACTCACCCATTCAGGACGGTTGACACCATAAACGCCGACTGATTCCTGACGGCCGAGGCCTAATGTTTGCAATCCCTTGGCATAATTCTCGATTCGGCGCTTCACCTCATTGGAAGATTGCCAAACATATTCGCCGGCTTGCCCATCCACTATTTTACGGACACCCAAGAAGTCGCTATCTGAGAGTTACGAGTACATTATAGTTCATAAAATATTGTATGACATGGAGTATTCTTTTAAACAATTGTTGTAAATTACCTCCAGCAAGCTCATTACCGTGGCAGAACACGTCCCACATTGTGGACACTCCGTTGGGATGGGACACTAGGGCATCAGCGAACTTGAAGTGTCGCCTTGGGATGGTTTCCCCGTCCTTCTGGATTGCGCCAGGAGAGGGAACGGTATATTGTATTGGAGTTGACATTAATACGAATAAAGAGAAGAGTAGTGCAAGCCTTACTGGGGTTGAGGTAATTTTTTATTCCATAGTCAGAATTGCGGGGCTAACAAAATCTCACTACCACAAGACAAACCGACTCGGTACCTAAATTTTTTCCCCAAAATTTTCTTCTGGCGCACTCTCACACCCTATCTCGCGAGATATTCACTCGACCACCATTTAACTCTGTCTTCAGACCGATTTCTTCTAATACTGGATGTGGTACAGTTCCTTGTGGGCTCAACTGCTCTACAACGGCTTGATTTTCTAGGTTGTTTTCAAGAAGGTTACGCATGGCAAGAATAGCATGCTCTTTTACGTCTATTGGGAAAAAAGAATTTCGAGTCCGTCAGCCAGTCTCCTCAATGAGACACGAACGCTACGCCAACAATTGTATGCATGTTGGCTTTCTCTTACATGGATTGGCATCATCGATATTGCACTGACTGAGAACAAGGCCAATGCCTCCAAGTTCTCGGACCTATGCCACATTGGGGTAATATCGTCAGTTTGAAAATAAAAACTATGTTTGTACAATAACCATGAATAAGCATTTTCACCCTTGTGGAGCTTACCTCGTCTTGCATGCGTCGATCATGATATGCCAAAGCGCTAGTTAATCGTACAATATCTCTTTTGATATACATAAATCCGACGCTGCCTTTGCTTGTATCTGTATCGCTTACAATATCTCCCATTGACTTAGTGATGCGTGGGATCTTACGTTCAGCTTGTGCCAACAAATCTATATTTGTATTTGTCAGTGGGGTGTGGTAACCTTACTTTCGCATGATGGTGTCACGACCAGTCGAAAATTTCCCTGGTCCATTTCACTTACCCAAACAGGTTTTGAGACAACCACTGCTGATTAGAACATTTTTGAGTTCCCCACTACACCGGCAGTCGACCGTCATAGTACCAATCGTTTGCAGCATTAGAATGACTCCAGTATATGCATTGGCTGTATCCTCAACCATCATCCGCACGTTGCCTTGATCGTCACTCGATGCGCCTGACTCGGTCATGTTCTTCTCCACATCAGTGTCACCTGATCCTAGAGCTGACGTCGAGACATTGGGGAGCTTTCGCAAGACTTCCACGGCTTGAGCACATGTATCTCGCAGCGTCGTGATCAATAAGCTCTCATCTGACTCATTGAGGCTTATGTGAGACTGCTGTCGATGTATAGCAGAATCGTATAATTTGAGTAAAATGGTCTGGTTACTGGAGAGCGCCACTCTATACGCAAAATAATTAATTTGTGGGGTATGCCAGGGGACAATTGTTCGTTAGCTTTTGATCATTTACCCTTCTTTTGAGTCAAAGTACTTGAATACTTTGGAGAACAAACCGGTCTCTACGATTTGTTCAAATATAGCAAATCTATAATTGAGATGGCATTAGACTGATGTGCTGAATCCTGCCCGAAACAGCTGTCTGTGCTCAACTTACATTAATTCAAAATTTTGCGTATTTTGATCATCAAGCACGAGTTCCGCATTCTTTAATAGACAGTTAAGAATCACTTTTCCTGTTTGGGATTCTACCAACATACGACTATATAGTAGATTGCTTGGGTGAATACCACGTGTACGTTATCTTAAGAGAAGTGGGGTAGTATACAGATGGTCAGCTTTACCTTCTTCCATTATCGTTCTTTATGCAATTGAAGATTAACACGAGAGTGCTCATAAGGGTGATATCATCGCTTTTTGAAAGCATCCTCCTGATATTTTAAAAACAGAAATAGTGAGAAGTGTATTTTCTTCAACAAATCATAACTATATCAGATTAAAAAGAAGACAATCTACGTACGCAAATAAGGCAGAATAGCCAACATCGTTCATCCAAACTGTCCATAATATGTTTTGTTGCTTTGGATTGCCAGTAATCATGTTGCATAATGCTTGCACACCCATCCTAGTTAGTGGTCGATCTATTCAATCTTTCGGGTTAGACCTTGGTGTGAATAGACAACAACACTTTTGTTGAAACCGATTGCTTACTCTCTGGCATATTCTCCAAAAGACACCATGCCAATAAATTCTCAACATGGTTCGAAATACCGCTGGCACTATCAATAGCAGGTAAATGGTTTGAACTTTGTAGAGCCGCCATAGTCAATGATACAAAATCTCTTTCTTACCCGGCAGTAGCTTGATTATTGGGATCGTTTGCAACGATATTTCGGACCAATCGAAGATTATTAACTAATAATACTCGTATTTCATCGTCGTCTTGGTCCTGTGCTAACTCGTCTCTAACGGTGTCTATACATTGGCAGGTGTGTTGCCAGAATGGGGTATATGAGCCAAGTTCGGAACGAAGCCCTGGATCTCTAATGACTTGAGTAGCGCATTTTTCTAAACATTCGCTAAATAGCGGGACGGAAGCGTTGGACCGATCGGTCAAGAATTGCTGCTGTAATTCTAATGTGAGCGATTTGATCGAAGTCATTGCGATCACAAACCGTTGCTGTAACACTCGAGTTACAATTCAGTGTCCAAAAAAAAAATCTGTGACGGGACTTTCTTGATGGATTTCTTCCGCAAACCCCTTCAGTGTGGGCAAACACAGACAACTCTATACCCCCGTATCAGTTCAGCTGAAGCTGTTTTTATTATAGGAATATAAATTACAAGAGGATTGACGCTATTAACATGAGTAATGCAAAATGAACCGCAATATAAAGATTGCCACCAGAAGCAGCCGTAGATGTATAGTTGATGCCCGCTGATTGAAGATATGCAGTTCCACAAGTTTCGTTGACGACAGTTAAGGCTTGTTGCCATACCGAATTTATGGGCTCAGATTGTACAGTTGAATAGTTGGAATACAAAGATAAGATCTTTGCATTGCAATTATTGCACTGAAACTTCAATTGAGTATAGGTAGAATTGGGCAAGACACTGCCCTCTGGTAAGTAATAAATCGAGGTACCTTGACTCATATCTGTAGAATATCGATATGCATGAGTAAATCTAAATGTATCGGAATGGAGGGCTTCTCGGCAAACTTTCCCAAAAGCAAACTCAAAGTAATATAAAATTTGCCTGTAATAATGATTTACTTACTGAGAGCTTGAACGTAGCAATATTCACCAGTTGTATCCTGAAGACATCCCGCACTTTGCATTGGTTGATAACTCTCGAAATCATAAAGGGTAGCTACTGCAATGGTATTATTGCTCTGAATATCGGTACCGCAATTTTTAGAGTCAACCATTTGCGTAGCATATTGTTGCATTAAAGAGACACACTGATCAGAGGTGGTAGCACATAAAGCTTGAAGGACAGGAGTTAAGGCTGTGTTGTTTCTCGAAATTTGGTTGAATTGATTGCTTTTGGTTAGCAAAAATCCGAAGGATGGACATGCTTGGAAGGAAGCACTACTGAGAAAAGCGCTGAAAAAAGCATTGCACGATGAAGTTAGCCCATAGTTGTATCCGGTATCAAATGGGGTTGGTAAGGTAACATTTGCAAGCGCCGCTGATATCAACAAATTCCAGTATATAAACACATAGGCGTTGGACTGTCGCATAGGTGGAGCCAAGTGATGGCGAATGAGTATTAAAGGATTGAAAAACAAAAGTGTTAATAGGAAGGAAGGAAGGAAGGAAGGGCAAAGATTCTAGGCAATTTTTTTTTATATAAATGTTTTTATTTTTGGCCACCGGCTCGTGCCAGATTACCTCAATACTTGTTCGCCGACTGTAGCTCGCTGTGGCGCCGGAACAGGACGTGGACTCGGCGAGAAAGAAGTAGTAGAGTGGCGCTGTTATCCTATTTCCACCGGTGTGCGAGCGAATGTTGCGGTGTCCATGAATTTTTGATTGGGACTTACTTTTGATATGGCCAGCACGGAATCAGGCAATTCGAAAAATCCTGCTGTTCCACAAAACTTTTATATAGCATCTGAATAGTGGCGATCCAAAATTTGCTTCCCTTGGCATCAAGAAGAAGGCAGACTGATGTATATATACTGTAATAGAGGACTGTAAGATGTGAGCTACCTTCTTCTCAGTCGATAACAAGGCTAGTTTCATCGAATAGTACGATGGTAAACCACCGATATTTATTGAAACCACTTGTGAATGCAGCTTTGTAACTTGTCCATGTGGCACTCGGTTACTGTGCGACTATGGTGAACGGAAATCATACATTTGCCATTTGTACTGCCAAACGTATGAAAAACATCGTCGCATACCATAACAGTGAACGAATGTTGTCTGTGGTTCACGGAAATATGGTCATTGCATGATCCAATTATAATAATACACTTGTTTTCATTATATAATAAAACGTACACTATATACTAAATGTTGCCAAACAGAACTTTGAGTAAATCATCAATCCCGTCCAAAATATAAAAGTTTACTGAATGATTTGGCAAAAACTGTGACGGACGATAATTATATCTAAATAGCCGGCTATGACAAATTTTACGTTGTAGATGCTATATTAATAGTTTAAACTATTTATGTGTGAACGCAGAGATTGTTCAAAGTTGATCAATATTCCGACAATCTGAACCTTTCACTTGGGTCCAGGTTTGCCACCAGAACGTAGCGAGGCCCAAAAAAAGGGAATAAATCACGTGATTTTAGCCAGTGAAATCGGAACGTCCAATCAGAATGGGCTTGTGCAAAATTTTCTAACAAAAATCTTACCCGCCACCCAAGTGTTTTTCTCCCTCTTTCTTTCCTCCACCGTTTCGGAAACAGAATCACATAGTCAACATGTCTCACGAAACCGTTTGGTTCTCCCGCCCTCGCAAGTACGGAAAGGGTTCTCGCCAGTGGTGAGTGAATCTTTCAACATTTATGAGCAGATTGTAGATGAATTTGAATAGATTGCCATTCGGGTGGCTTGGCTCAGCTTAAGTCAATGAGTGCATCAAGCATCAATTGCAATCTCGTTTGCTGCTGCTAGTTACACCTATGTTACGAAGCAAGTGCAAGTGTCCGAGTACGTTCATGGCCGTCGATCTACCTAGACATAAGCCGTCCATTGGCATGGTAGACGACTTTGCCGTCAGGAAAGGCATTCTGACACAAATGGCAACCTGAAAGAAAAAACTCACCTGTGCCTGATTTACAATGCTAAATTTTTTCTCTTTACTCCTTAGCCGCGTTTGCGCTCACCAGGCCGGTCTTATCCGCAAGTACAACCTCAACATCTGCCGTCAGTGCTTCCGCGAGTACGCCAACGATATTGGCTTCCACAAGGTATGTGTATATTCATGTACGACTATCTAATTCCTTTGCATCATACTGACATGAATTGCTTCGTTTTCTTCTTACCAATAGCTCCGTTAAGACGTTGATTGGCTGTGAAAGAAGCTCATTTTGATCAGCTTATTAAATCCATGTTTCTGAGGAACAGTAAAATGAAATACATTTTTTTCATTTCTCTCTGATGGTTTCTGTGGCTATTGCTTGTTCAAATTGCAGCCTTCCACAAAATCAATTTTAAAACAATAAAACATTTTGTCAAAGCTACGCACTGTGATGTACCCAGTTGAAGACTGCTTGCTCTACTGTTACTTAAAGCTTACGCCATATTCCAGATCAAGAAGGTCAGCACAGAAATGCAATATTAATAGCAGGCTGTGCAATACTGCAAATAAAAAAAATTTGTGTACCTTGCTTTTGCTTGCACAAAGTTTCCGTTGCCTACAATCTTTCTTTTCTTTCATTCCTTTCTCATTCATCTCTTTTATCGTTAATTCACTTTAAGGAAATAGCTACTTTTTGATAACTGTTTCAATAGTGACATCTCATCTTCGCCCAACATTAACGGACATTACGACGATAAAACGCTGCTGTTTTCCAGCCAGCCTCATCAGAGATCAATGGCATTCGACATCTCCAACATAACTGGCAACCCCATCATTCTTCTGTCTGGCGTATTTGCTACGGTAATATCTTACTACCTTATCCTTGTATATGCCACTGAAAACTTGGTGTTTTGCGTTAGCTAACTCGCGTATTCTGTCCTAAATCAAAGATTGGCTGGTTTATTGCCTTTATTGCAGCATGCATTTTCCAAGCATTAGGAGGATATTGGTGGACAGTCATATATGAACTACTCATTCTCGGTGGTATCTTCTTTGTCATCGCAATAGATGCTTTCCCCCAATATCGTTTGGTGGTACGTATTAATCATACACAAATTGATAGACTCATCCATCAAGCCGAACTTGATATTGCATTTGCCCCTGCGCAGCCAACTGAGGCTGATGTGGCGGCGGGTATTCAAATTTTTCTTGATTGGGAGATCTGAGACTTTTCTTCGCATTCTATGCAATACTGTACTAATTATTCGTTACCAATAGGTACTATCATTCTTGAGCATCAGTATTGCAATGCTTACCAATTTTATCGCAGCTTTCATTAATCTGCCGTTTAGCTCTGCTCAAGCTATTGGAGCTGGAGGTATCTTTTTGATCATTGTTCAGGTACAATCCGCGGAGGTTTTTTTTTGATTGGATATAGACCGATTTCGTACAACCATAATTGATTGCTCTCTAACCAAATTTCAACTTTTCCTTTTTCCAGTTCTTATGGGTGATTATTTTTGGCAGCGATGAAAGCTCTGCGATCAATCGTTCGGTATATGGTCTGCAGATCTCTTCCCGGCCACCGCAAGAAAATAACTTTAAAGCAGGATCTATACCCTTAGGCTCATCTGTTTATGCACCATCACATAACCAAGGCTCGTTTGTCAATGCCCAAGACTTCAATCAGCCTGCTCAACCAATCATGATGCAGACCACTGCCCCCATAATGAACTCTCCACATATCCCACATATGGCTCAAGTACAAAGCCCTATCTCGCCCTTATCGACAGAGAGCGTACCCGCAAATGGTGCAGTAACAATTGAAACGGTTACGGCATTGCATGCTTGTAAGGATCTCCATAAGTTTGCTTTTCTTTTTTGTTTTAGCTTTGTAGAACCAAGTGTTACTCACTCATCACCCACGCGACTCTTGTACTTTAGATCAATCTAACCCTGAAGATGCAACTGAACTCTCCTTCGCTAAAGGAGAAGTGTTGGAAGTTCTGGATAAAAAAGGAAACTGGTGGCAAGCTAGAAAACAGGATGGTACCGAAGGAATTATTCCCAGCAATTACTTTGCAGCTTAAGTATTAAATTAGAAATACAGAGAAGCTCCATTTCCAGCTTTTACTACGACAATACTGTAGTCAGTCAGACAAAGTAATCAGCATCTCACAAATCCACTCATTTACTTTATAATGTATAATTTTTTGACACAGTAGATGCAGTGATTTTTTTCTTTTACAATTGGCCATGTTATTGGAGAGGAAGGAAAGGGTTGTTGGGCGGAGGGTTGCGTGTGTCGTAATGGTTTGAATCTAGTCCCTTTTTTGAGGTGTTTGAGGTTGTGGTACAAAGGCAACCACAACAGTTGTAACGATAAACATGCAGATCGACCCAAGCCCATAGCAAACAACAGGACCATAAGCCCAATAGACTCCACAGGCAACCATAGGACCAAGGGCACGACCGAGCTGGCCACGACTGCGGAAAACGCCTAATGCGTGACCTTTAGCAAGACGAGGATCACTGTCAGTGCATTGCATACTTGCCAAGCTGGTGAGACAACTAACAACTGTGCCGCTTGTGACAGCAAAGAAAAATGCTCCAGCATAGAGCAATGACACGCTCTCCCGTAACAGAGCCAATATGGTGAACATGGAAAGTCCACACGTACAGGCTACCACGCCTTGCAGAATCACCATTTTCTCTCCTACAGAATGAGCTCTCCGTCTAACATAGCCTCCTTGGATAAGAGATGACATAATGCCAATGAAGCCGAGTAGTCTTCCTTGCTGCATGTTGGTATAATCAAAGATGTCGAAGGTGAAGAAGACTAAGGTGAATTCCATGCCCGAGAAAACGAACAAGTGGAAAGCATGGATAGCATTTAATATGCTCAAATTTCCCAGCCGCTGCGAGATCTGCGATGCGGTTACGGCTTGCTTGGCTGGTTTTCCATCTGTCGCTTCGTTCTTTTGGCGTATGTTGGATGTTTCTGGTAAATAGGCAATGATGTAAAGGACTTCGACAGAGAGCAGGACGAGCGCGACCAAGGCGGGACTCGAGAAAGGGTATACACCATACTCTACCAATGCTGGACTGATACGAGTGAGGTCAAATGATGCAAAGTATGCCCCTAAAGCAGGACCAATGGTAAATGCAATGGCAAATGCTATCCCAACCAATGCCTAACGTATCGATTTCTGAAACATCAATGTCTAAGCCACGATATTCTGATCATTGCTATCTAGACTTACCAGTCCCTTTGATCGATTCTGTTCATCGGTGACATCCGATATGATGGCTATACTTAGTTGCACATTGCCTTCACTAAGACCACCGATTATTCTTGCCCAAAGGAAGGTATCAAATGAACTTGCAAATGCCCACAAGACGGTTGATATGAGATTGCCAATCTAAGCATATGCGTTATGTTAGTCCAAGCTATCAAGATTAAATATAAACAATGATATATCATTACCATGGTCAACAAAAGTGTCTTCCGTCTGCCTACCATATCGCTTAGCTTGCCTATATAAGGCGACACCAGAAATTGCAGAAACGAAAACATGGAACCGACAAGTCCGCCCAGTAGAATGAGGTCCCATTTTTCTGTCAATGTATCATTTGCAGCTTTTGTGCTAGATATAAGATACTTGTATTGGTTGACTACAGCTAGTAAACGCCCTAGTATAGTAGACTTTTAAAAAGTCTGTGAGCAGCAAGACTCAATATTGGTGATTTGCTTATTGAGACATGACTTACTTCATTTCCAGCTTCCTGCAATCGATAGAATTGTAACAATCTAGGTAGAAGCGGTAATATAACGGTAAATGCAAGTATGTCCAACAGAAGTGCGGTGAAAACGACTCGAATGATTTTAGAATCCATCTTGCTTGAATTCAGTACACATGTATTGAGAGCAAGACACTCGATAAATGACAGTCACATTGTGAAGGTACGGAAAAGGGGAAAAATTTGACACTAAGGCATACCCTCCTTGCTTCGTTCAACGAAGTGGTGCTTGCTACCGCTTCCTTTTCTACTTTTTGCTGTGTAGACTGCTGTTTGCCATTAGGTTTTCCTACCCACGCACGGAAATAATTACTCGTATCACCGCATGAGGACATTATGTACTATTCATTGCGGGTGGGGTAATCTTTGCCCGGTTTCTTCAAACGATTTCACACGACCCACAAAAATGGCATCACCGCTACTTGTAAACGACTAATTATGTAGAATCTGAGTAGAAGATACCTTATCGAAACTGTATCTGAGTTCTTGAATTGACTGTGTACGCTGCGTATCGATTCAAGAGGAAACGTAATGTTACCTCATCGTACCAAATTGTAAAGTTGCTCCCATATTAGGTAAATTTAAGGTGGATAAAATCTATTCCTTCCTCAACATGCAATAATTCAGCGCCTCAAATTTCCGTTTTTTGATCTTATCGCTTCTCTATTTTCGCTCAGCCGGGGGTCGTATTTGTTTAATTTCGCTTTAAAAGGAAGAAAGTCGCTTTGTAACTCAGACATTTTAGTTTATCTCCAATACCGAAGTTGCCGGTTGAAAAATCAACCCTTCAGTGACGAAAAATATTCACGCTTTTGAGATTCAGCTACTTTGATAACTGTTGCTCTACTTTTATCCGAGTTACTTACTGATAGAACAAAACTAAAGTTTACAGCTTCTCACGCCACTATAAACCTTACTTTCTAGACATTCTGCAAGATTTGTCATTATCATACAGTCAATGTTAGTTTTAGATCAATTACCTTTGCATTTGAATCATTAGAAAACGAATAAAAATAAAAGTAAAAAAATTAATTGTATTATCTGATTCAATTTTCAATAGATATTGCATAATCAATCCGTGCGGCAGTATAGATTACTGTTGTGGTGTTTGAAATTATCATTAACTGACTTATACTTGGCAACATCTGTAGAATGTAAGATTGCAATGAATAACCAAAACGAAATCTCTAAGCACTTTTTCATATACGAGATTAATATCCTTATGAATAAGACTATGGGGATGACTTGAGAGAGTCTCTTTGCAAATAGGTAGCTTGTGCTGAAAAGCTTGGTCCGCTCTTTGATTATTGTGTCTCGGACTTAACTACAATTCCGTCCAAAATGGCCATTGTAAGCTTGTACAGTCGGGTACGGAGTATGGATATAATAATATGATTTAGTGGAGTTATGCAGGACGTATTAAAGGCAAAGACTGACAAATAAGAAAGAAAGTTATCACCTTTCTTTTTTCATTGATTGTATCTCTGCTACCGAACCTTGGAACAGTTAGCAACCATGACCAACGAAATGCAAGAATATGTTGAAAAAACACAAGATGTAGTATTAACTGAAAACGAACATTCCACCACTGCTTTGCCTAAGCCTAACATCGTCGTTCGCATGTACCTGGCTGCTCTGCAACGACGTCGAGAAGGTGTCAAGATCAGTAATACTTTTTCTGTTCATTCTTCTGAAAGGAATGAAGGTAGCTACGAGAAGGATGGTGAAGACAACGGTATCAACTATGGCTATCATCCTGTTACTGGTTGGAATATTGACGCTGACAAAGTTGACGCTGAACGTGCACTGAGAGTCGCCACTTGGATGAGTGTATTCTACCTCATTACAACTGATATTCTTGGTCCTACTAGTTGCCCTTGGGCATTCTCTCAGCTTGGTTATGTTCCTGGTATTCTTCTTTATTTTTTCATGGGTATTGCAGCCGCATACACTGGTTGGCAACTCTGGGTCATGTATCTTGCTCTAGACAGTCATGAATTTCCCGTTCGTACATACAGTGACATAGCTGGTGTGATCTTTGGCAAGAACGCTGAGCATGTTGTCAATGTCCTTCAATCGCTTCAATTGCTCTTCAACGTTGCCGTCATTATTCTTGGTAATGGCCAAGGTTTGTCTCAAATTGCTACCGGAAATGTCTGCTTCAGTGTCCTTGTTCTCGTCTGGGCGCTTGCAGGTATGTTTGTTGGTCAGATTCGCTCCCTTCAAAACTTTGGTTGGCTTGCAAATGGTGCTATTTGGATGAACTTGCTTGTTATCTTTATCACCATGGTATGTAAATTACTGTTAATTTTCTATCTTACCAGATCGCGTTAAAGTATAACTTATTTCTGATTCTGATAGGGTGTGGTTGCACACTCACCACCGAACTATCTTGCTGCTGGCTTGCAAAGTGGGCAAACTGGTACCACTATTATAACTGGTGCATTCATTGATACTTCCTTCAGTTCCAAGATCGTTGGTGTTATGCAAATTGTCTATTCTTATGGTGGTGCCATGATGTTTGTCAACTTTATGGCAGAAATGAAACGCCCCTTCGACTTCATTAAGGGTATGGCTGTAGCTCAGACCGTCATTTTCGTCTGGTAAATATTATTTTGTTGGTTACTATGGAGGAAGCGACATCTTTCTGACTTCATCTAAAACAATGTGCTCAGTTATGTTATGTACGGTATCTTTGTATATGCTTACCAAGGGCAGTATACTATTAATCCTGGTAACCAAGGTATCTCCGTCTACGGATTCCAAACTGCTACCAACGTTCTTTCCCTCGTTTCTGCGTTGATCGCAGCTGGTTTGTACGGAAACGTTGGTCTCAAAGTTGTTTACCAGACTATTATTTTGGATCTCCTCAACGGCCCCAAGATGGCTTCCGTTGCTGGTCGCGTCACATGGACTTTCTTGGTTATTGGATATTGGGCACTTGCCTTTGTTGTTGCCAGTGCTATTCCACAATTCAGCAACATCTCCAGTTTGGTCGCCGCAGTTTGCATTCTACAATTCACCTACACCTTCCCACCTCTCCTTATGTTAGGTTACGAAGTTCAACGCGATGCTGTTGCAGCTGATGAGTATGTAAATGAACAAACAGGTCAGCCTGGACAGAGACAAGATACATGGGCTAATTGGTCTCGTTGGAAGCGTGGACTTTCCAGACGCTGGTATGTCAAGCTCTTCAACTTCCTTTTCTTTTTGGCTGCATTGGCTACCGCCTGCCTCGGTATGTACACTAGTGGATTGGCTATTCAGGAAGGTTTCGCTACTAGTGCTGCTGCCACATCGTTTACATGCCAGTCCCCTGTCGCTTAAAAAGATTAACTAGGAATTCATTCAATATCGGAATTCATATTATATATGCAGACATAAACGTTATACTACATGCTTAGCAATTCTTCAAAATGTAGGGATGAATTGAATAACTGATTATTTTACATTTATAATACTTCTCATCAACATGGATGAATAGAAAGGTGAAAAAGATGGAGGTACAAGTTCAAAACGCCATCTGAATTTTTCGTACTGCTGAAGTCCTGATTATAAAGCAAGGGCTTGAGGTGCAGTAACCTCACCGCCTGTCGCCACCTACTTTATTTAAACAAATAGCGGCCACAGTCCCTCAATCCCGTACACGTGCACATTACGATACCAGTTTTTGCAACAACTTACAGTATTTTATATTAACTTTGCATCCAGTGCCAAAGGCAGTCATTAGCTAAATATCTTCCAGTAATCGACGAGAGTTGATCAGTTCAATAAAATTTGATTGAATTTAAAGCTTTTGCGGAGGTTGATATGAATGGCGTGATATCTTTAAATAATTACCCGGTGCTTATTTTGACCAGGAATTAGATATATAAAGATGGAATAAGTCTCTCAATTTCGAGCATGCATACAACTGTGATACAGTGAGTAGTTTTGGTAAAGTATACTTTAAATCCACTCGTATCTGCACTACATTCTTGTTTTCATTTTATTTTCCTATAGCGCAATTGTTTCATTAATAGCTCAACTTAACTGACTTTGATTTTTTTACTTTGTGCCGACATCCTTTTTTTTTTTTTTTCAGTAACTCGAAACATGTCTGATGTCAGTATTCCCAGCTTAAGGAACCAAAAATATCAATAACAAGTTTGGCAATCCTATTCCTTAGAATTTCAGAGTCAAGGCAAAGTAGTAAGCAATAGATACTGAACAATGAAAGGCGATGCAACCAGAACTCTCGGTGTGAAACCTATGGACGTTTAACTGTACCCAATATTACCCAATATTACCCAAACAACTAAAGCAAATCCAAAATGAAGACAACCATTTTCCTTTCCACTAATCAAGTAAAATCACAAAGGGATCATCCATCAGCATTTATCATATTATCATATCCATCAGGGTAAGTATAAGGGGTAACGATGAAGTTCAGTAAAAAGTGGCAGGGACTGAAAATTCCGTATCATTCGAAAATAGCTTACTCCCGCTAACACTAAGGTTAGGTATGAAGACTAGTAAGGGATTGAAAATGAATGTATTGTTTGTATGATTGCTGTTTGGATGAACTGTAGTATTGACTTAAATGTCAGGAATAAGAAATTGGCCTGCTTACAAATGTAATTTCAATGAACACCTAACGTTTAGCTCGTTACGTTATAAGTCAAGTGCTTTGCATAGCGAAGATCCTTAGCATCCTGTTAAGGAAAAGAGTATTGTAGCTGCCTGTGATATGGCACATAGGAAGGTAATAGTCACACCTTTCGAGTTGGCATGGTGCCTAATGCTGGGGTCCTTTGTGTGAGCGACCGTAGTTTCTTTGCGTGTGTAGATTAAAGCCTGCTTAGCCTGCTAAGTCTATAAACACACAATTTTGTGTGAAATCCAAACCTGGGTAGATTCCCATTCCTCGATCTTCTCTTTGTGTAGTCTTAGCACTCGATCGCTATTTCGATCCGGGTAATTTCTGGAGTTTCTTCAACTTTATCCTACACTTTTGCACTAAATGTCTGTGCAAAGAGGGTATAGATACTATTAATCAAGGGAAAATTTGATACAAAGCTTGTCTAATATCTTGAAGTATAGCAATCGGATGCTGTAAATAAAACTCAGTAAGAGCACAGAATGAGTTTCTGTAAGCTTTTGATTTTCGCCCAACCCAGTCTTCAAAACATTGAAGGGCAAGGCGACGTCTCCTCGTCGTTATTATATTTTTTGACATAATAATTGAGCTGTCCTAATATTGATACCAGTTTCAAGTACAATCGCGTTCGCCGTCAGCCCCTCTTCGATGATCAGATAAAGTAATCTTTCCACTTGATGCGCAATATATAGTACGTACGGTCCTCTAGACATTGTTTACTAGATTTCTGAGAGGCAGTAACTCATATTGTAGGTGGAGTGAAGAAGGCGTCATTCACAAACACATCCACAGTGACCACGCTATGAAGCATCCTTAAATTTCCTCAGAGGTATCCGGCACGAGCTCTCATGTCCTGGCTCGGTTTGATTTGAGCATCTTGGACGGAGTAATCAAGCCCGTGCATAATTGTCAGCATCCATCATGTTGTACTCCATTGACATGAAAGTATCTTCTTCACTTACAAGCGTATTTCGGTCGAGCGTTTCAAAATAACTGGCTTCCACACCATGTATCTATCATCTTAGTACCTTTTCAGACTAGTCCTTCAATTTTGATTTGGCCAGAATTTCAAACACCGACACCTTGCATATTGTGGAGGAAAGTCTGTCAGGACGATGTTCACAATGTAAATTCTCTTAGAAACGATCGGATTTTGCATACCCGTACAAACCGATAAAATTTAAAAAGATACATGTAAACGTCTGAAAAACGTCAAAACAAATTCTTCACGAACCAGCGTGAAATTTTATACAAAATACAGTTTGTCTTCGTTCCCTATACAAACCTTTGTTTGCTCAAACATCAGTCAGCACATGTGGTACAGACCCTCTTTACCGCTTTTATTCTCAGTTGTTAATAAAGAAAAATTAATTGGTTATGCTACCTCAGACCTTTGGCAAGCAAGGTATTCATTTTTTTCAGGTTGGGATGCTTTTTCTATCTATCTATCTAGTTACATCTATTCTAATCTATGATATTCCATTCTATATTATTCTTTTTTTTTCCCGCGGTAGGTTCTTATTCTATATACGGAGTGGGGATCATATTCTCTGACTGGTTTCCCCAAACGTGCAGTTACTCACTAGGCAACATCTTCAGCTAGAAGGTGTCAGGCGATTATGACTCACAGTCGGATGGGAATTTTTATTAATGATATGTTTAATAATCAAAGCTACGAGACCAAGGTATTTCATCTCAAAGAGCTAGATAGACTATGTTCGTATACTGTATCGCCGAGATGGCAAAGAAGACAATGGGGGTCGTTGATGCTAGGGTTGCTTTGGTTATCGGTTTTCAGAGAGCACTTTGACGTAGCGTCTGCTATCTATCATCATGTAACTGGCCATTGGCAATGATAGACTGAGGTCATGGTGCCAACCTCGATTGGAGTAAAAAGTGATTGCATTTTCGTTCTTTTCCATCACGTACAGATAGATTTTGTTGAGACCTTTGGCTTTTGTCCAATCGATGGCTAGTTCCAACAGCGTCTTTCCGATGCCTGCGCCTTGCCATCCAGGAAGAACATGAAGGTGATCCACATAGGTCATGTCCTTTTCCTTTTCCGGTTCATATTCGCACTTGACGAATCCGACAACTTGCCCTGTTGCTTGGTCCAGGGCTAGCATTATATAATGGTCTTCGTCTTGGAATGGCAACATTTCTTGCCAATGAGCCAATCGTTCAACCTCAACCTCATCATCTAAGTATGTGTCTGGGACAAGACCACGATAGGTATATCGCCAACTAGCCACATGAATATTTACCAAGGTGTTAAGATCGTCATCTGTAGCAAGTTGGTAGTCGATGGCCATGGTGTCAAGATGAATGAGCGAAGGTAAAAGGGGAAAAAAAAAACCCAAAAGGATGCTTCAGATACCAGGCACTCCTGCTCACTCGCACTCCGAACTCACAGTCTTTCTTCCATTCCCCTCACTCATCGCCTTTCCTCTTATACTTTTGTTATTATCATTAAGCGTCACCAACAATGAGTGCATCTGTAATTGGCAAAGCAACAGGAACTGAACAGATTGCTTTTGTCACTTAGACATCTTGGAGTCGAATGAATATTTGGTATTGTGGGGATCCCTGTAGTTGGTAGCCATTCTGCTACGTATGAATGAGCGTCGACTTACTTTGTGAGCCACATCAAAGTCGCTCTCTGTTGCGACATTTATCTAAGCATTTATGAGAATGAATGACAAAACTCAGAAGATCACGCAACCCTAAACTGTTGGATGCTTCACTTGTCTGGTCATCAAAGTTTTTTTTGGCAAGTACCTATAACGTTTGACTTTACTCTTGACAATGGACCAGAATTGCTCGATTGGATTGAGCTTGGGAGAATAATAAGGCAGATAAGCATAACGATAACCACGAGATGTGATGTACTCAGCGCTGTTGTCAGATACATGGATAGGTGCATTATCCATTACAAGATAATGAGCTTTCATATCGTTCCTATCCAGCACATCTATTGAAGCCTTTAGGAAATTATTATAATGTGCTGTTACTGTGCCTGTACTCATAGGCCTTACACAATCTCCTCGCTTTCTTTCTTGGCTGGCTATATCCTTAGGAAATCGAAAGCTGGATCAACATCCAAGAAAGGCAAATGATACAACGTTGATGGTGGTAATTGGACGGATGGGAACAAGGATCGAACATTTTCTCACTTATATCCAGATTGATGTGGTGGGTCAGAACGATATGACGGGGAATGACCTAGTAACGGACAATGCTCCTATAAACATTTCAGTCAAGGGACATTTTTTAATAGAAAGCAGTAACTAAATTGACTTCTCAAGATGGATATCGATCTTATGCAACAGTTAATCCGCACGTATCACTCATTACATATCAAGTGCACATTTGGAGCTATGGATTACCCCGCCATACTCGATAATTTAAATTTTGGCGATATCAAATCTTATTTGCTTTGCCACTTGGATACCAGGTAAGCAAATGTCAAATAAGGTAACTATATATTCGGGTGCGAATTCCATGGTTATTGCGGTGCAATGAACGGAAAATACACTCTTTCTGATATTTGATTCTACACCACAAATTAGGATGCTCATTGACCACATGACAAGAATAATATTTGTAAATGGGATATATATTAGTTTACAAACAAATAGAGAACCGTCATTACACAATCTGCAGATATTAAAGACGTTGCAGGCGAAAAATTCATTGGCAGACAACACATTTCCCCACATTGATACTAAGGGAATGTGTATCACCCACAAATAAAAACGCATGATCAGCATTGTAGTTACTGAAGTTTATTGAACTAACACCAGCGGCATAGCATGGATATTGTAGCACGTCTATTTTCTTTCAAAACGTATTCAGTGAAAGGTAAATTAACTAAACAAATGCTCAAGTAGCAAGTCAGTTAACATCATTGACCGACAATGATCATGTAAGACTAGGTACGACAGTTGACGCAAAATGTGCTGTCGTCACATCACTACCGCAGTCAAGAACTGTCAAAGCGTGCCTACGTTCAAAACATGGTAGGGATGACCTAATGAGTCACCGATATGTTATCAATTTCATCTGATGACCAATAAACGTTGAATGGTCAGATGCTGGACAACAATGACTGCGACAAGCCGCATTCCTCTGATATTGGCTATTAAGTCAAACATGACCTGTAGATCCATAGGGCAGCAGGGTATTTAGCTGTTCTGTTCATTAGTGATGGAATTCGCGTGAATTCCATCGTTTGCGTTCTCTTATTCTCGCGACTGTGTAGGGTAACCGCCATTCTGGAACATTATATCTTCCATTTGAGTGGTGCCTTGTAACAGCTCTTGTAACCACTCTTGGTTTCCAAGCATTGGATCTGCAGCCGTAGGAGCTGACTCCAGAAACAACGGTCTGTTCATGGGCAGAATTGGTTTGCCTATCACCTCCCGTGCGTATTGCGCAACCTGAGATCTTACGACATTTGCAATGGGCCAAGTCTCGCCAATCTGTCGGAGTGTGCTGACGGCCAGCTGGATCTGTTCTTTTAACATTTGAGCTACGGAAGTTTCTGTCTCTTCCATATAGGCTGGTAACTGCACCGCTGTCGCAAATGCGATCGCGCATGCGAAACACGGTGTACGGGTTTTGATGGAATCTCCAACAGACATAAGGCGAGTTAATCTAGATGAAGCCTTGATGGCGGCTGCTTTGTGGCTTGCTGTATTTTCATCGACTGTTCTTGCTCTGTCGGTCCAACAACTCGTTTTGAAGTGACGGATGCTTTGCATTCCTGCTCTAGGAAGATGAAGGCAAATGCTACCGAGACTTATAAGCATGTGCGCACAAATAAGAACCTCATCGATTTTACCGGATCGACATACGACGTCCCGTTTTGTGGCAGGAAGGGCCATCCAAAAGCTTGCAATAGAGATCGCTGCTGCGTCAACTTGCGACTGAGATGCGAAAGGATCACTACTCAGATCTATGATGTTTGTCAGAATGCGGGTCGCTTCAACCTTGTATGAGAACGACGACCAGGAATAGCTTCCTTCTGCAAGGAAGCGATTTTGCATCTCTTGCAAAGTTTTTGTTTGTGAGGTTTGACCATTGTTGTACTCCTCACAGTGGCAGGGCAGTGGCAAATTCCAAGAGATGTCCAACTTCAATCCGAAAGGCATAATCAACGAGACGATGCCTACAATTGTATAAAGTTCCCACCACGTACGTCTATAGCTCTCCCTGAGAAGTGCTTGCTCATCTAACCCGTAATTTACATCGTTGAGACCGATGTTTTGTGTAATATTGACAGCCTGTGTGAGCAAGTTTCCTCCATCTTCTCTTTCGAACCGAGCAAAAGAAGCGATCGCCAGAATGAGTAGGGATTGAACTTTAAAGGCATCATCCGGCGCTTGTGAATCGAGGGCTTCCGTGGCTTCTTTGAGATATGGTCCTGGATCCATTGTTGTGAAGTGGCAGCCGATGACTCGCATTGCTTTTGATAGATGTTTGGGAACTATTCCATGATCTTGTAAATAGATACGTCGTGGGATCACAATGGGATGAGCTATATGAAAGTACTGATAGTACAGGTCGATCAGATAAGTGCTTTCGTCATCATCGTTGGATTTCCGATCAATTGAAATTGTATCGTCTGTGAATGATAACGTCACCGCGGGCAATGGTACTTGTAGGTTTTGAAGCAAGTCAAACGTAAAATTAGAACCTTCGCTGGGTACCGCATGGTCTTTGGGGGGCTGCTCAAGCTGCTTTCTCTTTGGACCTCTATAACCCCGCCGTGATTCAATGTAGACGCAATCTACACCCGTTGAACTACAGCGTGTGCATATCGGCATCCGACTGTCACATTTCACATGTTTGTTCCGACAAGCGAGGCATGCCTTCGAACTCGGCTTCCTTGACATTAGAGTGTGATGAAGTCCATGTCAAACGTGCGTTCTGAAATGCAACCGACTTCGGGGACCATAGAACGTGACGTCATATCCCGAAGCCCGAACAATGGAGAAACTGCCATATATATAAAGGGCTAATAATCGAATAGTACGCTTGACATACAAGTATGGACATTTTAAAATCTATTAGTGCAGGTGCCGTCTTTGGTGCTGCTTTGACTGTATCCCGGGTCTACATACCAACAGTCATCATCAATCAATTGAGACTTCGTGATTTTCATATGCTGGAGGTGTTCCTGACTGCAAGTGCATATAGCGCGTAAGTTAACTGACATAGATGTGCGGCAAATACGATGATACTAACGGTACTCTAGACTTGTCATGCTGGGATTTGAGAAGTTTGGCATTACAAAGCGATCTGTTCGAGCTAATTCTTCTCTTCACTGGTTCTCCAACTACGACGGAAACATCATTGGTGGCAGTCTTTTAGGTGTTGGCATGGGTTTGGCAGGTGCATGCCCTGGAACTGTGCTTCCTCAGCTTGTTCATGGTGTAGAATCCGCACGCTCAACAGCTCTAGGTGCCATATTAGGGGGTGCAATCTACGCAAAATTTGGCAAGAGGTTGGTTTCCAATCGCCATTTGAGCAGAGGTACGGTTCTAGCTAGCCAAGGAGATCATACTATCTCGTCGAAGTTTAAAGTATCAGCCAAAGCAACTTTTTTGACCTTTGAAATCAGTGTGATTGCGATTACTGCTTTATCCACTTTGTTGTTACCAGGAAAGACGTTTACAGTCTTACCTACCGTTGTTGGTGGATTGCTTATTGGTGCTGCTCAAGTGGCATCTATCTCCTTGACATCAAGCCCTCTGGGTGTTTCATACGCCTACGAACAGATTGGCAGCTATATTTGCGGAGGGATGGGGTGTAAGGATGTCCCACGACCATCATTTCCCCCGAAGTCCATTCTGTTTGCTCTAGGTATACTGGTTGGTAGTGCAGTCTCTGGTGCGTTCCTACCTACTCTTGCAAATATCGGAACAGTCCCTGTTACGAATGTTCAGGCCGTGATAGGTGGATTCATTCTCATTATTGGTGCAAGAATTGCAGGTGGTTGCACGTCAGGACATGGGCTGTCAGGTTTGGCAGCCATGTCATTTGCTAGTCTTATCACTACGGCAGCCATGTTTGGTTCCGGTATTGTCACTCAGTTAATATTGAAGTAGAAAGTCCATCAATAAAATAGAATGTCTAGATCTTACACTTTATTTTTAATTTAACCGCACATTCAGAAGGTTGAGTACATTTGAAACCTGCTAATCGGGCTTCATTCTCATGAATCTCGGCGATGTTCCTCGGCTTGTGAATTCGAGGGTATTAACGGGGACAAGGCTGAACGACGAAATCCGATGAGACTATATAAATAGTCATCTTCAACAAATTAATTTTAGCAAGTTAATTTACATTTTCACTCAAGTTATGGAACCAATTGTACACTCTATTTATGAGTCTGTGACCGGGACCTGGCAATACGTAGTCGCTGACCGATCGAAGCGAGCAGCCGTTATCATTGACCCAGTTCTCGATTATGACCAAGAAAGTGGTATTATGGGCACTAACTCAGCTGACAAACTTCTCAAACTCATTACAGACAACAAATACAAAATTCATTACATTCTGGAGACGCATGCTCATGCCGATCATATTTCTGCTTCTCGCTACCTCCAAACCGTCCTCGAACATCTTCTGTCGAGTTCACCAGAGGTTTGTATTGGACATCGTATCGTACATGTACAACAGACTTTCGGGGCAATTTACTCAATTCCGGAAGCAGAACTTGAGAATGCCTTTGATCGACTTCTACAAGACGAAGAAGAATTAGGCCTTGGCAGTCTTGTTGTCCGTGTCATTCACCTCCCTGGACATACACCTGACCATGTTGGCTATATTATTGGAAGTAATGTATTCACGGGCGATTCCATTTTCAATCCGGATGTAGGATCAGCTAGATGTGACTTTCCTGGCGGATCGGCCAGCATACTTTATCAATCTACACGCAAGCTTCTTACTCTTCCAGGGAACTATAGGCTTTATACTGGCCACGATTATCCACCATCTGAACGTGATATCGACATTGGACCAGATGGGCTGAAGGCTATTCCTTTTACTACGGTGGAAAAGCAGCGGCTAGAAAACAAACATCTCAAGGCGGGTACCGCCGAAGAAGATTTCGTGAATTGGAGAAATGAGAGAGACAGTGGCCTCCAGGCACCAAAGCTTCTTGTTCCATCAATCAGGACCAATATCCGAGGCGGCCGTTTACCTCGATCTAGCGAAGATGGATTCACAATAGCGAAAGTCCCCAACGGCGTCGTTAGGGTATAATGATGCCTTCTTCCCTGTTGCTTTTAATAATATGCAATAAATGCCGTATTAACTCTTTACACTGCTGCAAATGGCACTTGCATCTTTCCCGCATGCATATACGCTTTATTTTCTCTTGATAAACATGACACGTCTCGGCTTGCTGGGTATCGATGAAACATGTTTGTTGCCCGATTATGTATTCACATCGAAGAAAGCCGAAATTCCTTTTCTTTTAAAGCGCCACTACGTAAGTCTACCCGCAAAACGCTGACGATGGCAGAGGAGATCCAAAGTGAAGTGGACCATACTTGCAACTGAACATGCGGACTCAAAAAATACCGTTAAGCAAAATCGGCAACATCTAAACACCCCTCTGGCAGTATTTACTTTCGCATATAGGTGTAGATTCCCTAGTCGCGTTTCAGCTGCTGTTTACGACGTTCTGTAATGTTTTACAGGACATTATATCCTATCCCGACTTTCGCTGCTTTGCTTCCAAAGAAATCTCACGTAAATTGCGAGGAGTTGAGTTATGTATAATCATAGAGTAATTAGAATACGTATTGACCGCTGATATACAATTTACAAGTACTTCGAGTTTCCAAGATCTCATAAACATATACGTTGAAGCAACTGAGTAACAGCAACTTTGCCACGATAGACTACGAACAGTAATGGCTCATGTTGAGCACAAATGGATGTTTGGCTCAACTGAATGTTTGGCTCAAATTTGAATGTTCAACTGGATCAGTCAAGGCAACGACCAATCCAATTCTTGAACTTACTACCACACTATACAAATCTCATTTAGTACCGCAGGAGATGCATGAACGGATCACGTGCATCGGGGACCATCTAATCGGCGAACAGGCGCAGCTATAAAAATGTTCCCCGTTTCCCGCAACAAATTTTTCTTCTACAGACACAACTCGTATCAAATTAGAATTCTTTATGTGTAAAAAGGCAACCTGTGATATCTGTGGTAAGTTTATCACCCATCAGCATAATACTTCTTTACATCTCTAATTTGCATTTCAGGTAAGCGCTCATGGTGGGGCTGTGGATACCATATTCCATCAGTCATGGACTCCGTACCAGATGAAGAACGATGCAAATGCGAACCCACAGTCCAAGTAGAAGGCAAGGACTATCCACCAAAGGCAGGAAAGCCGGATGAGTAGGTACCAGCCGCAAGAGTCAAAAGATTTTAAAGCTACTCATAGTGTTTCGCTTGCACAGATTGTGCATCATTTTATGAAGAGGATATAGACTGGTTATAGAGGAAAGAAGACATGTGGTTTTGGATTGTTGTCCAGCAAATAAAGGCGTAGTTGATTATTCGATTTCTTGAAGTTGATTTCTGGTATATTAGATTTGTTTGATGTCGCACTTCATGCGCACATTTGAGAAAGACGTGATGGATGAAGGAGTTATTTTGGGAAAGACCGTCCTACTAAGGCTATTCGACAACACTTCTCATCAAACCCACTCTGCCAGTAAGAGTGCTAAATGGATGACTAAACGTCGATCAGTGATTTGCGATCCTGGGATTGTCCACACCCACCTACCCTTTTCTTTGTGTTTTATCAGGGCTCCAGAGATGACAGAGTTAATTGTTATCCAATGGAAAATTTTTATAATTACTCTCGAAACAAGTTTGGAAGATGCAAACACAATCCAAGGATCCACTTGACGAAGTATGATTGTATAATGGTTAGCGGAATCTGGAATATGATTTGCGTTACTTACTAGAGCAATTATACCCATAATATAGCATTCTTTGCCTAGCTTCCATAAAGCGACTCGCCTAGTTAAATTAAAAAGCGGTATCAAAAGACACCAATCGGCATTTCGGTGCCACTTGATTTTGCATTCTTGACCTCTTGCTCGTTCCTTCGTTTAGATATTTAGATTTTCATTTCATTGATTGCGAAATTAAAGTTCAGTTCAGCATATACAGCTCAGCGCATGATGGCAGGTATCAGAGAAATACAAGCAATCCGCATGGGTATCACCGCTCAGGAGTAAATCCGTAGGCAAACAAACAAACAAAGGCGCTTTCGGGTACCGTAAATTCAAACGATCATGGGTTCTTTTTGAAACATCTCTACAGCAAGGATGAATCCGTTGATTCTGTCACTCTCGACATGAAGCTTACTAAAACCTGGCACGAAGTGAAATTCGAAATATTCATATTTATTGCTATTGAGATGAAGGGATATGGCACTGAGTTGGCTATATTTGGAAGTTGGCAAACATCATCGCCAAATGCATATCGGATAAAACTTTCACACAGAAATTGAAAAGAAGTAAAAAGCATCATATTTACATATGAAATCGAAAAATGACTGACAGGCCGTATGGTCTGTAGATAGTTATATTCATTATACAGTGCTTTAAAGTCGGTTACAACGCATGATTCCCGCTGCCATACGGGCAGTCTCCAATCGATTCAACTCTGAGTTGTAGTCTCCTGCAGCACTTGGTGAGTACGTAATGTATGTAGATTTGCTACTTCTACGCTTGGGTTGTTCACTGTTAGGATGATTTTGAGTATCAGAAGCGACGGATTTTCGGCGGAAAATGTCAAACATGGGTAGAAGGAGAAAGGTAACTTCATACTTGTCAGTCGGGCGCCCATGAAAATTGACTTTCGTTTCCCCGCACCTGGTCACCTGCCTTCGTCTTTCCAAAGTCTGTCCAAGCGCTGTAATTCATACTCCGACACAGTCCGTTGTAATATTGTTCACTTGCCTTGGACAGTGGCATAATCACCACTTTATCTTGTCATCTTATTTTCAATTGTGGACCACCAAAAAAAATGAGTTAGTTACCATCTGATGTCTTCAGAGAATTTGTAGAAAATTAAAGTTTGTTAGATCACATATTTGTGTCTGTATGGTGCTTATACCCCACCTGTATCTTGGTAATGGAAGCCAGGTAGTGCAGGCTGCTGTGTGCCTAGAGACATTGGTTACATAAGACTGCACAACAAAAATGAGTAGTATGCAATTAACTCGACAGGTTTGATTGATTTGAATTAATCAATATATTTGCATCGGTTTACCAAGATGCTTCCATCGCAAAGGTAAAGAAATGTGTGGATGGTGAAGATAATAAAGAAAACCACGTGGTTAGTCAACCGTACATCTGAAAGTTGAACCAGAAAACTGCTACCAAAAGAGAAACAAATGGATGAGTAAGGCCCAATAATCATATGCTTTGAACGCAAGTCAACTTCACTGTGATTAAGTGGGGTTTCCAATTTCGGAACAATTGTGCTGACGGTGACGGCTTTTTTGAATTGTGGCTAATATAAATTTTCCAAGTCCCCCCCAAAGTAACGAGCATCTTTAACACAAATGGTATCCAAAACATATCAGCACAAGCCTACTGTAGGCATCATAGGATCTGGGTAAACGGATGCTCATACAGTGACTTTTGATTATTACATCCAAGGATACTAACGATATGTATAAATGTGGGATGTTCATCCATTAGATTCAGCGGTATATGCGCTGCCGTTCAGCTCAAAGAGAAACTTGGTATCAAGGCAACCATCATAGAAATGGAAGATGATATTGGAGGTACATGGAACGTTAACAAATATCCAGGTTGCGCCTGCGATGTTCCTTCACATCTCTACTCTCTTTCATTTTCTCCTAATCCAAGTATGATCTATGCATTACAATGAAATAGGAAGTCAATATATTGTCTAAGCTGCTATTACTATCAATTGTAGATTGGAGTCAAAACTTTAGCTCCCAGCCTGAGATCTTTGCTTATTTACAATCGGTTGGCAGAAAATACGACATCTACTCGCAAACTCGATTCAAGACAAGGGCTGTGAATGCAACCTGGCTTGATGATGCTCAACAATGGAAAGTAGAAGTTAGAGAAATTAAAAGCTGGGACGCTCAAGGCAATTTCGAAGAAGGCCCTAGTGAATATCTTTATTTTGACATTGTGTAAGTGAACGAACCTGCCTGATTTTCCCGAGGAAAACATTTTGAAAGTTGAGATGGCGACATGTTCAACTCATTGCAATTTCAACTAGCTTTGGCGCCATTGGACCATTCGGTGTACCTCATTTCCCAGAACTTTATGAGAGCTTCAAAGGCAAGATTGTTCATACTGCCAAGTGGAATATGTCTCTGGAAGAATTCACTGGTAAGAGGGTTGCTGTGGTTGGCAGTGGATCCAGGTACGAATCATTTTGGGTGCTGTAATATTTTTTTCCCCAAAATGATGTGTGCTTTGCTAAATTAGGCCCACATTATGTGGATCTTCCCCTTTTTAGCGGTATTCAAGTCATTCCAAAAATTGCACCATATGCTAAGACCCTGATCAGTTACCAACGTACTCCTGCATGGGTTATGCCTCGTCAACAATTCAGATACCCACAATGGCTCAAAAAATTATTTGCATGGTTCCCTATAATTATGTGGATGCATAGATGTCAAATTTTCCTCCAGGTGTGTTAAGTTGCCATCGACAATTCTTTATCCATTTCCACCTTTACTCACACCCAATTTTAATAGAACGAACTAAGAATTGTCGGATTCGTGTATTATAACGTTGTTGGTCCTATCTTCCAACGCTTTATGCAATGGCAGATGGGAGCACTTCTTAAGAAGCGTGGCCGAAAGGATCTCATCTCTAAGGTGGTTCCTAACTACCCTCCAGGTTGCAAGCGCATTACTATTTCTGAGAACTACTTGGAAACTCTATCTCAAGATAATGTGCATGTCATCCGTGAGAACATTGTTGAAGTTGACGGAAACAAACTCACAACTTCAACAGGAGAAACTCATGAAGTTGATATTGTTGTACTTGCTACTGGTTATAAAGTACAAGAATTTTTGGGACCGTTTGATGGTAAGGCTTGTTTATAAGTGTCATTAATTGTACAGTGCAAAGACTAATTATCTTGATTTTTGATAGCCTATGGCAGGAATAGTACCTCTCTCAAGTCATTGTGGCGAGGCGAATTCCCTGACACTTTCCACGGTATATCCGCTGCTGGTTTCCCCAATATGTTTTTCTTGCTTGGCCCTAACACCGGTCTTGGTCACAACAGTGTTGTCACTATGATTGAAATGTAATTGTTTGTCTGGTCTCATATTTGCATCTTGGATAACACGTTCTTACAATTCATTTTCTGTTTATAGCCAAACACAATATGCTGTTCAATGCATCGAATATATGATGAAGAAAAATATTGCTTCACTGGAGGTGAAGAAAGATGTACAAGAAAAATGGGTCAAGCACCTCCAAAAAGACCTGAAACAAACTGTCTGGGCTGGCCGATGCGACAGTTGGTACATGAACGCTGCGGGACATGTTACAGCTCTTTGGAGTGGAAGCGTAACAAGTTACTGGTTGAACACTCGTAAACCAAATATATCAGCATACAATGCAGTTGGTTACATTGACAAGAAGCATTCATTGTAACATTGTATAATCAGCTCTGTAGACAAACTATTACTTCTATTATTACAATATAAAGCTGTTTTATTATTTTGCCCATGTAAAGCGTATCCTTTATTTTTCAATATTTTTTGTGTCTTTGTGTAGACACCAAGAATGAAGTGCGTTTCACTTACAGTCACAAAGAGAATGATGATAGTATCAAATCGGGTTTCGACCATGCCAAGGGTCTCATCAGATGGCTACGGCTACCATGACCCAAGTGATATCAGAATATAGTACAGCATGCAAAACGAAATAGAAAGTTGGTACAGACCTACCTTGCAACTAACTAAGAAAAAATAAACAACCCAGGACAAACACATTTGCAATTCATATTTCAACCACATCACACCAAGTATCATCATCAGCGTGATACAAGGACTTGAGCAATATAATCGTCAGACATTGTGATTTAGGCAAAATGCCAGGGCTGCATTGTCATCACGCCCATGGAGTTTGGTTTATGAAGAAAATTGTAAAAGATAAAGGTAGGAATGAAGAAGGCTATATACAAACGTAGGACGAGTAAGGGAAATTAAAGCACAGAGCAGACAGTGGCTTATTCTTCGTCATCCTCGTCTTCATCTTCACCTTGGTTGATGTTATAGTACTTGAGAATATATGTTTGCTTGTCAGAGGCAATGACACGGAGCCAGTCACGAAGCTGATGCTTCTTAAGGAAGCGTTTAGTAAGATACTTGAGGTATCTCTTCGAGAAATGAGTGGAAGCAGTGACAGTGATCTTGTCGTTGGCACGGACAATCTTGACTTGATCTTCAAGGTTGTTGGTACGGCCATTAACCTTGATGTGGTCATGAAGGTACTTTTCATAAGCGGCGACATCAAAGATCTTATCAGAGGCAGGGCCAGAGCAGTCGATGACAAACTTGTGTGTCTCAGACTTCTTGGAAGCGGAACCAGACTTAGTAACGGCCATATTATAAGATAGAGTATGTAACTTAGAAGACGAGGAAGAAAATTTTTTTTGGTTGTTTGGCTTGCACAAAAGTATTCTCTTTCCCAGCCACCCAAATCACGTGCACCTGTTCTTGTGTTTTCTGAATTTTTTTGAACGCTATATTGAAGGATAACCTGGCTATTGAAGAATCTTGGTTCAAAGTGTTGTCAATGTCATTCATAAAACAGCTAGGTTTGACATCACGACTGCCCTCTACTGTGGCAAGGGTAAAGAGAAGTTATAACCGTGTTTTCAACCTTATCTTCGTTCAATTCCACTAACGTACAATATCAACTTTAGTCTTTGCTCGCACCACAACAACGGTTAATGGCCAGCTATGCCACTGAATGTAGGTTCACATTATTCCTCCATAATCTTAAGCTATATTATTTATATGATATCTCAACTTTATTCAATTCTATATAGCTCCCGTCGCCCCAATTACACAGCCTGTCCAATCGTTCCTGCGCAAATTCGATACCAATGAACCATTGTCAATCATAGAACTTGAGCGTAGCGTATTCGGAGCTCCTATCCGACGAGATATCTTACAACGTGTTGTTGTTTGGCAAAGAGATAATATGCGTCAAGGAACACAGTCAACAAAGGGGCGTGCAGATGTTCGAGGCACTAGTAAGAAAGCAGCACAACAAAAGGGTCGTGGTAAAGCCCGTGTTGGTAGCATGCGAGCACCCCATTTCCGAGGAGGTAAGGCGGGTCCTATCAAAATGTGAATACATATTTTTCTATGAACTAAAAAAGTATTAATTTGAATTTAAGGTGGTATTGCTTTCGGACCAAAACCCAGAGATCACTCAACTGACTTGCCTAACAAGGTTCAATTGATGGGATTGCGAGTCGCTTTGAGCGCAAAGTACGCACAAGATCAGTTGGTTGTAGTTGATAGTTTCAAGGCTCTTAAGACCCCCAAGACCAAGGAGCTCCAGCGTATCTTGGACACTGCCCATGCTGATAAGTCATCCATCTTAATCATGGCTAACTACCCGGATGAAAAGCTCGAAATGGCAGCAGGCAACCTGTCACGATGTGGAGTTTTGGGACTCGATGAGATAAATGTTCTCAGTCTACTTAAATTCGACAAACTTGTCATTGAGAAGGAAGCTCTGGATGAGTTAGTGGCCTTACTTAAAAACTAAAAATTTGTAGAATAATGATTTCCCGAAAGTTGTAACAAACATAAAAATAAAATAAAATAAAATAGAGTATTCAGATAATTAATTGAGAACATTTAAATCATTTACTGTTGGTTGACTTTAGAAAGATTAAACAGCACAATGGGTACCGTGGTTAAATTGCATGTTGGCTTCCTGCTGAAAAGCATCCAAAATGCTGGTGGTGGTGGAGATAATCACGTGATGTAGACGTCAGCAAACTAGGTCCAGCACAAAGAACACCACAACAGCTCCAATTTTACAAAAGCTACTCTAATTTCCCTTCACTTTTAGACGGTACGCATTTGATATGGCTTCTGGATTCGGTTATAACGGTGGTATGTTATCACTTTCAGCTTTTAAATTTGGCCTGATTGACGATCATGTCAGCTATGCACCACAACAACAATGACAAGCCTGTTGTTACCTGTCATCACTACCCTTAAGAATATGGCACCTATACAATCGTTAGGTCCATTGTGCTAACTATAATATGATATTTACAACTAGGTCGAGGAAGATGCTTCAATTTCTGGCAAGAATTCAACAAATGCTACGCTATGGCCGACGCACCTAAAGACTGCATTGCACAACGTGATGATTACTTGGAATGCCTGCATCACACTAAAGAGGTGAGCAATCGGGCAATGTGTTGCACTTGGTTGGGAGGAGGGGAGTGGCGAACGAGCAGGCGACAATCGATTCAATTCAGCAAATCAAACAACCTTGACAACAGCCTGCAAATTGTATTAAAAACGTGTAACGGGACCGCCGACTTCTATTGCACAATATTCGAGGTTTTGCTATATAACCACTAGTAGATTTACTTTGGTATTACACTCGACAATAAGGACAGATAAATGATGAACCAAGCAAATACTTCATTTACGTTCGCTGAGTACTGTTTTGGTCATCCGAGAAAAAGTCCTAACCTGCATATTACTATCCATCTTAGATTGCTCGCGCCACTCGCATCAAGGCTGAAGAACTCAAGCAGGCTGATAAGAAGCGAAAGGAAGAGGCAGATAGCCGTAAGGCTGCTGATTCTGCCGCAAAGTCCAATTTACCGAAACTAAATATCATAGATGAACAGGCAAAGCAGCCTGAGGCAGTCAAGGCGTAAAATAGCCAACTAAAAATCCCCCAACCTTACAATCTTTTCCTTACATAAAGTTTACACAGAAAACAAACCCCCAAAAAAAAGAATCAGATTGATTTCCATTTCCTTCATTGACACGTTTGAAAGCAAAGTTGACGTGAATGTCGTCATGAATACGGAGACGGTTATAGCAGAAACATGACCCACTTTGTATGAGAGCTCTAAAAAAGGCAATCACCTAATGCGTCATTACGACGTCTCGTAATACTTCATGTTTCATCATTACCATTCTTAAAATTATATAAAGCGGATCAAGGTCTATACTACAAATCATTATTGCACAACCATGGGTTCTATACTTTCTTGCTTGTCGGGGATCTGCTCCTCAGTCGCAAGTTTACTCTCTGGTATCGTCTCTGCCATCGCTGGCTTCTTTGAGATGATCATCTCTGCTATAACTCGCTGTATTACTGGCATCTTCCATGCTATCGCAAGGTAGGAATCCGATCAACAGATTATAAAAGGCTTAACAACTTGTTTCTAATCAAACTCTTTCCTTCTGAATAGACTCTGTCCTTGTTGTTAAACGGTGCCATGAGGCGGGTCGGCAATGAAGCTGTAGTATCTTCAGCGTAACGACGTCTCATGGCAGTAAGCAATTGTCTTGTATTAACTACTACACTTTAACATTATTTCGATGGCGTATTTATACGTGTACATAAACTAAATCGATAATCATATTTTTTTGATAAATGATTCTTACAAAATAGAACTGAAAACATTGCCTATTAATTTGTGATAGCTTTTGAAATGAGAGGGGTGTAAAAGTGCTCAATATAGCAATTTGATTTTTGGAGGATACCAAATCCAATGGGTTAATCCCGCTAAAGATAGATTTTATCCATTAGAAGAAAGATTTAACGTTTCATTATAGATGCGTTTATGGACTCCATCATCCTACGAGGTTTGCTTGAGCAGTCGGGTTACTATTCTTTTGGGAGGGTAAAGCAAGTTCGAATATGAACCATACAAGACAACTATACCACGGGACGCCAAGAACAATAGTCATTATCCTATCATTCCTAGTTTGAATACCTATACTTCACATCATATTTCCTTGCCAAAACATAAGCCTTGTACACCAATCTAGTCTTACCTTAATTAACAATTCTTCGCTTACACTATTTTGCTTCCATAACAAAGAGCACTTGTTGTAAGGGAACGGATATCACATCCACTACCTGACCAACCAATCATAATCGAAAACAATATACTTGTCTCAATGCCATCCATGTTTGCGACCTTAGCGCATGCAATCAATGATTTTAAGCTCAGGTAGATACCTGTTTCATATACACGTTGTAGCATTTTTGCTACCGACGCCGCCCAGCCAGAACGTCGCGATCTTCATCATGTAACCAAAGAAATCGTTCCTGCATTCAAATCCGTATATTCGGCGTTCTACACCGACACAAGTTATCTTATTATCATCTATGAAACGTTGACCACAACAGTTCCTACATCAACATTGTTACAGTACAGTTTGATATTGACTAAAACTTTTATTATATGCAATCATTTAAAACATAGGAAGTTGCTTATTTCTTGCCAGCCTTGACAGCAGCCTTGGTGGCCTTGGTGGCCTTGTCAACCTTCTCAACGGCCTTGATGACACCGACAGCGACAGTTTGACGCATATCACGGACAGCGAAACGACCAAGAGGAGGATAGTCAGTGTAAGCTTCGACGCACATGGGCTTGGAAGGAACCATCTTGACGATAGCAGAGTCACCAGACTTGACGAACTTGGGGTTGTCTTCGAGCTTCTTACCGGAACGACGATCGATCTTCTCAACGAGCTCAGCGAACTTGCAGGCAATGTGGGCAGTGTGACAATCGAGGACGGGAGCGTAACCAGCACCGATTTGACCGGGGTGGTTAAGAACGATAACCTGAGCGGTGAAGGAAGCGGCCTCCTTGGCAGGGTCGTTCTTGGAGTCAGAGCAGACGTTACCACGACGGATATCCTTGACGGAAACGTTCTTTACGTTGAAACCAACGTTGTCACCGGGAACACCCTCAACGAGTTGTTCGTGGTGCATTTCGACGGACTTGACTTCAGTGGAGACCATGGTGGGGGCGAAAGTGACGACCATACCAGCCTTGATGATACCAGTCTCGACACGACCGACAGGAACAGTACCGATACCACCGATCTTGTAGACATCCTGAAGAGGAAGACGAAGGGGCTTGTCGGTGGGACGGGTAGGGGGGTCGATGGCATCAATAGCTTCAAGAAGAGTCTTGCCAGTCTTGGAACCAGCCTTGGTTTCCTTGGTCCAACCCTTGAACCAGGGCATGTTGGTGGACTCCTCCAACATGTTATCACCGTGCCATCCGGAGATGGGGACGAAGGGAACGGACTTGGGGTTGAAACCGATCTTCTTGATGAAGGAGGAAACTTCCTTGACGATTTCCTCATAACGGTCACCAGACCACTTGGTGGTGTCCATCTTGTTGATGGCAACGATAAGTTGACGGACACCAAGGGTGAAGGCAAGAAGAGCGTGCTCACGGGTCTGACCATCCTTGGAGATACCAGCTTCGAATTCACCAGTACCAGCAGCAATGATAAGAATACCGCAGTCAGCTTGGGAAGTACCAGTAATCATGTTCTTGATGAAATCACGATGTCCGGGAGCATCAATAACAGTAACTGTAGAGGTGAAGGATAATGATTTAATCTAAACGGCGCCTCTTATGGGAAAAAAAACCACTAAGACACCCTCTGATATGAAAAAAAAAAACTTACCGTGGTACTTGGGAGTCTCGAACTTCCAGAGAGCAATATCGATGGTGATACCACGCTCACGCTCAGCCTTGAGCTTGTCAAGAACCCAAGCGTACTTGAAAGAACCCTTACCGAGTTCAGCAGCTTCCTTTTCGAACTTTTCAATGGTACGTTTGTCAATACCACCGCACTTGTAGATAAGATGTCCAGTGGTGGTGGACTTTCCAGAATCGACGTGACCGATGACGACGACGTTAACGTGAGTCTTTTCCTTACCTAAATAGATGTCAATATGAGTTTGGAAGCCTTGTGAGCATGAAAGGTAGAAGGAATACGTTACCCATAGTGACTTAAAAAAGTTTTAAGAAGAGGAACGGATCTAAACGGCGGAGGTGGGATGCTTTTTTATATGCATTGCGAGTCACCGCCCAAAAAATTTTAAAAAAAAAAAAAAAAAAAAAAAAAAAAAAATTTTCCTTCTTCTTGTCCCTTCCCCTTTGACACAGAAGCAGTCACGAGCGCCAAACACATTCGAACTATTGAACATTGTTGGCTGCTGAAGGCGTACCCAAACTCACTGAGCAAAGCAAGATTTCTTAACTACAAACGAGAAATTTTTAAATTTTAGGAATCATTATTTGATTTAGTACATCAAAAGATATTCGTTCCAGCATAACCTTTCATCATGCGTCCTTGTCGTTTCCTTATGCATAACTCGGCCGGTGCGATGAAATTTGCTCTATAAATTATTAGCCTATTAAAGTGACAAGAGCTGGTTCAGACTCTGACTTTGATTTACAGTTTAATACTCCATCATGTTAAGCGAGTCGATATGATTGATCATACATGGTGAGCATGCTGGCTTCTATTTTTTCACTCTGGCAATAACAGGATCAATGGGAGGAGAACTCCCATCATGATGAACACATTCAAAACATTTGAAGCCAAAAAAGAGGATCATCCGTTACACCAGATTGGTTGAGGAACAGAAATGGGTACATAGTCTGCTGAAGAATTTTGCTCAAAGCCCTCCTAGCTATAGCGTTGATGAGAACTGGCGAGGGTCTAACTAAAATTCCATCTTCTACTGCTAAACAATCACAATCTCCACCTTGCCGTGGCCCAGCTACTTGAATTGTCAATGTTGCCTGGTTTTGTTACAGATTGTGTTGCTCGCATTTTCTCAACGCTCTTGTCAGCTGAGACTGATCGAAGCTGATGCAAGCTTTCAACAGCCTGGGAGAAACTTGATTAAAGCAAACGTAGTTCCTGGCCTCACTTGTCAGGCAAAAGTAAGTTGTATATTATGTGTTCATTCTGTGCACTCAGTAAATACTTGAAACTCAGTTCAGGTGACCATGATAGCTTGTCGCTTGATATCTTTTCTCATAGATTTGTTATACAAAAATTGACAAGCAGAACTCGCATAAATGGTGCCTTGTACCACATACTATATTTCACACATCGCATAGCTTCAAGATATACATTTGAAGATGTGCGGGCAATGGATCCCAACCCTCATGACGGAGATTTCCAAGTGGATAGTGCACAGTACAATTAATCGCGCAAGCAAACTGTACAACCCCAAAGCTGTAATGCAAATTTTATTGGGCGGAGGATGAAACTCCGCGGAAAAGTGTCGTAACGACTGTTCAGCACAGAACCCCTGGTGCCAAACGCTGGTTTTTTATCCACATGGGCATTCCAACGACTGATGTAAGTGCATTAGCTACATTGACGTCGTCTTCAAAATCTCCTAAGCCATACAAATAGAGTATTGATGTACTAACTCTATCTCTCTCTTCTAATCTTACCATTTTGCATGTCTGATTTCCCCACACTAATATTTTTCATTTTCTGTTCTGGTTTTTGGCTTCAGCCGTAATTCCTCTCCAACCAAAAGGACGATAACGATAAAGATACCACTACATCCTCACCCCTTCAAGTACATTACCATCAGTTTTTTTGTTCTTCTCTTCTCACTTCTTTAATACGTTCTTAATTCTGCTGAACTCTTTGTCTATTTCCCCCCTTTCCCTACTCTCTCTATTTTTCATCGTCATTCATAGCATTCCATCCTTAATCGGTCTACAAACGACGTCCAATGGCAACCCGTAATCAGTTATCATCTGTGCAGCGATCGCTGATCAATCCTCCCACCTACATTGAATATAAAGGTGCTCGCTTCCTGATTGTCGATGCTCCTAGTAACAACAATTTGCCACTGTATATAAAGGTAAAGTGTGCCAAATTCATGATGACGTTTTGGGATGAAAAGAGTATCTTTATCAGAACCTTACTTATTTATTGTTTACCTTCTTTAGGAGTTTGAACGCTGGAATGTGACCGACGTTGTTCGATGCTGTGAACCAACTTATGCCAAAGAACCGCTAGAGGAAAAAGGGATCAAAGTTCACGATTGGGTGTATGGCGATGGAGAAGCACCACCCAACCAAATAGTTGACGCATGGCTTGGATTAATTGAACAGCGATTTGGAGGAGAAATTGGCAATCATGAAAGTATCGAAATGATGTCGACATATGATGGTCAGAAACCTCCCTGTATTGCGACTCATTGTGTCGCTGGGTTAGGCAGGTGCGTACAAAGCAATATTTTTGTCACCTTCTCAAAATGAAAGAAAAACTTAAAAGATATTAATACTCACATTTATATGACTCCTATTGTATTCTCTATGTCTATTCATACCGGTTGGGTTTGGGCGGGTGTTTATGTTTACATTTCTATTTTTCCGCCAATTCCACTCCCACCAACGAAAGAGCGCCTGTCTTGGTGGCGATTGCGTTGATTGAAGAAGGAATGTCACCTTTGGATTCGGTTGTATATATACGAGAACGTCGCCGAGGGGCGATTAACAACAAACAACTCAAATACATTGAAAACTATAAGCGACGATCCAAAGGCAAATGTATCATCTGCTGACTGGAACGGACTGTAGAGTTTGTACAACATAACATGGCCCCCTTTGAAGAGAGCTATCTTTGTTTTTCTCGTGGCGCACACAATCAGACGTACCGCATAATAAAAATAGTAGTCCTGTCTTGGGATTTTTCTTTTTTTTTTTTCCTTCAACGCTGCATTCAATCTCTTTCTTGTTTTTCTCTATACCATGAAGTTTATTGCTGCTACTGCTGCTGCTCTTTGGTTGTCTTTGAGTGTAAGGGAAAATCTCTTCATTTTAGTCTCCATATGTCATAATTATAGCCCCTTCATCTCATACAATCTTTTTGCAGTTCGTATCTGCTCAAATTACCTCTCCAATGGGTAACTTCAACGTTACGAACCCTGTCGAAAACCAAACGTATGTCCTTGGCCAACAACTTCCCATTACATGGCGTCTCCTTGGCAACACTAATTTCGCATGTAAGTGTCACCTTTTGGCCGAGTTTAATGCACCATCGATCTAACCCCGTCCCCTGAACAATTTTGCCAATCATATTTAGCCCTTCAATTGGAAATTGTCCTTACGAACATGATTTCGGGCAACTACAGCGAGACAATCATCACGGCGCAAGCCGATGTTTCTGCCAGTAATCAACAAACCCAAAATAATGAAACCTTCTATGAGCATTCACTCAACTATCCTATTCCTACTACCGCATCAGTCGGAAATTACAATGTAAGTTTTGGCGTTGTTTGCTGCTATTTGGCTTTTAATGGATTGGGACCACGCGCGTACTGAAACTCCCCTTGCAGGTCGTCTTCATGTCCAAGGATACCAACACCAATACCACTATTCCTGTCCAGATTATTTCTCCTGCTTCAACATCCTCATCTGCCATGGCTCCAACTGGTTCAGCTTCAGCTTCAGCTTCTGCCAGTAACAGCAATCCATTTGCTAACAATGCTGACAAGGTTTCGCCTATGCAAATGGCTGGTTTCAGTTTGGCTGCCATGAGTGTTGCTGTTGCCGCCATCGCTTTTTAAAAATGAACTGCCAATACTCTTGCACTTTCTTCAATTTCTTATCCATATGTAATTTTTTTTCTCAGCTAAGCCATATAACGGAGCGCCTTTACCCCGCTTGCAAACATCTTTCTCATTCGTTGTCTAATCGCTTTATTCTTTCCAAAAAGTAACAATAGCTCACTTTATTTCCCATACTTTGTAATGTTGAGATGGCGGTTTTTTTAAACAGAACGATAATCATTAAATCACATTTGAGCTTTCCAAGTTTAGGTTGGGCGGTGGGACTGAAACTTTAATCGAATATGCATCACCAAATGCCAATTTGCCTTGTAACCAATCACGAGTGCATATCATAACCATCAGCAATAGATGAGCTGCTCTCCAACCTTATGAGTGTAATGTTGTGGTATATATTTATTACAGTAACTATGATTTACACTTGCAGCAGCCATGGATGTGCAAGAACTTGATCAATGGTAGGTCGATCATCTATATTTCTGCTCAGCATGAGTTGCATTAAATCCGCCGCACCTTGCCATCCATTAGTGACTTGAAGTAGTTTAGGGGGTTCTCTGGACATGGCTTGTTCAATATTATAGAATGGATTTTCCTTGAAAACAAGCGTATACAGTAATATACCCAAACTCCAAATATCCTGTGGAGGGCCATGGTATCGCGAGCCACTGAGAATTTCTGGTGCGGCATAATCAAGAGTACCTGAAAAGGTTTCAAACATACGATCCGATTTGACATACGCCGCACTACCAAAGTCAATGAGCTGTACCTGGTCGTTGCAATCGATGATCACGTTTTCATCCTTAATATCCCTGTGTACTATCTTGTTATGATGAAGATGTTGCACTGCTTCAGTAACTTGTCGGAAAATGGCCCGCACTTGATCTTGCGTTATGTCTCGGTTGAGTTCAATATAGTCAAATAGATCCATACCCTCTCCGTGCAGGCTCATAACAATATAGTAATGATCATCATCTTCAAAGTAGTCGACTAAGTATTAAGGGGACAAAAAAGCATCAGCTAAAGTCTCCGGATTGTGGGTATGTCCATTTGACTTTACTTACGTATTTGGCATATGTTCTTGTGTGGTATCCGCCGTAAGGTGTGCAAAATATGGATTTCTAAAGGTAGCATGCCAAGTACTCGATCTCGTGTCCAAGCGTCTACTAAGATACGAGATTTGACAACATATTTGATGACGACTCGTTGTTGGTCCAATTTCGTCTTGTGTTGTGCCAGTTTGACCACGCCATAAGCTCCTTGTCCGAACGAGTCGAGGGTGATATAGTCGTCAATGCATGTTTTTAACGTTTGTGCAGAGTACTTGGGTATATTGGAACCGCTGACATGTGGAGCGACAACCGCAGCAAAAGATATCCGCCGAGGAACGTATTGATTGACGTCGATACGTAGCGTTTGAACCTCTCGAGCAATGGTCGGCTTTGGGGACAAGATGTAGCTCATATCCACTGTATCTTTCGACTGGACAACTTTATTGGTTGCCGACCCGAAAGAGCTGACACTACCTAGAGGTTTTGGTCGCTTGGTTTGCTTTGGTGTAGGGTCTATATCGTATGATTGTTCATTGTTATTCATCATAGTAATATGGCTCTTGGTTTGGTCAGTCTGAACCGTAGGTGATGGCTGAGTTCGTCGAGTTCGATCAAATTCAATCCACATCACAAGTTCATCCTCAGTCGCAAGCTTGATTTGCATTTGTACATTCATCATGGTGCTATCACGGTGGATGGCCAGAAAATAACCTGAAGAACCTGGAGGCTTTTCAAAATAAGCAGTTGACTGATTATATTTTTGAAATGTGGCGTAGCAGACTGGGTGGCTCAACTTATCCCCAATGCGTAGTAGCTTGTCAGTTTGCAAACCGACTAGCAATGCTGAGAACTGCGGGAATAGCTGAGAAATGTTCTCGCCCAACAGTGGATTTAATTCGTAACCAAAAAGATACTTGGTGAACATAACGTTGCTTCCCTTGATCGTGCCATCCAATTGTATTGTTATAGGTCCGGCAATTGTCGGTATGGATATAATCTTGACACAATGTAGATCTAGATTATATTGTGATTCTTGTATTTTGGTCATGACAGGAAATGTAGCATCAGACGCTGATCGACTGCCAAAAAATTTCAGGTTGTTGATTCTGTCAACATCCAGCCGTCTATGATCAGATTTGGGTATTGTATTCTGTGGGGCATCCGAATCATCTTGTATCAAGTCATAGAAGCCACTGTCGCTTGCTAGACGCATCTGACTAAACCCATTTAGAAGTGCTTCGATGGATCGCCCTATAAGCTGTGAGCTGGTGTATCCATAGAGATCTTCTACATCACCGTCCACTCGTTCGATGACAGCCTGTTATAATATAGAGATGGATATGTTTAGTAAAAGTCCAGTGCCTCATTATTTGCAACAAATGGTCTTTGTTAACTTACATTCGTATTAATGTGAACATTAATCATGCTTTCATAGAGCTCTTCAAATATCCAGACGTAGGTGACCTCAGATGCGCCGTCGTATTTTTCCTATTGTATATCAAGCACTAATATCAGCTTACACGTAGTGCAAAGATGAAAAACACTCAGGAAATATAACATACCTTCAGCCAGAGAGAAGCAACAGATTCAGTTCGATCTTTGGTTATAATTGGTACCTAAAATAATTCCCAAATACTTTGATTAACAAAAGGTGGGGAATGTTGGCTGACTATTAAATTCAGTTTGATTGGGGTCATACCACTTTGCCACATAGTAATATGGTGGTAGATGGCTTGTCCTCATTATAAGAATCTCGTTCCAAACGGGCATGTGCAAACTTGTCCAGCAGGTTTGAAAAGTACTTTGTTCTAAATGTTTTCTCTAGTAAGTCTAGAGCTTGCATCTTCAGCAGAGCAGTTTTAGCCCCAAACAAGGAAACAGCGGTCTCATTGAAGGCCACGATTCTTCCTTGAACATCTGTTTGTAAGATAGCTTGATTTTGCGGTAAATAGCGCCTAGATAAGGTTTGAGATAGCTTGCGAGCTAATGGTGGCAAATGAAAATCATCTTCTTCGTTTGTATCTTGCTTGGTGTCCAGTGCTGGTGCAGTAGATATCCTTCGTTTTGATATCGGAGTCTTCTGCTCGTCAGTCGAAATAGATGTATCAGATGTATAGGATGAGAGTTGTGAATAGGAAGATAGTGAATCTATGGACGTTGACCGTGAACTGGTTGGAATGTTGAAAACTAGTCCTGGCATATCCTCATCCATGTCGGACATACTGGACTGACGATGTGAAATCATGTCGGATAGATCGATACTAGATCTAGACGTGTTTCGCGAAGAACGCCAACTACTTCTATTGACGTTTGGACTCCTTGGAAGTAGTTCTGAAAAATGCTGCTCTGTGTGCAAAGAAGATGGCTCCATGGCGGTCTGTATATCTTTTTCTGGACCATAGAGCAAAATCGGTTCAGGGCGATGGTCATTCTGAATAGCGTTGATACCGGGTGAAGGTTGATTTACAACCCTGACATAGGGACCCGGTGTAACATTAGCTATAAGTGGAGAGTAGATAATGTGACAGATACCAAATAATGATGCTTACCGATTGCGGTAGTAGTCTGACATGATCGTTTGAGCGCAAATGCCGACAATTGAAGGCTATAGAGTGAGATTAAGAAGGGTATTAGAACACTTTGTATTTGATAGAATGATATAATGCATTTGAAGTTGAGCCAAGGTTATTCTGGTTGTACTTTGCAATGTTGATATATAGTAATAGATAACAATGATCATAGTATCGAGCTGATAACGGATATAGACGTTATGATTGGCGCGATATACTCAGCAACTTTTAGGCTGTCGCGTGTGTCTCTAAAATTGGAGAGTAAGGTTTTTCTCCCCAATGACTGTTATGTTTGCTGATAATTTCGTTGCTTTAAAACTATACTTCTGCTGCGAATGTGAGAGCACAATAATTTTGGTCTTCGTTCCTTAGGATTGCCCCTCATTTTTTTTTGAGTTTGCATCTCCGCGCAGATGCAAGCTAACAGGGTCAAAAAAAATTGATAGTCGAAAGTAATAAATGAACTAACCCTAGCAGCAATGCCTTAGTTGACAGACAAAGGCGCGATTGGAATTGTCCGAAATGCAGGTTTCCACGGCGATCAACAAAAAAAGGATTACAAAAACTCGTAAATGGGAAATGGGCAACGGAGGTAGAATGTGGATTAAGAAGAAAGAGAAGATTTTTTTTTTTTTTAGGCAATGGGCAGTGGTTAAAGTCGTCGTGTGAAGTCAGCGACTGAACTCCTCCAAAAAGGCAATGCACAAGCCAAGTAGAATTGATTTTTTAGTAATATACTACTATGAGCTCCTCAGGTCAGGCAAAACCTGCCATGAAAATAATGGAACGGAAAAGATATATATTTGTGGCTACATTTTTTCGTTGTTATTGCAATATACAGGATAAAGTGTTAGTGTAAGCTTAGAATTGTACCGCGGAAGCTGAGCGTAACAACACCTTAAAAAAATTGTGGCACCCAATTGTGCATCTGCGAAATGGAGCCCAGAAACGTGCTCAAAGTGAATAAGTGCTATGTGGACAGGTACCGCCCTATTTATTTGGGGGGCTATTAATTGGTTTTCAATAATCAGGAGAACCGAAATTACTTCAATGTATGAGCTTAATGCAGGGAATATAATGCTGACGCAAAGAACACCCAAGTGACTATTACGGAGAATAAATGTATCGATTAACTCCACTCCATTTCGCTGGTGGTCTTTCAGGTCACCTGCTGGTTTCTTAAGATATTCTATTGGTGTATTGCCAGATGCTTCTGTATTTTTCACTCCTTTAGTTTATTCATTAAGTGTGATTAGTATTATTTATTCATCCTTTACGACTCTAAGACAAATTGATCTAAAGAAAATTATTGCTTATTCTTCTGTAGGTCATATGAATATTGGACAGACTTTCGTTAGGAAAGTGTGTGAACAGGATGGGCGTGTAAAGCTTTAAACACACACAAAAGCACCGGCTAGTTGTCATCTCTACATCATCCCTATAGATGGCACTCTTGCAGAGTGAAAAAACAGGCTTAGCTCAACAGCATGATGATGGGCCTTGGCATGGATCAAATATAAACAAGCAAACAAGTACCCGTGAACGGGAGTTCGTGACGGAATTAGCCTGGTTGGTAAAATGGGAATTTTTACATGTACGATTGAATTGGCCAAAACCAGGTATGAGGATGTGTAACAATTGCTTTCAAGACCTGCATACAAATTGGAAAAACCATAACAAATTATCATTCTATCTTTTCATTGATGGTGGAGAAAATAGATACTATTCATTCTGGCATTGGTGTAAAACCATGTACTATTTGAGAGCTATGAAACTTCTGCGCCGCACATGTTAGTATTTCGTTCCAAGGACCGCTTGGCTGTGGACGACAACCAATGGTTTTTTTTTGCTTTTTGGTTGAAAGTGTGCTTTGCAATGTGTAATACTGTGAATACGTTTTGATCACGTGTTTTTTGATGGACTGAGTGGCTCCTCAGAGTCGCTGCTGTATTGCGACTCCGTCAGCGATCACCTCCATTTGACGAATTCATCATGGCTCGCTTAGACTTTGAGGCTGCCAGCTTGGAACTTCAACAATATAGGCAATCAGGCGAACGAGCTTCAGAAAGAGTAGCATATCTTGCATCTCGTATCATCAAAGACGGCTATTCATCCAAACTCAAGGATGACAGTAAGAATCGATTGAATCTCACATCATGCACTTTCCTCATTCTGATCACGACGTTTTTCAGTATGGCCCTTTTATGAACAGGCTGTTACTGCTGCACTTGATGTAAGCGACTTCAGACTGGCTGATGTAAGTGCTTATTCCGAAACCTTGTTCCCAATGGTATCAACGTTTCCTTACTCCAGCCTCTTTCCTAGGAATGCATAGACAATCTCAAAAGAAGATTCTCAAACTCATCGCGTGTTCAAAGACTTGTTGGTATGCGATATGAGGCGGAAGGAAAGTTGGCTGAAGCTCAGAAGATTTACGATACGATATTGGAAGAAGACGAATCCAACATTGTAGGTCCCGCGCAATGCATATTGAAATAACAGGGTCTTCCAATTGACACCTTTCTTGTATATATAGCTTGTTTCCAAACGTCAAATAGCGCTATTGAAATTGCGTGGAAAGAAATCAGAGGCTATATCGGCATTAGTGAAATACATCGACACATACTATAGCGATCCCGAAGCTTGGATCGAACTATGCTCACTCTACTTATCAATGCACTCGTATCAAAAAGCTGCCTATTGTATGGAAGAACTTATATTGCTCCAAGCTGCTAATCCTATTTGGCATCTCAAATATGCCGAAATTATGTACACACTCGGAGACTACAACTTAGCTTTGAAACAGTACTGTCGCGTAATAGATTTGAATGAGGATCACTTGCGAGGGATGTATGGTGTCCATTTGGTATGTATTGACTGCTAGCTACGTTAATGGTGGTACCTTTCGAAGTGAATAACATCTATGGATTAATATAGTGTGCTAGCAAGATTATCGCCAATGGCGAAGGAGACGACACAACAGAAGCTCTAAAAGAGCTCGCCACTGAGCGCATATTAGCAACTGAAGTTGACAAATGTACTATAGACAGTATCAAGCATGTAGTAAGAGAATATTTATCGGTTGCATAGACGGTGTCGTATGCACATCTCCTACATATACACCAAAGAAAACAACCAAACACCGAAGTTGGATTGGTTCAATCGATTGCCTTGATGGTATACTACTGTATGTTCAAATGTTTTAATAACAATGAAAAAAAAATATACTTCAAAATCGACCAGAGCAATTGGTAGCAATTAATAAAAAATTTACAAATCAAGCATCGCATCTACCTAATTATCGTCAGTCGCGCTGACGTCGTGATTGCCGATCCGGACATGGCTAATTTGCTGGCTTCAGTACCTTGCCCACAAACCACTACATCAACCTTACCAGGCGAATCCCGTACAATTAGACGAGCCCATTTCATTTTACCGTGCATGCTTCCGGTTACGTCAGCAACACCGTTTGCGGTATGGGGATGGCTGATTTCATGGCTAATGGCAAGTTCATGGATGAGTTGGGCATCTTTATGAGTTTTAGGGTCTTTGTCGAATACACCTTCGACGTCTGTCAGAAAGATGCACCGTGACGTATGAGAGATAGATCTAGCTAGTACTCTCATGACTACATCTCCCGACAGAATTGTACAGCTTTGTTTGTCGTCCAATACAGCGTCGCCATGTAAAACCGGCACAAACCCTTGCTCCAGAAGTTCCTGAGTTCTTCGACAAAGATGATTATAGCTGGATGATGTTGATTCATCTACCCCGCCGTTGGTTATGACATGATCGAAAGGAGACACCGAAACCACAGGTAAACCTAGGTCAGTCAAGCTATTAATGACATGAGCATGGAGTCGCAGTACAGCCGCCCGAGTTAAACATAGTCCTTTACGCACATCTTTTTCCTTGTCCTTAAGCGTTCCGTTTTTCACAGAATATTCTTTAGCCTGCGGGTGTCCAAATGATCCAACCCCATGGATAACTATTAGCTTCCGTGACGAATGCTGATAGGTGAACAGCACTTGACGAAAGATTGAATCTAATTGACTTGATGAAGCCAATGTACATGTTGATCTCTTGTCGGTGAGGATGGCCCCACCGAGTTTTATGATCATCACATTCTCGCTAGCGCAGGACGTGGCCATTCGCAAGAATCAGGTACAAAGTTTAAGAATAATATCTAGCGAATGTTCGGAGTGCTGGGTTGTTTGGTGCCGACAATTTAGCACCGCAAAGGAGTATCGATAGCGATCTGCCCAAACCTTAACGCCATACGATAGATCTGCAGCCCTCGCGCTGAAGAATGACCAGAAAACCTACCCAAAAGTATATTGTTGTTGTATACATCATGTGTGTACCTTGAGCCGAGCTCACTATCAATTTTTTGATCTGTCTGTTTATTCATTGTAAACATATATCTGTATCAAGGTAGCGCAATCTTTGATCATTTGTATGGCACAGACTGTGATTTATCTATTTACTTGTCGCTTATTTAGGATGATCCATCAAAAGAAAAGAAAAATTATATGGAAATTCCCGCGTTGCCCAATTCTAGTCAGTGTTTTCCAAGTCTGAAATAAGCAAGCACAACAATAGAAATTGGAAATTTTTGCAAACTAACGACAAGAAAAGAGCAGCTAGCGCAGTCTACTTCTGACGTGGAAAGATGTAGAAACGCAAGGAAAATGTATAGCTCATGAGTGTATACAGTCCAACATGAAATATTTTGCAAGATATAGAACCAATTAGAAGTGCTTGCATATTTTCGATTTCTTTATGGTTGTGACCCGATTGCACCTTTTCGGACCAACACACAAACAATACGCAGGATCACCTTTTTTTCCGCCCCGCTGATCAACAAACCCCGAGTATATATTGAAGAAACATTACAAGAAAATAAATGCTCTGCGACTCTGGTTTCCTCTTTTCAGAACGTAATCAAGCAGTAGAAAACTCACTGTTGTCCTTTGACTCTTACTGTAGGTTTACATCGCAGGTCACGCCACCACTGTTGTCGAAAATCACCAGTATTTAACAGAACGGACAAAAAGAACAAGGCACTTCAAAATCCGCGACTCATTGTCGGTGGTCATCAAAATACGTCTTGAAAATAGCTTTTTCCTATTAGACACCTGTCTACATCTTCCAATTTCAAGCGATTTACCACAAGAAGCATGCACTCAGCGATCGCAGCCGCAAGACAAGCAATGCTTGATTACCACCAGCATAACAGCACAGCAGGGTTAGTCAAGAAAACTGACCCATATAGCGTCTCAGCATCATTCCTTGTCACGCTTCTACTACCATTCTTGACTTTGGTATACTTGGAACTTTTGCGGATATATGTTCCTACACCTGTTGCGGTAAAAAAGTATCCTGAAGTCCATTATGCAAGTAGTAATGGAGATGAAACAGCTATTGTTAAAACTGTCCAAGTAGCGCAAATCTTGAACTTGGTATACTTGGAACTTTCGCGGATATATGTTCCAACACCTGTTGCGGTAAAAAAGTATCCTGAAGTCCATTATGCAAGTAGTAATGGAGATGAAACAGCTATTGTTAAAACTGTCCAAGTAGCGCAAATCTTGAACTTGGTATACTTGGAACTTTCGCGGACATATGTTCCAACACTTGTTGCAGTGAAGAAGTATCCTGAAGTCCATTATGCAAGTAATGATGAAGATGAAACAGCTATTGTTAAAACTGTCCAAGTAGCACAAATCTTGAACTTGGTATACTTGGAACTTTCGCGGATATATGTTCCAACACCTGTTGCGATGAAAAAGTATCCTGAAGTCCATTATGCAAGTAATGATGAAGATGAAACAGCTATTGTTAAAACTGTCCAAGTAGCACAAATCTTGAACTTGGTATACTTGGAACTTTCGCGGACGTATGTTGCAACACCTGTTGCGGTAAAAAAGTATCCTGGAGTCCATTATGCAAGTAATGATGAAGATGAAACAGCTATTGTTAAAACTGTCCAAGTAGCGCACACTCATGAAATTTGCACCCAAAAATTAATTTGGGTAGAAAGTAGTCCACATCTAGGTTCACGACAAAATTTAAGTAACATATCAAAGCTCGAGATTGTCATACCAGCAACCGACACTGTACCACTTACTCCCGCCGTTAGACGTACCAGCATGAGTCCAATTCGAGCATCTTTCCGCAAACCTGCCATGAACGAAACTGAAATGGCTCATGAAGAATGCTTACTGAAGCTTGTGGAAGAGACATTGACATACTTTCAAGCTAACCGACCAGTGACGGAAGAACTTCATCGATTGATACCTAAATTGGAGCAATTTACAGAATGGAATTCAGTACGCTCCATAAACAGCAAAGCTCCCACATCATTAATTGAGTATTCCCTTTAACACACCTCTTTTCCACGCACCTCCAAATCCACTTCTCCACATATCGGGGAGAAAAAAACATTACTTTTTGTGAATATATTATTTGTAAATTTTTCGAATTCAGTATATAGGAAGGCTGACAAAGCAGCACTTTCTTCTATTCCGATACTTTAAACATAGCGAACGCGATCCAGAGCCACTTGTGGGTTGGCCATTTTCAATATACTTAGCTATCCATATTGCCATGTAGAACATAGCACACATACCAATAAGACTAGAAAAATGAAATAGCATTTTATTTTGGTTTATTTTGGTGCTCATTATGGTCAGTCAGCCGAATTGTCTTTTTACCGATTTTCGTATCAGGTTACAATACTGGTCTCGTAATGACCTTTATTTGCGATTCCGAGTAATCACCATGGTATGACTCACGACATCCCTAGCGTCTCTTTATCATTCTTTCTTAGGCATTCCATCTATGTGGAACGGTGCTATCGCCTTGACCACCAATGCATCGGGTCACTGAATCAGGGCCGATCGGCACTTGAGAAAATCCATTTCTGTGTATAAATTTTTTATGTTTCAGATCGCTTCATGACGAGGGAATTCATCCATATCGATCCCAGTATCCAGGATGCTTTACTTCATTCCTATAAGCATGTGATCCTATAGACAAGATGGTATACCATGTAAGTGTCGAACGTTGCACAACTATAATGATTTGCCAGATTACAGGAGTGTGGAGTACTAGCTCCGCGACGAAATGGCTCCTAGAAAATGCTACCCCCGGTTTCTGCGCTGATGGATATGATGTGATAAGTATAATGTGAGATAAAAACAAAATAGAAGATGACTGACTGATATTGATGGTTGTAGCAATAGGATGTTTATATTTAAATGAATGTAAATGGGTTGGATGATCCAGATATGATTTGTACTGTTCAGCCCATTTGAATATGCGATTAGTCTGACAAAGATGATATGTCGGTAAATGTCAATGGATTGATGAACAAGTAAAGCTTGCTAAGAAAGATGGTTTCGATGCCTTTGGAATTAACATGTCTTGTGTGATGAGCTACACAGCATGTGACAGCGATATACATATATTTTTTTTTCAGTTGAGGACGGTACTGACATGTGAAGATATCTCCCAAGTCGTCAATGTTTGAAAGTCCCCGCTTGTCGGAATTACGGGCGTACAAAGAGTATTCGTTTAATATAAGCTGGCTCTTGTCTGACCAGTCTGCAAAATTCCTCTTTCACTTGCATAATATTCTCAATGGATGATCATCAATGGGATCCATCATATATCCAACCTTCCGGTAAGTTCTTTATAAAGGCATTGGTCAATAATTCCTCATAAGGGTGCCAACTAGAAGCATGAAACAGGTTACGAAGAATTTACTATGAGAGGTCATCAACAACAACATCACCCTTTTATTCCATCACATTTTGATATGGAAGATATACATCACCATCATCATCATCAACAACAACATGTTTATCAAGGTAAATTGGTGGATTGCTTTTTAATCTTGCTTTTTGGATTTATTACGAGCTCAAGCGGCACCTGATTGGTAAGGGGAGAGAGAGTGCAGCGCGCCCACTTGTCGGAATTTGATTATAATGATTTTTCTCGCCCATTCACGATTGCCCTTTTTTTTTTCTCACTTTATCTTACGTTTTTTCTTTCCAATACGTACCAGGTCCCACACTCGTGATGCTTTCATCACCTTATTCTAAGAACGTTTCATTTGCTGCAGGTCAACCACTAGATCCTTCTATCATGTCTTCATCCTCCGCCACCGCTCAAAGTTCCACAACAGCTTCTTCATCACAGTCCAGCAAGCGTGGCTCTGCCCATAGAGGGAATTCTAGTCCGTATCGCCAGCCTCCAAGCAGAGCAGCAAGGAAACAACAACAGCAAAAAAGCGAAAGTGATGATACAGACCAGTCTCAGACACCAGCAAAACCTCGAACAGGTCGAAGCAAGAAACCTCCTCATGAGTTACTTACTGAAGCTGAAAAGAAGGCCAATCACATTGCTTCAGAGCAAAAGAGACGTCAGAATATCAGGGTTGGTTTTGATCAGCTTGTTGAGATTGTTCCAACGCTGAGCCAAAGCCATCGCAGCGAAGCCATCATTCTACAAAAATGTAAGTACCCATTCCCATGGTATCGTCATTGAAATGCTCCGGCTTTCGAAAATGCTGAGTGACTGATTTGCGTCCAAATATTCTTTTTTATTTTTATTTTTTACTGTCATCAGCTGTTGATCACATACACAGATTAGTCGCCACCAAGAATGAGCTGAAGGACCGTGTTCGTGAACTACAGTCGGTGCTAGGTGAACTGTAAGTCAGCTTCCAGTCGATACTATAATGTGCGGGGTACATTTCTTCCTCAGTTTAGTTGTTTTGAAACTCACATCCCATTGCTTTTTTGTACATTGCATAGCCCACCGGGCGATGATGTAAGTAAGATGATATTCTGTCATAGATTGTTATGCAAGTTTCTCAATCTAATTTTGCACTTGTTGCCAGTCCTCTGAAGATGAAATCAATTATTCATACTAAGGTTTCCTCATCTTTCCCTCACACATCACTATCTCCACCTTTGACAATAATCAAATTCATCATGGCGTTCAAAAATCTCCTTTCATGATCAAAGCCAATCTGCACACCACAGAAGCTCTCAATCCGACACAAAATGCATAAACTTGTACATTGCTTCTTATTAACCCACTGTAAGATACTTTCATACGATAGAACTTTTATCTGACGACATACAATCCGTAAATTTTTCTTTTACGTTTTTAAACCCAATTGCCATCGGAGTGCATGTTATGAGAGTTGTGAAGATTCTTACTAATTTGAGTGATATGCCCGAGCAGGGAGCATATTGGACAACTGGGGTATTTTGTACATGGGTATGTGCTATTTTGATAAAGTAGTGTAGAGAAGAGGAGGGAAGAGTTCAACTTAAGGAGATTGCTAGTCAGTTCTTTAAGACGACTTAAAAGTATTGGCTCTGACCTCCTCAAGAAATTCTAACTCATGAAGCAGGCAAGATTCTAATAAATACCTATTAAGTATCATAACACAATGTTATGTTTTATTACAAGGCCGCCAAAGCTGATGGCTTTCAATTGCTCTATCTGCAATAGTATCTAGGCGCCTATACAGACAGACCATGCGATATATTTCTAGTGAGAAAAACATGAGCGGTCTTTTTATTTTAATGTAAGCATCTTGTGTATATATTTTTACAAAGGACGGGGATATGGTTGCCACGGTAACAAAGACAATTTTTAAACCCCATCAGAAATGAGACGAGAAATCGCTTTCTGCCGATTCTTTACATAACCTGAAAATGTACTTTTAGGAGTTCCGACAAAATCGCTACCAGAACTGGCAATCGAAGCGTCGACTAATGGAATAAGCAATGAACTAATGTCGGTGTGGTTATCGCGCGGAGAAATGACGTTGATGGAGGGGATGATTTGAGGAAAATCAGTGAGAGTGAAGGCGCAGACAAACTGGTCAAACAAGGAACGCATATTGGGATCTTCGCGAGGGTGTTTCGAGTCAGTTGCCATAAATAGCGTAGTCAGTTTGCCACGTTGAGGTTGTAACTGCGCACAACGATCGCGCAAAGTGTCAATCGATTGTGGCTTTCTAGAAAGCTGAAGTTTTCGAAGTTCTTGCCATATTGTGATATCTGTTTGATCATTTTCCATGTCTACTAGTTCTGTCAACTGGCGTGTAATCTGGTCAATGGTGTCTGTAATATGATCTTTGAATATGCCATCACCGGATCGAATATGAGCGCTAATATAATGGCGCTCTCCGCCCAACATAGAAATGACTTGATCAGCCCTTGAGTCTACCACTGGGTGCGAAATCTTTATCGACATTCGCAAATACTCTTTTGTGTCTGCATTTTCTGTATCAACAGAAATTCTGTTGGATCCGAACATGGAATTGAATATCATCAATTTTTCAGATCTTTGCTGAAGGTCTACCAGATTGATTCGTCTTTCAAAATTCTGTAGAGGTTGGTCATCGTGTTCGGAAAAGTATATACGATACGAGTACCGTTCGTAATCTGGAATCTCATACACCAGAGTTCGATTGGTTTCATCATATGGGATATAAAGCGGACTCTCTTGGAAGAAAGAATGATGCATGTTGTTTCTCATAATATAGCGTACACCAATGTTCGTTAGCGGGCTGAGATCAAACAAATCTTCGAAACTAACCGGGACGTATTTGCGGTATTCAAAACACTCAGACGGAAGGTGGATTCGCTCACCCAACTTTTTCTCCATTTCACGATGGGCCATGACAAGTTCTGGACAGGCGTCCAATTTGTGTGGCAATTCTGAGCTGTTCTTCCAGTATGTTGCAACGGCAATATTCACTTCGGGTATGATGAGCGTTCGATTTAGCCATTTTGCTATCAAAGCTGCGTTGACCAATGAAAGTCGTTGGTTATGTAGACCAGAGTGTGGGTAAAACGTCATAAACTTTTCTTCATCTGTGGCTGATATATTATCATTGATGTGTGTCGTAATACTTCGTTCAGGCTCTAGCTCTTCTTTTTCAAGACCAGCTTGGATAGGTAGGGGTGTTTGAGACAGAGTGTGTAAAGAGATGAAGAGAGTACAAGCGGCGATGATGACGAAGAATAGCCACCGCTTGCACAGCTGGGATGGCATTATGTTTTAAAAGAGAAGAAAGGAAAAAAGGTGAGAGGAGTTGTTCTTAAAAACGAAACCTATTATTTTTTAATTGCGAGGGAAGCTCAATAGTGCAAATTTTATTTACCCAATTCAGATATTTATATGGTGCGTGTTACAAAATATTGAGACTCAGTGTCAGCCTGGGCTGGGGCCCTCTTTTTAATACCTGGAACACAAAAGAGCTATCTGCCATCATGCTGACTGACTGACTGACTGAAAGTAAGAAAGCTATAACATGTCTATGTTCAATATGTATTTTATATTTATTGCTCAATAACATGGGAGAGATAGAATATTTTCTACAGTCATCTTGTCCTTATACACTTGGATTCCATCCCATCTCTCCAAAGTCCTTTTTCTAGAAATGCGCTTCATCAAAACCATTTTCAAATCCTTCTAATCTGTTTTTATGCTTGATGTTGCTCTTCAAATTCCTTCATATATGAAACAAGGGCGTCAACACCATCTTCACCCATGGCGTTGTAAATGGAAGCCCGAATGCCACCTGTCGTATCACATCACATCCACATTAGACAAGAATATCCGATTATCCACGTTTTTCTAACCTTCCTTATACTTACCGACAGATCTGTGTCCCTTGAGTTGAACCATATTTCGTGCTTCAGCACCCTTTAAAAACTCGGCTTCCAATGCTTCTGGGTAAATTCGGAAAGGTACGTTCATCCTGCTACGGACATCCGCAGCAACCGGTGCCTTGTATATTTTGCTGTTATCGATAACTTGATACAATTTTCGGGCCTTTCTCTCGTTGATTGCAGTGTAGCTTTCGACACCTCCGTTCTGCAGCATATGCTTGAACACAAGTCCTGACATGTAGATAGCAAAGGTGGGTGGTGTGTTATAGAGTGAGTCATTGTCGGCCAAAGTCTTGAAGTCCAACAATTGAGGAGTCACCAAACCGGAAGGTGGAACTTCAGCGGCCGACTTGAGAGGCGTAAGAAGATCTTTACGAATAATGACAAGCGTAACACCAGAAGGCCCAATATTCTTTTGAGCGCCAGCGTAAATAACGCCAAACTTGGAAACGTCGACAGGGCGAGAAAGGATGTTAGAGGACATGTCAGCAACCAGAGGGACAGATGGGTCAATATCAGGAATTGAATTGAACTCGACACCATGTACAGTTTCATTGTCGCAGTAGTAAACATATGCTGCATCAGGTCCACTCAACTTCCACTCTGATTGAGGTGGCACAGAGGTATAAGAACCAGTGCTTTTCTTGCTATTGAAGACAATGTTGACATTGGCACCAAGACGCTTAGCTTCTTCAGAAGCCTTTTGTGACCAAGAGCCAGAGACAAGGTAATCGACAGGAGCATCAGACTTGCCTTTAGCAGCCAACAAGTTGTACACGATAGCAGAGAATTGAGTAGTGCCTCCTCCTTGCATGAACAAGATTTCATAATTATCAGGAATATTGAGAAGCTTGCTTAGATTCTGTTTTGCGTCTGCCAAAATCTTGGCAAAGGTCTTTCCTCTATGAGACAATTCCATAACTGACATTCCGGTATTGTCATAGTTGAGAAGTTCAGACTGAGCTGTTTGGAGAACTTCGATAGGACTAGGGTAGGAGGAGGAAAAGTAAATGTCAAGTAATGAAAAAGAAACTGTAATTCTTTTAATGGCAGATTACATACATCTTGGCTGGACCAGCGCCAAAGTTCAAAACTTGATCGTGTTCAGGCATATTGAATTAAGTGGTTACAGAGCTTGGTGTTTCTTTCGCCAAAAATTGATTTTGAAGGATTTGTGACCGTTGATCTGGGATCTTTTGAGTAATCTCTCGCTAAGTAGAAGAACTTGTGCGATGGTCGAAATGTTTGTCGCATTTGTTGGGACTTCCATTTGTTATATCTTTTTATAATTCTGCTACATTCAGTTGGCTAGAGTGAGTCAGTGGACATGGTTGGAGGGTAGATCAAGCGATAATTATAAAAGATAATACCCTATGACAGTATGAGAGTCATGTTGGTACTACTGAGCTCACACTTGAGTCACCGCATAACCCCTCATAACCGTCATATTTACTGGCCAGTGTAAGGTCTTAACTCCTACATCCCATCCCAAGGTATGATAACCAAACCACAGTAATTAATTCATACAGAATTCTTCATGAATCATAGCTCACTAGTAAATAGCTTCAGCTTGTGGTTTGACCGAAAACATCGAGTATATTACTTTTTAATGGCGCGCTGCATTGAAAGAAATTGCTCGTCATTTACACACAAACCAGGAACGATTATGCAGAGAGAAAGGCAGGGATGGTCCAAATTACGTTCTGTAAGCACCACGATGACTATCCGAACAGCTACTATCTAAATCCGACACTGTGACATCAGATACTTGAGAATCAAGGCCAGGGAAAGATACATAGTTTCTAACAAAATCAGAGTCAGGGCAATCTAGCTCTGTTGGCCTGGAGCGCTCATGGCTCGTCGAGGCAGGAGAAATTACCCGAACAATATCAATCATGATATTGGAGATAGTCGTCAGTGTCCGAAGAGGTGATAAAGATCGAGTCTGTTGCTTTGAACTTGATGGCATTGCGTCAAGGAACGAATTGATGATGAGGAGTCTGAAAGGATAGTGGAAACGCAACTCGAGAGCAAAGGATTGTATATGATAGACTCAAGAAAGGAATGGATATAGATGATGAGTTAAACCGCTAGTGCTTTTGTCTTATCTCTCATGATAACATATCAAAAATAAATGGTCCAGTTCATGACCAAAGTACAGTATTGCTGGAATGTCCTCTACAGATATGGGAAGTTTGAAAAAATCGTCAACGAGAACAAAAACAAATTTTCCTATTTGAAATGTCAATGTTCAGGCAGAGCCCAAAAACCAGTGAGATAATAATAATAATAATAAAAAAAACCAAAACGTGCTTTATTACTCTAGAGCAGCATGCAACAGAACAAATGCCTAGTATCCATTCTACTGCACATTTTCTTCAATTAAACAGAAAAAAAAAATCAATTTACACCCTTCCTTCATAGAACTTGTCTAAGAAAGCAGTTGGGACAGGGGGAGCTTCTTCCTTAGCGAAGTAGCGCATGATATGAGTTTCCTGCTTCCACAGATTCATAGTTTCTTGGTATTCGGTTTGTCCCTTGAACAAGAGAATGTCGCGAACTGAAAGGTCTTCGACGTAACGGTTCTTTTCAAATTCTTCGCGAATCTTAGCACGGACTGCTGATGATGGAATGTTGAGTTGATAAAGTGTCATGATCTCAGGGACCTATGGGAAAATAAAGGCCGAAAGATAATAAGAATTTGGTTCAATTAGTCGTGTGAAGCATGTAATAGGTGGAAGCAATGATAAATTGACGTTTTTGATGTTGCTTCTCATAATTGCTGAAAATATACTACTTACAGATTTTTGCCATTGTCTGTAAAGTGACAATGCTCGAGATGTTGCTTCCGCTGGGGATTTTGACTTTGCTGTGGTGACGGCCAAGTGGGCAACGGCGTATGGCATGGACATGGTGCAAGGAAAGGACAGCCAAATGTACACTTGCAACAGCGCTATATGTGGTGTTTTTGACCAGCAAGCTCAAGAGTGTGACGTCAATTTTTTTTTGCCTGAGCTGGGCAGGAAAAACGCCTAATGCACTGAGTATAAGTTTGATTTAATATCGCTCTATTTGTAGATGTTTATTTTATGTATACATTGTATTTAGGATTATTTATGAGCCAAACGTAAGAATCTGTGTTGAGTTGAATGGATTTTAATAAATGGTGTACCTATAGAAACGTCTAAAGAGCAAAAATAATTTGTCTTCCATACCTGAGTGACCACCCCAGCAGCAACCGTTTCACCACCTTTACGAAGCATAATTCGTCCAAGGTCTTTGTTATCCTTGAATGGTTCAAGAGGAATTGGCCGGTTTTCCAACTTTATCCTTACAGTTGCCGTCGATCCTTTGGAAAGATGTCTTCAATGATAGTTAGAAATGGACCATAAACAATGCAAGACTTCGCTGAGACGGTATAAAGTCATGATTCTCACCTTGGATTCTTCTTTATGATCTCACCTGTTGCCTTATCAATAGTTGCTATTAACTTCACAATCGACGCTGGTTCATTCAAACTCTGATGATGGAGAATGACTGGGAACCCTGACGTTATTGGCACCTTTACATCAAAGACCACGAGCTGAGCAACAAAGGACGATGTGACGGGTACTGGATTGGTTGGTGTGCATAGAACAGTACCGGAACTAGAACAATCGAATAAGTACAAGATGTCCTAAATAAAAACAGTCAAACATAAGCCTATCAATTACCTCAATTGCATAATATCCAGGCCGGTCAAAGTCATCAAACAAGAATCACCTGCAGCACCCCAAGTTGCTGTATCGTCGTTAACTTGCATAGCTGTAAAAATAGAGATGTTAGTGCCTCTTGCAAATAGACAACAGTAATAACAATTAAAACGTACTTTTAACCACGCCAATTTCTCCACCTGGAATAGCCACAACTTGTTCTCCGACTTGAACATGGCCAGCATCAATTCTGCCAGCCACCGACACACCACTGGAGCTACCGATGCCGCCTTTGAAAAAGTCCGATACCGCCATTCTGAAAGGCTTGTCCAGAAGACGAACAGGCGGTTCGAATTGGTCTACAAAAAACCGAACATTAAATGACAATTCCATCCATATTATGAAATAGAAAAACTCACTCGTACTTACCAACATGCTCTACCAATGTTTGGCCCTTGTACCATTCGTACAACGGACATCCATCTGTTTTTACTACCAAGTTCTCGCCTGTGAGACCACTTACGGGAACAAAGTGAAGTTTGCTCTTGCGGAAACCAGCTTGAATGAGGAAGGTTCCAAGCTTTGCTGTAATCTCATCAAACCGAGGTTTCGACCAATCCATCTACAGATGAAACACCGTATCTCGATTAGCTCTTCGTCCACGCTAAGAGACATCGAATGCATTTAATTCTTACTTACAGCGTCAAGTTTGTTGACAGCAACTATCATTTGTTGCACACCAAGACTTCTAACAAGTAGAGCGTGTTCCTTCGTTTGTCCATTGGCGTCAAAGCCTGCTTCAAATTCTCCAGTTGTCGCGTCGACAACTAAGATGGCAACATCAGCCTACATATTGAAAAGTTAGCGCTCATAAATTGGGAACGGCGAAATTCTGAGAAAGTAGTCTACTTGTGCGGCACCAGAAATCATATTTGGAATGAAATCTCTATGACCTGGGGCGTCAAGCAATGTAAACAACTTGGTTTTGGTTTCAAAACTGTTGGTGGCAATGTCCATGGTGATACCACTAGAAAGGAGCCATGTGTAAGTTATGGGCAATAATGCAAGGTGAACTAATGTGAAGAAGTCTCGTTACCGGCTACGCTCTTCACCAGTTTCGTCAAGAACCCATGCATAGGCAAAGGAGGATTTGCCAATCTTTTGCGCCTCACGTTCATATTTCCGTATAGTTTTTTCGCTGACCTGACCCAAAGCATACAGAAAGTGGCCCATCAACGTCGATTTTCCAGCATCAACATGGCCTTGAAGTGCATGTGAGTTATTGCAAAGATATATTCCATATTGATCCATTGTCAATTGACCCTACCTATCACAACCATGTTCAATTTGGCCTTGTCCGATGAACGTTTTGCATATTCTGCTTCGACATCTACACGCTTGGATGCGGGAATCTTAGCTAATGGTGAAGCTTTGGGTGATGGTGGTTGTGAGCTCACGGGTGTCGAGGCGATCGAAGAGACCTTCTTTGATTTCGCAGTTGCTATCTTTGGCTTCTTTTCTCCAAGATTTAATGCCTCCATATCGAAGTCCATCTGATTATCGTCGTCATCCTCCAAGAACTCCACATCTTCTTCTACAGTCTTGGAATGCCCACCAATCGATTTAGCATGTTGCTGGGATGGTTGCTTGCTCATAGTGGTTGGCTGTACGGGTTTAGGGGTAGACTTGGTTTGACTTGCTGTATCGGTAGGAAGGAAGAAGATGCTTTATTAGTATACAGCATTGGTTGCCAAATGAACGTGATGTAAATGGCTGAAATATAAAAATTGGCTGAAATGTAAAAATTGGTAAAGTAGAGGGAAATAAGATTGGGAATAATGTGATAGGGAGCAATTTGATGCAAATAGTTTTTTCAAGCTGTGGAGAATGTGTTGACAAAGCCTATGCCGATCCTTTGCTTAGTACTCCTTTTCGCTGAGATTGCGCATTGCGAACGGTGTCATCTGGGCTGGGGGCATCAAACTTGAAGGCTTTCACGTTTTTGCTAGAAGGCATGATGTCTTGATAGACGGCGGCGTTCAAAGATTTTGAAGCCGTGGATATATTCAATTGCGACATATCGAGCCTTTCAAGAACGGGCTTCAATGGAGTAAAGAGAAAATCCGCAACTGAAGATGGTGGCGCACATAGTGGATGATCAAGGTAGGTTGGGGCCAAACTTGTTCTGTTGTCTACTGCAAGCGGTGTAGATGTTTGACCCGCAACTGATGAATGGCTCGACTGTTTGTTGATTTCCACGGTGGCTGATGGTATATATTGGTGCTCAGCAACTATCTCACTCGTTCGTTTTGGTACGGTCACGATTGAAGCCAAATTGTCTGCACCAAGATCTATGGTATCGGACGATGACAGAACAGTAGATGGCACAGACGCTTGATGTTTTCGAAATGCCATACCTAAGGTGACCAAACCTTTAGTAGCAGGCTTGGTTTGATTCCTCAGCGCCAGTTTTGCTAGTACACTTGTTGGGTTAGCCACAGGAGCGTCATTTGAGACATTTGGTGAAATCTTTTTCGGCTCTTGGCTTCCTTCAGGTTGGGATCGAGAAGCTAAACGCTGAAGTGATGATGATCCACTTTTAGCTTTGGACTGTTGAGCAAGTGCCGATAATGTACTTGGTCGTGCACCAGGTAGTGCATTTGTCAATGTAGATGGCTTCCCTGGAGCGGTTCCCTCTGCTTCAATCTTTTGATTTGTGTCTTCAGCTCCCGCACTTGCCTTTGACGAAGCTTTCATATCTGGTTTCTGACTGGCCATTTTCATTTTGAGGCTCGACAGGCTGGATCCAGCCGCCCGTGTCTGTCGTATTCGTCTCGAACCTTGACCAATGCTACTAAGAGATGATACTGGTCGATCTTTGGATATCGCTATTGGTCGACCATTGCATTTTTGATCGTCTGGTAAGGCAGCAAGAGTCGCCAATCGTTGTCGTCGTATAGCTCGATTGAGATCGCCACCTGTAATAGTCGCATTGACATGATGTTGGCATAGGTGAGGAACACGCGAGATTTTTCTGCATAATATGCTGAACTATCTTATAAAGGTTGCTTCGAATATTTCATGCAAATCGCGCCAGTCGTACAACAGGCATTAATCATGCGAGAGAAGGAGGAAGAGACTAGTGGAAGGCAGGAAAGGGAAAGAACAGGGAAGGACAAGGGAAGGCAAATAGAAAGAAAGGAGTTGTGAAAGAAAACAAAAAGAAATGTTTGTGCATACCTTTTGATGCTGCGGCTTTCGACGCTTTCGACGTTTCCTTGGCCTGCGCGCTCTTTTGTTTTGCAATTGTGTCTTTGATGTATCCATATGTCAGTCGATGCATTCCAAAATACGATTAAACGAAATGCTCACACACCTAATATGAAATTTACAGATTCTTCCTTGTCAAAATAATAGTACCATAGCGTTTCTTGGATTGTTTGTTGTGATATTGATGTGTCATCACCAATGACACTGTATACGTGGGCCACTCCTTCTTCCATGGCAGCACGGTCTTCTTCAGTCATTTCACTGAGATCAACCTCTACCAAATTGCTCGGTAAATTTTTTGCACCATGTGAATTGCTACATTGTGATTAATGCTTCTTACCACCACCCTCGGTCTGATCGTATGCCTGGTCATAATCTTCGTCAGAGTACTCGTCTTCGGCGAGAACATCTGTGTAGCAGGTGTAATTAGCGCCATGAATAGAAACTATGATTACACTACATTTTAGTCGTAATGCATACCATCAATGTCCAGGTTCCTGATATTACGATGTCTTGACATCTCCAATTACGAATTTCAAAAAGAGTAGATCAAAAAATGATCGAACTAGCACTGAATTTTGACTGCGGAGTTTAACATTTTGCGCCGACAGTTTGCACAACTTCAAACCGCTTGCGTAAGACGTACTTGTAAAAGATATTTTTTTTACAAGTCCTACGAGCGGCTGTTGTTCGAAATCACTTCGCAATTGAAATGTCTGAAGCTGGAAAGAAAGCTTTGATTATGGGAGCCACTGGTATGCTCCTTCATTAGGAATAGCTCTTCATTATACCATGTTTACGCTGCTTCCAAATAGGCGCCGTGGGCAAAGCCCTTCTCCGCGAGGCGTTGTTGGCAGACACATACAAGTCCGTTACAACCATTGGTAGACGTGAAGTCAAATTGGATGAATCCATACCTCAAGGAAAATTGGTATATAAAGCGAGGAGGTCTGGAAATTGATATGAATGACCAGAATATCAACGTTCATGCTCTTTATTAGGTTCAGAAAATTGTTGACTTTGAGAATTTGGAGGCTAGCCGTTCAGACTTGAAAGGATACGAGTAAGTTCAGGTCTATGGACATATTTACATGATCAAGCATTGATATAGGAAAATTCCTTGTTAGAGATGTATTCTGCTGTCTCGGTACCACACGGGCGGATGCTGGCGATGCTTCAACCTTCAGAAAGATTGACCACGACTACGTTGTCAACACTGCCAAGATCATTGCTGAAGAAAATCCTGGATCTGACGGTGAGCTTAGCCCCGTGCACTTTTTGTACTGTTCATCAGGCGTAAGTAATGTTCAAGTGTCCGGTTTGCATGACTGCTTCAACCACAAGACTTATCAGCCTTTAACATGATGTGTAGGGCAGCAACAAAAACTCGCCATTCCTCTATATGCAATCAAAGGGTCAGACAGAATGTGACCTAATAGATACTGGATTCAAGCGAGTATCTATCTTCCGACCTGGCTTTCTGACGGTTGAAGAAAAACGCGAAAGCCGTACACCACGTATCGCTGAAAACATTTTTGGTAAAATTGTTGGATTCACCAGAGCAATTGGTCTGCATCTGGATGTGCCCGTAGGCGTAGTCGGTCGTTCTATGTTGTACGCAGCAGCTCATCCTCCAGATGCTACTAGTAGCTCAAACAAAACTACCAGTCAATACATTGAACATGCAGAAATTGAAAAAACTGGAGCTTAACTGTCATCTTAGTAGGATGTTAATTATACACAACCCCGTAAGAAATATCATATAAAATAAATAGCAGACGTTGCAATAAATTGAATTGCTTGTTTCAAACATCGATAAAGAATGCTAAACGCGGTAAAAGCATGCACAACACTGTAATACTAAGAAAATGTATGAAGGTTGTAGACAGTCCAATAATCTGTTCCTAAATCATGTATGAGGTTGGGATTTAATATATAAACTATCATGCTCCACAGTGTCACATATCCGTTAACGCTGCACTTACTATGAATCTGTCGCGGCTTAATCTCCGCATAATAACTTGGCCACCTGCTGTAAATGTTATGGGAAACAGTACATGACTTCAAGCTTCTGATCAAGAAAATTTTGACGAGTGCTATATAGTAGCATATCCTTCACGTTTCATCTAATGAAAATATGCATGGGATATTTTATGATAGTTCTTGCACACCATACAGTTTGTAACAATCTCTATGTTTGTTAAGCCCGTCATTTGTAATAGACTTCCAATTGGGACCAACAGGTGGACAATCTCAGTCACAATGGAAATCCAACATTCACAGACAAACAGCCGATGAAAGAATGTCTAAAGTCAAAGGTATGAATAGGAGTACCAAATGATTCGTTCTGCATAATATCTAGAAGGCTTTAGATATCTTAAATAGGTTGTGTTTCGCTTCAATCGAGGCTCTGGCAAAAGACATTGCAGGAAAATCTATCAATCAGTACAGAGTTTAACACCTGAAAAACTAACAATTTAGCATGCGTCCGAATGGTTTGGTCAGTGCAACCATGCGGAATATATTCTTCATTGTATAATTTTTTCCTTTATTTTAGTCCCTCTTCTTCGTTCGCGGATTTCTTGTCCTGTACTCCTCTTTGCATTTTCATATAATTTTTGTCACAGGATGACGGCTCCACATTCACCAGTTAGTACGTCTGGCAGTGTTGCTGCATCATCGATCACAGCCAGCGACAACCTTCCGTATGCTTCATCTCACAACAGGAACAACACCTCAGTGGATGATATTCTCTCAACGGAACATTCCAGTATCTTAATGAATGATTTTTCACTCATGCCATCAGATAGACATGATGACATGTTTCAGGATCATAAGTTATTAGAAAGGAAGTCGGATATAGATCATGGTTCACTAAGTGACAGAAGACATGAATTGGTAGGTTGCGTGTATCGTTGTACTACAATTTTTGCGTTGGTATAAACCCTGTAAAAGTCATCCCAGGAGAACATGGAGTCCAAAAATTACTACGCAATATCTGGAAGGGGAGAACCGTCACGACCACCATCCCTTAATGAATATTCAAGTTCATATGTTTCAACCTTTTCTGAAGACGTGCTCCGCAAAGACAGTAATCTTTCAGATAACAAAAAAAGTGACTCGATTGTATTGTTAGTGTCAAAAAGCAGCCTAGAGCCACCAGAAAGCCCTTCACTAGCGTACTCTCTTGAAAAGCCTCTTCCTCAAATCGCTGATCCTGCACCTACCAATACACAAGTGTATTCATTAAAAGAAAGAAAGTCCATGAGAGGACATCATGCTTTGCAGGAACTCATGGAAACAGAAAGAGCCTTTGTGAAAGATTTACGGATATTAGTGAAGGTAAAAACCAAAACAAAACAAAAAAATACAATTGATCATTCGACAAGTCTTGTATGACTGACCTGTCATGGTGTTAGACCTGCCTTGAGCCACTAGAAGAAATTTCATGGATACCTATTGAACACAAAAAGCTGCTGATCAGAAATGGACAAGCTATCCTTGAATTTCAAACCAAGTTTTTGGACGCCTTGGAAGAAGCGTATCATGCTGAGCCCTTTACTCAACACAACGAAACATACAATGGAGACTTGAGAGCGATTGCACGTTGTTTTTCTCAGCTAGTAGGTATTCATGAAGATTTCGTCAATCCTACCTGCTTTACTAACATAAGAATGAAAAGGGAACGGGATTTTCAGTATATAGTGATTATTGCATTCAACACGATAGTGCAATGAAATTATATAAGGAGTACTCCTCACGGATCGAATTCATATCGTATCTCAGGAAATGCTCTTCTGGTAAAACTGAGGAAAAGACGAATTCTCGATTACATTTCGATGACTACCTGATCAAGGTTATTAATTACAGCTAACGCTTTTCCTTTTGTCCTGTTATTAAATGTGGACAAATATACCCTAGTGATTCCGATTCTAACCAGTTTCTAACATAGCCTGTACAAAGAATATGTCGCTATCAACTTTTACTAAAGGAGATCAACAAATTCACTATCAAAGGAAGTGTAGAAGATGAGGAGTTAACAAAAGCTATCAAGACCATGGACGAGGTGGTCGGAAACATCAATCAGGAAAAGGAGAGGCAGGACGTAGCCGCCAAGACCAACCTTTTCATTTCGAGACTTGAGGATCATTGGGTATGAAAGCAATGCTCACGATTGATGTTTCGTATATTATCTAATGAACAAAAATTGGTAGAAACTTAACAAACGCTTCGTCCGACCACTGGGCTCCTTCATCATATCTGGAGCTTTGGAAATGATGTACTTGACTGAAGGATCCAAAGTAAAATACCTTGGTTGTGCTGTGTTCAACACTTACATGATCATCATAAGACCCAAGAAGTTCAATCAATATGAGCCTAAATATTGGTTTCCATTACGTCTGTTTGAGATAACAGATCTAGAGGAAGGTCAGGGTAAGAAAAAATGTTGGGAGTCAATAATTTAAAAAGATCAAATGAAAATACACTGACTTCTCATTCATTCCATTTACTTCTTTCAGGAAATCTTATGTATGCATGGATGTTACATTATGATAGACATTGGTTCGAATTTTCGGCAACATGTCTACAGGAGAAACAAATATGGATGAAGGCAATCCGTGAGGCAATTGATTACTCAAGAGCACTGTATGATGCTCGCAATGCAAATAACAACGACAACAATGGAGCAGCAGAGGAACTTTTGGTATCGTCTCTGGAAGATTCAGTTCCATCAACTCCAAAGTTGAGATCGTCAACGTCATTTGCAAGTCTTTCGGATTCCAGTATCCATCTTACAGATTCATTGCTGGCTGATGTCTCTGCATCTCTCAAATCCCCTGTCTTCAACTCTGACTCGAACAAAAGTAACCAAAATTCACTCGCATACTCTGAACCCGAACCGTCAACTTCTTCAGATACCAGCAGATCATCCCAATCTAGTATGGAACACAGTCCTTCATCTAGCCGTCTCTTGAATCGATATTCTCATTCAGCCTTGGATCAAATATACCGTCGTGATCAGAGAAGCAATTACCATAATTCCGTATCCTCACAGCTCGTACATAATGCAAACCATACACATACAATTTACAATCATCGACATACAAGCTCCATCGATTTGAAAGATTTGTTCCAGCCGTCTGGGGTCAAAGAAAAAATGCATCAAATCAAGAGCAATCATTTCCATGCCCAAAGAATGACTGTTGATCAAAAGTTGTACGATGTCAGTACAGAAAACTTCCTAGCCGCAAGGGCGTGGTCTGTGCGAGATAGGGACAGCATAGACGTTGGTAAACGTCGATCAGGAATTCACAAGACAGTTTCGATGATCGCATTCCCCAAAAACAATGAGAACATGGTATTGGATGAAAATGCTCCTGAAGGGCATTCACTTCACGAATCTATGCATTATCCAGTTCATCAATCAATAGGTGGCATTGTGATTAATGCAGTAAAGCGAAAGGTGTCACTTCCAGATCATCGGCGAAGTCGATCCATTTATGTTGATTCACAGGATGATAATAAGCCAAAGTCGGCAGGAGCGATTGAAGAGAAGCCATACAGCTATATACAAAGACAACGATCAATCTCGATGAAATCCATCAATAACGAATACCGGACGACCAGACTATCAGGCAGTTTCATATTCCCATCTTTTAATTCTGGAACTCAAGCTAGAAAGTCATATTCAGGACCGGACACATCTAATGTTATGGATGGTAAAGAAATCATGTCACCAACAACCATGCATTGCAACGGCTTAATAGGAAAGTTCGTTGGAAAATTTAGCAACTTCGGTTACGCGAGTAAAGGGAGAAGTGATGAGGGACATCAATATATAAGAGTTGATGATCATCACAATGGATTATCAGAGGTTCCGGTAAGTGTACAATTAGCTTATTTTGCATGTTAAATGTGACCCGAGAGCTTATTGGAACCTTGTTTACAGCCGTTGGTTCCGCATATTTCGGCTGGTATACACAGAAGAAGTAGCATGAAAACGGCCTTATCTTCTCCACTGAAAAAATCTCACATTGCTGAAGATTCCAATGATGTTAACCCAAATGAAAATTCTTCTGATGTACCAAGAGGTTATTCGACGTTTTCAGCCTTTCATAAAAATATTCGTTCAGAATCAGCATTGCCACCTACTCCGAACGACCACAAACAACAACAAATCGATTCCAATGCTGAATACACCACAATGAATCCAACAACCATAGAAGAAGCAACTCAAATGGAGAAGGAGAAAAAAATGCACACATTCCGAAAATTGAAGGAAATTGCTTCTCCTCGCATTAAATCTGGGGCATTGACTTTACTAGCTAAACGAAACAATATGCAGTGGCAAAAGCCGCCACCCAAGGATACCGATAATCTCTCATTTCGAAAAGGCTGGTTAAAGAAAATACCAAGTAGCCGTAAGGATGACTGTGATAACGGATTATCCGATAACTTTCTCACTCCAAATCCAGCTCAACAATCTGATACCGATATGGACAAAAGTAGTCTACCAGGCGCAGAGCTGAACAGGGGTGAAGTGTCAAGCTCTGCAAGTGCTGGCCGTTCATCTCCAGATTCTGAACCACCGCTCTTGTCTTCAAAGTGTTCTCTTAACGATGGGAACGAGTCCAATGATACTTTTGTTTCTTGCAGTTCGTTCAACGAACTGAGTGACATCAATACAAATACACGGTCACTTGCTAAAGTTGAAATGCTGCTATCCATAGACACATCAAGGGATCGAGCACCTCAAACACGGCGATAGCTAGATATTGTAATTAAACTTATTCCTTTGCGACATATCTGTACCGTAAATATTGTATCATAATTCGAACAATTGAACTTTCTGTAAACTTCTTATTTGCTTTGTTGTCCTTGGACCGGTTCCTGTGCTGAACCTAACCCCGCTCGATAGGTGACTGCCCATAAACGTCTGGTAGAGAGGACGCCCACTTGACATTCAACTCTACTTTGTTCTTTCCAATTCCTTGAACTTGCGTGCTGCTTCAGATACCTAGAAGTTGAGCTTCTGACATAGTTGAAGAGGAGAGAAATTCTGTGAGCTTTATTGTTCTTTCTGGAATCGAAACTGAATTTTCTGTTGGGCGAATTAAATCCAATTTTACGATCGCTGTGATCATGCCTCCAAGAAGAACTTGCTATAAGTGCGGTAATGGTAAGCGTATTTGCTTTTGTAATTTGACTACTATGGATGTTTGTGAATGCTACGAAACAATCCTTAATATATGGCGTAATAGCCAGCAATATGCATTTGTCACTTCCTTATTTTTTTTTTCCGTTCTCCACATTAATTTTGATCCCATTTGTCGTCAACAGCTGGACACTTTGCCGAATCTTGTCCTGAACCTGAAAAACTCTGTTACAACTGCAAACAGCCAGGTCATCAATCCAACGAGTGCCCGGAACCCAAGACTGTGCAATCTAAACAGTGTTATGCCTGTGGTGGAGGTATGAATTTGAAAATATGTAGGATGAATCTGAAACCCAGACACAATCTAATTATTTCTTGTTAGTTGGTCATATTCAAGCCGACTGTCCAAGTGTAGGAAGAATCCCAGCGGCTGGAGTAGGAAGTGGACGTTGTTATTCTTGCGGCCGTTTCGGTCATATTGCTCGGAACTGCAATAACGTTGGATTTGAAGGCATCCGTTCCTACCATCGTAACTTTGGACGCTACCAGAATGGATATGAAGGAGCAGGAGGTCAAAACGGTTCAAATTTACGTGTAATTTGTTACAAATGTGGTGGTTAGTAGATTTCCAAACCTTATTTTTTAGGGATGTGCTGTGCATAATATTCATACCATATCCTAGGTTATAACCACTTTGCGAGGGATTGCCAGGCTAGCGGAGTCAAATGCTACAACTGTGGCAAATTTGGTCACATTGTAAGTTTTGTAGTTTCAGTCTTGTTTGCTTATCCAAGGTAATAATAACTTTTTGTTTTATCCAAACAGTCTCGCGATTGCCCTAATGCAGCTGGTAACGACCGAAGCGTGAAAACTTGTTACCGATGTGGTGTTAAGGGACATATTTCCAAGGATTGCCCTAATAACAATGCAGTTACAATTGAAGCTTACGACTGAGCTATTGTAAGGACAATAAATTTTTTTTTCTCATTTGACTGAAATGTATAAATATAGTGTCTCAAGGTCATTATGGCGTTTAGGAACGAAGCTCATAGAGTTTTTATGTTGATGGTGCAGGAGTCTTATTAATTCAATGATTGAGTATTTTTCGTAGGATGCCTTTTTCAACCAATCATCTAGTATGTAACATTTGCCGACGACGTCATACCAATTATTCATACCACTTCCGTATGGGCAACAACTGAAGCTCTCTGTATCCTAAATTCAAGCTTTCAAACATTCTTTTCCCTCTCAAAGACCCCAATTGCGTGGTTTAAAACAAACTCTCGCAATGCTCTATTACCTAGAAAACTAACAAGACAAAACTTATTCTTAAAACGCACATTTCACAACTACAACATGGACATTGATGGTAGTGAGACAATCAATTCGCTTTCCCCAAACGAGACTTATGGGTTTCTTGAAACGTTTGACTTCAATACTACAGCACCCAGCGCCTTAGATTCAATCATTATATCAGAAGACAATTCTTCGGAGGGAACTCCCTTGGAACCACCCGTTGAAGAAGATCCTTATCACGAGATTGAGCCTTACTATCTCCAAGGCCAAATATTGTATCAACAGCAACAACGGTCTCGTAAAAGGAATTTAGAAGACTCACCTTCGATTACACTTGATCAAAAATTTGACTCCCTCAGTATCCCGGATTTCACTATCCCTGCATCACCACCTGCTGCGCATTTGGAAGACCACTTTATAATTCCCGCCGACAGCTCTTCGGTCGTGGATGTGCCCATGCCCCATGCAACTGCCAAATATGCATTAAAACAAAAGGTGTCCCAAGGTGGCACTGGTGATAATGGATCGGCCCAATCCTCTGTTTTCAATATCTCTTGGGGAGGTAATGATCGGCCGCCGGAATCTTACGATGATCCAGGTCTCACAGAAGAAAACATGATGCCGACAAAGCCTCTTCCCAAGCCTAGAGGAGTTAAGCGACATCCTGAGCCCGAGTTAAATGACGATGGGACTATGGATGAGGACAGCCTCAAGCGATTGAGGGTAAGCTTTCAACAGCCCCTGTGTGTGGTTTGGTAAACGTGATTACGAAACCGCCATTGCCTCGCCCCCAACCAAAAATGTATGGCAACGGATGTGTGTGTGTGTGTGTGTGTGTGTGTGTCTGTGTGCTAGAATCGCCGAGGTGATAAAAGGGCATATGCAGCCACTTATGATTTGAGTTACTAACGATCAAATTATTCTGTTTATAGAACACTCACGCAGCGCGTAGATCGCGTTTGAAGAAGTTTTTAAAGGTTGAATTCCTGGAGAAACAAGTTGCCACTCTCCAAGATGAAAACTCCAAACTTGTGCTGCGCACTGCCGTATTAGAAAGTGAAAACAAGAGCATGCAGGCCAAAGAGCAAGAGTACCTCCGACGTATAAAGCACCTTGAAGAGATAAACAGCCAACAGAGCAAGAGACTCAATGAAGCTTCTGATGAATCCAGCACTCATAAATGGCTTGTATAAAAGACTTCCCTGTTATTTTTTTGATTGTTATTATTGTTTTTATTTTTCACATCACATATACTACATACAATAAAACGATTTGAAATATATTATCAAAAGCGCTTGGCTGAAAGAAAAAAAATGATTGACTTGGGGTCTGTCTTTGGTCTTTGATTTTGGGTCTGGGCTGGTTGTTGGTACCAAATTCTATAAATAAAATTGCTGCCAAATTTAACGGATTTTTTTTTTCCTTGTGGCTTCCCCCGCCCTTTAAGCCTCAAGACAGTCAGTGCATTCCACCCTCTGAACAAAGCTTGTCCCATTCACAAATAACCATGCCTGTTGAAGGTGTTTGTGCTTCTTCATTACCTAAACTAAATACATCAACGTCTTCATTACCGCTCTCGCCAGCCAACTCAACCCAACTCATGGAAAAATCAAACTCGTCACACAGTAATGGGGTAGATTCTCTGACAGCTTCGTTTTGGAAACAAACAAGCTTATCAGATAAAGAGCAAACTTCTCCTAAATTACAATATGGAAGGAAAAGACTATTCAGTAACGACAATACTGGCAATCAAAGGGACATAGAGCATCGAGGCAAACCATCGTCCAACTCTATGGTCAGTGACCATTCTGATCGAGCCATGGCTATAGGAAAGGACTTGGATGACACTGTCCGTAGGAGCAGCTTGCAGTATGATGGGCCATCGATGTCTACAGAAAATATCAGTTTGGCTCCGCAGGAATCTTCTACGCAATTTGACTTGCAACCGATAAACTCGAAACCATGTGCATGTAATTCCCCTTGTGCGACCGAACAGTATCACTCGTCCACGAATGGAGTCAAACTGAAACGACACTCAGCAACCAGTGCAAAGCCAAAACCATTATCTAACACTAGTACCAAACCTATTAACAATAACACCTCTATATCACCGTCAAAAGCTAAACCAATTTCTGCTATTGAACTAATGACTCGGTTGGAGAACGAAAAGCGAAATAAGCCCACAGCAACCATGCTTTTAATCGACTTGCGGGATATCAATGAATATAACGAGGACACTATAACCGGTGCGATCAATGTAAATTTACCGACTCTGCTCATAAAGCGATTCAAGAGAAATGCAATGTCCACTTTCAAAATGCAGAATTTTATCACTTCAGCGGAAGGAAAGGAGTATTTTGCTGCCAGAGATAACTCTGATGGTGCTGCACCAATCGTTGTTTTTGACCAGAGGATGGATGAAACGGATCCTGATCTTTACGCATGGACGCTGTTAGCCATTTTGGAGAAATTAGGTCTAGATGATGGCAATCAATCTCCCAAAACTATTTCACCTCACAATAAGCAAGTATTCTGGCTCAAAGGTGGATACGATGTTTTCAGGCAGTTTGATGTTAATGGCGATCATCGGTCTGATCCAACCAACTTCATCAAGTCTTCCGGCAATGCAACTAATGAGACTCCAAACAGTGTGGATGGCATCAAATTGGATTCAACCCTTTTATCAAGGCCAGCACCCATGCTATCAAGGAGCACAACCATTCCTTCATCAGCACCAATGGATCAGAGTACAAATCTACAACGACGCGCAAGTCTTTTCAGCCTGGATACTGGAGCTGCGCGAGCTAGACGAGAACACTCAAATCGCATTCTAAGGCAAGCCAGCCAACGGGCGGCCAGTCGAGCGGCTGCAAATTCACAACCAGAATCGCTTACTACCTCACCTGCAAGCATCAATGGAGCCGAAGGAAGGAAGGAAGAGGCCATGGCCATGGATTCTGCCATTGACTGTGATTCTGGACGACAGACATCTTCTGGAAGGCAATGGTCAACAAGGAGTAAAGATGGTCCTGACTCGGCTGCGACACAAGATTCTGGATTCTACACCTCCAGTACCGTCAACTCCGCAACATCTGAGCTACCGTTACCACCGTATATCAATGAATGGAAGGACTCCGATCTTGACCATATGAATGAAGAAATCTTGTCATCTGACTCACCGCCTATATCTTGCGAAGAAACACAGTTTGTGGTTTCAGAGATTGTACCGGGATTCTTATTTGTTGGACCAGAGATAACGTCGACAGAACATGTACAGATATTACAAGAAAAATTTGTCAAACGTATTCTCAACATGGCAGAAGAATGCGATGATGATGTTCCTGGAGTCCGAGAATCATTCATATACAATAAAATTCCGGCTCGAGATACTGTTGACATGCGAAATGTGAGCAGTACTTTTACTGCTGCAGTCAAGTTTATTGGTAAGTTTCTAAATATACCCTACATTTGGCGCCTTTTTATTTTCCCGGTGATTTGCTGAGCTTTTGTTTCATAATCATCATGTAGAGGAATCCAAGAGTCTTCATGAACCCATTTACGTCCACTGCCGAGCAGGAAAATCAAGATCCGTCACGGCCATCTTAGCATACCTCATCTTATCTGAACGATGGACTCTGAAGCGTGCTTATCGACATGTCACCAAGGCACGACCAAATATGTCTCCAAACATTGGGTTTGTGGCCGAGCTTATGAAGCTGGAAGGTCGCGTACACGGCATAGTGTCGGGTATTGATTCAACCGACCCTAACAGCATGCCATTGCCTAGCCCCAAATTAAATCAAGATCTGAAAAAGTTGAAACAAGAATGGGAGAACAAAGTAAATTAGTCTGGCAATCAGCCATCCCCCCACCCCTCCTCCCCAGGCACGCACGCGTTTTTATTATCGGATGTGCGTATTCACGCGTATCTTGTATTCACTTGTATAATTTTCATTGTCCATTTACTTACAGACTTGTGAGTCCACCTTTTTGTACAATTTCATGCCAACTGTTGTAAAACATTCGCTTTCTTAACCTCAATTCTGTGTTTTGCTTATCAGCTCCATTCATTTCCCTCCCTTGCTTGATGTTTCGAAGCAATAGGTTTGTGCATCGCTGGTCAAAATCTTTTATTTACTTCTTTCATCAATGTCACTTTGTTCTGCTTCTTTCTTGCACAATCCCATTTTCGATGTTTGAAATGTAAATATTGGAGTTTGAAAGGGTTTTTTTTCAAACAAAAAAAAAAAAGAAAAAAAATAAGGAACGTTGTCCCATTGTGATAATGTGCGTATCCGCCACTGTGGCTGATACGGGTAGAGATTTGGTTTCCATAGTTGTGATGGACAATGGTGGCCGCCTGGTGTAACGAGATGAACTTTGTTGATGACAAATTCATGTAGTTGTAAAAAGAACAGAAATTTACCACCTTGGTTTTAGTAAGAGTTAGTGCAAGATTGTAAACAATTCATGTCTCATTTGCATGTCTATCGAAAGCTATGGGAAATCGTTTAATGATGTGTTTTGTCACCCGCTTGGTATTTTGCTCGTGAGGATCATTTTACCCAAGACAAATACTCTATACAATAGAGTGGCTGTCGTTCATCTCTGTCATTCATCTCCAATTGTGTCCGTCACATAGACGAATAGACAACTGCTAAATTGAGTTTCATTTCTTTCTTATAAGGAAAATAATGAAACAGAAACATTCATTCCAGAGTTCCGTCAAACATATTTTGGAAACGCAAGGCAAGTTGGTCTAATAATCAAAAAGTTAAATTATCGATTTCAAAGCATGATAATCAGTCGTGCAGTCAATCGGCACGGAAAACTTTATCCGCTTCGCTCTTGTCGACATTACGAATTTTGAAATTCAATATAAAAGTTGGATTTTGATAACAATGAAAGCATTATGACAACAATACTCTAAGCACAATTACAATGACTGTCTCAAAGCTATTCAATCCCTTACGTGTTGGAAACGTCACCATAAAGCACCGTGTTGTGCTTGCTCCAATGACTCGGGCACGAAATTCAATGGATCATGTTCCCACTGATCTTGTTGTCGAATACTACAGACAACGTACTGGCAACGGAGGTGGTTTGCTGATTACTGATGCTACCATGATCTCACCCACGACTGGTGGTATTTCTGGTGCACCAGGAATTTATACTGAAGAACAGATTGAAGGATGGAAGAAGGTAATTGTTCTATATATGGCCAGTTAGCTTAATAGAATCAACACAACCTACCACTTATGTCTGTGCTGTACTAACAAATATATGCCTTTTATTAAGGTTACTAATGCCGTTCATGCTCAAGGATCTGCCATCTTCCAGCAATTGTGGCATGTTGGTCGTGCTACTTCTTCCATTTTCCTCCCTGATAAGGTTAAACCAGTCTCAGCGTCAGCCATTGCCATCAACGGCCACAACATGGCAGTCAGCCTCATGAGGTTCCTCGTGCTTTAGATGAAAGCAAAATTCCTGGTGTCATCCAAGAATTTGTCAAGGCTTCCCAAAATGCCATTAAAGCTGGCTTTGATGGTGTTGAGATCCAGGGTGGTAACGGACATCTCTTGGATCAATTCATTAACTCAAACAGTAACGTCCGAACCGACAAATATGGCGGTTCCATTGAGAACAGAGCTCGCTTGGCATTGGAAGTAGTTGATGCGGTTCAAAAAGCTGTTGGTCCTGAACACACTGCTATTCGATTCTCTCCATGGAAAGCTTTCCAAGATATGGGCGACGAAACTCCTCTAGAAACTTGGAGCTATCTCACCCAGCAATTGCAAGACAATCATCCTAAACTCGCATATCTGCATTTTGTAGAACCTCGTCCTGATGTTGTTGATCTGTCTGACAAAAACAAGGGACCAAGTCGCAGTGCTTTTAGAAAGGTAAGCAAAGAAAGAATAAGACTTGTCTGGTTCCAAATAGTGTCATTGACCAGTCGTCCGATTTATATTTCTACCCAGATTTGGAAATCTGCTTTTATTAGTGCTGGAGGCAATGGTGATTACCGTGACAACACATTGAAATTTGCTGAGGAGACCGACAATTTACTTGCTTTTGGTCGTCACTTCATTGCCAATCCTGACCTTCCATATCGTTTGCAAAACAACCTCCCTCTGAACCCATACAACCGTAATACTTTTTACTCTATGGGGCCAGTCGGATATGTCGATTATCCTACATGGGAAGAGAGCCAAAAGGCAGACAACAAGAACCATGAAGCCAGTGTTTAATGGTGCAATATTACATTCATTAATTATATCCTGTCTTATCATATTCCTATAGAACAGCTAATAAGATTTACTGCAGTCCTTTCTACAGTCTGGACAATTGTATATTGGTATGATTTAAAAATAAAATTTTGACGTAAATAAATTTAGCCTATATATCAGAAGCAGCTGATTGTTCCTTCCTCCAGAATAGATCAATATTTGTTGAGCATTGCACTTACATGCGGTCTCCCAATGGCATGTGCGTATTTCTTGGTAATACGTCTTTGGAAAAGCTTGTAACGCTTCGGTATCGAATGTCTGCTGGAGATATGTGATAGTATCCGATAAGTAGTTTCGATTTAATGACTACCACGTATATACCCAATACAGATTGTTTCTTCATCTCGATAGCAGACTCACACTAACAAATATTATCTTTATTTCGTTTCGTTGATATTTCAAATGAACCAGGATCACCAACTGAAATTTTGCTTCAGGGCATTATCGCTTGCTCTTCCTCAGTAGGTATGTCGTTCTTGAAGTCTGAGATTAACTTATGACTTAATGTTAACATGGCTTCGAAAGTGTGTTATGCCAATGGATACATTGGGGATGAATATTTACTAATAATAAAGTATGCTCTTAAACTCTCTTTCCAAGGATGCAAAATTTTTGTTAATTTTGCTTTTATATAAAAGAATGGTAAGCCTTTCCTTAAAATGACGTTTAGCCGCATATGAATACCTATTTACTGGTATGCACTGGAGTCAAAGTCCAAAGATGTTCGTATGTTAGGAAAGATCTGGAAGTAGAAAGTACAACAAAGAGATTCATTACCTTACATTCGGCGATAGTGGCAAATTTGTAACCTTGGTCCTTCACGTATTTAATTGCTGCGTCCGTGAGCTCATCAACGGTTTGATTATAGACCTAATAGAGCGCGGCAGAAAGAATGTTGTCATTATCACACGGTAGGTAGTGAAATACTGTACTTACTGCTCCTTAGCAAGCTTATTGACTGCACTCTCCATAATGCAACTCGTTGTAATAATGACTGTGTAGGATGAAATTACTCATGCCTGGATCTGCGTGCCTAGAATCTCTCACAGGCAACAACTTGTATTCTATCATCATGCGATTGCACTGGGCTTTCAGTTAATGACCATTGTGAGCTATACAACAGAGAGATCGGCTCATGGGCATTTACCTAAAATGGACAAAGCGGTACTTCTTCCCATTAAAGATAGACAAGCGAATTATGACAGGTAGTTGCGACGGCTTTACTGTATTTCCTTGTTCCAATGCATGTATGTCATAAAAAAAAACACATCTTTTTATTTTTTTAATTTTTGGCTTTTCATAACTAACACACACAAACACGCACAAAAAAATGATAGGTTCCAAGTCTAAATGGCTATGCTCTGCCCCACACGGTTTTACATGGACCTTATTAACGACGGTATATTGAGGTGACAATGGGGCAGTTGATTGGTTTCACCCCATTACAGATCCAGCAAAAGGTCTACGCCACCAGTGACTTGAGATTGTCGCATCTCTGGGCGGCTGGCAACGTCTGTTGCATAAGGGTTACCAGTCTGGAAGCCAGACATATCATAGCCGTTAAAAGACAATCTGGAAGGGAATAAGTAAAATTTAGTTTGGAGGTGATATATCTCATATTTTGAATGGATTTCCTATCCTACCTGTTTGCAGCTGCAGCTTCTTTTTGTTCTTGTTCCTGGTGGTTGGTAGGAGTGGTCACAGATGCTTCGTATGTCGATGATCGCGTGCGTTGGAGAACAGGGCTTGGCATCAAATATCTTGGTTTGTAATTGTGGAGGAATGTGGATGGCGACTTGTGGTAAATGGAGGCGAGACTGGCTACGTGCAATAAAAGTTCATCAAGCAAAGCTGGTTCCATATTATCTGTCTCTGTTGAGATTTGGGGTTTTTCTGATAAAACGACCGCCTACAGATTGGATAATAAAAAAAGGGTTTAACATTTTGTCGCTTTGTGTCTCTCAAATATCATTCATTCTCTTTATGCTCCATCATACCTTTGCTGCTGCTGGGTCAGTGGAAAGCAATCTCCAATATACGTAACCACGATCGCGTAAATCTGGATTGTCGACTTCTTCAGTTGCCCACTTGAGCACTTTAGGAACAAGGTCTTGTCCAGCCGTAGGTCGCTTGATGAACAACTTGACAGTTGCCGTCAACAATGCCAATTGAACCTTAATATTTCACGTTAGTATTGAGTGTCATAGGATACTATCGAAGATCCATGCAAACTTACCTCAACAGGTTCCTCCAAGAAGGTATACAAAAAGTCGTCAAGCAAAACGTCGGCGTTTTCAATTCTATCAGCGTACTGTCCAATGATCCAAATCATCGCAGCCTTGGCTTCAGGCTCATCCAAGTTATCCAAGTTTTCGCAAAGAGTGCCAATAATACTCTCATATTGGTTGGGATATTTGCGGAAGATATCCTGCGTTGTATCAGAAAATTCAGCAAAGATAATTATGAAACTGAACAGTCATGCAAATGGATTATGTCATAAACGAACCTTGATCACAACAATAGCTTCCTGCACAACATAATTGACTTTGGTCTCGATCAATTCAATCAAGGCGGCAATACACCTCTGAGCGCCACTCTCAATCTTTACAGCCAGACGTCCGATGGAGCGCACTGCCTTTCTAACAAAATCGACATCTACCTCAGCAGCATACCTGTGGGCAAACAACAGATTAACAAACTGTCCCATTGGTGGCATATACCAGTCTTTTTTCAAAATTTTCAGCTTACTCTTTCAATTCGCTGAGCACCTGGTCGACATTGCCAGCATGGGCAAGACAGAACATGATTTCAAGTTTAGCAAGTTTTACATAGATTGGGTCATTGTACTTGCAGAAGAAAACTTTCATATCGTTCTTCAAGACATCTGGTCGCTTCTGAATGATGAGGAGAATGTTGCGCAATGCGACATATTGAACTTCAGGTCCGGCTGAGAGCAAAGTGACTAGGAGCCGGGTTAGATTGGAGTAGACAGAGAACAAGTTACTGGTCACAATATTCACTTACCCAAAGGTGGACTCAGTTTTCGGCACAGATTGGCAATATCTTCATCCTTCTCCATATAGTTCATGAGATAAACAATGACTTTTACAGAGGTTAATACCACTGCTGAATTAGCATGTTGTAGTCTGGGAGTAATACGCTCAGCCAGTATCTCAGCATTGCCCGGCTCTTGAGGTACATAGTAAAGAAGAGCCTCAAGTATATAAGTTTGGCCCCATCTACTCAACGGTCAATAACTTATGTGTATATCATATTAAACTTTAGTAATTATACTTACTCTGAACATTCATTTAGAGCAGTAACCAGCTTGCTAGCGACGGAAAAGTTTAGACTTAATTGGATATCTTCTGAACGTTCCGATATTTCTGTGAGAGCCGCAACCGCGTTTGCAACAACCTAAATATCGAAATTTTTAAGATAAATGACATGGGTACGTTGATATTTTGCACATAGTAACCACTGACCGTTGGGTTTGGGTCATTCAAGAGATCTCGTAACTTTTCCGTAAGCCGTTCATTTTCAGCAAGTCCTCGATCATACATATATAATTTAGCAACGCAAATGGCTGCTGTTTTTCGTACATAAGGATCCTGATCTCGTAAACAGTGACTCAAAGGGTCAACAAGACAGTCGATAATCTTGTCAACTTGAATATAGCCCATAGTTCTAATGGCCAGAGCTCGAATTAAAGGATTTGGGTCTTCGACGTCCTGTTGACCACGCACATAATGTCATTAATTAATAAACAATAAATTCATTTGAAGGACTGACTAGTAGCTGGGTTGTGCTGATATTCACCTTTATGAACATGGCTATGGCCATCATGGCCATGTCTGGCTTGCTTCTCGCATAATTGATGAGGTAGAGGTAGACCATTTTCTTAATTTCAAGTATTGGTACGTTCATAACATTAATAATGTCGGGAAATAGAGGCGACATATCGTTTCCCATGGTCATATTGGCGACAATCTTCTTCATCACTGTCTTCTTTTTAGTATGCTTTGGATCTCGTTTGTCGGAATTGAGCTCTGCTCGAAGTTCCTGTATTTTGCCTATAAATCTCGGTTAACCATAGTCTCGTTAAAACAATCATATCTTTTAGTTGCATTTTGTACCTCTTTGGAAATATTTTGCGTCCGACATGGCTGATACTGTGGAAAGCGATGGGATGAAAGAACACTAGGCAATCACAGAGCTTGGGTGTTTGAAGTCAAATTGACTGGACAGTTTTAGGCAGCTGACTTTGAAGTCAACCCGTCCCAATTCTCTTACTTGGGGAACGGAAATTCAATATTCAAGGTACGGCCTTGTTCTGACCCATAGCAGGCTGTACCAATGACCCAAGTCGATGGAGCCAGCTTAGAGGAGAACACTCCATTGCTGCATGAAAACGAAGATTTCGAGACAACAAAACCTGACCAGCTCAGTAGCATTTCGCCTTTGGCAGTTGGAAGTAGGTATATGCGTCCAGCAACTGAATTCCTTCTATTTGACCTCCTTCAAACTGTCTATTCTGTTTAGATCAAAGGCTGCTGCGTCAGATAGACTGGCCTACAGCTTCTCTCATTAATGTGAGCTACATGATTGGTGGTGGAATTTTTGCAAGTCCAGCTTTAACACTATCACTTGTTGGGTCTGGTGGTATGAACATTGTTATCTGGATTTTTGCGTCGATGATCGCTTTAACTGGTGTCGCTACCTATGCCGAACTTGGTACTATGGTAAATTGTAATCGATATTGTCATTTATGAGTTCTGTTCAAGATATTAACTTAAAAAAGCTTCCCAGAAGGTGATAGTTGCTGACATGTTGAAATTATGTTTTCCTTCTAGAAATGCTGATTTGAGTTACGTTTTTGAACCATCTGAAGTGGAGGGGAAAAGGAGTATTTTGCCTATATCTATCGAAAACCCAAGCTTTTGCTATCATACACCTTTGCATTCTACGAAATCATAGCCACTGCTTCTGGTGTTGCATCGCAGTCTACGGTTTTTGGCCGGTACCTCAATGTTGCGCTTTTTGGTACGGATGCTTTAACTCCTCTTCTAGATCGCGTTTGGGCAGGTAAGTTTCAGACTGAAGAGGGAAGCAGTCAAGCAGCGACCCTAATGAATTTCATTGTGTAATAAAAGTTTTGGTTGCTACATTGTTGCATCTTGTCAACATATGGTCTGTGAACGCAACCTTGAAATCTATAGTAGCCCTCACCGTCATCAAGATCTCAGTACTACTGTTAATTATCCTGACTGGAGTCTTGACACTCAGTGGGTTCTTTCAATCAGAAGTCAGTTTTTCGCAAAATATCTCATTTAACGGTACATCTACATCTGTTGCACCGTATGCGTCTGCCTTATACTATGTAAGTTGCACTGTGCAGTTGTTTGTCTAAGATCACATCTACATGTCTTAACCCTCTCCTACGTCAAAGTGTATGCATGGTTACTCTGGTTTTAATGCCATTCAATACTCTCTGGATGAAGTAAAGGTTAGGCTTTGCGTATTTAAAATTCACGACTTGACAATTTTGCCTCATCTATCCGTAGGATCCTATCAAGAATCTCCCAAAAATAGCTCAAAGTGCTTTAGGCTTGACTGCAACCCTCTATGTTTTAGCCATTGCTTCCTATATGACGGTGTTATCCGTAGAAGATATTAAAAGCTCAGAATTGACCGTCGCGGCCAGCTTGTGAGTACCGAAATTGGGGATATGTAAATCATAATTGTTTGCTGTTCCACTAACTTTGATCCAATTTCATGCAGCTTTTCAAAAGTATTTGGAGGCGGTTTTGCATCGACCGTGTTACCTATATTGGTTGGATTGAGGTAAAGCTTTATAGGAATTTCTGGAACCACAGAAGATAGCTTTGAATTGATATAACGTTGTGCAGTGCTGTAGGATGTGCTACATCATTGACGTTTTCAGGCGGTCGACTAATACTGGAAACAGCAAGAGATGGTCTCTTGCCGTATAGTCATACCGTTGGATATGTAAATCCAAAATATAAATCACCAATCAACGCGTTGTTGCTGCAATACATTATCGTTATCATCTATCTGATCGGAACACCTGGTGCAGTATATCAATTCATCATTGCATTCGCTTCGTGGCCAGCCTACATCTTCTTCCTTTTGATTGGTATTGGTGTTCTAATTCTTCGACAACGCGAACCTGCCCTGACTCGTCCATATAAAGCATATTCAAGTAAGTATATTCCATCTCAAGGCTAATGTAAACAACGACGACTGAAAAGCACTTTGACGATAGGCTTTGTAATAATCTTCATAATCTTCTCGATATACGAAATTGTGTTTGTATTCGTACCGATTCCCAGTGAGGACTATCCATATTGGCGTAAGTATTACGTGGCGCTTTCCTGATTCTCAGCAACATATACATACAACAGAAATTAACGCGGATATTTTAAAATCTAGTACCTTATGCTACTTCCATAGGCGCCATGATGGCTAGTGCAATATTATGGGTAAGTTCCATGGTTATCCGACTTAGAAATTAGGTTAGACATTAACCCCAGTTCGATCTCCAGTACAATCAGGTCATAGTACTGGATAGCCCATCCAAATCGTATAATCAACAGATTCTAGAACAAGGACGTGATGAATTGGCTCGTGAAGTGTATGCCTGAGATGTCATAGATTTGTATTGTTTTGTGGGGTACCTCCACATAGTCATGGTTTGGTTCTACCTTGAAGGATTCACCATATTTGCGCACACTAGCTAGCTGTTATAATATATGTATAGTAAATGATGGCTATACACTCGCCATTCATAGGTAAGCTTCACACAATGTTGAATATAAAGGATGCTTCCCATATCTTCGATGCGGCTTTTGTGAGAGCGGTATTTGCCTTTTGTGGGACAAAAAAATTGACTGGAGGCATCGGACTGGAATTGGCAAGCGGCCGCACGTGAAGGTTTGGCTAGGTTATGCAATGCAATGGATCGTAAAAGATATAGTCTAGTGTGAGAGAAGTACATTATGTGAACGATGATGATATTATATGGTCACATACGGCATTTCAGTGCCAAACTGCCTGTCTTTTTCCCATATTCTGCACACCCACATCCGGGACAGTATTTGAAGAAATTAAAACGCATTTCTTCCTTTTTCCTTTAGCTGTGTGCATTGGATATTCTTTTTCCGCTTTATCCTTTTCATTCGAGCTGACTTTTCTGCAGAACGGAAACCTTTGATAAATACTCTCCTATCCTTTATACTACACATCTCATGAACAACATGGATCACGTTCGACGGCTTATGCGAGGTATGCCCAACCAAGTATCTGTACCAACGTAAGCAGACCGCTTTGAAAGTTGCTGCCGTCATTCTCACTACATCTAACCTGACATATATCGAATTGTTTACGACCATAGCGTTAAAACGATTCTCCAGATGAATCCTCCTTCTACCGCTCGGGCGCTTATGAACGACTTGACTCGCCCACTCAAGCATGAGCTCCCTTACATCAAGAAAGTCCATGGCGGTGCATGGGTAAGGCTGAACAATTCAAACGACACATCTGAATACTAAACATATTAACGACAGTGTTTGCATTTTTCAGCGCGGAGCATGGATTGGTGAAAACATGGCATCTACCGAGACTTATGCTGAAGTGAAAGCCAGAGTCCAGAAGGCGGACCTAATTATTTTCCATATTCATGGTAAGAATGTAATGGGATGTGACTGGATTGACCATATGTGACCACACTAGACAATAACCAGAGTGTATATAATCAATTTATGATATATCATTTAACAAACGAAACTTTTTGGTAGGTGGTGGTTTTCGACTTGGAACATCAACCATGTATATGAAGGCATTTACAACTTGGATTGAGATGCTTAAAGACAACGGAATCCATGCAATAATCATGTCTGTTAAATATCGTAAGTGGAATCTTGGTGACAGAGAACCTTCATCAGTTGACATAATTACTCATAAACACTGCCTGTTCTAGGACTGACGCCAGAGGTACATGCCACAAATCCCGGTGCCTCGGTTGTGTAAACTACAATTTTAGCTAATGCTATTTCTTTTTCAGGCTAGATACCCAGAACCCACCGAGGATTGTGTCCGAGCATATCAGCACTTGCGAAATGGACTAAAAATCCCATCAAACAAGATTATCGTGTCGGGCGATTCAGTTGGTGGATCCCTGTTATTTGAGACCATGATGGACTGTCATGCTCCAGACATATATGATCAACTAGGTGGTTCTAATGCCGTTGGTGCTATGGAAGCAAAGCGCCGTTATGATCTTCCTGCAGCCATGATGCTGTCTTCACCACTTGTGACAGAAAAGTTTGAAACTCCATCCTGGAAGGCAAACGAGAAGCATGACATTGTTTGTGCCAAATTCGCCAGACAAGTCCTTCGAGAATACTTTGACCCTAAAGTAGATCCTACTCCAGAAACTATGAAGGTGCTTGCACTAGCCAGAATGCAAAGTGGATTTGAAGCTTTTACACCGCAACACGTTTTAGTGTTTGTTGGAAAGAAGGAAGTCATGAGAGATGATATTCTTGAACTGACAGACCGAGTCAAAAAGAATAGTACAATCGACCTTCACGTAGTGCAAGAGGATTTTGTCCATGACTGGTATATGATTCGAGACCTGGTTAAGAAGAAGTCTATTTTGGAAAAGAATGACAGAGTATTCATTCGCTTTATCAAAAATGCCTTGGAGCAGGCTCTAGGCCATAGTGTCCGAAACTCGGCACAATTCAAGGAAGTTCGCACTCGTCAAGCGACGCGAGTATCCGTTGCCGATTCAATAGGATCCAATTCAACTGCCCATAGCTCATCTGCTCAAACTGCCCTTGAATCCTCTGAAGCCGCTGAAGCAGAGTTGGTTGAAACACTTGCCCAAGTTGATAGCCACGCGGAGCCCAAAAGCTCTTTGGAAGCTCCTGTTGCTTCACCAACCATTATTGGTATGATCACCGTATAACAAGCTATGATTCCCCCTAAATCTTCGCCAAACAACAAAAGGAATCTTCTTACCAACGAATTATTATATACCTTACATGCATGGCTTTGTTTCATTTTATTTGTTTGGTCGACTCTTCTCCTTTGTACCGCGTGCAACTCAGCTTGGTACTTAACCTGTTTCTTCTCAGTGAAGAAGTTCCGTGATCTATTAAACATGCCATCATCTGGTTTTACTCTCGATTTCAACAATAAAGGTTGACGCCCCCGGGTTATGATCGCTGGGCCGTTGAGGATTAATGCAATTTATTATTTTTATTATTTTTATTTTATTTCTTTATGCCATGTGGATGATACGCAGATTGAAACAAAAAACTTGTTTTTACCATAATACACCCCCAAATTTGCCATGCTGCGGACTGACAACTGGGGTAGAGAAAAATAAGAAGAGCCGGAGGGAAGAGATATGTATGTACTTCCAAAAGAAATAGCATGAAAAAGTAGTAAATTGAGAAGTATGAGCTGAAAGGAATTGCCGGATTGCAGCGCGATAGTACTACTGCTTTGACTTCTTTGACTTCTTCTGCACTGGTTCCTTTGGAGCGATGAAATCCTTTTCTCGCTCTGCTTTTCGCTTGATACTGGTCTCTTGCTGTTTTTGTTTGCGCTCGGCCATATCTCTTGCCTTCTTCTCTGATTCCTTGAGGAAGTACTCGCCAGACTCCAATTGCTTGTCGATTTTGGACAAGGTTTGTGCTGGAGGGAAGGGAGTGTATTCTTTCTTCTTGGATTCCGGCTTGGGCTTCTTGTTGAGCTTGACATTCTTCTTCTTAAAGTGAGGAAGGAAACGATCCCACGATTCAGTAGCAAGTTTTGGATCCTTTGCTAATTCTCTCTTGATCATGAGTTCCTAATGGTGAGAGTGATTGGTTATTTGCCAATCCACTAAACAATTTGACGGCACCGCGCATTCCACCTATCAACATACCTTAATATGATATATAGGGTGGACATTCTTCATACAATCAATTACGATACGTCGAATTTCTTTCAACCCCTGATAAGGTCCCATTGCGGACACTGTGTTACCCTGAACCATCATGTAGCATTTCGTCAACAATTCGATAGCCTTGTGATGGGGAGTAAAGAGATGTTAAAACGGGTCAACGACCAATGAAAGTACGGTAATCCATCTCTACATACCTTCAACGTTGATCCATTAGGACCTAGCAATCTTTGTCGTCGCTTAACGAAACGCTCCTTATTTCGAGTAATATTACCAATCTTGATAATATCAGATGAAATGCCGTCGTCCAACACTTTGACTGCTTGAGGGAAGGGAACACTTCGAGCCAGAAGCTTGATGAGGTCTCTTGCCTTCAAGATAATATATGGATCGTATGTTTTCTTTGTCGTCTTAACCGTCATACTACCCTCAACTAAATCCAAAACACAAGCAACTCCCTAACAAGAAAAAGTGTGAGTGACGAGTAAGTAGGTGGGGCCAAGCAAATTGTAATTTCAGTATACTTACGACTTTGTCAAGAGCACGAGTGACATGAGGCCAAACTTCCTTGAGATAGTTTTCTCGATACTTGGGGAACAATGTTGCAAATGAAGATTCCTCTGTGAATGAGAACTGGTTGTCTTCAGGCTTAAATTCCTCGATTTTCCAGTGATCGATATCATCGGTGTCCCATGCTGGAATCAGAGCAATAGATTAGCAGCAATTCCAGGGAGAATAGTTTAGAGAAAACAATTAATACATACGCTTATCTTTTCTATACTTTCCGGTCTTTGCTTTCTTTACAACAGGCTGTTCAACAGCAACAGCTTCCTCTGTATCAGACATGCTATAGACAGGTGAAGATATCGACTGCAGAAAAAAAAAAAAAAAAAAAAGATCAAAGCTTTAAGCTCAGCTAAGCCTCCAGCAGTCATAATTTTTGACGAAAGAGGTACAGTAACCGCGATGACCAGCTAGCATATTAGGACTTCGAAATGCGATTATACAGTTCATTACAGCCTGCCGGCAGGATTCTTCATATCTCCTTACGGAATTCCGTCCTCCCTGTGCGTTTTCATAGCACTAGTGGGGTAGGACTTTCTTCAGCACAAAAATATTGCGCGGATTCTGTGAGGTTTGTATCCAAATCGATGGCATGGTGATCTCACCTTTGACAGAATGACGCTAACAGTTACAACAAAAACTATAGAAAGCATGACTATGAGAATTACTTGTGTATACCATTCTATCCTAAACACCTCCAGAACGCTCAATACGCCATTCGAGCTTTTAATATTGAGTTGGCGTCTATACGAGAAAATGTATCGAACGCTATGATTGGAAAGATGCGCACCCAGTTTTGGAAAGATACCATTGACAAGACATTTGCTGTAAGTTAATGCAAAAACGGATAGATTGGAGAAAAAGTGTATCTAATATTTGTATATATTTGGTCCTGGTAGAAAAATCCACCGCAACAACCTATAGCATTGGCTCTGTCCGACGCATTACAACATGCATCCCTGTCCCCCATGTGGTTCAAGCGCATCATTAATGAAAGGGTGAGTGAACAGGCTGATGGTGGTACAAGGATCTTTAATGTGGATTGACCATTGGTTATGGCAGGAGGAAAATCTGGAAGATCCTCAATTTATGACCATCAAGGATATGGAAAAGTATGCCGAAAATACGGCATCCTGTGTATTGTATCTTCAACTTGAATCTTTGAATGTACGAGATGTCAATGCGGATCATATTGTCAGCCATATTGGAAAAATGATTGGCATAACAACATTACTTCGATCGATTCCATTTCATGCAAGTCAGAAGCGACTGGTTCTACCAGCCGAGATTACAGCCAAGGTAAGCATAATGAGATGAATAAGGGAAATCAAAAGTGAGGGTTCGCTAACCATGGAGGTACGTGCACTGCAGCATAACATTGTACAAGAAGACATGTTTCGCCAGGGGTACGCGGACGGACTTGAAGATGCTGTGTTTGACGTTGCCACGGCCGCACATGATCACCTCCTGACGGCTCGATCCATGCTCAAATCGGTTCCTCCAACTGCCATGCCTGTCATTCTTTCAGCGGTAATTATCGACACGAGGCTTGGGGGAGAGGGGGGGGGCTATTTTTCATTCAATGTTTATTTACACATTGGAAATTAACTTGGGTTTTTTCAATTATTTAGGTCCCATGCGCACAATATTTGGCAAAACTAGAACAACATAATTTCAATATTTTTGAACCCGAACTTCAAATGAGAAACTGGAAACTTCCTTTAGATATCTGGAGTGCATATAGAAACCAAAAGATATGACGATAATACAAGACAATTTGTGATAAGCTTATCTAATAGTAGGGCAGGATAGGATTGGTCAGTACAAGCTGCAGCAAAGTCCAGGGAAATTGCAAAAGATCAGACAAAAAAATTCAAAAAAATTATTTTGTGCTACTATTGAATTGCAGATCGGATGGCTTGCCCGGTGTTACATGGCATTGACAAACGAAGCTGAGAGTGGCAATGATTGGGTAGAATAGCGTCATTTAGAACGTGCTTTGGGAACAAAACGAAACAGCAACCCACTCTAACTAGAAAACTTTTAAAACTCAGGCTAATAAAACCCATGTTGGAAAAACAAAGTCAGTTTGTTCCTGAATGGGTATTATCTTCTTGATTTTAATTTGTTATCTGGCCATCACGGCAAACAGTGAGACCAACTGAATTGTGCTTGAATAAAAGAAGGAATGAATCAAGTAGACTTGCTAATGAGTGTGTAGAGGGAGCAGGAGGGGGTAGTTTAAATGAAAATGTCCCAAAACATGCAATTTGTCCCAGTGTTTACCTAAGCTTTGCAGCCGTTCCATGAGGATAATAACCCAAGCTTTAGTATTTAGAGAGAGTCTCCGCAATCAGTCAAAGGCGAATTCTAAAAAAAGAATATTGCCATTCTACTCACTAACGTTTTTCCGCTTGAGCACAGGTGCAAGTTTCGGTTATTGAAAAGTAGAGGGACTGCCCTCAGCATGTGAAGTAACACAAGTCAGCCAATGACTTCGCACGCTTGATGCGCACTACGTTATAGAAAGGGTTTATGGACTTTCACTAATTGATTGAACCACTTTGTCCGTTTAAGATAAATTTATTTTAGTTCATTAGGTCGATGACTGCTATTTTTCGGTCAGCCAGCTGGTATGGCCAGTTCGCCTTATCTATAATTGTACCTCCTACTCTAACCTGGGACTCAGACACATTGAGAGAGAGAGAGAGAGACAAAGTAGGGCCGGATATCAGAGCCTAATAGTCAAAACAGCTGTATTTGCCTATCAAGCAAGCCAAAAGTCTATCAAGTTGAAACCTTCCACAGCGCTGTTTAGAAGCGTTGCACACAAGGTATAAACTCATTTTGAACCGTTATTACAAAAACGATGTTTTCTACCGGTTTTAAATTGAAGGTTTAGACGTAAAAAGTTTAAACATAACACTACCCCCAAGAGAATGAGAAGGCCAATTGATAACGAGATCCCTCATTTTATTCCGTCAACGAGAACAAAGATAGAAGTCAAATTTAAATTGCATTGTATTCCCGCGCAACAATGGACGGACAACGACTCACTGTGGATGGTGGAATTTTTTTCCCATACAACCTTTTTTTTTGTTTTTGTTTTTGGTTATCTTGGAGTCCGATGGTAGTGTGTGTGATCCATTAACATGCCTTAAGCTGGTGTTGTCTAGGAGCGAATGAAGGAGGTATGCAGATCCATTGTGAGCAGGACAAAAAAGACACAACTGATTAGCTGGTCTCATACTAATGTCTGTGCAGTAGGAGGATGACCCATGAACCCGTGCAAAGTTACCATAAAGGATCAACCAACGAGGAACAGCTCCACCTACCCAATCCAAAAGAAGATAGTACCACAAGGGAAACCCTCAAGCTCACGCGGCAGAGACACTTTGTTAAAGATGTTGAAATTTCGAGTCCATGGAGTATCACTTCACTTCCTTAATATTCCAGATTGGTATGACGATGATACCACCGCCTATGACGAGAAAAAAACCGGGGACTATTTCCTTCCCAGTTGAACCCAACAGCCGATTTTCCCTGATTCGGGAAATCTGAGCTATCTTTATTTCATCGCCGCAATTTTTACCATGGTTGGTATACCCGTGTGTGTGTGTGTATGTGTATATATGTGTGTGTTTTTCTTCCAGATTGGGGGGGAGGGAGGGAGGGAGAAGATGGACAATGATAGATTTTCTTTCTTGTTGCCATACCATGGATTTTATTGACAATGAAAAGATAATGACAATCAGCTTCAAAGAGATCATCATTCAAATGCGCTCTCATAAAATAGAAAAAAGGTGGGATAGGGATCTTCATTGACTGGCTTGGGTTCCCCTCCCCCGACCAATAATTTTTTTTTTTTCAACACCACACCTAAAACAGCCTGGGCGGAGATCTAGTACAACAGTCCAATCAAGCAAGCCAGTTTTTGGTTTGTTCTAAATTGCCCCTGCCTAGAAAGGAAACACGTGTGCATGCTGGCGACGGCAAGAGTCCCCAGTATAAATGGGGCCAAAGGAGAGTGGTGCCTTTGAAGCTTTTGCTCTCTTTCTTTTTGCCCCCCCATTGTATGAACTTGTTCTAAACACTTCTTTTAACATTAATCGTCAACTCTCGCCTATATTGAAATTACTTAACCCTGCCTTTGGTCTCAAATCATGTTTAATCCTTCTATGGCTTCTTTTCCTCCTCAATTGCAAATGATCCAACCTGCCGCCACGGTTGCTTCTACTGCCTATGCCTACCCTAATATGCAAAGATTTCCTCATCAGCAAAGGATAGCTCCTCGTTCACCGGCTCCTATTATTGTTCCTTCTTCTACTTCCCATCATCCTGCTTTTTATGCTACTCCAACTCAACAACCACCTGTTACCGAGCAGCAAGTCTATGTTCCTCAGTTGTGTATGCACTGCCGAGCAAGAACTGTCAAGCCTACACGAGTTCAAAGGGATGGTGGTCTTTGCAAGCATTGCAAGAAAGATCTTAGTTATTATCCAAACACTTCTACCAATGTTTATTATCGTCAACAGCAACAACCCCCTATTCATCATACCTTGCAAAATGCTACGATAACCTATGATAGCTTGGTTATGAATTCCCCTCAACGTGAACTTGTCAAGGATGTATTCTTTTCCCCAGCACTGAGTTCCACTTTTGATGCTTCTGCTGCTGCTGCTGCTGCTGCTGCTGCAGCTGCCGCCGCTGCCGCTGCCGTTGCCGCACAATCATTCCAATCCGAATCATCTCAATCAAGTGATAGTGATTCGGAATCCAGTATTGCAACTCCATTGGATTGTCTATCACCTCGTTTATCGCCGGCTGATTTCCTCTTAGGTGGTGATCAGGAAGAGGCTTTGTTTGGGTTTGAAATTGAAGATGCGCTCAAGGATTCCACTCCCGAAAATGTAGGGTTAGGAATTACCGTTATTTCTAAGAAGAAGCCCGCACTTTCTTTAAAGAATGACGAAACTTTTGCCGTTCATAAGAAGCGTTCCTTTATGGACCATCTTCATGCTGTGGGTGATTTACCCACTCCACCAGCTTCATCGGATTTCCTCTATGATAGTTTTGTTGATGCTCCCAAACGACGCAAATTGAATGATACTACCCCTCCTTCTTCACCTTCAGAAGATCAAATGGGTCACGATGAATTCAATTTGTTTCAAGATTCTAGCTTGGAATCTGAAGATGAAGCTGACGCCTCTGCTGAAGAATCGGATGAGGATGAACACACAGGTATACTGTAAGTGTTATAAGATTTATTGGTACCTGCTGGCTACTCTCTTTTTGGGAGAGTACAGCAGCTGGATTCCATACGTAACACAAACTGACTTTTATAATATCCAGTGTGGCTTCCTCTTCACCTAAACTGGATCAGGACATTTTGGACCACTATGGAAGCAGGAACAATGTCTTCTTATCTCCATCTGAAGCTCTTTTTGACGATTCAGATGTCTATACTTCAGACGAAGAAGATGAATCGGCTGATGAACGAGAACTAGATGATAGCAACTACCAAGTTTCCAACCGAAAATGTGAAGAGAAGACCTCCACGGTTATTACCGTTTCCACCACCACCACTTCTCCTATCGTGACTGCAAAGCCTACTTCTACAGCCAGTTCAGAGGATTATCGTCAACAACCTCAACTGGCACCTAGAACTGACTTGGCTGCTCCAAGACCCACCGAAAATCCAACTATATTTCAAAAACTTACCAAAGCAAATATCGATTGGTGCCGGTATTGTGGCACCACTGAAGGTGTTAATTGGCGTCCTGGTCCCTGGGGTAAACGCACTCTTTGCAAGTAAGTATTGTTTGGATAACACTGCAGATAAGATATGTAGTAGCCTTACTCAACGGGATATTTTTTTTTTTGTTTTTATAGTAAACACGGATGCGATTACAAAGGTTATGGATTCGCATGCAAACTTCCTCGTCTGGATCTTACCGGTTTCTTGCATGAAAATATCAATGATCGGGATAGACCAGTGCTTCAATTGTTCTGTGCATGCTGTCAACAACAAGACTCTTACATTGGCAATGTGATGGTTCGTTGCGAAGGTTGTCCCAAGGCTGTTCATCAACAATGCGGCAACTTGACCGACGACTTTGTGAACTCTTCTGAACCCTGGTTCTGCGACAATGCTTGCAAAGAAAACTCAAAGAAGAAGCGAATCATTGTAGAATTGCCTCGCAAACGATTACCTCTCATGAATGCTCCAGCCGGACGAGCCGCCGCTGCTGCCGCTGCCGCTGCTGCTAATGCAGGTGTTTCAAAATAATTTTTTTTTAAAAGTATATCATCACTCATATTTCATGGAAAGTAATGAATCAATCATGTTTGATTTGTTATGACCATGTCCTTTACCAAACCCCTTCTCTTCCAAATATTGCCTCCCCTCTTGCTTTACATCCATACTTTGTATAATAGCTATTCTTTTTTTTTGTTCTGTTCTTTATCATTCTATGCACGCGCATCTTTCTATTCCCTTTGACTTATCCCGTGCAGAGCTTATTACGTCTCTCACCTTTCTGTCTGTATTTTGTACGAGCTGTATATATGCAAATTACTGTTCCTTGTTTCTCTTAACATAGATGCTTTAAAGATATCATTACAAAAAGAAAGAAAACAAAAATAAAAAGTTTCCAATACAATTGACAATCAATTCCATTTTCCTTGTATTTGCTTGCTTGCTTGTGGGTATTCCTCAGTGTTCATTACGGGGTTTCGACCAAGTTACACCGGCAAAAATTGTTCCGCTTCACCAAACAGTAATTGAGTTGCCGCCCTTGTGCCTTCGTGCTACATTAGCACCACTGGAGCCAAAAGGGAATTAGGTAACACTCACACAAATCATAATGAATGAACCTTGATTGGGAAGGAAGCCAGGTGAAGATATTCCACTAGGAAGTTTTATAGAAAGACCCAGATTGAAATGCATGAACCAACGCACGTTTTACTATTTCATAATTTGATATTTTTTTTCTCAGTCTAATAACGTATGCTTCACATGGAATTTTCCGTACATATAGATTATGGCGCCATTCGATAGTTAGCTCGTAAAAGATACGGTTTATCACTCATTCTTCCCAAGACTCCCCCCATGGCCCTTTCTTCTCTTGGCTGACTTCGGTCAGACAAAAAACCTTGTATTAGCTTGGCTCCACCACTGAACCTAATCACCATGAATAGCATACTGCACAAGGTTGGTAAACTAAAGCATGGCAAGCAGCATGCTCATGCCCTCTTATCCCACGTGTGCACCCTTAATAGCATCTATTTTCAAACTAATAACCAAGACTACATCGGTACTTTACTGTAGCCGGCGGGGCGAGCGGAGGACTATTTGACAAGTTGAATACCTTTGCAACTCCCCTCCAATGGAGTTTCAACTTTAACGCATTCATCGTGCCACATTCACACCCCACCATATCCGACAATGATAAGCAAAAGAAGGGCAACATCATTTTTGTTTTTACAATACCACAACGGAATGGGCAAAAATATAACAGCGGATTTGGAATGGGGTTCTTTTTTTTCATGGACAGGGTGAAAGATACGTACGGTTAAAGCAGGGTAAAAGGGGGATAAATAAATATAAATATAAAAAATAAAAATAAAAAACACAAAAACGTATTCATTCATTCATTCAAAGGCAAAATACATTGGATGGATGAATAGATATAACCTACAAGCTGTAATTGATATGGAAGAGAAGGGTATAGGTCTATGGGCAAGAGTTTGAATGCGGCAAAGGGCGGGCGGCGAGGGGGGGGGTATTCTTTAATTCTTCTTTTTGTTTTTGTTATCTTTTTGATGCGTGTGCTTGGTTTAGTCTGCATTTCTTTCACTGGAATGATTATCATGGTAGCTTCCACTCATAGCACTGCCAGAACGTTCAAATTCAGACCACCGAGACTTGAGTTCGTCCACACTACTGCTACTATAGCGATGAGCCATCTTTGCTTGAGAGGATTGTGTATGCACTTGAGCCAGTCGATCAAAAACAGTGCCATTTGGGGTCATAGCACGATCGTTGGCACTGCCATTAGAAGCCACTGAATGGTTGGGGCTTGTGGCGCTAGGTGGTCGGCGAAAGTTTCGTTGGTACGACATGGTTACATAAGGTGATGGTGGGCTCATCATATTTCCATCCATTGAATTGCCGTGAGACAGTTCTCGGAACGAAGGTCGACGTCGTGATGGAGACATGATGGGTTGTTGTTGCAAGGATTGCGCTCGTCGGCGTGATGGACTTGTCCAGCTTTGTACTGAAGTGTCCGATGTAATAGATGATCGGCGAAGATGACCACTATGAATAGATGAAGTAGATGAATCTCGATCGGCCGCATATCTTGAGAACTCATTTGCATTCATACTAGTAGGATGACTGAAGTCTGTTTCAGATCGCTGATGTATGTGTTTTTGAGCCATGGCTAATAGTAGATCGGGTGAAGGCGTAGGACTACGAAGCTGTCGCATATCCATTGAAAACGTAGCGGATCGTTGTGTTGGTGACATGAGAGGAGGTGAAATCATGGCCTTATCACTTAGATTAGGTGATCCATTGCTACTGGGTGTCTGATCTCCTATCGATTCTGGCGACATCATGGTTCCTCTTATACCATTAGCATATATCTTATCAAAAATAGTATTTCCCATTTGCATGGATGCCTCTATTTTGCTTCGAAGTGCTGCTGCGTCATCTTCATTTGATACATCATTTTTGTTGCCACTATTTGTAAGTAACTTTTGGATCTGATGTTCATTTTTGACCGTGGTTGAAACCGCCACACGCTTCATGATCAACAAGGTTCTGCGTAAATCACTCACAGTTTTTTCCAAGCTCTGAACAGTCATTTGTCGAGTGAATTCCTCCATGCGTAATATCATAACATCTTCTGTCAATGCTTGAGCCAGTTTTCGACTTTCATCCACTTCTAATGATTTGATCAGCTGAACGGTAGTGTCATAAGCCATTTCAGGTCCAGCATTGTATGGCAAAGAGAACCGATCTTCAAGAGTATCAATATCAGCCCAAGCATCCTTACTGCTGCTAGGCGCAATGATCTCGTCAGCAAATGTAACATGTTTTGTCATTCGTTGTCTTTGAGCTGCTGCGTCCATGGATGAAGGGTCTTGGATGGCGTCGCTCGCAGCATCATGTTGGATAGCTTTAATACGAGCACTCAAGTAGGCAATCTCGGCCGATACGAGTTCAATTCGTTCATCAAGGTATTCTGTGGCAGAAGTGTTGACCTCTTCATCGTTTTCCATAGCTCGTAGTCGCTCACTAGCCAATAATTGCTCACGCTCAGCAGTGAGCTCAGCCTTGTCTTCTGCAAGGGCCTCTCGTTTGTATAACAATTGTTCCATTTCAACAAGTGCCTGCTTGCCTTCAATGTATTTATATAAGGCCATATCCAAAAGTTCTTTCTTCTTCGCCACTCGAACTTGTATGGGAATAGGATTGTGTCGTTTTGGTGCCTTGTTGTTCTGTCTTCTTGCTGCAGCAAATGCAGATCGTCCTCGAGACATGATGGCAAACCTTCCGCCAATTACTCCAGACAACTTGTTGAGTAATCGCTCATCCAGAACACCTCCCTCTCGAACCGCTTTCTTAAGAACGTTAATCAAGTGCTTGAGTTGTTCGTTGGACATCAAGATTTCCTCATCTCGTCGTTTGAGTGTTCTTCGTTGCGATTCATGCTCTCGCTCTAATCTTTTCTTTGCAATACTGACTTCCGCTTGCTTTCGACGAAGAAGTTGAATTTGTCGCTCTTGCGCAGTAAGTTGTTCTTTGACTCGTTCAGCATCTTGTTTCATTCTCTTGATCATACGCCTCTTCTCAACCTTGAGGGTTTCAACATTGACCTTGAGGGTTCGAAGCATCGATTCGTTCTGATTTCGAGTAGATTGCATAGCTCTAGCAGTTTGAGAATACTTGCGGCGAAGATCTTGTGTCTCTGCAAACAACCGTTTCATTTTGGCTTCGTATGCATGTCGAACCTCCAGCAGTTGTTGCTTGTCTTTCAATTGGGCGGCAGCATCTGGTCGACTAATATAGTTAGGAGTTGCACGACGAAGGGCTGCATCTCGCTCACGCTGAAGTTCATTCATAGCATGCTGTTGTATGGCCAACTGTTCCTCAAACTTTTTGCGCATAAAAGTGTATTGTACTTCGGATTTCTCCAGATGAGTCACCAACTCTTCCTTGACTTGGATATCGCTTTGAATTTGGTGTAGCATACGCATCATGTTAGGATTATAATTAACATCGCGTTGGACATGTGCCGGTTGGATACTGATATCATCTGAAGATGTTCTACTGTGCCCGCCATTTTCTGCTGGAGTAGGTGAACCTGCCAAATTTCCATCGTCTTTCCAAGTAGGTACCTCCTATAAGCACGGCGAGAGAGAGATTTTTAAGAAAATATAGATAAAAATGTATTATAACTATGGTAAAAAAAAAAAAATTCAAAACAAAATAAAACAAAACTTACCAACTTCTCTGTTCCTTCGAATAATACCTTGTCCCAATCTCCATATGATGGAGCTTGCTCTCCAACTGTAAGACTAGAGAATAACTCGTCTGTAGATGACGTTTCAGAGCTAACATTTTCCTTTCGCTTGTAATCAGCATGGAATTCATTGAATTCGTCTTCCCAGTTATGACCATTTTGCTGTTCGGTTGGCTGTAATCCCAGTTGGATCATTATCACTATCTAAGCATTTTTAACAAGGGCTTTTGCTTACCTGAGAGGATTGTAGTACGGCCATGCCTTTCATAATCTCGTTACGTGCCTTTTCAATGCTGCTCTTGACACCTCGAGTGATTTCACCAGTTGTTCGTTGATAATCTTCCATTTCATCGCTATCAGGACTTCCACTATCAACATCAATACCTTCATCATCGGTGTTGCGGTTCTTGCTATCTTGCAAGTAGGATGGAATACGACCTTTGGCTGTGCTACTGCTATTACTGGGGCCCATACGAACTTTACGGTGTTTGCGTTTGTACTTCTTTCGATATGTGCTAGTGGATGAACTAAGCTGAGTCGATGGTTCGGGGAATCGATGACTCATATACATATCTTTGTTCGGTGTAGTCGAGAACATATGTTTGTGGTTGCCAGTGAAGGATGTGCTGGTAGACACAGCGTTGGCCATCGATAAGGCATGCATCATTGGTGCTTTTACACTCTCCAAAAATGCTAATCGGTCTTGTGTATCGGCAAGTTCAGTCTTGAGATTTTGAATGGTTGAGACATAGTGTGCAATAACGGGATGAGTCTTGATGGATCCATCGGTAGTGGTGGGCTTCTCTGGGTTGTTGGATACTTCAGATGGAGTACCTATCAAACCTTCTGAACCTATCAATTCATCCAAATCAGATGGCATAAAATTGCCTAGCTCCTGTTCCATAATGAGAGTATCGCGTTCGCTTGTCGCTTGTAGTAACTCGGTGGACATTTCTTGGATACGTTCACGCAATCGTACAACTTCTCTACGTAGTCCACGAGTTTCCTCTTCACGTAGGTGACTTGAGATGGGATCGTGAGAACCATCACTTCGTAGAGCAGCATTCTCCATCTTCAGACGAGCGATCTGAGCACGAAGTTGGTTGACTTCAATGGAGCTTCCAGCAAATTCTTGGTTAATGGTGACTCTATTTTTAATGTTGCGGGCACGGTTGGCGTATTTAAGGGTATTGAGTGTTTCCATAAAATTGGAATCGGCAGGCGAAACACAAGCTAACATCAAAGTTTGAGAATTGCCACCAAGAGAATCTTGTAATAATCTCGTTAATTTTGAATCACGATATGGGACATGTGCAGCTCTGCGAGATTCGTCACCCAGAGCCGAGATGACATTTCCAAGAGCTAACAATCCTGAATTGATAGATATTCCTTCCTTTGCTCTATCACCTTGAGCATTGGTTCTCTTGAGCTAATGGTAGTAGTGAGATCGTCGAATTGGAGGTTAGATAAAGGGGTTGGAGGAGGATAGGGGGTTTGAAGTTAGAAAGGAAAAGGCAGTAAAGTAACAAAGAGGTAGGGTGTTGGGAGGCGGCGTAAAAATGACAAAAAAAAAAAGAGAAAAAATCTTTAAAAAACAAAAAAAACACATACTCTTTCAGAACCAGCCAAGTCAACAAAGTGGAATTTGCTAACTAAGCTACTAACTTGATTGTTGTTGTCTTCTGTCGGCTGTGGTGATTGTTGTTTCAATGTTACGGTAAAGATGGCATGTGATCGAGATGAAACTGCGTTCATATCGGTCGATCCAGTGGTTCTACACAATGAACCCTTTTGTAGAAAACTGTGACAATGTAAGACATAAAGGAATGCAATAACATATGAAGGGACATCCAAACTAACGTACCTCAACAGCTCCTCGGGATCGGAACAGGGCTCTTCCCTTACACCGCTCCAATAAATATTGCCAAAAACATCTTCGCGAATAGAAACCTCAATGGTATCAGATGCAGGTATACCAAGAGCTGAACGTCGTCGCTGGTTGGGTTGCCGATTGAGAAGATCGATCAAGTCTTCATTGTAAAGTTCAAGAAACGAGACCGATATTTGATGTTGGAATTCAGGTGTTTCAGATTTTTGTGCTTCCATTTGTTGATAGAGATCGGAGATGAATCGAGGCACAATGCCTTGCTGTTCTCGATGAATACCATTATCAAAACTAGTTCCCATAGAATAGGTCTTTCCAGAACCTGTTTGTCTGTAGTTTAAAGATAATAAATATAGAGTGATACAGGGCCTAATAGCATAAAGTCATGAAGTCTTACCCATAAGCTAGAATAGTGACATTGAATCTGCGGCACATGGAGCATTTTTTTTTTACGAATTCAATTGATTGTAAGCATAGTGAAAGGTTTGGTTTGGGTTCCTGAAAAAATGAAAAAAATATGTTGGCCTTACCCTTCTGTGAATTTCTTTAACAGAGGCTGGGCACATTCTGAATAAACTGATTCCTGTGTACTTTGACCAGGGAACACATGGTCAAATGTGAATGATTTGTCGGTACCAATTAGAACCTGAGGCTCATCAGGTATGTAAGCAATGCATTCTGAGCAATTACTCAGTTGTTCTTTTTCTGTGAGTGGTCGGACACGTAGAGCGACTCTGTAAGGGAAAGAAAAGAATAGATTAGTTGAGATTGGCTTGGGGCTGGATGGTGGTGGCTGCTGATAGATCGAATGTGATGTGTCTTTGGATTACACGTGTACCTTACGGCCGTTGATGACATTGTGAATGCAATGGATGTTTGCAAAAAGCTTTTACAACGGTAATAAAAAAGATGATAGTGTCTATTTCAATGACAACAGTAATAATAATATATAAAAAATATAAAAAATAAAAAAATAAAAGAGAAAAGTGGAAACCTGCTAAGACGTAGGTATCGTAACACAAGGAGTAGGTCCTTTTGGCTGTATTAAAGTCAACTTGAGCACAGAAATCACCTTTGCTGAATACAGACAACCCGATTCAAATGCTGCGTTCCCGTGCTTCCGAGTTTCCAAGTCTCTTTTATTTCAATATCACCGCTATTCTTTCTTAAACAACATATCAACAGGTCGCGTCTCATGATGTCGAACTAGCCACCCCCTTCGGTTGGAATTGATACTGTTTGTTGTTCATTGTGTATGAAAAGGAATGCTTGTTGCTTATTTACAGTTGGGATCCAATTCTTTGGTCTCTCTCTTCTTTTTTACAGTATTATTATGAGCTGAGTAAATCAGTAATGGGTAATGAACTTCTTGTTGGTGCTGGGGCATGGTCTTCTTCCGTGTCCACTTGCATTGGTTGAACTGGCGGAGTTTCTGACCTCGGAGCAACTGAAGTTGACGGATGTGCAGGGCTACCGGAATCACTAGGGCCATGTTCCGAGCTTACGGTCCCTGCTGCTGTTGTTAAGCCATTCTTGATGGCGTCGTTGGTGGATGGCTTGGATCGTTGGGTAAGGGGCCAACGGTAGAGACGAGTGGCTTGGTGGAAAATATTGGCTTGAATCACCTTGGGTCCTTCCAAATCGTTCCTTTTGATCTCTTCTAAGGGTCCATCCCTTTCAATGATGCGGAAGCTGTTACCATCTACAACTGGTACGATGACGTCCACCAAGTCTTGTTTGATGCTTGTTTCTGCAAACAATAGCGCAATCAAGCATTGTCGAATCAGCTCATCACTGTTCAAGTCCGAAACGTGACCTTGATTTAATTTCTTGATGTCGAACAAATCCGTCAGTAACACCAGTAGCTCAGGCTTAGGTTCCTGAGCTATAATAGCTTTAAGCCATTCATCACATTTTCTTTCAAACGGCGCTTTTGGAATCACTCCTATGACACTGGATTGTTTCTGCTGCGAATTGTGATGTTTGTGTAGATAGTTTTGGATCACCTAGAAATAGTTACATTACGTTTAAATATGTGTATCACGTATCTACTTCCCAGCCATATACATCTTACCTCCAGGTATGCAGTATATGCTGCACCATATATTTCTTTGTCATACAAAAGAACAGGTTGGTTTTTGCGAAGTTTACGACAAAGAATCTTCAGCGTGTTGGCATCATTGGTGACTTGCGCCAATTCAATCATAAACACCGTGTATTGATGTGCATATTCAAAGTGTTTTCCAGGTCTGTATATGGTCAAAATGAATAAATAGGCATTAACAATTTATATATTTTTTTCTCTGACCTAACCCCGCCATTGCTATAGCTTGCTTACCTTTCAAACCCTGGTTTCCATATACTAATGTGGGATTTGAGGTTGGACTTGAGTGCAAATAGAGGCATCATATCTGCTTTGGCTTGCTCAGCATCACGGTAAATATAGTAATGCATCCAGGCATGCTAGTATTAGAAAAGGGGTTGATTAGTTAACCGTAGTTAGAGATGTCAGAGTGTATCAAATAAACAAGACATACTCTGAATATAGGACGGTGGTGCCAGCGTCTCCTGTCGATTTTTCGAACCATCGCTAATCGGTCAAAGATCAATTGATAAGCTGCAGCTTCTTCAGGTTTGAGATGTGCAGTACTGTGTGAGCTTTGGATACTCTTGGTGGTCTCTACATGCTCGTCATGTTCTTGTTCACCATCCAACGTGTCGGCATCATGTTGTTGATCTGAGCTCTGACTGTCGCGGTATTCTGGGACCTCTACGGTATTATTTTCCACTTGTTCCTCATCATGTGTGACTGAAGGATCCATCATCTCGTTATCCTGCTTCTCTGCATCATCTTTATCATTCTCCTCCAGATAGCTAGCAACTTCGCTAGGCTGCAACACCACCAATATATTAACAACGATACCCGCTATGATATCCAGCCACCTTATAAAACTTACTTGAATCTGATGACGATACAAATACTTGATCAGTACAGCACACAATTTGTAAATAGGTTCTAAGATGGCTTCGTGATGGCCATGCTGACCAAGAGTAGGTTTACATCGATCGACGGACTGCTTGTACCAAGCCAGTACCTCCTGCATACAAAAATATCGATTTAGTTAAATGATCTCCATGCAGGGTCTGCACGTCACGTCTTCTTACCTGCGGGGGGCGTTGAAGTTTCCCATAGCATTTACCAATCATTAGAAACAGCCTCCACGCCAATTGTTTCGGTATAGATTCTTTCAAGGCTCTTGAGTACATGATGAGGGATAGTTTGTATCCGTCCCTTTGAGTAGGCTCACGGTGCTTCAACGAGATTCTTGACCCATCATTAGCCATTCCGGCTCTGTCTATTTTGGCCTTGAACGCTTCCATATTCATAGGTGGACAACAAATTGAGTAAAGCAAGTTACCAAAGTCGTAGTATAGGTTAAAGAGCCTGTGTTGATCAATAGGATGGTTGGAGTCCTTTTCATTCCCATCTTGTACTTGTTGACGAATTCCCAAGTAGACAGCTTGCATGAAGCAATGGAACGCTTTCTGCATCCCAAGAGATTATTAATATCAGTCTGTCTTGAACCAGTAACCATTTTATGTCTACTTACAGCTTGGTATTCAGATATTCGATCCTTGTGCATGATAATATTCGATGCACTCCAAATGAGTTCCTCATCAGCCAGTTGCATGTAACAGCTACCAATGGCATACCAAGCACCGAAACTAAATGGTTGAAGGTACAAGTGGTTCTGGTGACAGATGTTATTTAATATATCCTTCATTTGATGGAAAATTATCATTATTCCTATCTTACCAAATATTGCTCTACAGCATCGTCGAGATTTTCCATGGTCTTCTCTGCATTTACTTTGGAGCGATACTTGATTTGTGCTTGATACATTTTTCCTCGAATCCAGTGAATGTTAAAATATACAGCTGCAGAAGGTCAGATAGTTAATATAAAGGCATCAACATACTACTATTCAAATATGCACAAGCCTAGTACGTACAAGGAATTTCGCTCTGTCTTGCATCCACAATGTCCACTACGTTTAAAGCACATCGACGGCAAAAGTTTTCCAAAGAAGATTGGTATTCGATCGGAGACGAGAGATAGTTGTTAATGATGTTTTGGTTCAGCTTCACCAAAGCTGCATGAGGTCGAGCGTGTTAATAGAGTTATTTTTCTTTGAACGTAGGTCGAGGATAAATGTACTCACGGATATCTAGAGGAGGATCACCAAATTCTTTGGCAACATCGTCAATGACTTCTTTTAGGTCATTCTTCAGTTGTGTACCTCGATCCAGTTTATCAATAATAGATGGTACAAGTAAGTCAAAGAGCTCGCCAGCCGCATTTCGATCCATTTTTCTTGGTGCAGCAAAATGCTCCTCAATAGCATCTGTGTCCGTCTATAACGCAAGTTGTCAGTCCCATCATGGGCAATACGAGGAAGCTACCATAATAGAGAAGTTTCACGTACGCCAACGTTAACATTATACAGACAGTAGTAGCATTGAAACAGGCTTCGCTTTGAAATCGTCATCTTGTTAAGTCGTAGCGTATGTAAGGTTTGCTCGAGGAATTTGCCTGCATGTTGAATAGATTAGTAATTCAAGTGTAATAGTGCATGTGCTAAAAGAGCATCCTATATTACCTTTATCAGCACCACAAATCTCACGTTCACCAAGGTCATCATGCACATCTGATAGTAGCTCTGCAAGTTGTTTCCGTGTTTCGTTCTGCTGTTCCAAATTTTCGACTTCGTTGGATGCATATTGTCGGATCATATGAGAAGTCCAAACCCAGAGACGAACCATGAGGACATTGAAACCATTGACCTTGGTGGTAGCTGAGGGTGCATGGATAGGTGCCTCGGGATTGACAAAATTATTTACAAGTGGTATAAAATCTGGGTGGCGGAACATATATTGCGAAGTCATATTTAAGAGAGTTAGATTTGTTTTCAAAAAGACATCGTTGTGCTTAATGAATGGGAAATCTAGAAGATAAAAGATAGCTCAAGGGTTAACATAACTGACCACAGGTATTCAATATCAGTCTGTGTTAGATTACCTTTCGTATAATCTCCAGAGGCAAGTTTTATCAGTTCGCTCAGAGAATTGTTGATCTGTAGAGAATAAGAATGTATGAGACTTCAACATCAAATATCGTCGTCGTCGATGTTTAATTACGTAGTCAAACATACCATACTCAACATCCTAACAAACTGTTGATTATCTTGAGATTTGGCGTTGACTTTGTCGCTTACATACACCGAACAACCATGATTAACCAAAGCTTCGGTAAAGTGAACCAAACTTGCCATGCGACACTCCCACACTTTAGTATGTTGACCAAGTTTTGAGTATGACTAAGGTGAAAATGTAAGGGCCAAAGCGACAAAAGGAATAGTAGACTGAACATAGCATATATTGAAACTTACCTTAGCTAATAGTTCCAAAGACTCATGCTGCTCCTCTAGGGTCTTTGCAAATGCACTCATGTCACTATGAGAAATGAGGGGCTGCAATCTGGATACAACGCCTTCAAAGTCTTCTTCGGCATAGCGCTCTTTGGCATCCAAAGTGAAACGAAGCATATCCAGCGCTTTCAAACGTAAGGAAACGGAATTTTGGTCTATCGTTGCATCATATTGGCTAAACAATTCAAATGACAATAAAAAGGAAGGAATAATTAGTCACTGTAACTAGTCGATGATTGTGAATGTAGAACGACCACTTACCAATTTGTGTGGATAATCAAAGCTTCGTTTTCAGGCGTTGTGGATTGAAACACTTTTAGGCAGCGTTGAAACCATGCTATGGCTTCCTTAGCTTCTTCTTGTACCTGACAATACCGACCACGCAGCCACCAAAATCTCAAAACCACATTGGTATTCCAAGCATCAAACGTAGTGAGATTAGGGGAATCGCTGAACAAGGCTTGTGAGGCTGGTTTCCATATGACAAGCATCTCGAATACATGCGACCATTGCTGTACAAGCTCCAGCATTTCCTTGATGGAAGCAGTGTTTGCTTCACTACGAAGGCGAAGGTCCTTGGCCACGGCTAGAGCACCACCTTTACGCCTGTTAGTAGCCGAAAGTGCATTCTCTACAGCAAGTCGTTCAGACAGCACCATATGAATGGCTTGATCCAAAGCGAGTTCTGCATTGTATAGAGCTATGTTGGAGGCGTCCTCAGAGGATAAACTTTCAGGGTTGTTGGAAAGTGTTTTAATGAGGTTCTCCCCAAGCGCTTCCAAAAGATCAAGTGTGGTTGAGCGAAGGTCTGCATTGATAGGTACGAATATAGGTCTTTTCAGAGCCGTTCTTTGTAGTATTTCCATAGCAGCTTTGCAGAGAACATCCAGCAAGCCGTATTGAGTCTGATTAATGTCATCCAAAAATTGCATAATATCGGTCTTGGTCTGATCATCATCGGGTGACCGTGTGGCCAGGTTCAGTGTCTCCAAGAATACAGCGTAACGACGAGGATTTGAAGCAGATGTTGCACCTCTTTCAAAAACCGTTAGTACTGTACTACCCTAACGCAAAGTCAATTGTGTTGTATTGACTTACTTTTTCTTTCCGACATCGTTTCCTTTGATTGTCAGCTCCAAGTCCCACGTTGCAGTACCTACCAATTCGGACAATTTAGTCTCAAACCAAGTACTAAAGGTTTCCTGTCGCAATTTGTCCTTAGCGTTATCCGGTTGATTCCATCTTTCCGAACGTCCTATTGAATTCAACAAGCCGGTAGACTGTAGCATTTCCTGAATCTTATTACTCAATTCTTGCTCTTCATGCTGTACTCTCTTGCGTGTTGATTCTTCATGCTCAATCTTGTCACGCTCACGCTTTGAAGCACTGTAAAATAATAGCTAAGTGTCAAGGCCCAGTACCAGAATAAAAATGACTTTCATACTTACCGTAATGATGATCGAGTAATCTCTGGGCCTTCGTCCTCCTCACTACCGTTGTTTTCGTCTTCGACTTCATCGAATTTACGCTTTTCACCAACTCTGCTGTCGAGTTGCTTGTCGGCGTCCATATCCATGGTGGTGTCACCATTGGAGTCTCTAGGCTCTGATTCAGGCTGAATACCGTCCTGTCCGGTATGATTAGCTTCTTTTTGCTCATCCTCAGCTTTCGATGCATCAACTTCAGCGTTGGTGGTAACTTCAGCTTCGTGCTCGCTTGCACCTGCTTTTTGTTTGCTTTTGTCTTCGTCATCTTTCACGGAACTGTCATGGTCGACATCTTGCATAGCTTCAGCTTTATCGTCATCCTGGTTCTTTTCATCCTTATTACCTGTTTCGTCGTCGAAATCAGTCTTCAACTTGTCGGATGCACTTGCAACTGTGTCTATACCACTGTGAGTATTTTGAGTAGCCTCAGTGGTCGGGATAGATACATCGAGTTTCTCGTCATCCTTTCCTTCAGCATCCGCATTAGCGTCTTTTGGTGTCGCCTGTTGAGTTAGTATATCCTCTGAGTCGACGATCATCATATTATTAATATCAGTAGGATGTTGATCCAGCGTGATTTCTTCCTCTTGATCGATAGTAGCCGTTTCATTACTCTTTTCGTCCAGCGAAATATTGACTTTTTGATTCACAAACAATGCTAGGGGATGTTGACCTTGGGGTGTTTTCTCGCTTGTAACTGGAAGTACCGGGAGTTCTCGAACAATGTCAAAATACTGATCCAGCAGTACATGGCAAAGATCCACCCAGTTCGATTTTGTCAGACTCAATCCTATAGCGTTCGGGATAACGCTTTTTTCCATCTCGGTTTCTAATGCAAGCGTTAATAAGATTGAAAAATCGTTACTGCCAGAAACAACGTGAATTACCATCCAATTGCATACTGTCCGTATTACTTTGAATTTCATAACGATCGCATGCTTTCACTTGTTCAATACGATTCATCATGTTCTCGCCATATTTCCACTGACCCAATTGCTGTTTCACAGTAGTATAGTAGTACTCACACGTTGCGTAATCTCCTATTTCCTGCAAGGTCTAGAGACATATGATAAGAGAATGCAATTACTTCATAACAAACTTGTCTAAAGAGAATCACCTCACATAACCCCTCTAAACACCACCATTGACTAGGACTAAACCTATCAAAGGCCAATCGATCCGGGGGAGTAGAATGGATGATGGAGTCTGGGTGAATGGCATCGCTGCCTTGTGTATTCCAGGATCCTTGCAGCAACAAGCCGTTTCCAAAGGCAAGCTTAGCCAGTCGCATGTTTCCAATTGCACGCGCCAAAGTGCCGGTGTGATACCAGAGCATACGTGCAGATGGGTCGATTGAAAGAGCCTGAATAAACCAATAAGCAACGTCAAACTGACAATAAAGATGCTTATTCAGATAGTATTATTGAATACTTACGTTGATATAATGATCCAAAGCCATTTCGGCCAACGCTTTCGGCTTTGTATTATCATTATTATACTCCTCTTCTAGAATTGAAGCATAATTTTTGAACACAAGAAACTGAAGTAATGCTAACGGTGTGGCCATGGAAACTGTAGCCGATCCGTCCGCGTCCAACTCTTTCGGAGCTTGCTGTAAAACCGAACAACCATAAATAAAGCAATCCATAGAGCAGAGTATACATGTAGTGGCGGTTAACGTACCGTCAATGGGGTCTGGCGCATGACTTCGTTCTCAAGTAGATCATTGTAAAGTTTTTTCGCCTCGGCCAGTTTTCCCCTTTGATGCAAACGCAGGGTTCGCTGGTACTTTTCAAGGCATCGTTCAATCTAATTAACAAACGCCAGTTAGCATCAATGTAACTGAGAGTACTGGGATCTGCACCGCGTACCTGGACTTCTTTAGGATCTTGGTCGTCGACATGGCGAGTTTCGTTCAATGTTGCCCAGTGAATTTGTTGCTATATTGAGATTACAGATGCATATCAGATGGATCGGGAGTAACATCGTTAGTACGGGAAATTTAATCTTACCACCATAGTTGGCGAACCTAGCCGTCGTCGAAAGCACTTTTCGGAAGACCAGCTGCAGCAACACCACTTCCCAAACCGAGTTCGCCAGTCACAGGCCAGACACACTGGATAATTTGGCGGAGGTCGCAGACTGAACGCCATTAATTCATTGTACGAGTCATGCAGCCTAGAGTTGTGTTCACATCTTTTGAGTTTACTTCGAGAGTAATTATAATAATTGTTGTATGGACAGCCAAAAAACTCTATCATCTCTCGAGCACTAGTAAATACAAAAGTAATGGGTGGGTGTGAGTGTGGACCGTCCCAGGCTCCACGACTCGTATAATGACATAACGGTTTTTGGTCTGCGACCTCCGCCAAATTTTCCATTATACTTTGTCAAATGGGTCCTGTGATGAAGTGTAATGTGGTTTGTTAGGTAATTCACGCAAGATTGGAATTCAATTTGAGCTGGTGGAAGTGTTTTTTTACTTGGGTACAACGTGGAGACAATGACAAAAATGAACATTCAAACTGTGAACATTATGATAAATAACATACCGACAATGCAAGCACTTGCCATTTAACATAAAAGAGGTAAAAATGTTGTTAAATATAGAGAGTAGTCATCCTTTAGTTGATGTTGATATGCTCAGTGTCGAAGAATCGGGACGAGCAGACAATGTCATTTCCTTAACAAAAAATTTCAACAGAATTCTCATTTCTTTGGTGAGAGCCCATCACCGACAAAAGAATCAAAGCTGTAAAGAAATATAAAGTCAGAGGATGTTACAGACGATACACTATAGGAAAAATTGAAAAGCTTCTTGACCTAATGGATGAGGATGAGGAGACAACAAAAGACGCAGCGCTGATCACTGGTATCTATGTAAGAACCGCTCAACATTACATACAAGGATATAACGTCGACGTACAAATAAGGTTTCCTGTTAGCCATAGAAAGCCTAGAGTTGGATATATAGGTAAGTTAACAGAAAACTATTCAACAATTTCTTTGGTGGTAGCAAGTGAAGCCAGTAAAAAAACACATATAAGATCGTCGCTCGAGGAAAAGCAAGCCAAAGAAGTCGGTAACCAATGCTCGATTGTCTGATTCAAAACCCGCAACTACTAAGTAACGGTATTCCGACCATGGTGAAAGAAGAATAAATTGAATGTGTTTATCATTATTATCATTATTATATTTTATTGCTATTAAAATTAAACAAGGTACATGTTCCAACAAAACCAAACCCGGCCAACGCCAGGTCAAACCAAAGTTTTGACTGATAATATCTGATAATTGCATTTATTTTTCAGGCGACAAAAAGTTATTTTCAGCAAGCTATCTACAGTTCATGTAGAAGCAAAATAAAGTAGAAACTTCATATTTGATTCACAAACTTTAGTAAAGATCCTTGTGCTGAGCTTTGATCATGTCGGCACCTTTCTCGCCAATCATGTAGACTGCGTTTTGGATTCTGCAGTCAGGAATGATAGGCATAATGGAAGCATCTATCACACGGAGATTCTTGATGCCATGGACGCGTAGCTGGGGATCGACGACACCTTGGTCGATGTTCTTGGACAGGCGAGTGGTGCCGCAAGGATGGAATGCAGTTTGGCTTCTATCCAACACGGCCCTCTTCATTTCCTCATCTGAATCGAGAGGCATGTCCCAAGGGTACTGATCGACGACAATATCCTTGAAGCCTTCACCATTGAGGAGGAGATCATAGGTCCATCTGACACCTTCACGCATGGCGATGATATCCAGGTCATCAGCGAAGAAATTCAGATTGATGTTGGGCTGTACAAGAGGATCAGCACTGTTGAGAGTAACCTCACCGCCCTCGGACACCGGGCGAACAAGATCAACAACTATAGACGTGAAGTTTCCTTGCTTAGGGGTAGGGTAATGCCATTGGAATGCACTGCCGAACATGCAGACAAAGTCCAGTTCGAAGTGTGGCTGTCCCTCCGGAGAGAAGGGGTCTTTACCGCCGTTATTGGCTTTGGCCCTACGGTAGATGGGATCCTGGTCGAGGTTCTTATCAATGCGGGGGAAACCAACCATGGCCAAGAGACCAGATGCCACAGGGCCTTCTTTCTTGGTGCGGTAGGTGGTAACAGCAGCGTCATGGAGGGGGCCGGAGCGCAGGAGGACGTCGTCCATACCAAAGCCGTCCTTAACCCGCAGGACGAAGGGTACGGCGGGGTGATCGATCAAGTGCTGGCCTACATGACGCGATTCGACGATCATCTCAATACCGTGCTTGGCCAATTCGTTGGCAGGACCGACACCGCTGAGCATCAGTAGCTTAGGGCTTTCAAAGACACCTTGGGAGAGAATGACCTCACGGGTAGCGTAGAAGCTGAGTTCGGCGCCGGTAGGTGCAATTACAGTCACACCAGTGCAAGCGCGGCTGGCCTTATCGATGATCAAGCGCTTGCTGTGAACAGAGGAGAGAATTGTGATATTGGGCTTGTTCTTAACGAAGAGGAAGCTACCTGAGCGCTGGCCATTGTAGATTGTGTCACAACAGTGGGTGAGACCGATCATCTCACCGTCGTAGATGTTTTCCGATATTGGCACGCCTTTGGAGATCCAGGCCTGAGTGAGACGATCACGGAAGGGTTTCATCTCTGGGAGCAGGGTAGCGTGAGAGATCGGGATCGGTCCATCGACACCGAGCTTCTTCAATTCTGGATCATAGAGCTTTGGATCATCATGGTAGGTTGCGCTCTTGCGGAAGTAAGGAAGAAGCCTGTCCCAGGTCCATTCATTGCCACCGAACTCCGCCCAGTTGTCAAATGTTGATTTGCAGCCAGGGATCCAGGTAAAGTAGTTGAGACTGGAGCTGCCACCGAGGACCTTGCCGCGTGTATTGGGCTTCTCGATGCGCTCATAGTCGTCACGCTTGATCATCGTGGTCTTGTAGGCCCAGTCGTATTTACTGTTGCGGAGATTCATGGCCATGGAAGGAGTAGTAATCTCCTCAATCTCGTTGGGATTGTCGACACCAGCCTCAACAATCAGAACGCTGACATTCTTGTTTTCAGCTAGGCGACCGGCGACAGTGTTACCAGCAGTTCCACCTCCTACGATGATGAAATCGAAACGTGCTCCGTCAGTAGTAGTAGCAGCCATTGTGGAAGAGATCTGTAAGGAATTGATATCTGTACGTTTTAGAGTTTGGTCACAGGAAAAGTGGAAGGTAAATATGGAAAAACTTGGGAGGACTGAAGAACTGAAAGGTTTATATAACAAATGTTTTGGCGGTGGTAAAATGGAGAATAACCCGGCGTTTGTGTTCAGGGTGACTGCTAGGCCACAATCAATAAAATCGGTGATTGTACAAGTGTGAAAATCAGTATAGCAGGCATTTGTCTATCATGCTACATAGTTTTGCATTGTGCAGCATGTTTCAAGTCTCTTTGCGTCAACTCTGGAAACCATACGATGAAAGGTTGTTTTTTCTGTAGCAGTCAATCTGACCGTGCAACGCTCTATTTTGGAGCACAACTTGGAATTTAGTGGAGTAATGAATAACACAAGGGTGTCCGTGTACTTGAGTGAGTTAGGAAGAGAAAAAGCAGAGTAAACTAAGAGGCGTCCATGCATGTGCATATACTAGAGGGAGAAGACAAACACCGCTGTGACGTACGTGCAGGAATTGGGTTATACGGTGTCATCTTGTTACCGTTAGTTTTATAAGACCTTTTCATTCACTGGGGTTTTTTCTTTATCTTACAGAACTTCATCATGGCTGACAACGCTCCAACTATTCTTGCAACCCCTCAAACGAATGTCCTCACTACATCCAATGGTATGTTAGATCTTCTGGCTCTGCCTTTGCACATAATACGCTTTTGCTGTGCTAGCCGTCGATCTGCTATGCACAGTTTATTTTAAAAATCTTTTGGCATATTTCGCAACCAGGAAACTCACCTATAGTTGTTCCTTGTATCGCTTTCACTTGCGATAATGACTTGAATAGGTAACCCTGTGGACGACAACCAAAATTCACTGACCGCAGGTGAATTTGGTCCCATTTTGCTACAGGATTTCCATCTCATTGACAAGCTCACTCACTTTGGCCGCGAGCGCATCCCTGAGCGTATCGTCCATGCCAAGGGTGCAGGGGCTCATGGACACTTTGGTAAGTTATAAAATTAGAAATTGAAATTGGAAAAAAAAAAAAAAAAATATTGGTTTGTTATATGCTTGGAAATTTTGCCTTGCACATAATCATAATGCTTTTTAACTACAGAGGTGACAGCGAATCTGTCTCATCTCACCAGCGCCAAGTTCCTTCAAACTCCAGGCATCAAGACTCCAGTTTTTGTCCGCTTCTCCACTGTCGGAGGTGAGAGAGGAACTAGTGATTCGCTTCGCGACGTTCGTGGCTTCGCAGTCAAGTTTTACACTGAGGAGGGCAACTGGGACATGGTTGGAATCAACACCCCAGTCTTTTGGATGTAAGTAATGATCCCAAGTCATTACAACAAAAGCACATTGATGTCACATATGGTACTCTAACGCGCACGGACCTTATTACATAGTCGCGACCCCCTCAAGTTCCCTGATCTTAACCACTCGCAGAAACGTAACCCTGGCACTAACTTGAAGGATGCCGATATGTTCTGGGACTTTTTGTCGCTCACCCCCGAATCACTTCATCAAGTCACAACCGTATTCTCCAATCGCGGTACCCCCTACTCGCACCGCCACATGCATGGTTTCGGGACCCACACGTTCAAGCTTGTCAACGCCCAAGGTGTCGGTCACTATGTCAAATGGCACTTCAAGACTGATCAGGGCATCAAGAACCATACTCTCGAGGAGGCTGCCGAACTCGATGGCTCCAACCCAGACAGCAGCACCGAGGACTTGTACAATGCCATTGAAAAAGGCGATTTCCCCTCGTGGAGCGTCTGTCTCCAGTAAGTTTGTGGTTTACTCTTGCTCATCTATCACATTGTCACTGTTGTGGCCGTCCGTATTTGATTTTAATCAAGTTTTTCCTTTTGGTTCTTTTAAAATCACTTTAGAGTCATGAAAGAGGAAGATGCCGCAACCTACAAATGGAACATTTTTGGTAAGGGCTCCCGCATGACAAAAAAAGAATTCGATCAAAACAACGCAAACAATTTGATTCATAAACTAACTACAATTCCTTACTCTGAATTACAGATGATACTAAGGTGTGGCCTCATGCTGACTACCCTCTTCAGAAAATCGGCAAGTTGACTTTGGACCGTAACCCAAGCAATTACTTTGCCGAGGTTGAGCAGGCTGCTTTCTCGCCTTCGTCTATGGTGCCTGGTATTGATGTCTCGAATGACAGGATTTTGCAGGGTCGTTTATTCTCATATGCCGACACTGAACGCCATCGTCTTGGCCCCAATTTCATACAGTTGCCTATAAATCAGCCATACCGCGCCAAGGTTAGCAACTACCAACGTGATGGCTTAGCAACCTACTCTGAGAACTTTGGAGATCGTCCCAACTATGAGCCCCAGAGTCAGGATCCCAATGGTCCTCAGCAGCAGTCGCAGGATATCCGTGACAGGTTTGCATCATTTAACTTAAGCGGAAAGACTGGTCGCTACCCATATCACCTGTCGGATGATGACTTTGTACAGCCAAGAAAGTTGTACCACCTGTTGAAGGGCAAGGAGCAGGATGATTTGATCAAGAACATTGTTGGACATATCAAGCATGTCAAGAATCCCGAGATCATCAAGCGGCAGATTTCATTGTTCGCCAGGGCTGATCCCGAGTGGGGTCGTCGTGTTGAGGAGGGAGTCAAGGCAGCTGGTAAGAAGCTTTAAGCCTAGGACATGGGTACCGATGCACCATTAGTCAAGTCATGACAGCGCTTGTACATAGCATTGAAATAAAATTTCCAATGAAATGGAAGGCTCCTGTTATTCTTATTAAAGTAGTAGCATTCCTGAAAGCACACGAAAAGTTTGTAGCATTTTTGATGTTTCAAAGTAATTTTTGTCATGAAACTGGACGTGACACGCAGCCAAACATCAAGGACGTCGAAGAAGTCGAATTTTGACACAATGATGATTTTAATTAGGTCGCCATATGATTTGACTTGTTATGGATGCTCAATATCTTGAAGATTTGTTTCTCTGTTGATTATGATCATGCAGTTCTTCAATGCAGGATAATTGTACTGCAATAAATGAAGATGAAAGGCTTCCTCCATCTAGCACTCTGTGTTCCAATCAATAGACTGTTGGAGTTATTCAAATATCACCGATATTAAATACTATATCTTACAAGTTTTCGCACCTTTCTTTGCACTTTGGAAATGAAGAATTTGATGCATAATCCAGGTTTGACAGTGTTCTAATTTATTAACAGATTCACAAATACGATCACTTAACTGGCCATCTAAGCTCAGTGGAATTCGCCTTATTCCAGCTGTTCCCTTTGCCCAAATTCCTCGCTTGAGTTCAGAAGGAGGTGAGAGAGGTGATAAATACAAGCATTTGTAACCTCGGTTCTCAACCAAGGCGTGAGCCGCATCTGTTGTATGAATTGACGCATTATCCGTTACAACTTAATACTCGGCAATGTTGTTTCTATCGGCACATCCGTCAAATTGGACAAGTAATAGTGTTGAGTACGGTTGCCAATTCCATCGTTTACTACTTGCCATTCACTTCTTTTTAGAAATAAGCACAGCGTATGGCTATTGCGTCGATATATCCGTAATTCCGCTTCAGATATGACACGTGTCTTCTGAGGATAACACTTCTTCCAGTTTCCGCGGTACCTTTTGTCTGGCTTACTTTAGAAAATCGGCCAAAGTTTCACTATGTAGGCAAATTATATCCCAAATCTTCAATGAAATACAGACCTTAGCGAGAAGAAACAGTTGTTTGATAGTCAATTCGCGACTGGTAGGTCAAAAGCGCGCAACCTCTCAAACAAACGACTTAGATTCAAATTCATAAAATAAAGTTCAGTTGTAAATTTGACACACATCCTTTGTTTTACAATATTTTATTGCTCAAGTTCGTATCGTCTGAAAAAGGTAATGGTATGCCTAATCCAGGCTTGACAATTAGCGCGAGTCACTTTTTGTTCTGATTCGCAGATGCGATCACTTCGTCGATTGTCAGATGTTAGAGTGTTTCGTCTTACGTCTACCTAGACTTTCGACCAAAACTCCTTGATAGGATTTAGAAATGGAGAGTACGGTGAAATATATATTCATTTATAACTTCAGATAAGATGACGTACCTTAGCTAACGGACGGATGTTTCAGTTCTACGTACTACTCTACGGCATGTCCCTCTCTCCCATGGTCTTCACCAAGATCCTGAAGCCAGTCCTCCGGTGGGTACGTCGCTAAGGCATCAGACTTACCACTTACCTAGATGACTTGCTTATCGTGGCCAAGGACCGCGCAACTTCTCTAAGTCATATGGAACTTGTCCTCCACACGCTGGCTAACTTGGGATTTCAGATCAAACGAAGCCAGTTATTACTGATGCCATCACATCCCATTCAAAATCTTGGCTTCACGATCAACACCTCTAACCTCTCCTTAATGGTGGCGAGATCAATGATCCACGACCTCAAGCCGGAAGCTTCTCGTTTGCTACATCGTCCAGCGTGCTCTATAAAAGCCCTCGCCTCCTTCATTGAAAAAGCTCAATACATGGTGATAGCTCTCTTTACCTCATGCTTAAAACCCCGACACTAACTCCTGTGCAAGAACATGATTCTTCATTAAACCAAATCTTGGACATATTTCTCTATCTCCCACCGCCAAGGACTAGTTAATGTAGTGGAAGGACACCACTTTTGGAGTGGCCAGTTGAAGACTCACAAACAGCAACTCTACATCAAGCAGAAGGAACTATTAACCAACTGGAAAGCACTTCAATTGAGTTGATAGAACAATCAAGAGATTCGGATACTATGCGACAAGACGACCGTGATCGTATACATTAATAAGTTTGGAGGAACTCGTTCTCTTCCTCTCCGGAGCATTGCCCAGAGGATCCGGGACCTTTGTTTGAGGACGAACATATACCTCCAATTGAGCAATGTTCCTTCAGCATTCAATCCGCCTGATATCACAACTAGAACGGTGGATATACCCGACATATTTTCAACGGTTGTAGAATAAATGTGGTCCTCATTCGATTGACATGTTCGCCTGTCCCTTGAAACGTTAGACTAAGAGACACACGACTCGCAGTCCAAATATCTTTTGTTAAAGCAATCAGGTTACCAATCGATGATGTTGTTGACCAGCAATTTTTAATTGAAACTGTAATGAATTCATGGTTGTAGTGCTACATTCAGTATGCCTACAGTGTAATACAAGTGTCTGAGGCCGTCGGCCAAGCGAGTAAGTATGCTACATGATGTGAAAGGTATCACACGAAAGAAGAGTAATTTAATTGGAATCTTTAGGTGCCTCCATTCCTTGTGGCCAAGTGCCATCGCGTTTCCATCCGCAAACAATGACATTAACCTAATATAAATCATGTGAATTGAAGGTAAGTGTCTTTTCTTCTATTCAGACAGAACTTGCCAGAGTCGGAACTACTCACCACAGTAGGTAATGGTAATGGCTTCGCCAGCTTTCGGCGTTGGTATATTAAAGAGTCGTAGATATTATACATCCTCTGTAAGGATTGTAACTCTTGAGGAAGAACAAAATCCGAACTCCTTGCCTTTTCTGTTGGCTGGGTCCAAGCTTTTCGTCTGGCATGCCACAACCGCAATCCTTCGTTTTCAACCACCTGATCTCCATTTACGATCGCAGGCGTAAAATCCTCTGCCGGGATAATAACGTCAATGTCATTGACATCGGACGAACTCAACTCGTCGTTTGTTGATTTAATCACGCTTGGATCCAAAGAGGTCACCGAAACAGGCGTACTCATGCTTTAACTTCGATTGATCAACTTTGGCAAAAGTAAAGGCAAAAAAATAAAATTTGGGAAAATTTCCAGTTTGGGTTGGATTGAAGGTTTCAATATGGACATTTGCATCAAAGATTCACAAAATGTCAGGTCAATGAATTGAATTTAATACAGAGCTTTCAATATGTTATAAGTCTCTGTCTATTATTTTAATTTCTAATCTCAGTATGACATTTCTTGCTTGCTGATACAAGGATTCCAACGATGTGACCTGTGAATGTCATAACGAACCTTGGATCTGTCACGTGCATCCTCTCCACACTGTTGGCCAACAATGTCAGATCCATGTGAAAATATGCCTTAGTCACTTCTTTCGGAGTGCAAGCCCACAAGACTTGTATCTTTTCCTTCATTCTACTTTAATGTTCCTCAAATTCAGAACTGAAGGTTACAATGGCTATTCCGTAAGTATTGATATTCCCTTGCAACGTCTAGTTAATAAGACTGTTCATGTCGTCCAAATGCTGATGTTTTCACCATTTAAACAAATAGCTTCAGTGGAGTCCGTTTTTCGAGAATAAACTGGCTGTCGCTACTTCGGCTAACTATGGCCTGGTCGGAAATGGTAGACTGTTTATATTAGGTGTTGGAATTGGACCTAATGGTGTGGCAGTAGAGAGAGTGTAAGTTTTCTTGTGTTGCTTTTACTTTGGCATATGACATGAGACTGACTACAATAATCCCCCCCCTAAAGGTTTGATACCCAAGATGGCTTATTTGATGTTGCATGGAGTGAGGTCAACGAAAACCAATTGGTAACTGCCAGTGGTGATGGATCTTTAAAGTTGTGGGATACCGCTCTCGCTGTATGTATTATATCTCTGATTACTGTACCTGAATACCTCTATGGCTAACATTGGTTTTCGGCATCCAGGATTTTCCAATACAAAACTGGCATGAGCATCAACGAGAAGTTTTCTCAGTAGATTGGAATTTGATAAGCAAGGATACGTTTGTCACAGGATCTTGGGATCATACTATTAAAATTGTAAGTGTTGAGGGAATGTGAAGGGAAAGGTAATGTAGTTTTCAGCTAAACCTAATCCATTTCATTAGTGGCGACCAGAGATACCCCGGTCTCTACAAACATGGACTGAACATACACACTGTGTTTACAGTACAGCGTGGTCTCCATATAATCCTTCAATGTTTGCTTCCGCATCAGGAGACCAAACAGTCAAAATTTGGGACATCAAAAGCCCTCGATCAATGCAGACCATACATGCACACACCAACGAGATTCTTTCAGTGGATTGGAATAAGTACCAGGATAACACAATAGTTACTGGGTCAGTAGACCATACAGTCAAGGTTTGGGATTTACGACGACCTGATCGAGAAGTCGTTTGCCTCCCTGGCCACGAATATGCCGTTCGCCGAGTAAAATGCTCACCCCACAAAGGAAATATAATTGCGAGTGCAAGTTATGACATGAGTGTCAGACTGTGGGATATGGCCGCGCCAGTTCCTATGGTAGAGCTCCACGATGCACATACTGAGTTTGTTCTGGGAGTTGACTTCAATTTGTATGTTGAAGGACAGATCGCAACCTGTGCATGGGATGAAAACGTCCATATCATGACCCTTCCTTCGCTGTTACGCCGATAATTCACTTCTCGGCTAGCGGTGGAAAAGTCTTTTTTTGAATTTTACGTGTATTATAAAAGTGTATGCGTACGGTATTTAGAGAAATTGGCATATTGTACAAATGAGATTAAATAAAATGCTGTATGCAGATGCATTATATGACATTGTTGCGCGCTATTGTCCCACTGAATGTATCCCATGACCAACCTGTCGTATTATCGTAGTGCCGCTTGCAGGATATCCAAAGATTTGTTGATTGCCTTGCTGCAAGCCAGGAAATTCAGTAAATCTTATATAAGCATGTTTACTTTGCCAATGTCATCTTTGCACTCACATTTGTGCCGATACGGCGTACATTGCTCCAAAGTCCTTCTCAAGCTCGTCGCATCGCGTGATCAATTCCAGTGTTTCTTCTATGCACGCGTCCTGCTCCTTGGCCATATCTTTGACGGTAGCATATTGAATCGCCGTCGAATCGGCAGTGAGCTTGGCGTACTGATAACAGTTTTAATAACAAGATACATAAGTTGCTTATGAGTGGAAATAGGCGATTTACCTGAGTCATGCGCTGCTGCAGGTTCAATGTCAATGTCTGCAATTCCTTGGATAATCTCGTAGCGCGATCTTCAATATATTCCACGACCTTGGGGTCTATCGGAACAGTATTTGCAATGACTAATCTCTGAGGTTCTGTTGTGTTTGTTTCATGAGCGGTGCTCTCCATCTGAAGGTCTGTGAGAAAAGTACGTAGCTGGACCAAAAATGGGAAATTGGCACCATTGTCAGCAATACTAAACCATGTGCGGTTTATGAGAAAATTTATGATTGATAGCTGAACGCATTCATATCGTTAAAAGTGGTAAAAATCCATTCATTTAGGAAAACACTTGCCTACGACATACAATACAGCCATTTCATTTTAAAAGTATCAAGCGCTTGGAAAAAGCACGAATCACCGTTGTAAGCGAAAATGGAAGACGGTTATATTATCAGCCGATTTTCAATTATTTAATACAAATTAACTTTGCCCCACATTCGGTAGCAGGTTCTTCTCTTTCTCCCAGTCGTTCGTTCCCATGAAACAAGATATTAGAATTGGTGTTATCGGTGCTGGGTATGGATGCTATTCCTTTGACATATGTAATAGACCCTTATTCACCTATTTCATTGATCTTGCATGTTCAGGTTTAGTGGCATGTGCGCCGCGATCCAAGTCAAAAAGCAGCTTGGGATCGATGCAGAAATCATAGACAAAGATGCTGACTTTGGTGGTACTTGGCATGCTAATACCTATCCTGGATGCGCATGCGATATTCCTTCTCATGTTTATTCCTTCTCTTTCGAACTTAACCCATGTAGGTTATATGCAGCCAATGTTACATCTCATTTATACTGATTCTAACTATTCATATTACTGTCAGATTGGTCCAGATTCCAAAGCCCTCGACAAGAAATTGCTGCATACTTACGATATGTGGCTGCCAAGTATGGGTTGTACAACCAAACGAAATTCAACACTGAGGTAGTTGCCGCTCATTGGATGGAGTCAGATCAGATGTGGAAAGTCACAGTTCGCAAAGCTTGCCGATCTCCTGAAGGCGTCACAGTCTATGGCGACATCGAAGACCATTACTATAATATATTGTAAGTGGAAAGGAGGCATCACCTGGACATATAATATTAAATCTTGCCTAAGATATCATAACAGTGACCAAATTACTCGATTATACAGATTTGTTGGCGTGGGTCCACTCATGGTTCCAAACAAGCCTAAAATGTTTGAACCCTTTCAGGGTAAGGTGGTTCATACTGCAAAATGGGACAGCTCAATTGATATGAGAAATAAAAGGATTGCGGTGATTGGAAGTGGAGCAAGGTAGGAAGTCAATGGAACAAGGTGATGTCAAACGAATAGCTGCTGATGAGAAATTTTCAGTGCTATTCAAGCAATCCCGGAGCTTGCCAAAGAAGTGAAGACGCTTTACAGCTATCAGCGTAGACCGGCATGGATAGGTCCTTCTCGTGGGGGTCCATACAGTCAAAGAATGAAGTTTCTATTTGCATACGTCCCTTTCTTCATGAGGATCTACAGGTTCTTGATATTTATGCTTGTAAATGTTTTGCTTTTGATTTCTGAGCCTAGGTATCGAATGCTATATTTATCTTCTTCTGTAGCTTGACAGAAACGTTAGAATTTTCAACAGACCTCAAGAATACAATGAATTAGCCAGAGAGAGATTTGCTGCCTTCATGGTCAGACAACTCACAAGACTTAATCGCAAGGATCTCATTGAAAAACTCGTCCCAACCTATCCAGTGGGCTGCAAACGAATTGCCTACTCACATATATACTTAGAAGCAATGGCTCGAGATAATGTGGTTGTGGAAAGATCTCCAATTGCTGCCATCAAGAGCAACAGTATTGTCACAGAGGATGGCCAAGAGCGTGACATAGATGTATTAGTATTGGCTACTGGATTTATTACCCAGGATTACCTGGGTCCTCTCCAAGGTAGGTTTGATAGTAAAAGTTGTCTCCATATGCACCGCCATTAACACAAGCAATCTATAGTTTATGGACAAAATGGATTGTCTTTAAAAACCTATTGGAAAGAAAATGGATTCCCAAAAACGTACAAGACTGTTACTGTCAACCAATTCCCTAATTTTTTTTGTATCCTGGGTCCTGGATCTGGCTTGGGACACAACTCGGTCGTTATCATGGCAGAATGGTAAGCAAGTTTGAGTGCGGAACCTTAAACAAATCGGTACTGATAAATAATCCTTCTTGTTATTAGTCAAGTCAATTATGCTGTCGACCTCATCAAGAAAATGATCAGAAAGAAAATAAAATCCGTCAATGTCAAAGCTGAGCGTGCTCAAGAATTTTCTAATAATCTTGATAAAGAGCTTTCATCTACGGTATGGTCTCAGAACTGCATGAGCTGGTACCAAAATGCAATGGGCAAGGTACGTATTAAAAGATGAGTTATCCTTATAAATAATTAGCTAATGATGTATTAGGTCACGCTCTTGTGGAGTCGCTCCGTTACGGAATTCTGGTGGGCAACTCGCACTGCCAATGTGAACGACTATGAACAAATCAAATATGCGTAAATTGGCGTCTAGTAGATACATTTCATTCTAATTTGCTTGTGCTATTATTTTTAATGAAATTGCTACTTCTGTATATGGTATGTCGCAATATACAAAAGATGTACATTGAAAAATCTATGCCTTATGCGAATCTATAAATGCTCTCAAATCGCCTTTGATTTTATCTAATCTATCCAACAATCCTTGAGCATAACGTACACCTTCTCGCCTCCTTTGTCTAGCGGTTAAAAACTCTGGTTCGCATGCTATCCCATCCAATGTCAAGAGTGACTGCATGAGATGTTCATTAATATAAGCCGACATGTCGAGTAGTTTCCGTTTTTTCGTCTCATCTGTGGCTCCACTAGCTATAAGGTCTGACACCTCCTTGTCGTATTTTTCAATGACAGGCACAGTCGATTCCTTGAGCTTTTCGACAGTCTGAGAAATACGCAGGCAGAGCCCAACTTCCTCAGGATTTCCAGATGCTGCTTCCTGAAGATCCTCCTTCTATTCAACCAAAGCCGAGAAAGGATCAATATTAGGAAAGTGAAGAGTATTTCTAATATTTCCTACTTACGCCTGGGGTTCGGCCATCTAATTCGACAACAGAGTTATAATGGACACCATAGCTTGAGAGTGGCGCTGATTCGTCCTTCATATTAGCTGTTCAAACACAGACAGATATTAGATATTGGCTCAAAAGTTCCAAATATCGAATGTAGCAAATTTAAACGTACCACCCGATACCTTCAACTTCATGGTGGCTACTGGTACTCCTGTTGCAATCTTACTTTTTTCCTTTAGATCCTTAAGCGTTGCTTGGTCCAATCCTTTCGGGAAATCCTTGAATGAAATGAAGTAGTTGTTCTCATTCCACTTGAGGCGTATAGTGGATTTTCGCTCATGCTTTGTAACCTTTCGGATTCCAACAAAGGAAAAGAGGGTGGAAAGAAATGCCCGCCACAGGAGCAGGTATATGATAGCGAACTGCTGGGCAATAATTTTGATGAAGGGAGGTGGGACGAATGGGAAACAAAATGAGCGTCTGGGGTTGGCTGGATCCGAGAGGACTTGAGAAATCCCAAAGTGCGTGACTGCATACCGGTATCAAGTTGCGAGCAACAAAATCCTACCATTGATCCTCATTGCTCGTGCACCATGTTTTCGTTTCTACGTAGAACGGCCAATGTGGTTGGTGAATCTAGTATGAAAGGTAGGGGATTGTTTGATTGTTGTGGGATTCAAGCTATAGCATGTTTTACTCATTCATGGTTAGCCCTACGCATGGAGGGCTTACAAGGCTGGCAAAATGAATTACCAATGTTCAAGTTGAATACACCTAAAGATCTGCAAGAATGGGTTATAGGCTGTGACAAGGATATTGGAGGTATGATTGTTTATTTGTCAATCGATCATCCGCTACGTCTTTTATGCTTCTTTCCAACACATCACTTTTGTCATAGGGTTTTCAGAAGCAAAACTCGAAATAACGCCAGAAGGGATTGGTAAATTTTCGGGCAATTTGTCACTAGAGTTACCAGCTAATACAGAAATACAACAAAGTGGATACGCAGCAATAAGGTCAAAAGTACGACCTTCATCCATGTTTGGTACTCCCTGTTTTGATACCACACTGTTTAGGTACCTTGCCCTGCGTGTGCGAGGCGATCACAGAAAATACTTTGTAAATATTCAGACCGATGGCGTTATTCAAACTGATTTATACCAACATCGCTTGTTTCTTCGGAATCCGGGTGAATGGCAAACAGTCATGGTAAGTGACCACGAATAAATTATATGCCGAAAATGTTTGCTATCAACACTTATCATCGTCACACGTAACCGCCACGCCAGATACCATTTCGGGATTTTGTGTTGACCAACAATGGTATGATACAGGAAGAACAAATTGATATGATGAGAGAAAAGGTTAAAACGGTGGGCATCTCCATAACCGATCGAGAAGATGGTCCATTTGAAATCGAAGTCGACTGGATTAAAGCTATGAACACTGAAACGACAGAAGGAGATATGGACAGAAGACCAAGAGAAGCTGCTGAATCTGAAGTGGATTTCACCAAAAGCACACATTAAATAGCATAAGCATGGTAAAAGATCATGCCATGCCACAAGGAAAGTCAAAGTAAAAAATAGAAATGGGTTATTTTTAAAATAGCGACAAGGAAGCTTTTTGTTGGAGCCGCCATTGTGTAAAGAGGGTCACTTGATGTTTCGAGTATTACTTTTGACTGCAACGTGTTTGATAGATGGTATGAATTGGTGCTAGTTGGTTTCAGCTTTTTATATTTGAACCACAAGGAAGAACAAAGATACATATTAGAACAAAAGGAACCCATCCTTCAATTAATGAACAATGATAAAAATGATTTGGCTTAGAAACTGCTATGGGATGACCGGGGGGGGGGGGTTCATGTATGATGATGGACTTCGAATTCACCCACCCTGCTTACTCAGTCCCTGTGTGTGCAAATGAAAATCCAAAAAAACTGGTGTAAATATGGCTATTGCAGCCCACAAATTCAAACTCCGTGCTCATCTTAGGTTTCTGACCGCCTTATACACGCTTCAGAATGTCATTTAGAGAATTGAAAATCAAGACCAATGTGGTGAAGCGGTAAGTGATCTGGGACATATAATTTGAATATTATATGGTGCGATGGAGTATAAGCTTTGTATGGAACTAGACTAGAGAAGGCTGATGTTTCACCTTTTTACGCTTGACGCGGATTCGAAAACGACATTTCCAGCATCAGCAAGGAACAAATCTCATATGGAAAAGAGTTGGAATCTCAACAGAAACGAGTGGATAAGCTTATTGCCGAAGGAGCTGACGAAGCTGATGTCCGCAAACAAAAAGAAGTGCTGGAAGAAACGGTACAAATGATTCCTGACGTTAAGCGACGATTGGCGGCTGCAGTCCAGGAACTCAGCACCATGGTGGTAAGTAATGGCTTTATATTATGACATTTTTATTGAATACAATGATGTTCAGGGTCTTATGGATGTATTGTATTCTAACTGACATCCCCAAATAGGCAGATCCTAAGTATGCTGGAAGTGGCGAATTAGAGGAGGCTCGACAGGTGCTTGAGGAAATCCAATAATAAAAGAAATACATTGTCTGTTTATTTTTGGCTTGCTGTGTGTAACCATGACCGGAAATCTGAACAACAAAAAAAAAAAAAGTTGCTTGACCCCCCGATCATATTGAGACGCCATACCTACACAACTCTTTCTCTCTCGCTTGGAATTGTTTCCTTTCAGAATGCAAGAAGACGGAAGGTCAGACTTGTCCTGTCTGCTAGGCTCCACGCCTTCAGGTCCGACTGAAGAGGTGGTGTCTAGTCTCTTACAATCTCGTTTTAAGCGGGATCTTCCGTACACCGGTCTAGGCTCGTCTACTTTGGTCGTTGTCAACCCCTTCAAACCTTTAGAGTTACTTAACGATGCTACTCTGAACTCATATGCTGAAGCGGGTTATAGAGATGTATCCGGTCAAACTGCTCAACTTCCACCTCATGTCTATGGCCTAGCCACCCGAGTTTATTTCCATATGAGAAGAAGCGGCGAGGATCAAAGCATAGTGCTCAGGTACCCTCATCAATTTTTCCGCTTTATTGTTTTTCATTAGTCCGCAGTTCTAAACACTTTCACTGGGCCTTTTAATTTTCTTGACAGTGGTATTACCGGTTCAGGAAAGACAACCACTCACTCTCATCTGCTTAAGGAGCTTTTGTTATTGTCAACTCATGGTAAAAAAGAAGCAAAACTACAGCAACAGATACATAGTGCGCAAGTAATCTTGGATGCATTTGGATGCGCTTATACGTCACAGAATGTTTCAGCTTCAAAGTTTGGCAAATTCCAGGAGCTTCAGTTTAACGAACGTGGTCGTATTATCGGCGCTAAAACCTTAACCTTCTCATTTGACAAATCACGAACTTCTGCAACACCAAAGGACGAACGTTCTTACAATGTATTTTATTCGCTACTAGCTGGCACCAGTGTTGATGAGAAGAATGTCTTGCATCTCAGTTATCAACCCGAATACTTTACCTACCTTGCTCAATCAAAATGCATCAAAGTCCACGCTGTAGATGATGAAATCGTCTTTGGCAATCTCAAGGCTGCCTTCAAGAAGTGTGGCTTCAAAGCCAAAACCGTCATGCAGATTTTCCAGGTGTTATCGGCTATTCTCCACTTAGGAAACCTTCAATTTATTGATACCAAGGAAGCGAACAACGGCACTCAAGATGCTGCTTCTATCAAGAACATTGAGACATTGGAAATCGTTGCTGGTATTTTGGGAATATCACCCGCAAAGCTGGAAAGCTGCCTTACCTACCAACTCAAATTCATTCGAAAAGAGCTTTGTACCGTCTTTTTGAATGCCAATGCCGCTTCTGAACAACGTGACAACTTTGCTCAATCATTGTATAAAGTACTCTTCCTATGGATCGTTGAGCAGATTAATACCAAGCTTTGCTATACCGACACCAATGAACCAGCCAACTTCATTGGTATTCTTGATCAATTTGGATTCCAGAACTTTAGAGCCAATGGTTTCGATCAATTTTGCGTCAACTTCTCAAACGAGCGTGTACAGCAATTCATCATCAATGAGCGGTTCAACAGCAGTAGGTTGAATGATATGATGGAAAGGGACGGAATCAAACTCCCCCAAGTCGTTACCATGGACAATGCTGGTTGTTTGGAACTTTTGTGTGGAAAGGACAAGGATACCAACCATCGCGACAAGTCTTCAACCTTGAATCTGGGAGGTATCATTGGTGCTGTTGATCGTGAGTCTGCTAGATTCCAAACTGGTGCAACTGATGCAACCGACGCCAACTTGCTGCTTACGTTACAAAAGCAATATGGAACCCATCCTTCTTTTACCAAGTCTAGCCATGCTTATCAATTTGGTATTAACCACTTTTCTGGCACCGTCCATTACGCTATGGATTCCTTCCTTGATAAGAATTTGGATACATTGTCACCTGATTTCGTCAACTTATTGCGATCATCTAGCACAAATAGCTTTGTCTCCAGTTTGTTCCAAAGTGCAGTCGTAGCAACAGAGTCTCATCCAAAGGACGATCGTACCATTGTGAAGGCACAACTGCCTACCAAGCCTGTCCGTGCTCCTTCTATGAAGAGGGTAAAGCGTCGACCTACTTTGAAACCAGAACTCGTGTCATCGACTATTCCAGAGGATCAAGTACTCGATGTTGAGGAAGCTCAGCGAGAAAAGGCTATCAAGGAGGCAGAGGAGGCTTATCAAAACATGCAGGTGACAACTGTCATGGATCAGCTCTATATGACTTTGCGAGACTTGTTCTTGACCATGTCTGAAACTCAACTCTATAACGTCATTCATCTACGCCCTAACGATGTCCAAGCTCCTGACCAATTTGACACCAAACGCATCAAGACACAAATTCGTTCGTATTTGATACCAGACCTTATTCAACGCTGTTGTCCTCGTGACTTTGCAAATTATTATACCTTTGGAGATTTCCTTGCTCGTTATGAGAATCTCGTGGCCGGGTTACAGATAGATACCACTCGCACCGAACAAAGTCAAGTTGAAGCCATCTGTGCTTCCATGGGTTGGGTCGAAACACAAGCATTTGTCGGCCATGAAATGATCTGGCTGGACTTTTCTACTTGGAAAGTGCTCGAGGATGGTCTACGTGCAGCAGAAAAAGAAGAGCGACAAAGGGCAAAGTCAGCATCTGGACAAAGTGATGCTCAATACTTGAATGAAGGCAGACCTCGTATCGCCTCACACTACTCCACTGGTAGCCAAGATCGATTATTGCCCCCCAACCGTGGCTTTGTTGCAGGCGCTGTTGTTGGTGCTGCCGCTGGTTCGTTCTATGATGATAGTGCTAGCTATATGGATAGCGAAGATGAATTTGCCAATGGAGGCCGAAAGCGTGCTGAAGGTAGTCAATGGGGTGAAGAATCCGACTGGGGTGGCAAAGAACTTGCTGATGCGTAAGTAATTTTTTTTTTTTATTTTTTTTTAGTATTACACAGCATACCATTCAAGCATGGTTGATTTTATATTATGTAGCCATGTTTGATTAACCAACTGATTTGCTAACTCAACCGCAGATTTGGCCCTAATCGAGATATGAGCAAGATGATTGAAGACTATCGATACCATCAAGAAGAGCATGTTGAGGAGGTCCCCATTACTGCAACACGAATATGGTGGGTCCGATTCGTTTGGATGATGACCTTCTGGATACCCACTCCCTTCCTACGTTGGTTCGGTAAGATGAAGCGTGAAGACGTACAAATGGCCTGGCGTGAAAAAGTCACCATTTGTCTCCTTATCTTGCTGTTCTCCGGTGTTGTTCTATTTTTCATTATTGGTCTCAGCCCAATTCTTTGCCCTGGAACAAGCACACTGTACTCATCTACGGACGTTAGCAACCACAATCAAGCAACTGATTTCTATGTCAGTATTGCCGGTCGAGTCTGGGATCTCACCTCATGGGTGCCTGGCCATGCTGGCCACGGTGGTTCTGCATACCCAAGTAGTATTTCGGACATGGCTACAATGGCTGGTACGGATGTCTCTTATACCTTCCCTCCACCAATGACTCAGGCATGCCCTGGTCTTGTCACTAGCGAGACCATCAAGGTTACTCCCAATTCTAGTATTGTACTTGGCCCTTTTATACATTACTCCGGAGGCCAACAAGCAGTAGTAACCTTGACGGGACTCACATCCGAAACGTGGTATTTCCAAAGCTTTATGCCTGAATTTAACAAGGATTATTGGAAAGGAACTCTCGTCCACAAAGTGTCCGATCTCTATAGCGATTTTAATTCTTGGTCTCGCTTGGCTGGAGTTATCAACGGCAAGGTGTATGATATTACTGATTATATGGCGACGGCTGCTGCCATGCCAACTGGCGTTGCAGGTGTACCCAACTATCACTACCTTGACAGCACAGTTGAACAGATCTTCCAAAAGTATGGTGGCGGTGATATGACTGATGCATGGAACCAGTATACAGCTGGCTTGAATGCAACCTACCGACAACAAAATTTGGACTGTCTTAACAATGCATTCTACATTGGCGGTGTGGATTACCGTAATGACCTTCGTTGTGTCTTTTCCAACTATCTACTTCTGGCTTTTGCTTGCGTTATGTGTTTCACCATTCTGATCAAGTTCTTAGCCGCTTTGCAATTTGGTGGTAAGCCTACTCCAGAAGACCACGACAAATTTGTTATCTGCCAAGTACCTTGTTACACTGAGGGAGAAGAATCTATTAAGAAGACTATCGATTCTTTGACTGCTATGACATATGATGATAAACGCAAGTTACTCTTCATCATTGCCGATGGTATGATTATGGGTGGTGGAAACGACCGTCCAACACCACGTATTGTACTTGATGTTTTGGGTCATGATCCCAAGTTGGATCCTGAACCGCTCATGTTCAAGTCCATTGGCGAAGGAAGTAAGCAGCTCAATTACGGTAAAGTTTACTCTGGTCTTTACGAATATGAAGGTCACGTCGTTCCATACATTGTGGTAGTCAAGGTTGGCAAGGCTTCTGAGAGATCCAAACCTGGTAACCGTGGTAAACGAGACTCGCAAATCATCTGTATGAACTTCTTAAACAAGGTCCATTTTGAGTCCGAAATGACTCCTCTTGAATTGGAAATCTATCACCAGATGAAAAACGTTATTGGTGTCAACCCAAGCTTTTACGAATATGTTCTCATGGTCGATTCGGATACTGAAGTCGAACCTGATGCTCTTACGCGTCTAGTTTCCGCAATGTTACACGATGGTCGTGTGATTGGACTCTGTGGCGAGACTAAACTGGTCAATGAAGATAATAGCTGGACAACGATGATTCAAGTGTATGAATACTATATTTCTCATCATTTGTCAAAAGCTTTCGAATCACTCTTTGGTTCTGTCACATGTCTTCCTGGATGTTTCTGCATGTACCGTATTCGCACTCCCACGAAAAACACACCATTGATCATCTCACCCAAGGTTATCAAGGAATACTCAGATAATCAAGTCGATACTCTGCACAAGAAGAATTTGTTGCACCTTGGTGAAGACAGATACCTTACTACTCTTATGATGAAACATTTTCCACAGTACAAGATGAAGTTCACGGCTCACGCTCAATGTAAAACAGTGGCTCCTGATCGTTGGAAGGTGTTACTTTCTCAACGTCGTCGTTGGATTAACTCTACGGTTCACAACTTTTTGGAATTGGTCTTCTTACCTGAACTCTGCGGTTTTTGTTGTTTCTCCATGCGATTTGTGGTTATCCTTGATTTGATCGGTACTATGACCCTCCCTGTTAGTGTGGCTTATTTGGTGTATCTCATCTATGTCATCGCATCCAAGACCGGACCATTTCCTGAACTTGCTCTCATTATGCTTGCTGGTATATATGCACTTCAAATGATCATTTTCATTTTGAAACGACAGTGGCAGTACATTGGTTGGATGATTATTTATATCCTTGCCATTCCCATCTTCTCCTTCTTTATTCCTATTTATGCATTCTGGCACTTTGATGACTTCTCGTGGGGTAATACTCGTGTGGTCATTGGTGATAACAAGAAGAAACAGATCTATGTGGCCGATGATGAAAAGTTTGACGACAAGATGATACCCCTCAAGAAATGGAGTGCTTATGAACAAGAATTGTGGGAAATGGCATCTAGCCGATCTGGTGAAACTGGTATAACACAACAGACCTATCGTAGCCATCCAACCATGTACAGCCGTGGACCAGCTGGTACAGTGTACAGTAGCCAACAAGGTGGAAGCCAAGAAAACTTCGATTACTACCGTGATACCAATCCTATTAATTCCGAAAAACGTGGTCGATCAGGAAGCCCTATTCATCATGGTGGACCTGGAAGTCGATATGCTGGAAGCGTCATTCACGAAGGATCTTTATATGGAGATTACACAAGACCTAATGCATCATCTCGCGCATATTCTGTCAATCAGGACTATGATAGTCCTAGCATGATGCAAGGCCGTATGACACCAGCGGCTATGAGTGAATATGATATGATGGTGCCTTCTAGACCCATGAGTCAATATTCCATGCCAATGTCAACCTTAAGCCAATCGGCGAGCAACACTCCACCTGGATTCCCTAGAGACGCCGAAATCATTGCTGAAATCAAAAACATATTAGCTACTGCGAACCTGATGAGCATCACTAAAAAACAAGGTAGGATTTTTTTTTTTTTTTGAAATAGGGATAGTGGGTGGAGGTATAATGGAAATTAAGAAAATGTTGTTAATATTTTGTTTGTTATTATCCCAGTTCGTGAGCAACTCTCTGCTTTCTTTGGATTTGACTTGAACCCCAAGAAAGAATTCATCAACACTTCAATCGAGTACATCCTCCAAGGACGTTTGTAAATGACATTTAAAAACAAATACGACAACAACACACACGTTTTCCCACCTGAGACCCGCTATTAAAACAAGCCTGATAAAATCCAATCTAACTCCAATTATATTCGCATATAACCTTTTCCTTTCCAATCCAAAGCCCAACTTCATTTTTCAATAGAGAATCCTCGAGTCATCTACACTATTTTGTCCTATTCCTTCTTCCTTTCTTTTTTATTCTTTATTCTGCTTATATTTTATTTCTTCATATTCGTACATACGACTATTTGCACATCCCATTTGATTTGGAAAATCGTTGTCTCAATTCAATAAAAGCCGGAGTTAGAGTCAAATTGGCAGATCTGTTCCCCGACGAAAATCACATTTTAATAGCACTCGAGGGGGAGGGAGGGGAGCTTGAATTCCTTTCGAAGGCAAAACGCCTCGAAATCCATTTTTATCACTTTGCTAATTACTCACACATAAGTCTCTCTTTCTTCCGTTTTCTTTCAATATCTTTTGTTCATTATGGGAGCTTCAATGTCTCGACGTAAGAGTCGATCACCACGATCAAAATACTCCAAAAAAAGGTCAGACCAGCGTTCCACTTCAAGTCATTCTTCTCTCAGCACCTCAGTAAAAGGTACGACAATCCAAGGCAGGGTATACCACAATGTGGAGTCAAGCGTGTGTAAGTTTCCCTAAACGAGATTTCACGTTACAAAGATATTATAGACGACTGACCTCTCTCCACCACGTAGACTTATTCCCCATGGATGAAATTGAACAGGACCGATTGCACGGAGTAAGGATTTTTGTTTTTTTGAAAGATATAAAAGAAAAATTCTATCGGCGCACGGATGTCATCACGAATTTTTTTTATACATCGATTTGAAATTAATTTGAACTTGGCAATTATAGCAACACTTTGGCCTGAAGGCTCTATTCGGTGGGAATATACTCGCCCCAGTTCGAGATATCATTGACCTTGACAATGACTGTCATGTACTGGACGTTGGTTGCGGCCCTGGTAGCTGGTTGTTAGATCTTGCCACTTCTCATCCTAACTCCAAGTTTGTCGGTGTAGATATTGTTGATATGGTAGGTACACACACCGGTGTGACACAGCTAGGCTTGATATTTTCTGACCTTTCCGTTCTATCGCTGGTCCGCTTAAATCCTATTATCCAGTTTCCTTCCGCTATCAAACCACCCAACACTGAATTCCATGTCGCCAGCATTTTGGACGGTTTGCCCATGTTTTCCGATAATAGCTTTGACTTAGTGCAAATGAGACTGTTTGCTGCTGTTTTAAAAAAGGATCAATGGGTGCAAACTCTGACTGAGTTAAAACGAGTGTGTCGACCAGGAGGCATTATACAGCTGGTGGAAATTGACTATAAAGTAAGCCAAGAGTTATATATTGGTACATGAGATTGGATCCCCCCCCCCTCTGTCTAATATGATATGGTGGCAATCCTCACAGGTTACTGGAAACCAATTCGTAAACACGTTCACCACAAAATGTAAGTTGGTGACAGCTGCAGTTAAAATCAACCACCGAAATGCATACATCTCATTAGTTTATCCGGATATGTAGTGGTCAACATCATGGCAAGTCGAGGACAAGACGGCCAAGTTGCAAAAAGGTTGGCTCCTCTTTTATCAGAGGTCGGTTTTATCAATCCACAGACTGATCATCGGCCAATAGCTGGGGGTAAGTAACTGAATTCAGGAACCAAAGTCTATGGCTATAACAACGGCTAACAAATTATGTAAATGGTTGTTCCTGGTAGGTTGGGATGGACCACTGTCCCATGAAATATGGTTGGATATAAAAAACGCCATGTCGGCAGCGGCCCCCATCGTTTCCCCAGGTTATGGGATGGATTCCGCCGGCTATTTAGCGTATTTGAACGAAACTATGGAAAACATTAGGGATAGTGGCGCCTATTTCAATTGGTGGGGATGTTGTGCTAAAAAACCAATTTTTTAACACAACAAACTCTCTAGTATACCACGTAGCGATCAACGAACGCCGACTCTCTCAACACCTCAAATCTTATTAAAAAGTACCTAAGCGTCCCTCACTACTACTAATAATTTATTCTGTGCAATAAAACAATACCTTGCAAGATCTTACAAATTGTCCAACGTGTGATCTTTTGGGTATACTTTACCCACGTGTCACGTTATTACTCATTGTACGTGGGTAACCAAAGCAAGAACAGCGCAAAAACATTGTCGGGTGGGTGGGGTCAAAAGTCACATAACAGGAATCCAAAGTTGGGTTTGGCGTAGGACACTCATACTGATTGTAAGCATCCCGGCATGTTATCACCAAGGGTCTAAACCATCTCGTTCACATTGAAATGACATTTAATATGACATCCCCTCGATCACGAACATAAGGAGGTGAGGGAGGGCGGCGGATAAGCGGTCGGACGCCGACAACATACAGTGGAACTGTTGTATATCAATAGGCTGTTTCCCAATTGGATGAGAGTGTGCCTTGCCCGCATCAAAGGGGAAGTGGCGATAATAGAAAAGTAATGTGTATAAACAAGTACACATTCTACCTGATAACGGAGGATTGCAGATGGATTGGGCGTCTTGACCGAAATTTCAATTATCTCTCTCAAAGAATTCCCATTAATTTTCTATTGCTGGAATATTAAAATAATATGAGGTGATTTTCCCAACCATGATCCCATATCGATTAGATGAAAGATTGTCGCACCACCAAGTTTTTTCTTAGTCCAGCTCCAAAGTAAGGCTCTCTTGAACGCTATGCGTAGAGAAGCACATGCAACTTGGTCATCGAAGGAAAATAATCCCCCTCATGCGAGTGCTTTTAAAGCCGATGTAAGCATGACAATCACAGGCTGCTACAAGCGTATTGTCAATGACCTCGACGGAACTTGGAAATTTGCGTGGGCGTGAGTGTACTTTGCTGTGCATCAGATTACGACGATGATAAGCGAAAACTTTGATTACTTTTCGCTCCCCAGGATTTTTTCTTTTTTCTCATATAGACTTATTTATAATACGGTGATAGCTTCTCACATAATATATAAACCCCCACCTATCTCTCTTTCTGATTTGAATTCTGTACCTTTTTTTCTTTTCTTTGTTTTTTACTTCCTTTCCACTTTTCTTTAATACAAATGGCATTCAATATAATTATCCGTCGTCCTGCTGTAATGGTGCTTCGACGTCACACTTCATCAATAGCACCAGCAAGCAATGCTACTAAAGCAAAATACCAAGTCACTAGCCAGCCATATGATAGCCCTGCTAGCACCAACGACGTTGTGAATGGAGAATTCTGGGCAGGAGAGCCTGGCCTGAAGAAACAACGTGAGGAAGCCATCTATAAAAGCTCTGATCCTCGCCAAACTTTGGATATGATGGCTCGTGCTCATCATATCAATGCCACTCAGAATGATGCCTAAGCTCACTCTCAAGGATAAGCATAAGAAATCTAAGGTTCCACAGTTACCAAAAAAAAAATTTCGCCCCACCCGCTAGCACTGTATTTTAAGTGGATATAAGCGAAAAGCAAACCATGTTTCCTTAAACTGTCATTCTGTACATCATTTTTATCTATTCATCTTCTGCATTGAATATCGCCTGGTTTTGCGATTCTTACTCTAAAAGATATATATATATATATATATATATATATACGCTCCATACATAAAAACGAATTTTTCATTATCCATCTTCGTGACGTCGTTTACTCTATTTGGCTAAAATGTGCCACACCAACAATTGATTTCCCGACATTAAGGTATGGCAAGGTGAGTGGGCAATAGGCAATACCTGGTTGGTAAGATGTATGACTGGGAGAATATTTTGACGGTTACTATGGTACACAGATGACCGTGAATTGTGTTGAGGTTACAACATTTCATATGTCATTCATCTCATTTATAAAAAAAAAAAAAAAAAGCAATCCAATCGTACACAATTATACGGTGTGCAACAACGATTGGGGTTCCACCCACGTTCATTTTGACAAAACGAGGCAAGGTGCAGTTATGCGATCCCTTTCGTCCCTTTTTTTTTCTCTTTCTACGGCCTTTCACTTAGATTTGTGTTTGTCTCTAAAAAAGCCAAGAATACGCAACGTAAAATACGCTCCCTTTTTACAACCCTAAACCCCCGCTTATTCTTCTGAAACACCTTCAAAGCCCGTATTCTTTTTTTTTGTTTTATTTTAGTTTTTATTTTTCAGTCGATCATTTTTACAATCATTGGCAATACTTCATTCCATTCATAATGGCTGGTCTCGAAACCGTCTATGCCGTCCACAACTTTGAAGCTGAGAACCACGATGAGATTGCATTCAAGGTCGGGGAACCTATTATAGTCCTAGAAAAAGACGAAGAATACAAGGACGGTTGGTGGCAGGTATGTTGTCCTAAACTTTTGTGCCAGTTTCATCCCAACCCAACTTCTATCCTCACAATATAACATATTTATAGGGACAGAATGTAAATGGGGAAATAGGCCTCTTTCCAATGAATTATACGTCCTACACTGTGCCATCGAAGCAGACCAAAAAATCAGCATCACATCAACCCGCCTTATCCCAGAAAGGGCAAACGGCGCCGTCATCGTTGGAGCACAAGATGGATTCCCTTCAGACTACCATTACACGGTATCTCCCACCTCAGTCAACACCAGCCACTACATCCCAAGCAACCGCACCAAAGCAAGGTCGAGAAAGAGCTGGTTCTTCTGCATCTATCAGTTCTAATCACAGAAGTCCTGGAAGTGTTGGTAGCAACCAAGGCAATAGAACTCACCAAAGAATAAATGATGCCATGATGATAGCCAGCCTTAGAGATACCGCTCCTGAAGACTGGGACATTGATCAAGTTGGTGATTGGTTAGATGCAATGAGCTTTTCACAAGACCGACAAACATTCAAAGGTATGATGATACTCCTTGATATATACTATTTAGACAAACATTGCCAACTAATAGACTATATATATCTAGATCAAGAGATTTCTGGCGATATTCTATTGGAATTGACTGTGGATGCTTTGAAGGAACTCAAAGTCAATACTTTTGGAAAGCGATTCAAGATGATGAACGCCATCAATTACCTTAAACAGCAAAATTCAATTCAGACTCGCACCTCGCAAGAATTTGATGAAGAAGAGGATATATTAGCACGAGAAGAAGAGCAACTGGATCTAGGAGATGAAGAAGAGGATATCTTAAGAGATACAAGACGACCTTCAAATGTTGATCCAACTCGATCGAATCCTCCAAACCAGAGATCCCAACACCAACACAGCAACAGCGCCCCCATTGACAGTAATGATGCCAACATGGACGATGATGTAGTTTCCAATTATAGTTCGGTGACCCCATCAAGACCATTGGGTCATTCACAATCGGTTCATCAGCTCGACCGAGCAACGTCTCCAAATCTCAGTCGGTCACGGACAGTAACTGCTATTCCTGGTTCGCCAACTCAGAATACACCAGGACAAGATACAAATCCTCGACAACAACGAAATGTAGTCTATTCTCCGCGACAAGGCAATACACAACCCAGCCTTGCACATGTATGGGATAGTGAACAACAAGAATCTTCGTCTAGAGGTGATACATTCAAGCCACGCTCTCCTCCTACTGCAGCTGCATTAGTATCATCTCCTCCTGCAAACGGTATAAGGCGACAGGGATCAATTATGACCAGCAACAAGCCAACCTCGCCGTCCAATACCGCCATACCGTTTCGACCAGAGCATCAGCCTTTTGAAAAGAGGGGATCAATGATGCCACAACCAAAACCTCAGGGCATTCTTCCCGTGGCAACTCGATATTCTGTTGATAGTCAGCGAGGTATGAACGATATGACTCCTGATATGGAAGGCTGGCTTCATAAGCAGGGTGACAAGTACAAAACATGGAACAAAAGATGGTTCGTTCTCAAAGGAGCCAATTTGTTTTACTTCAAGAGCCCTCGGGATATTAGAATGAAAGGTATCATCAATTTGCGTGGATATCGAGTCGTTAGTGATGATTCCATCTATGCTGGTAAATGGTGTTTCAAAACCCAACATGAACGTGAGCGTACCTTCTACTTTTACTGTGATACCGAGGAAGCCATGCGTGAGTGGGTTAAAGCCCTCATGAAAGCAACCATTCTGCGAGATTACAATGGTAAGTAAAAAACCGATTTTTGGAAAAACATGGGATGAGCTCCTTGTCAACCTTAAATTTTACTAATATGTGACCTCCTTTAATTGCCTTGTTATGCTACTTCCGCCGTTTCTTTTTGCCACATAGCACCTGTCTTGTCTTCAAGCAACATTCATACCGTCACCCTTGAAACCGCTAGAAAGATGCGACCACGTCCTCCTTCTGTCATCTTTGGAAAGAAGAATCCTGAAGATAAAGATCCTCTTTCTGTTCCAGGAAATCGAGCTACCAGTCCTACCAGAGTACGATCCCCTGTTCAAGCCATCCCAAACGGACCAGTACAACCACCTCCTAGAAATATGATATCACCACCACTTCAAACTAGGGAGTCTGGGATAGGAGTCTACAATCCACTCACATCAAACAAGCCATTCACGTCCGAAGAACCAGTGAAGAAGGATAGTGGATATGATCAAACGGTACCTACCAATCGCTCACCTATGGGGCCGTACTATGGAGACCCTGACGATGAAGATTTGATTGATCCTGCCCATGGAGAAGTAATCAAGTCAAACCGATCCAAGAAAGCTGTGGCTGCAGCTCAAAGGTTCATCGAAGATGATGAAGATGATGTTCTGCGTGACCGCAATCCAAGATCCTCTCTTGCCATGAGTGCAGATTCCGACACTCCGCTTTGGACTCCAAACCAATACGTTGAATGGGTCAATGAAAGACTCGCAAGCAAGGATAAGTCTATCACCGATCTCAGCAGTGCTTTCCGTAGCGGAGACACTCTCATTCTATTATTGGAAGCTGTTAGCGGCAAGGTGGTGCGAAGACCTCCAGTTCAGAAGGGTGGAAGCGTAAGCATGGCTATGCTAGATAACATTGTTGCAGCATTCAAGTTTATGGGGCGTGAAGGCGTGATTGTAGACGGCCGCTACACAATTAAAGGTAACGTTTACTCTGTTTTCCCTGTAATTTAATCGAGCCGTTCGTGTGGAAGAACGCCTACTTACTCACAAGCCTTTCTCTCTTTTTTTATAGATGTGTTTGGTGGAAATGAAGTGAAAATTATGGAGATGCTGGACGCCATTCGAGGCTGGGCTGACGAAAAGGGCTACATTCATGAAGACAATTCAGGAGCTCCTGTATCAGACGTAAAGGATAGCAACAATAACCAACTTCGTCCACTTAGTCCCATTGATGAACCAATACACAGCGGTCGAAGCACTCCTAAAAAGGTCGCTAGCGGTGGAACTTTTGGTTCTGAAAACGAGGAGAAATTAAAAATGGTCGGTGAAGAGGATAAAGAATAATACTAATCTTGTTAAAAAAAAAATATCTACTTTTTTTGTCTTGTAATACTACATACTACACCTTTTTACTTCCTTCATATTATTTTGTGTTATCATGGTTATTGAATAGTGTCACTTATTTGCATTTATTATTTTCATGCATTCATTCATTAAGTTTTCTTTACATTTTTTAACACATATACTACTATTACATGTGGTTAAAGCTCCCTTTTTTTTTGTTTCATTTCAAACAGCCTCCAGTCAAACGATATTGTGATTTAGTGACAATAGTATTTGGGAACCCTTTTGTAATTCTGGCATAAATTAGCAACTTTATGGTAGCTCCTTATGTGCATTTTGCTTGGCATGACTCTATCAAAAAGGCCGCCTAGTAAATGATGTCTTACTGAGGGAGAGCATTAACTTTTCTGATATAGTATATAATTACTTACTACGAATGCAATGTAGTTTTTGGCACGGAACAGAGTTGTGCATAATCCAGGCATTCAAATAGATATATTTTATTTCTGCTTTAGCTGAAATATACCAATGATTGAGAGTAACTGAGTGAAAGTGCTTTTGGGATTGATATGATAGAGATGGGTTTTGACCGGTATAAGCAAGCTGTTTCTCCTTATTTTCCTTTTTAACCTTGACTTTTATAACGGCTTGCAGATCATGCTAGTGCCTGCACCGTCCGTGCTGCCATGAACTAGTCTGGGGTCTAAGAAAGTATAAAGAGAACTGCCTTACTATATCACCCTGCCTTACATTTCCTGTCCTGCTTGTTATTCACCCACTGCACCTCTTTTGCTTTAACTTGGATTCCCAATGTTCCTTGCTATCCACTTTCAGTTTATCGTCTCTCTTGCTACCTTTGCATGCATCTGCTGATGATTTTAATGTCTCCTTCTTACTTTTTTTTTTCTTATTATTTTTACTTCAAACACAGATGGCTTGTAGTATTGTAGGAATTATATTGTGCGATGTATCCGGAGGCAAGGGAAAGGGACGATATCCTTATAGCTATCGCCACCACACAAAATGTCAAACAAAACTAGCATTTGGATAATGCGGCATTAACGACAATTAATGCAAATATTGCTTGGAAACATCTCACGCAATATCACACAACAGCAAAACTTTGGGACATCAGATTTCCTTTCCATCATTAATTTGTATATACCGTTTAGGTATGAATAAAACAATAATCTATACATTTTCCTATAAGCTGTAGTCTCAAATACATGCTCTACAGTTCTTTGCTGAAGGAAAATGCACTGCCTTACACATGACTTTCGTTAGAAATAATAAGTAAGCCAATAAGAATATTTATTCATGCATCAGTTAAAAAGCTTCTAACTGTACTAGATTCATAAAATCGAAACAGGCACTAAGGATCTCATCCTTTAGGCATTCAAATCATATTCTTGAATAATTTTTTCTGCTGCTGTTTGACCAATCAGATATGCCACGGCCTGGGTGTGTCCACTAATCAAAACAGGAGCGACACTCATATCAGCAACTCTGAGATTTTGCATGCCACGCAATTAATATCAACGTCAACGCAGGCCATTGGATCGTTAGCCTTTCCCATGACTACGGTGCCGCCAGCGTGCCAAAATGGGAAGAATATTAAGCTTGATGAACTTCCAAATTGCTTCGTCGGAATCGTCCGTTGGTACCAATAGAGGCTTAATATGATATTTGCTCAAAGAGGACTTTCGAATAGCTTTCTAGCTTCCCGAATGGCATCAATCAAACTAAGTCGATCAAATGGATGGTCCAAATAGTTAATATCGACAAGTGGTGGATCCGAAGGATTTTTGGACGCCAAGGTCACCGATCCACGAGATTCTGGGTGCTCCAGTATAACTACCCGGGAGAAGCAAGTAGTACCTTTCTCAAAGACGTGGTCAAGAGGAAACGGCGGTCCGTCGAAAACAATTTCGAGTGCCGGTATAGTTGGACGCTGAAGATAAGACTTCGTTGCATCACTCAGAGTCCTGGAACTCCGGTGTATTATACAGATGTTCTTGCTTTAAAAAAGCTGCACAGAGGGAGTTGAAGTGAACAGACAACGGCCCAGTTCGATCTTTGCCCCATTGTTTTCGAGCCTCGTCCATTAGTGCATCATCATGTATGAATGGAGCACGAGACGACATAGCAGCATCCACTATATCTGTAATAAAAACACCACAGTGGTCTTGCAAGGTTTTACCGATACCAGGAATGTCATTGATAACGTTGATGTCGAGAGACTCCAATTCTTTGGCGGGACCAATACCAGACAGCAATAGCAATTTAGGAGTATCCACAGCTCCTGCGCACAAAATGACTTCCTTGGAAGCGTACAACGACGTATCACCATTGACTTGAACACCAATAGCTTTTATACCTTCAAACAATATTTTGGTCACTTGAGATAACGACATAATTGTCAGATTTGGTGTATCTGGCCGAATATGTGCCAAAGCACTAGTAATACGCATTCCGTCATGCTGTGTTGCAGCAGACATGCCAACACCAATGGGGTTTCCACTATTGAGATTAAAATTCATCTTCCAACCCACTTCCTCTGCAGCGTCCATCAATGCTGTAGAGTTCTCCTCAAATCCAACGGAAATATTCAAGGTACCTTCAGCTCGATAATACTCCGGTCCTAGTTCGGCGTAAGATGTACCGTTCTTCAATTTTGTCTTTATAGCTTTCAAACTAGAAACAAATAGTATTAGTCAATACCGATTCTAATTTGCTTCTTGAAATCAAAAGTACCACACCTTTTGGAAACGTTGCTGGACAGCTTTCAATGCCTATTCGTCACTTCCAACTATTTTAGCCCATTCAGCATAATCGTCTACCGCACCGCGAGTATATACCATGCAATTGATCATTGAACATCCACCGAATCCTTTTCCTCTTGAATAAGGAATGACTTTGCCGTCCAGCGCAGAAATTGGTTTTGTTAAGTATCCATTAATTGAGGTCTTCACGATAAAAACCATTGGCGTAACGACCATATTGAATTATATGATCGACGTCGCCACGGTCACCCGGTTCAATAATAAGTACGGAAGGCTTCTTCTTGCGACGACAGTAGACGGTTTGCAATCAAGCATCCAGCAGTTCCAGCTAAGAAATGCCATTGTTAATTCGGGAAATCGGGAAACGGAAATTTTCAGAAATTTGTAGTACCTCCTACTATGATAAAATCGTACTTGTTTGACATTCATGAATAATTACTTTAAAGGATGCGAACGAAAAATGAGGCAGTTAAATTCTATCGTTCGGAATAAGTAAATTTGCCAAATTCTTTTTATCTGCGTTTCTGTTTGCAGTATCGATTAACACACTATGAGAATATTACTCTATGTCTCAGTGCCAATTCTTTTATCCAGCCTTGATCGATCGACATAGCCATACTGACTATTATTCCGGGATATGCTTATCAAACAAATTTGGATCAACCCTATTTTGACAAAACATACCCTACCTTCTTCCAACTTTCGGCTGCTTTTCCTTCCAATCTGAGGATGGTATCTTCTCTGCCTACACCTGGCTATGAGAAGGCCAGAGAAATGTTTGTAGAAGCGTGGTGGCTGCTCTGAAACACTTATTTGTAGAATGGTAAAATTGGTATCTCATGACAATAAATCAAAGCTTGGTTAATGTTGCAGTTCGAAACTGCAAAGCCCATGAGATTGTCTAAGCCATGAAACGACCTTAGACCGAAACATCAGGCGTTCGAAAAATGATGTGGATCAACGTTTATTAAATTATTTACTGTCCATTTCTATACACCTGTTTTAACTTGCATTGAACTGACCTGGAGATACGGAGCCATCCTATCGAAGTCTGTCAATATTCGTTGCAGGCTTCCTGTTAATTTAGTCTTACATGCATGTAGAACTCGTGGTAATACATTCGATCAATTATTGTTATTCAACTTTATAGAAAACTTTAATGATGAATGAGGTGCAGCATAGTGGATTACTAGATTACTAGATTTCCAAGACTCCCAAGAATAAGATATGGCAAAATTAGTCGTATGTGAAGCTATTACAACCACAAAGTTGGTAATATTATGATGATTTTGTTTTATAAATGGCTACGACAAGCTATTGAAAACATTGGACTCAATAGTTGTAACTTCCAATGTTGCGATAAATGACTCCAATAAGTAATTTTGTCATTAAGGTAGAAAAAATAATAGCTCTTTCTTCTGTTAAGTGAGTTTCTTTGAAGGTATTGCCAGTGATTCTCTGTCAATGCGGATTTGACGATTTTGGGCAGTCACGCATTCAACATTTTTGACCACTACATTCGGAATCTTTTGGTTCCTATTAGCTTCACCATGCTGCGAACGGCATTACGGGCTCGCTGCCGGTTAGTTACAAGACTACCCGCAATACGCACAATTAATCGGCTTACTTCCCAGCACTCCATTCCTACACATCACATTAGAAGATATACGCACAAATGGGGAAGCGATAACATACATTACGGTTAGAATCTGTGCCTGACAGTAACAATTGCTTTATTGTGTTTCCTTTTCTAAACTTATAATTCCAGGTGCCTTTCCCGAACGAACTCATAGTTGTGGTGCATTAAATAGAAAAGAGACTGGAAAGTCTGTTGTATTATGTGGATGGGTCCCAGCTGTAAGGTTTGTGAAGAAGAGCTCTATTGTGTACTGGTCAATAGCGTGAATTCTCAAAGCCATTGATATTCAGATCCATATCCAACGACCTGTTGTTCATTCCACTACGAGATGCTTATGGAACTACGCAGCTTGTGTTTCGTTCAGAAGCGTGTTCCAGCTCTGAAACAGCCAATACACTCAGAACCAAGATCAATTCGTTAACACCTGAAAGCGTGGTTTGCGTGAAAGGCATTGTACGAGAACGGCCTGAGGGAATGTGGAACAAGGAATTGGCATCAGGAGAAATTGAAGTTGAGATACAAGAAGTCATGTGCCTCAATCCAGCCACGACTAATTTACCTTTTCTGCCTGGTAAACAGAAGTTGGTAAGTCAATCTTTTGTACATGGGCACACATAAGCAAACCTAACTGATTGGAACCTGACTTAATTCTTCAGCCAAAAGAAGAAGTCCGCATGAAACATAGATACCTTGATTTACGGAGGCCCGAACTGCAGCAGAACATACGGGTCCGGTCACAAGTTGCAAATATCATTCGCAACTACCTTGCTGAAAACCAATTTGTAGAAGTGGAGACACCAATGCTATTCAAGTCTACCCCTGAAGGTGCACGCGAATATATAGTACCGACTCGAAATCATGGTCAATTCTACGCACTTCCACAGAGTCCACAGCAACACAAGCAAATGTTGATGGCAGCTGGAATTGATCGGTACTACCAGCTTGCCCGATGCTTTCGAGATGAAGATTTGCGAGCAGATAGACAGCCGGAGTTTACCCAACTCGATATGGAAATGAGCTTTGTCAAGGCAAGCGATATACAAAGCATTATAGAAGGCGTAGTTACTGAAATATGGAGCAAGATATTACACGTTCAGTTAGGAAAATCAAGTTTTCCTCATATGACATACCATGATGCCATGTCCAAGGTAAGATATAGAAGGGATGGTGTGCGGAGCATTCCAGCCATAGATGAAGGAGGTAACTTACGGCTATATTTTATTCCAGTTTGGTTCCGATAAACCTGATGTTCGATTTGCAATGCACATTCATGATATCAGCAAAGATCTTCCCAATGTAGCTGAGGACGGTGTCTTGGAGTGCATGGTGGCCAAAAAGGGAGCAGCTCTCAAGAATGCTGAGATTCGAGCTGTCGCTCAGGAATATGAAACTCAAAATGGCGACCCGACCAAGTTCAACTTTGTCAAGATCAACGAAAATAACATTGGATCATGGTTGGAAAAGTGTAGCCTATCAAAGCGATCGTCAGATGCAGCAACTGCTCAAAGTGGTTTGAATAACCAACTTCAAATTGAGCAAGGCGATATAGTATACTTGCACCATCGGTCGAAATACCTTTATGGTGGTAACACACCTCTTGGAAAAGTACGACTTCATATGTCCAAGCTTCTACAGGATGAAGGTTTACTCCATATTGATCCATCAGATTATAAGTTCCTGTGGGTCGAAAGCTTCCCTTTGTTTACACCTGATGAAGCCGGCCTTCGCACTTGGCAAGCAACCCATCATCCGTTTACGGCACCTTTCCCCGAAGATCTTGCGTTGTTGGAATCCGACCCATCAAAAGTTCGTGGCCAACATTATGACCTGGTGTTGAATGGTATGGAGGTTGGTGGTGGATCTATCAGAATTCACTATCCAGAAATGCAACGATTTATCTTTGACAAAGTCCTTGAACTGCAACCACATGAATATCAGAGATTTGACCATTTGTTAGAAGCCCTTTCTGGAGGCTGTCCTCCCCATGGTGGTATCGCGCTTGGTTTTGATCGTCTGATGAGCATTATTTGCGGTACTCCCTCCATACGTGATGTTATTGCTTTTCCCAAAGCAGGAGGTGGTAAAGATCTCGTTGTCAACAGCCCCAGCGAGATTACAACTAGTCAATTAGCTGAATATGGATTGGAATTGGCCAAAAACAATTAGAATAGAGTGATTGTATTACGGTCAAAGTAATAATAATCTAGAAAGTTACAGCTGTGATATGTATTTGTACATTGAATTATTATTTTACATTTCTATTGTTCGTTCGTTACGTTTTTCTCTGAAGAAGCTTGCTGCTCTTGACATGACTTGACCAAAGTTTTTACATTCATAAACAGTCTCTCTGATCCAACCTGGCAGCTTATTTTGGATGCGTGGAGTCTCATATCTTTCATCCAAGAGGACAACCGTAGCAAAATCATTTCTATGACGAATGGCTCGACCTAGTTCAATAGAATTAGATTAAGTCCACAGTATAAACGTTTGGTAGTGGAAATTGAACGCACCTATGGATTGGTTGACAGCACGCATGCAAAGGTTTTCGTAGTACTCTTTCCCAGCATCTACATTTGCACCCTGTGAACTCTTTTATAACGATCAGTTTACCATGTCACCAAAATTGCATGTGGCTGTATGAAAACTTACTGTATGCTCTTTAACATATTTAATCTTCTCTACAAGTGCAGCAGATGCTAGGTTGGCGAAAGGAAGTCCTATCATCACAACAGCTCTTTGGAAATGGATAGTGAGTTTTGGTGTTTTTTTTTTGTCGACACGAACAAACTGCTCGTCCAACGTACCGTCCAAGTTGATCCGAAAAGTTAATTCCTTCCGACATTTTACCGTTTACCACACAAAAGAGGATACCTCCGCTTTCGCCTGTGTCAATATGCAGCGCATAATCTCTGAGTGTCGCATCTACCATATTTGCTTCGCGTGGTTCTCGAAAGATCTATTGTGTAGGATTAGCAACTACCTTGGAGGTGTTTTCCAATTGTCCCTTTAATAGCTTACCTTCTTCTTTTTACCAATTCGATCTAGAATGTTTCCGCTTTCGGTATTAGACCATCGCTGATAGACTAGTTCCATATAAGGATAACTTGCAAAGAAGCAGACAATACCATCAGGAATAACATTGCACAAATTAGCTAAGATCTGGCCAGTTTGATCGATCTGCATGATAATAATGTATAAGAATGAAAACTGATCTTTCGATTGTGAGCTATGCACATACCAGCTTATTGTCATTCCTGTGTTCGTAGTTATATATCAATTTCTGCCCAGTGGGAGCAGTTCCTACGGTGAGAACTTGCAAATTTTGCTTGGGGATGATATGTCCGCAGCTGAATTTCTGAATTCTATCCCTCTCGACGTACGGAAACAGATGCGCTAAGAAATCTGACATCTATATTCATTTGACATTACGGTTAATGCACTGAGTATAACAATGGCTTGCTGAATTATGCCATACTTACTGGTTCCATTGTGCCACCAGCAAGCACCACACTCCTTGCTTCTTCGACAATTGCTTTGAATTCATTCGCTGGATTGAGTAGCATGTATTGGATATATTCATCATCATTACTACACCCAATCAAAATGCGACCATCCTTATCCGCATTTGTTAGAGCCATCAGTAATGCTTCAATCTGGTTCAATATTGGTACAGATGAATCAGATTGACTGTTGTTGTTTTCATTCTCTCTGGTATTTTGGTCTTGTGAGTCCTTTTTTTTCTTCATATCCAGAAACCCATTCAGTTTACGCGCCAACTTGCTATCCTTGAGAAACTTTTCTATTTTGAACATATTCAAATGGTCGATTCCCAACTCGTGAAGAAACTCGTTGATGTTTAAAATCGTCTCTTTGTTACTTGTCTTGTTCTGTTGAGCTGCATTGTCCAGAAATCTTATCATTGCCTTGACAATTGTCATTATCTGTTTAATATATACAATATTTTTGCCTAAGAGTCGTGATTTGTATCGTTGTAAGTATTGGGAGAGCTGAGAAAGCGCGGATCTCATTTGTGTGGAACGTAGCGTTATGGTATGTATTGCATTGATTGTATCTATGAGATTGTGCGCTTCATCTATAATAACAACGTTGTTTTTTAGTGATATTCCGAGGGATTCGCGTGTAGTCTTGTGTAGAAGGTGTTGGTATGGGAGTGTAACGAGCTGAGGAATTATCTATTAATATCCCATCGAAATCTAAATGTATTTAATTCTTCCTTTTCATACCTGAGCAGGTTTGATGGTCTTTCTCGTACCATAGTATGGGCACGTATTCAAGCTCCTGCCTACATCAACGAGCTCTTCAATATCTCGCACTTTAGCCAAAGCATGATCTCGGAAATCTTGTAGGCGCACCCTTTCTGCCATCGTAGGAAGGCATTCGCAACGTTTACTAGACCCTATAATCTCTCTAATTAGCACATTTGCCAGCAATAAGACAAATGGCCATGCTCATCGACAACTTCGCTATTTACCTTTTTTTTGTAATTCAAGGCATTGTTCATTAATTCGCTGAACGCTGTTCAGTTTCTGGACGTCTTTGTTGATGCACAGATTTTTACGCGAACTCAAACCAACTGAATGCAGGCTGTCGGCATACTTGGTCTTTTTGACCTCTCGTATAAATTGAGATAGCTGAGAATGTGTACGAGAAGCAAAGAAAATCTGTTATGGTATTGAATTAGAGCTGAAGTTGAATCCTTTTCAGTACATCGTATACAATAATACCTTCAGTTCATCAACCTCTTCGTCGTCTTCTTCAAACGTGTCGAATTGGTCATTTGTGGTCGAAGTTGAAGTGTTTTGATGATCTAATCTGCAGCCAATAATTAAATCCTTAGCTAGGTGAATAGCCAAAAGGTTGCTGCTCTGTTCCTGAAATCATACCTTCGCAGTAATTCTTGTACATTTGCAGACAAATTGGAATTACGATTGCTTTTCGCTAATGGTTTTCGGCTATCTACATTACCGGTTTCGTCGCTATCATATTCATCGAGTACGAATTCTACATCTTCGGATTCCAGTACATTACTTTGTTCTTGAATTGTTTTCTGCAATGGATTATTAGATGATACAATGAATCTTTGCAAAACTTTTTTTTTAATGCTTACCATTTTTTTGGCATTTTGACGGGCTGTCCATGATGACTTGTTACGACGTTCGAGCTCTTCCCTTTTCCGAGCTCGATCTATTCGCGCTTGTAGTTCTTGTCTTCGAAGTTGACGTTCAGACTGCTGAGTCTTTTGTTCATATTCAACTGTGTACGACTTCAGCCAGTCGGGTTCGTCGTCTGCCTCTTCCTTTTTGTCGGCAGTTGCCGCTGGAGCTGATACATGGTCTTGGTCATATAACCATCGTAGCGATCCACAAAGTAAGCTCAATGACTTTCCCTATAATTAGGTAACAGATCCTTCGCCATTAGAACGATGTAGAACCGTAAGTATAGAACTAAAACCCTCGTACCGTTCCTGTAGGTGATTCAAAAATTCCAATTTTCCCCTGATCGAGAACATTGTACAGTGCTTTCATAAAGTCTTCTTGGATAGGATATGGTGTGAACGGGAAACCAAAATCCTGATCTGGCAATGCCATGTCAAAAGACGGTGATCTGACCATAACGTACTGAGGTGATCGAAAATTTGAAGACTGCTACCAGCCACACTGGGAGTAGCCGCCGCCACAATAAGAATGGACGACCAATTGATATTTTCTGCACGCAGTTGTATTATGTATTATAATTTTATTATGTAGTATACAATTATACATAGCCAGGACGAAGAAAATGAACGATGACACTAATTATTATGATAACAGCGAAAAAACACACCCACATAGTGATCTTGTAACGATACCATGGCAATCGTTCCCGAGGGGTGGTGTCAAGGACTGTATGGTCAACATATTGTTCGTAGAAGCCTCCGGATGGAGCAACTTGCGATGGTTCTCCTTCAAACATTCCAGGAGGACGTTGTAGGCTGGCACCTTCTGTCTCGGTGTATACTGGAGGTTTAGATAATAATGTAGCTGTGGTATACTTTGGAGGAGCTACTTCTGGTAGCTCTATAGTGACGACCGAGAGACGCCGTCGCCCGCGACAGGGCTCTGGTTCCTGAATACGTTCCTGGGTCTGAGATGTTGTGCTTATGTCAATGTTGGCATTATCTTCATACATGAGATGAATGAATCGTGGGAAGTTAAGTAACGTCAGTCAGGAAACTCTCCCTTCAGAAAAAATTTGAAGTTCCATCGCTCATCACAAAACCAGCTTGCTATTGGCTAACGGACCTTCTCCTGCTGACGGTATCTGAATCCACCGGAGAAAAGATCTTGTCAGGCCAGCATAACAAAATAAAGGGCTACCGTTTTACGGTCTGGAGAGATGTTGTGTAGGAGGCAACATAAATAATACAAATAAAAACTATAAAGAAGGACAAGGTATGATCATTACTGCTGATGTATCTTGGTTGGGCATGACACATCCTCAAGGATGATATTTCTCATAAAACGAAGAAGCATATCAATCGATAATTTGTTGCAGCACATTTGACAAACATTTATTGCAAGCTCCCAGAGAGCATCTTGATTCTTCACTATCTAATGAGAAGAAATTTGTATTTCTGTTTATGTTTGTGCTGATTAGTACAAATAAGAGAATAGCTTTACTTTCCGGCTTGTGGTGTTTCCAGCCAAATTTTTACTTCTGTTCTTTGTAACTACTTGGAAGTTTCTTAACAAGTGTGCTCGTACCTTGACATATGCTGAGTGCTATATAAATGTTGGTCCTATCCTTCCTATAGCATTCTACTTACCATTCGATGAAGCTAACTATCATAGCTAGCTAGTCATGTTGGTTTCAGATCAATCAGTACAATATAATATAATTTTCTTTCAGTTGCCATACATGGTTATGTAGCCACAGTTTACCTTGTTTACAACAACAGAGCGGATCTCCTTCCATGCATAAACAGCAACACGGCCAAAGATTTCTTGCTTGGCAGTTGTACTCTGTGGTACAGACTGAATTTCCTTGATTGCTCTGTGGCTGATTGTCACTTGAAAAATTCAAATTTTTATCTATTGAATGTCGTCAGAAAAAGATCTTCCCGTTCTTGGAAAATACGAGAGTTCCCCGAAAGCAGCACATTAATTGACTGCTGAAAGCGCCAAAGACCACAGCCATCCTGCCGCATCAGATTTCACTGAATGTTGATAAAACAAAGCCACATTGGAACGCTCAAAATGTCAAAGCCCCGCCCTGCGTCATTTTGGTATAAATAGCGCTGCACATCCGCCGAACAGTATCTTATATTTTGCTTCTGTCGTTAAATCTTGCAAGATGATGGCAGACGATGAGTATGACTACTTGTTCAAGCTCGTCCTTATTGGAGACTCAGGTGTAGGAAAGTCCAACCTTCTCTCTCGTTTTACGGTAGGTCTTCAATACATTTTCAATACCGTCAGACGCAGTCTTTGTAGTAGTACTCATCTCGAACCGAATCCACCACACAGAGCAATGAATTCAATTTGGAATCAAAAAGTACCATTGGTGTCGAATTTGCTACAAAGAATATTGTCATTGGTAAGCTGATTCATCCTTGAGTAGTAACCCGGTTAATGTACCATTTCTAACGATCCTGACTCTGTAGATGGTCACACCATCAAATGCCAGGTAATTTGATTTCGTATTGGCACTACGGTATTATATACTAGTGTTAGGGACGAGTAAATTATTGACCATGTATCATTATTCGGTAGATATGGGATACCAGCGGCCAAGAGCGTTATAGAGCGATCACAGGAGCGTAAGTTTTGGGGAGGGGGTTTTTTTTCACTTGAACATAGCCACTCTGGACCACCTGTTTAACTTGTACGGACTTAACAGATATTACCGTGGAGCTGTTGGAGCACTATTGGTTTACGGTATGTACATTAGTTGCACGATGGGTGGCTGTGGTACCTGCGCCATCCTGGATCAGGGTCTACAACTTCGGTCTATCTTGGCGTAGAATTCTGACCCCAAATTTTCTTTATCAGACATCACCCGCCAGTCTTCCTTCCAAAACATTGATCACTGGCTGAAGGAACTGAGAGATCATGCAGACGAGAACATTGTTATGATGTTGGTCGGTAACAAATCTGATTTAGCGGAATCTTCAAGAGCTGTGCCTACAGAAGAAGGTGGTGCTTTCGCCGAGGACAACAAGATGCTTTTCTTCGAAACCTCAGCGCTGGATGCAACCAATGTCGATGCTGCCTTCCAGACTGTATTCAGCAAGATTTACGAAATAGTACCAAAGAAGATCGCTAACCAAGTTGATGGCGTGGGTTCCGCCACACCTGGTCAAAGCACTATCAAGCTGAAGCCACCGACTCGTTTGAACGATGACCTCGGTGAAAAGGCAGACACGGAAGGTAAAAGTGGCGGTGGTTGCTGTTAGGAACCGTGAGGCAATTTCGATGTGAAGGCTAAGAAATTCAAGAAAAATATTGTCGACTGTATCTATCTGCTTTGTTTCATTTTGCAACCTTCATTATTTTATACCTTTATTTTTTTTTTTTTGGTTATTCGTACTTATACATTTTACGAATGTTTCGCAATGGCCTATCAGCACTTGTGTCTAAACGTTACTTAAATACAACTGCAAAACCTACACAACTGCAAGAATATATTGAATCTATGTCGTCGAATGGTGCAACATTTCCCAAAAACATTTTAGAATCGCTACAGGCTGAAACGAGGCAAAGATTCAGTGATGCTCATAAAATGATCCCTATTCACCAAGCCGAATTCTTGTACAGTTTTTCTCGAATGATTCGCCCCGAGAATGTACTCGAGATCGGTACATTCACAGGAATGTCAACCATTAGTATAGCAGCTGGTACTCATGGCGCAGTGACGACGATTGAACGTGATTCAGGGGCTCTGACCGTTGCCAAAAAGTGGCTTGAAAAGGCGGGCATGACTAATAGAGTAACGTTTGAGGAGGGTATAGCATTAGACATGTCAGTTAAGCTCTTATTGTTCTTTTTTGCATCATACTTGGAATGCTTTCCTCACTTACCACACTTTTTAACACGCTTATTCAAGTGTAAAGAAGATTCCAACTGGTCACTCTCAAAAGAAGTTCGACCTAGTGTTTATTGATGCGGATAAGGGAAACTATATCAATTACTTTAATCAAATAATGAGCCGAAGTTTACTATCGGACCGAGGGGTCATCTTAGTGGATAACGGTATTTCGTGTTGTAATTCATTTGTCCAATCCTTGGATTATCAATGATACTAACGTTATTTCATAGTCTTGTTTCGAGGGCTTGTACCTCATGTACCAGATGAGGAGAGTGATCCCAAAAATAACGGCCTTATGCGAACAGCACGACAATTGCACGCATTCAATCAGCATATAAAGGATGATCCTCGAGTAGAGCAAATAATATTACCACTCTATGATGGACTATCCATCATACATAAGAAGGCAAGCATGGCATGTAACTCGCCCAAATTATAGATTGCCTGCTGTATTTGTTGATCATCTTTTGTAATAAACAGAAGATATGAATCAAATAAAGATATGTACTGTACAATGAAGACTGTGACCACATTGATCACGATGGCAAGGATGGTGGCATATATATGTGTACACTATTCTAAGGAGTCTACCAATTCCAGCATTTTTGCAGAAATTTGTGAATATGTTTGCATTGGTGCTGTATTGGCTGTTGTAGGTGACGCCTCTGTCATTGATACATCTTCATCTGCTTCCACTTCATCCGATGATGACCCTATTTTCACTTCCTCTTTGAGCTCCTTCAACATAGATCTGACCTCATCACGATGCCTGGAAGAAACGCATACCAGAATGAGAACCTTTAAAAGCAATAGCATAACATACAGCTACAATGTACACCTACCTCTTGAGTTCTGCAGTTGCCTGCATTTTCTTCTTTAGCTGTGTCTCTAACATGAGTCGTAATGTTTCTCGAGCCTAGCAACATGTAAAGCGACATTTGAGCATAGGAATATAATAAAAGGCTTTCTATGGATCTCCAAAGTTACCTGATGGGGCCGATATTCGTTCAGTATGTGATGAATATTGATTAAAATGTTACTAATATCTTCTATCCGTGGCCCAAACTATTGGAATGTATGTTAGTGTCTATGATGGAAGAGTCATAACTCAGGATCAGCCCTCTAAAAGTTAAAGCTTACTTTCTCAGGCTCTCTGACCAATATGTCTAGCAAAGTGAGGAATTGCGCCATTAAAGATCGCAACAGCTTCTTCAGTTCATATACTCTGTCTGAAGAGTAGATGTGTTAAATCCCAAATTTCCGTACACTCAGGATACAGAGCCCTTACCAATCTTTCCAGTTGTATATAGCTGCTTGACGTTCTTTTCTTCAAGAGATGGCAATTTATCGTCGGTCTGAGAGGTATGTTATTCAGTAAAGGCTCAAACGCGACGGAGAAGTTGCTGAGGATCCTAAAAGTACCACTAACCTGCCAATGTTGGTCAAAAACAACGTATGATCCTTCAATTGGTGACGGTGGATCTAAGAGTTCTGGAGGAAAATCGAGTCGAACATCTGATGGATCGACCTTTTTGTGTTTCAACAATCTTGCTATTTCCAAGTTGTCATCGGTATATCGCGTGAAGAATGCTGGAGGCTCTGGCCATGCGCTGCCAGATCTTTTCTGCTCAGTCATGGCAAAAGGAACTAATGTAATTTATATCTTTGTGATGATAAAAAGTCTGATTGCGTTGTCGGTAATTACGATGGGCTTCAAAGCACCGACGGTTTGGCGATTATGTGGTTAAGTGGCCAGGTGAGGTAAAAGTTGGCGGTGGGGCCGTAACAATTTTTTGGCGGTGTTGAATTTCTTGTTCAAAATGTCTGACTTGATCATGTCTTTTTGCAATTGTTGAAGGAGTACAATCCTTTTGACTATTACTCTGGCATATAACGTATCTTAATAGCTCTTACAAGACATTAGGTAGGGTTATTTTATATGATCTCATCATGGAAGGAATTATTCAAAACGATAACAATTCTACAAAGCGTCGGTTTTCATAATATCCTAGCTGAACCTTGAAGCTAATATCAGTCATTTATATTTCATTAGTGTGTACCTATCCTATGTGGTATTATTTTTGAATTGTTGGATTAGTTTCATTCTGGTCAGTCCTGAACAGATGAAGTAACCATCGTAAATTTTTCTTTCGACATTTTAATTAAAAAAAAAATAGAAAAAGAAAATTAACAAAAACGCGACAAAGAGGAGTAGAACTGTTTACTGTTTGTATCGAACAATACCGACATATTTATCATGTCCTATGTGGCAACACAAGAAGCACTCAAGTTACCACTTGAGATAATTGTGCTGATTATAACTCATTTACCAACCGCCAACTGTTATCTCCAATGCAGATGTCTTTCTCATAAGATGAATTTACTTCTGCAGTCACCAGCAACTCGAAAAGGATGGCTTCTTAATCTTTCATTATCTCCTTCTGTTCTCATTATAGCTAACAAGATGCAAATTGGTCTACCATTTGAGCACGCTCGATTAGCTATGGAGCATGGTGTGAATAGAACTCATTTAAAAGGTAGCCTTGCGCTATCAGAACACTACTTGAACAACGCCATACCACCATTTTTATACAACATATGCTTATCAAAACATTATTCTCCGGAAGCTCTTTCCGTACTTGAAGAAATTTACTTGCAGTACTTTGTCTTTCGTGAGGCAAAGAAACGACGGAGCGAATTCAAAATGAAGTGGATAGATAACACATTTGGGAAAGTCAGCATGGACGAAAATAGCATCTTAATTTGGGTCGATCAAGCTTTTGAAATATCAATTGGTGATTTCTATACCACTATAGCGAAAAGAATAAGTGTGTAGCATCTGTTAAATACACATTATACATTGCCATAATTTGTGCCATTATAATGATCAACACTATCGAATAAACAGCTTACATTTACTACATGCTATAAAGCACTCGGATAGATATATTATATCCCAGATTGAACGCAACAGACTCAAATTTAGATTATGGTCTTAATATTTACACTTTCTTGCTGGTAAAGCTCTATGTTCCGAAATCCATTCAGTAACAAGCAAACGTTCCTGCAGAAGTCATATGACCAAAAATTTTGAGGAGGTTCTTTGTAGGATAATTCAAGTCTGATTTTTTTTTCATGTGTTGCTTCTTCGGATGCTAAGGCAACTGTAACATGCCATTGCACACATCGGATACAATACACATTTCACAGCGAGCGCATTGGTCAACAGCAGTGTCTTCATGCAAAACAGCACTTGCTCTACTTAGTCATTATGAAAAGGAAGATTACGCACTGGTCAATGTCGCCCTTCATTCGCTACGACAACTGGTTGGCCTAGGTTCAAACTTTGAAGATATGAAGAAAGTGCTGCAACCACCACCGCCGGCGACTAAGAAGAAAAAGGAACGAGAAATTAAAGAAATTGATCTCTACACGACCCAGAAATGGGATATCATAAATCATTCGGAAATCCATATACCAGTAGGGGTCAACGAATTCATTACAGCCAAAGTCATCGACACTGTGGAACGACTGGACGCTATTATCCCAGTTTTAACCAAGGCTAAAAAAATTGCTGTTGATTGCGAGTTCCTCGGCGAAAAACACAAGTCGCCTGAAGTAAAATGCATTCAAGTGGCTCCGTCTGACAGGATAGGCTACAACATTCTCATCGACCGCATCGGGGCTGACGTGATTCGTGAAAAGCTCAGTCGTGTGTTATCCTCACCAAATATTAATAGAATTGGGTGGGCATTCAATGCTGATGGTACTGCAATGGAAAAGCTCTTTGACATGACTATTGGTAGTACATTGGATCTACAAGCCAAAATGAAAGATACCGAAGGCGAAACTATGAATCTTGGTAGTGCCGTACAAAAGTATGCAAAATCTTGGAAAGGCTACCATAGGTTTCTGGAAGCAAAATCACTTTCAGCATCGTTTCACTTCACGGGGAAGGAGTGTGTCTGGATACAATACCCTTTACCACCTGCTGCTTTGGTATATTCTATATTTGACGTGGTTAGCCTACATGCCTTGGATGATGCAACTTCTATAAATTTGACGCGGGACAGTCATTTCTGGCCTTGGTGTGCCATGCCAGGTCCCAGGAGCAGGAATAACAAAACATCTAAAGGTACATCGTCTAAAGCCGTTTTGAAGGACAAATTGGAAGAGTTCGAGTTCGACCCAGAAGATGAGGATTTCATTAAACTACCACGAAAAAAGCCACTACTATCACAGCACGAAGACGAAAAGTTTTTAGACGACTTAAATCTCGCTGTTCAGCTATCATTACAAGAGGCAGAAAAACCCAAGACATCCGAGGATAATCTTACCGAACCTCAGCCAAAAGTAGGTGGCTCTGACGTTGAAACTAAAAGTGAAGTTTCTCGAAAAGGTCAAAAGAGCATCTCAAAAGCAGAAAGCCTTACAAGGTACTCAAAATCTGGTGGCAAGCCTAAGCTTAAGCATGATGATAGTGAACTAGTTGAAACAAATGAAGAAGATGATGAGCGTGGCACAGTCACTCATTACAACTTATCCTCCTCGACTACTAATACTACTATGAAAGGCAAGGAAAACATGTTATTGGCAACGGAATCCAAGAAGAATGCGTTTTCGGCTGATATGCAAGGACTGAGCGAAGAGGAAGAGATCGAAATGTGGAAGGGATTTGCATTGCAACAGTGGAAAAATGGAGTAGATGTTTCATTGGACCAACGCGGCAGAGGGAGTCAATGGCAATCTCCGGCACTTAGATCATCACAAAAGGATGTCAAGTTGTCACTGTCATCGGATAGCAGATCATCCAATAATACGGGAAGCCCTCGTCCAAGTAAACGCGAAAAATACCAGAATGATACCAAGAAAAAGAATAAGCGCCAAACGAATCCGAGTGTAGTCCGTGACGAAACTTTGTCTTCTGATGAATCAGTTGGCCGAGATACACCTCCTAAAATACGCACCCCCCATATTAACATGCATCCCATTATCATTCAGAAGAAGCAAGCGGTCTCAGAAGATAATTTCGAATCAGACATGCCACTTGACGATAACACTTTATTGCACCTTCATACTATCAATTCTCTGCAACGTCTGAAAGCCATGAAATTCGGTAATGCAAACAAGGCTTTGACTTCAAGCGTTGTCATCCTTGGCCACTTTCAACAAACTTCGTCCAAACACAAGAAATTGCATGCAATTCAGTTACTGACGGAGACAGATGATGTTTACACTATTTTGTTGAACAGCGCTGTTCCTAATCCAAACGATGTTCAAGGCTCGCTACTTGAATTCATACTCACCGCATCAACCGTTCGTCGTGTTTCCTGGGAATTTGAAGAACTAGCCAAACACATTCAGGCACGCCTAATGATCACACCAGGTAGAACTCTTTGTTTGAAGCCAAGAATTGAGAAGATGAATCCAGACGTCACCTTACAAATTGCCATGGACCATCTGCTGCCATCGTGGCCCCAAGCAAACTTGTACACTGAATTGCGCAATGAAAAGGCCGCCCTCAAAACCAGTAAATTTATCGATTATTGGGCTAAGGACTTACCCCCATATCAAGTCATAAAGGCTGGCGTCATTGAATGTAGGGCCATTAAGGATATATCTCTTACTGACTTGTTCAGCTCAAACAACGTTAGCGACAGTGACTATTGGGATGCCATGCCAAAGTAAACCTTTGGTTGCTCTTGGTTAATTTTCTTCTCATTCCGCTTCGTGTATTGTATTTTTTGTTGAATTGTTATTTGGTAAACAGGTTTACGCATCTAAATTTCGACCATGGTATCTCATATGATGCTACATGTAGCAGCAAAATGAGGGCGTTCAGAAGTTTGTATATAAAATTAGCATACATCTTTCGCCTGTTGTTCTGTTCGTTTTATTATTTACATATACGGATGCTATTGTCAAGACAGGAAGAGTAGAATTATACAGATCTAATCTCATCGTTATTACTGATACTCTACTGATTAATGAATATTCAACGGTACTTCGACTGAGGACAGATAAAGCCCTTATAATTAATCTTGAAGCTTGAGTAGTTCGTGCAGATTGGGTGAGGCTACAATTTTATGCTGGACACTTCCTAACTGGCACGCAATGGGTTTATCATTGGCTTCGACGATGACAAGATCTTCAAGGCAATTTGCTAAGATTCCAGATTCAAGCTAATTTTGTCATTGGGATCATTTAGATTTTTCAGTGGAGCATACTTTCAAGTTATATCAGGACTTACATCCATCATAGTTTCTCCAATTCGAAGCTTAACTTTGCCACTCTTGTACACTAAAAGTGATCCAAACTGGCCGTCTGGTAGATGGCTAATATCAATTTCTGGTCTTCGACGTGGTGGTATTATCTCATGCTCCATATCCTCTTTGCTCAATGTCGTTACACTTGTAATGCTCATTTTCCGTTTGGATCGATCATCGGCTACGTCATTAGCCTTACTGCTTATTGATGTTCGCCGGTTCTCCTTGCCTTTTTTCTTGTTTTCTTCCTTCGCCTTTGATTTTCCCTTGTCCAATTGCTTGGGGGGTGCCTTCGACTTTTGTTTCGATTGGCCTAAATACATCGTTTCCGATTCATTGATTTCGCTGATTTCAATAATGTTTTCATATTTCTCGCGAACTGGAGATGATGGTGACGGTATTATCGATTCATCGCCTGTCGATTTAAAAGATGGAAGGATGCTAGGCATTTGAATTAAAATGAGAGATCCGTTGTCAACCTTTCCCAGGTCACCCTGCAAACAATATGCATTATTAAGTTTTGAACGCGATGAATATATCAGCATCTGAAGGAATTGATTCATACTAAATCATTTGAGCTCTGAGCCTTGCTATTTGCTTCGCTACTACTGTCTGCATTTATTACATCAGCGTCTCTCAATTCTGGAGACACACAAGATATAAGGCTTTTTAATCTTGTATCTGGTGAATTCATTAGATCAATGGGAAGTTGTATGTCGCCATAAATGTGTCTTGATCTTGTTTGAGAGTCGCTTCCTGTTGGATAGGTATGACTATTGTCCTGTAATCTGATATGTCCCTCTGCAGCTTCCTTCTTTACACCTTTCAAGAACTGAATTACATTTGGGTTTAAATACCTCCAAAACGCAACGTTATGTTTCCTTACTTCGTGTTGAACTACGACCTTGCGAAAATGGGCCTGTAACTGTGATATTCGGAGTAATGACATCTGGTGAAGAAAAAGGCAATTTTTGAATGCGGGGTTCCTTTACACTTCCGACGATGGTGAGAATGGTTTACCTTGACGGCGAATGCGATTACTGGTGTATGTTCTTTGTAAAGGAGCAACAGTGCTTCTGCTCTCCTCCTTCATAATTTAAAGTATTTAAAACGAAGTACATAGAGTGCGATTTTTACTTGATATCTACCTTTACAATTGTGTCGGACTTCTGAGGTATATTACTACAGTCAAACAGGAACAGTGATTAACATAGTGGGCTGACAGACCTAATCATTGAAGAAAGGGCAAAAATATACCTTTTGCTGATCCTTCGAACAGTCGGTATAGTCGGCTTGAATCTCATCTACAGACAAAATGAAATAAGTTTAACAATGAGTTTCCGTTTCAATTCGATTTCCTGGTACATCGGATCTTCTACACACATATCTTCTGGGTACTGAATGAAAGATGAAATAACTGAAACATCCATTAGTTCCTTTACCTTTTGTACGCCGCCTAGTGTGGTCTTATGGTGATTATTGACACTATCCAGTCTACCCATTGCTTTTGCTTTCGATGTTAAGGAACCTAATTTTCGGAATGATACAGAATCTGTAGTCGACAAACCAGCGTCTGAACCAGCGTCTGACATATTATTCAGTGTATAAGGGTTATATGATGCGTAAGACTCTGCATCATTGCTATCCTTTTCAATGGTCATGATGTGGAGGATTGAGGTCCGTGTCCACTAGTCTTCGCGTACCCAATTTAGGAAATATTTAGCTGAGATGATTCAAGCAAATTTTTATGTGATGTCAGTTTTATCCATCAAAGTGGTGCGCTCATAGCCATAGTTACAGTTGAAGCAGTACGAGAACGGGATGGATCGCAAATCGCGAGCTTCGAGGGCGGCTTCGCTAGATGAAACTAACGAAGAAGTCAGTCTATGGAAGCAAATCTGCTCATCTCTTCTGAAATTAGAAAATGTTCAAAAGGAATCGGAGCCTATCATAACAAGTGTGAACAAGCTTCACATGTCAATAGAGAGTATCGATGGTAAGTAGACAGATCTAGCCAGAAGCAAGAAAAGAACTGCTATTAATTTTAGTTGTATAGCTATATCTCCATCGACATCATATAAACTGAAGGAACTTTATTCTGAAGGCATTACAACATCTATGTCTGAGTCCAAGTAAGTGTGAGGTTATATTTAGCCATCCAAAGACTCGTGGAGGAAAAAGAAGGAACATGGGAATGGATATGAATAAAGAGGGTGTAATGGTGATTTGAAGATTTTTGGGAATATCGTTTGAGAAGCCAACCCCCAATGTCTAATTTTTCCACTTAGGACTATTACAGATGTGATCGAAAAATTATCTGTACTGATTGCCTTGAGGAATGCCTCAGAAAGCACGTCAGGTAACGTACTGAAACTGTTGTTTATGTTGAAATAAACCTTTTTCCAACCTCATCATTCCTAGATCCACGGAGGAAGAAACGGAAAACTGAAGCTGATGATCTTAAGATCACTTCGGGTCCACACGCGGCCAAAAAATCAAAACTGTAAGTATTCAACCTGAGATTATGATCTACCCTTCTTCTTGTTTATACTACCAGTTCAACTTATTCGGTGATCATTCCTATAACAGCACCAATGGTGGAATCATTCCCGTTGGAGCAGCGGTACGTTAAGCTTAGTTAAGTCTAATAGGCATACATTTATGCCACTACTAATTATTTTTCCAATGTAGGTCGCTGCGAAACAACCAAAACAAAAGGATAAAACTGAGGAGTGGATTCTGGCTGTCGTCATCAGCTATAATGCTGACAAGAACAAGTAAGATTTTTAACTTGCTTTCCTTGGTTACAGGCAATATCACATCCTTATCTCATTGACTATAGATACCATGTTGAAGACGTAGATCAGGATGAAACTGGAACTAGACAGTAAGTGTTGTATTGTCTGATATGTTGGAAGGCGAAAAAGGTTGTATTCAGAATGTATTGGTAGAAAATATTTGGTGCCACCAAAAAACGTTATCCCTATACCATCAGTTGCTGAGGTTCGTCAGTTGCCTGAAATCTCAGCTCACACCGATGTTCTGGCCCTTTATCCTGGAACAACTTGCTTTTACAATGCAATTGTTATCACGGCTCCATCTAAGGTACAGATATACAGGAAATTCATTAAGTTTGAGATTTAACATACCAGACTTAACGGTTTATTTCCTATTAGAACAAGGATCCCGCATCTGCAGGACAATATAAAGTTCAATTTGAGGACGACAACGATGAAACTAAGGTTGTAACGCCAATCCATGTACTCGAAAAAGCAAAGTCCAAATGAGTCTCTGATCAAGGACAGTCGATAGGGCTTTTGGACGAGAAATTTGAGAGTCATTGGCTGCCGTGCATGAAACCTAGGCTGGCACAGAATTCTTCACGATAGCCCAATACATTGTAATATATTTGTTCTTTTTCTTTTATTTCTTTATGTTTCCAAATGTAATGATCACATCTCTTTTATAAAAAATAAATTAAGTACAGAAATCGATTTTTGTGTCCTGTATACTGCTTGCATGATCCTTTGAATAGGCTGACCATTCCTCCTTCGTTGGAAACCGCCTGATCCCTAGTAGAGGTCCAAACGCTTGTCAGCGTTTCAAAATGATTTTATAGTGTAAAGTAGTGTGATATCGGTGCAAGTACATAGAGTAAAGAAATAAACGGCAGCGTATAAATGAGCAGTATTGAAAAAGAGACAGCGTTGAAGGAATGAAGATTGAAAAGACAAACAAAAAATAGGAGAAGAGGCAGAAAAGATGGAAGAAGTGGGTATTTTCCGATTTGCACTGTTGCTACAAGCAGACCTAAGGGAACGAAGGAAACAGTATGGCGAATACTTTCATTTTTTTTGAACTTTTTTTTTTGATTATTTTGAGCGGTGTGGTGAGGGTTAATTTTATTACGGCATGTTCTAAGCCCAGACCTTTTGAGTAATGGTAAGATATATGTTAAATGTTGATACAGAGGTTTGGCCATATAGTCGAATTAATATTTACTTACCTTCAGGAAACTGTCCCAGCTTCCTGTGCACAGAGCCATGCCATCACTAGACACACCTAAGCATGATACTCTATTCTCATGGGCGGTCAGGACACCGACTCGTTCTCCTTTCAAGGTATCCCAGACATTGCAATTGAAATCGTCATAGCCAGCAAAGAGTAGTCTACCAGACACTGAAAATGCAACGGAGGTAATGCCGCAGACAATGCTGTCATGTGTATATTGGTTTAATTCACGGTCGGCACGCAAGTCAAAGAGTCGGCAGCTGGCGTCATCAGATCCAGTACCAATGGCATTGCCATTAGGAAAGAATTGAACCGAATTGATATCCGATTCATGTCCAGCAAACGTTTGGACACAGCGCTTGGCTCGAATATCCCAGACTTTCGCGGTGGCATCGCAAGCGCCAGAAACAAAGATGTTTGGATTGGGGCTCAATGATAAGCTATGACAAAATCATTAAAGTTTAGGTTAAAGATTGTTTTAAATGATGATAAAACATAAGAAATTCTTACCTCATTACGTCCCCAGTATGATCGGTGAACTCTTCAACTTTGACTCCGGCATCAATATCCCAGAGCATACAAGTCATATCTCCAGAACTGGTCAATATCTGTCTGTCGTTGATAAACCGGCAGCAACTTAAATAACCGGTGTGGGCGGAAAGTTCTCTAGCAGCTCGATTGGGTCCATCACGGGTTCTCAGATTGTAAATGGAGCATATATTGTCTAAACCACCGCAAGCAACAAAGTTTCCAGATGGCGCATAGGCACAAGTCATAACCCAGGACGAGCGCAGTGGTATAGCATGCACTTTGTTGGTAGTGTAAGCATCCCAAACAATGAGTTTTCCATCCTGTGATGCAGACACTAAGTGTCTTTTATCTGTTGCCCAGTGCATGGCATAAATTTTTGCCAAGTGACCTTTGAGGGTTCGGCGCACCTTCATAACGATACGAGGCAGTGGCTCGATATCCTGAGACATCTGTCGAACTAAACATTTCTTTTGTTAGCAATAGTTGAAACATCTAAATACTGATAAAATAGGATTGGCTACACTCCGTTTACCCTGCCTTTGAGGCTCAGGTTCAAGGATAATAAGGTTATGACTGCCATTACCCCCCAAACATTTACAGAGCAATCAAATTTTGCAATGGAAAGGAAAATTATAATCTAGCGAGTAGAATACACTTACGGGTAGTGTCCGCTAGAGCATCCTTCTTCTGCTTGATCTTCTCCTTGAGAGACTCGGCCTCATGCCTAGCTGCTGCAATTCTTTCAGCAATATCTGAATTATTGGAGCTCATTTTACTATACAAAGGGATACGTTAATTAATGTATACACTTAGTTGAATTGTGATAATGAACACTCTAGCATGTTGTGAAAAAGGTCGAAATGTCGTTGGGTTCTCACTTGGTTGCGAATTTTGCCATAACTGCAACACGTCAAACTTCGCGTAGAATGGTTGACAGGAAACAAAGCTATTCCCATAAGTCGTGAAATACGTTCATTAGTTTAAAGGATTAGTTAATACTAACCTTCAAGGAAATCTTGAACAACCGTACTGAAAAGCTGCCCTATCTACGATGCTAGTAAAGCAGCTAGTTAGAATGGTTGATGCCGGAAAGTTTTCAGTAGAAAGTGGGTTACCAGTTTTTTTTGGCATGGCCAAACTCCGCATCGACCCTGCGTCATCACGGTTGACTTTAATCACGTGCCATCGATTCCTGATATGTAGGCTTTTACTTATTCACGGTGCTATGGTCAACCAAACATGCATTTGCATTTGATAACCATATTATCTTCCATCATGCTCACTATACTAGTATTTTACTTAATTTATTAATTTGTATAGGTATTACTTGGTTAAGTGGATGGTTAACCTACGAAACGATCGTCGCTCATCTCCGTCTTTTTTTGCCCCGTACTGAGGAGCATTTAGGCTTGGACGACATGCAGTACCTCCCTCCCTCTACTGCTTTATCAGGCTGCTTGGACTGTCCTATAGGTCAGTTCGATATATCTATGAGAGCAACTTGAAGTGAGTCCGGTGACGTCGTTTTCATCTCGGACACGTGGTTGAGACAATGCTGGGAGCGTTATTGCTGCTGAGAACAGTCATTCAGGCTGAGACCACCGAATTTTTTCTCTTGTTCGCTTCCTCATTTCCAATTTCCATGACGAGCAACGCAAATTCCTCTAATAGATTACATTCACCTGCAGTAGCTCCACCTGAAATAAACCGTAGCCCGCGAGTCGATGCGTCGTCTTCTCAGCACTTGAATAATATCTTTGGCGCCGTCCGAAAACAGGTATCGTAAGCTTAAAAATGCATTGGTGTATTGTGTAATTTTTATTGACTGTTTATATCGTAAAGATTGAACAATGGGGCGACCAAGCCAAATGGAAAATAGACCTTGTATTACTTGAGAATGCTGATGGAACTACTCCTCAGCCGGAGTCACCAGCACCAAACTTGGGCTCTAGCACCTCTGTATCAGCTCGACCAAATGCGAACTCACCACTCACCTCGGAGAATGGGTCACGACTACCAACATCACAACAACCTATGTCATCTTCCTTTAACCCAACTATTAAACGATCTGCATTTCAGCCTCCGTACTCTCCACAATATCCAATGCCTCCGATGCAGCATGGAGTTCCATCTACTTACCGACCTCCTATAATTGAGCCATCGTACCCAGCTACTGCCGATCCAAATTATCCGGTATGTCAATTTTTCACTCCAGATTGAATTCATAGCTTCACTTTTCCACTAACGCTGGGGGCCAATATAGATGCGACCACCATTTATACTCACTGAAGCTGATATTAATAGAATCCATCACTTGGATGACGCAAAGCATAAGGTATTCTGGTTTTGGTCAAAACTGCATGGTTACACCACCGGGACTTAATTTCTAATTTTGTGGTTTTCTTTGTTGCGCTTCGCGTTTTAGCTGTGCGAGTACGTTGAACGAATTAACATGCTAGATGGCATAGCACGATCTCAAGCTGAACAAATATATCACCTCTCACGGGGAACATCAGACAGAAATTTAGCTCTTGAAACAATGCGCAAAGTCTACTTGATGAATGTAAGTAAATTCTTTTTTAAAAACACAGCAGCAGCTTGACAGTTTGTATATTTTTGGAAGCTAGGATTCATGAAATCTATTTTCCGTTGAATGATTTCTTTCGTATAGGAACGTGAACAGGCATTAAGACACTCAGTTGAAACCAAAATGTTTCAAAAAGATATCCGAATTCTGGCGCAGAAACTGAAAAAAGCCTACGCCAAAGTCCGACTTATTGAAAGTGCAGATATTAGCACCAAGGTAAGTTGAATTCTTGCATCTATTCTAATTGAGTCGCTATTAAAATATTTCTATTTTATTCCTCAGAGTAATGATGTGGATAGAGAAACTCTGCTACAAGACCGCAAAGCATTGCTTCGAAAGCTGCGTTTATCAGAAATGCGAAGTGCTACAAAAGATGTCGAGTTAGATATACTCAGCCGTGAATATCAGAAGATTATGTACAATCGTGACACTCCTGAGCTTCGTCCTGTAGCTTTACGAGAATCTAAAGCCAGTTCTCTGGCAAGAAGTGGCGAAAGTCAGTACCTATTACAACAAGGCTACTCACCAAAAGTACGACACGAAACTCCGCCGCTTTCAAAACAGAGGTCAGGACTGGATGATCTAGGCATTGTGGCAAATCAAATGTTGACCGACATGGATAAACGTGATATCAAAGAGAAAGCACCCATTACAGCTGAACCATCGCGCATGTCTAAAGGGGGAACAAGTAAACGCATGACAAGCATGTTAAATCCTAGAGATGAAAAGAGATCTCAACGTTCTATTGATTCTGCTACTGCTCTGATGTCTATGCCTACAACCAAGTTTCCAGACCCTGAAGCACAACCTGATGATTCTACAAAAGGTATGTTGTAATCGTTTTCATATATCGTGATATGTCTAGTAAACTAATTTCAGCATTCTACGCTATTATTTACCCTTACGGTTCACTATAAAACTTTTGCCTTCCACAGGTGATATAGACGCCACAACCCATTCTTCAGGTAGTAATTTAAATCAAACATCGTCGTTGTGGGAGCGACGAAGATCAGAATCGTTCTACGCAAAATGGAGCCAAGAAGAAGATGATATGTTAAAGGCGTCTGTTTCAAGACACGGAAAGAATGATTGGGTGAAAGTGGCTAGTGACATTCCCAATCGAAGTTATCATCAGTGTCGCCAGCGCTGGATGCGTCTTACGGACCATCAAAGGACTGGTCGCTCTAGTATGGATGCTAGCCATTCTCCAGCAATCAGCAATCTGATCACTCAACAACAACCATCGCTTGGAAGCCCATCTCCACCACGAAGTGCTGCTCATGACGACGAACCTCACACTCCTCCGCATCAAATTCAGTATGGACCCCCGCACGAAATGCCGCCCAAGACTTATCAACCCTATCCACCAACCTTACAAGAAAAACATTCTCAATACGATCCGACTTCTATGGATCGACCAGAAACTCTGCTACCGCCAGAACAAAATCATACCGGCCTCTATAGACCTCCTTCTCCAGTCGCCACTCCGAAGAAGCGTAAAATTGAGACCATGCCTTAATCATGGTGTCTCTACTTTGTAATTTGTATATACTTTTTTTCCTTTGGATGTCCTCAAGTTTATGTTGTATACCTGTTCTTTCCTTCTTTTTAATTACCTTTTGTTTTATCAGTACTAGTTTTCGAATTATAGTTTTATTTACCGTCACCTGTAAAGAATTCAATTTCAGTTTCTTCAACCTTTTTGTTGTAAACGCTCAATTTAATACATCAGCAATCTCGACACTTCAGAAAGATCCATTAGCATGACATTAGCGGCTGTTGCTCAATTTTGCGCAAATGAGGTCTTATCTCGCAACAGACAAATCTGTGTTGATCTCATTCGGGGTGCAGCGGCTGGGAAAGCCAAGGTATTATAGGTTTTTGTCCAGATAAGCGGACCCTACTAGCGACTAATGACATAAACTATCTTACTCCGTCTTTACCAGGCTGTCTTTCTTCCTGAAGCTTCCGATTTCATTGGCCAAAACAAGGAACAAGTGCTGCGTTTAACGAGAGAAGCTGAAGTGCCGTTTGTAAGCGACATTTGTCAAGCTGCCAAAGAGAACAATATCTGGGTATCGGTTGGTCTTCACGGCCAGGTAATGATAACAATGGCAAGCTAGGGACCATTTGCGTATCTATACCATCTCTAAAGCTTACACCGTACCTTAGTCTTCAGAAGCCCGCGTTTATAATAGCCACATTCTAGTTTCCCCGGACGGCAACATTGCAGCTAACTATAAGAAGATACATCTTTTCGATGTCGACATCAAGGGTGGAGCAAGATTAATGGAGTCAGAAGGAACAATACCAGGGATAGAAATAGGAAGTCCTGTGCAGACCGCTATAGGAAAGATTGGCTTGCAAACATGTTATGATATTCGATTTGCAGAGCTCTCAATTACTCAGCGCGCTCGTGGCGCTGAGATTTTAACCTACCCAAGCGCGTTTACTGTGAAAACAGGTGCAGCTCATTGGGGTAAGTTTCTGATTTGTAGCTTAGATTTATTTTTCGATTACATGGATGCTTACACGTCGCCTTCTCCAACAGAATCACTTTTACGTGCCAGAGCGATTGAAACACAAACATATGTGATAGCAGCAGCACAGGCGGGACAGCACAATGAGTCTAGAGCAAGTTACGGACACGCAATGGTAAGAGGAGGAGAAATAATGCCGAACAAACAAAATAAAACGTCTGACCTGTACAACTAAACCAAACCTCCTTTTTCTCTAGATTGTTGATCCTTGGGGTCAAATTGTGGCTCATTGCAATACTAGTGACAGTGAACCAACACTTGCCTTTGCGAAAATTGATCTAAAATATTTGGAAAGCATTCGAACGCAAATGCCAGTTATGCAGCAGCGCCGTTATGACTTGTATCCCAAACTATCGTAATATATTCTCTGTTTTAATGTGGTATTGCATCTTGAATCTGATATAATGCTAGATGAAAAGCTTCTCACTTTTATTTATATCCATCAACATTAAACTGTATGCTCACGCATAATACCATAATGAGGAAAATGAAGGTCACTTGCCATGTTGAAATAAGCAGAAAAAGAGAGAGAGATGAAATGGAAAAACGAACAAAACAAAAACATTGATATATGACTAGGCAGTTGCCGGTCGACCAGCACCACATCGGAAGCACTGATATCTAGAAGCGAAGTTATGTAAAGAACACGAAGGACTGTAATCAGGAAGTAAGGTATTAGCAAGTTACAAGTTTACTGGTTAATCCAAAACACAATTCACTCACCACATCCAATCGCCGGGTCTGAAAGGAGCGCTGACAGGTTTACCACCGCCACCACCCTGATGTCCACCACCGCCATACCCATAACCATGACCACTGCCGCCGCCGCCGCTGTTGACGCCGCTACCAGCACCACCACCGTAATAGCTGGGAGAATCGTAACTTCCGCCGCCATGACCACCATGACCACCACTGGAACCATATCCGGTGGATTCGTATCCATAACCACCACCGCCGCCACCTATACTTGCACCACTTGGTCCCCCACTTGGTCCATCATAGCTTCCATGCTGTGGAGGATTGGGGCAAGGTGTATGACATCTAAAGCAGCTGGTTCGTGAAGCGAAATTTTGGAACTGACAAGACTGATTGGGACAAATCCAGTCTCCTGGTCGAAAACTTGGAGGCGGTCTACCTCCACCTGTTGCCCCACCACCGCCATATCCCCCATATGAATCCTGACTGTGATAGCTTGTAGGTTGACTAGGCATACCTCCTGGCCGTTGAGTGTTGCATTTGAAACATTGCTGACGAGATGCATAGTTATGAAATCCACAAGAAGGGTTAGGACACATCCAATCACCTGGGTTGAAGTTTGATGGGAGAGGTGCAGGTGCAGCTGGACCAGACGGAGCATTAGGATTTTCAGCGTTGCACTTGAAGCAATGGCGTCTGGAAGCAAAATTATGAAAGTAACAGTTTGGACAGTCCCAATCTCCAGGTCGATGCTGTGTACGTCCTTTGCTGACCATCAAAGGGAAAGGTACCAATATAGTTCCAGCTGCTTCAATGACTCGGTCACTGCTTGGACTGACTTCAATAGTTTTGTTGCCAAGAGACCGTCCGTTCAAACTTAGGGCTCGCATTGCATCACCATGAGTAGCAAACAAGATGAAGCCAGTTCCGCTTGTTTTTGTGTTTTCAGTTGGTCTGATCATCCACATAATGGTTGGCCGCAATCCGGATGCGGAAAACCATGCTTCCAGTTCACCTTGGGTAATTTCTACAGGCAAACCAGCGAGATGAATAACTTTTGATTCTTCTTTCTTAAATTGCATGTGGTCCGCGTTTGTGTCAATGGGATGGACAAATATATCGTTATGGTTAGAACTGCAGAAATAGCGAATAATTTCCACCATGGTCAGGCAATCATCCAGGGCTGAACGCTCATCAGTGGGCCGCTTTATTTGGAAAGTTTCGCACATTTCGCTCAAAGACACAACCGGTAAGCTCTTGTCAGGGTGATGAAGCTGCCAGCGAAGATATTCTTGCTTTAAGTCGAACATGCAACAGTAAGCCAAATAGTCTGGCAATTCAATACTCTTGTCACGAGATTCTCTTGGTAACTGGATGCGCAAATCCCAGGCACCATGCGTAACAAATGCAAATGTAAGTCCCTTCCCATCTATTTCAGTCGTGACATATTGGTCTAATTGTCGAACCGCGTCTCTCAAACTTCCAGCATTATCTAGTTTATCCCATGTAATACCGGTTACTTCCGTGCAAAATGCCGTCAGAGTCGTTCTTTCTGGTCTCACATAAATTCGCTCCTTATGAATCACTGTCAATTTGGCCGCGTCCAGTACAATATATGAGAATTCTGTAAAGTTTTGATATTAGCATTCGTCACTGAGTACTTCAATTTAATTTTAAATATTGTATACTTCACCTATAATTTCAGAGTTTTCTTTTGTAACCTGAACAGAAGCTGGATTGCTTGGGTTATCGTCACAAGTGGCTTCAAACTCTAGTACTACCAAACGATCGTAAGGTATGTTTGTAGGCTCCTTTCGCGAATATTCAGGTTCTTCTTCCTTATTATCATCTTTATTTTCTTCAGTATTCTTCTGTTCATCAGATTCTGGCAGGTCTGATGCGTGTTGATCTGGCTGGTGATTTACTGTCAAATCTGATTGTGATTGCTGTAACTGTGAACCATTACTTGGCGATTTGCCATTGGTGTTCTCAATAGTCTCTTCAGTCATTTGCCTCTTGCTTTCATTACCGATGGTTTCATCTCCAGAGACTTCATCGATTTTGCGCTTGCGTTCTTCTGGCTCCATGGCAGCTCTTGACTGAGAAAAAAATGTGCAAGCTTTCAAATGTGTGTTATTTGACTGCCAAATAATCAAGTCATGTGATTCACCTTTTTCTACTTTTGATTTCCAAACGTTGACTTTCTGAGAGAGTTTAATGGACTTGACACAAACATCCAAGTACTTTCGGACATGGCATAACGGTCAAGATGAATCTTCTGTGTTTCTACGGTTATTGATATTGTAACATACTATAAAATGAAGTACATCAAATGACGTTGTCAACCTAAAGAACCTTAACTCCTTTTAGAAAAAATTATGTTTTGGCCAGGGGCAGTATACAATATCTCCCTCACTCCATCAAATCGTTGTGGAATTAACAGAAAAGCTATGTTTTATTACTTTCCAAAGGTTTGCAACTATAATATTTTGTATCTACTCAAATATTCGAATAGTGAAGCAACAAAATATAATAATTGCATGTGAATCTAATGTTTGTTCAGGTGTTGTGATTATTGTGGAAGGTTATAGTATGAATCGTTTATTTAATTAAAGGAAGGTAAAGAAGTGGATTAACATCGAAGTTTATTATGCCCTAAATACATTGAATTCTTTATAACAAAACATTTCAATACTTCCTTTGTTATAAAGGAATAATACATAAATATATATATTGGGATTTTATAAGCAGATGAAGAACAAAAGTAGCATGGTTGCTGTTTTACCGGGCAGTACACAGACCATAACCTCTGAAAGATAGACTTGATATTCTGCGCTTAATTGAAAAGTGGCCATCAATTATTTCAAGATAACATTGCATTTCCAGAATGCGGGAAACTACTCTCTTTCAACAGAAAACAGGGATCAAAGAATTAATTCCCATCTAGTATTGCCTTCTAAGAGAGATCTCAAAAAAAGATTAAGAGCTAAGCTGCGTGGTCAAAATCTATTATGTTCTACAGTTATATGAGCAAACTGTGGTTGACTGCAGCTTAGTATCATTGGAAGCAAATCCTTCACCTGATGCTAGGATTTGGTGACCATTAAATCATAATGCTCATGAATTCAGGTTCATTGAATGATATATTGTTGATTTGAAACTCCTTGCGAATATTGAATAATTACTTGTCTGTCTTAGTGAACACTCGACATTTCCTTTGGTGGACATAACCGAACAGACAGTAGGCAAAAATCTCAGATATATTACAAAAACACCAAGCATTCAATTTTATATTGTTCTCGAACTGAGTATGGCTTGTAAACTATTACCAGCGCGATATTTAACTGTTTTAGATACCAGTTTGTTAGGTTATTGTTCTTCCGTACATTATGCAAACACTATGCCACTTGTTTCTTTATTTGAAACCAACAGATATAAAACTCAGCTTACGAAAATGACAAATATCAATGGACGTTAAAGTAGTAACTGATTAGCTTATTGAAGTTAAAGTCAATACAATGTTTAGACGGTTTTACCATGAAGATTTCCATGTGGTGTGAACACTGCCACTTAATAAAAGTTATTTACCATACAAAGATCATGTGTATGACACAGAATTGTAATCATTTTTAGAACTTACCCTAGTCATCACTTCACTTGCATTTGAACAATATTCGAAGAGTCATTCAGAACTTTGGTTATGGTTGTAACAAGAACAGAAAATACAATGTAAGCCACTGATGATCATATCTTCAGATTACGTATTAAACATTCTCCTTTCCATTTATACCGTGCACACCGAACGAAAGGTTGGTTCTAGACTGAACTCTCTTCCAAAGTACCCCTCTGGAATTTAGACGACTGGTAATTTGGGTAATTGAGCAGCAGTTGTTGTAAGCAGTTATTACCTTTCAGTTGTAGTGTTTATTGAGAGCAATATAGAAGGAAAAGATATAGTCGCCGCTATCTTTCTTGGACTGATTGCAAACAAGATTTGTTCTCCGGTTCATCCACAATGAAAATAATAGGTTGCACCAACCTTGGAGTGTAAAAGTGTAAATTTAGAATCCACTCCCCCTTCCCTTGCTGCTATTTTTTAAGCAGGCCAGTTCCTAATTTTTTTTTTGGGTCCTTTCTCGCTATTCCAAACTACTACACACCTTTTCTTTTTCTTCGTCAAACGCCATGTCTCTTGACAATGTCACTGTCAACATGTCTCGGCTGGCACTTGCACGCGCTATTAAAACTCCCGATGGTGATGACTCAGATTCTGATCCTTGGGACAAAAGCGTAATCTTTCACCAGTCTCATATACCCCAGGCTATTGAGCAACACAAAAATCAAAAACGTGCTCAAAGTTCTCATAATCAACGTCACTCCCACCAGCCTCGGCAATCAAGGTTACCGCAGCAACGAATACCGCCTACTACACAAAGACCTCGTTCTCAACTTTCAACTCAAATCCAGGTACAAAACCAGGCACAGACTTGTAAGTAATACGAATTTTGAAAATGCAACAAATATATGCATAAGAGAAATACACACACATTTCAAATCAATTACATTGTTCCGACATTCTCAGTTTGATTCTAACATTCAATTTTTTAAATTCAGCGCCATCCAAACCAAGGATTCGAAGCACCTACATACCTAGCGATGATGACGACGAAGAAGAGGAAGAAGAGGAAGAAGAGGAAGAAGAAGACGATGATCACGAAGAAGACGATGATTCAAGCGATAGTGATCAATCTGATGTGCAACAGCGGAAAGTGATTGTAACATTGCCAATTCAAGATGAAAGAGAGTCGAACTTGAAAAATAAAGCCACCCGTAAACAGCCTTTACCCAGCGATGATGAGAGCAGCGATTCAGGTGAGCAGATTTGCGCCGGACATATTCTTTTTTCAAATCCAGCTGCTAACAGTGCATTGAAAATATCTTCAGAAAACGAAGATGATGATGAAGATGATGAAGACGCTTCTGCCATTAGGATCACTACGCAACGTCATTCCGACCCTCAAGTTCTTAAAGGATCAAGATCTTCAAGTTCAGGTTCATCGCCTCAAGGAAGAAGTAGCCTTACCGTACACCAGAGGTCTAGATCACTCGGTGATATGATAGAACCACGATCTCCTCTTCCTCGCCTGCAAGCTGAGCGTATCTCCACTCCTCCCATGGAGCAGTGGCGACGAAGTGCTGACCCTTACAGTAGAAGCGCCGAGACTCTGGATTCACCTTACTTGGCCACTGTTTATATGCATAATCGCAGTAAATCTTCAGAACGACTAGATAAGATGCCTATGGCAAAGCATTCTACACCAATACCAGGCAAGACGAGTCGAAGACGGTCCACTCTTATGGAGTACGAAGGGTTACTGCACCAACAGCAAAAAATGCAAATTCAACACGCGCAGCAATTGAGTCAGTTCCAACATTACCAATCTGGGCAAAATATGAATAGAAAAAGTCACACTAAACGTGCCAGCATGTCTGGTATGGATATGCTTCTTCAGCATGAACATGAAAGGCAGTTATTGCTTAAGAACAAACCAAAAAAGCTCGATTCCACAAATGCCCCAATCGAAGGCCTTCTGGCAAAGTTACCTGAGTCCGGAGCGTATAATATCAATTTTCAGCAGCTTCAAGGAAGTCGATCGCACGGTACTAGAAATAGTATGAGGCCGGATGGAAAATTCGCTAGAGACTCACACAAGCAAGCGCCAAAAGGTCGACCAAATAGCGCTATGGGCTACTTTGATACTCGACCGGCCACACCTTCATCTCACAGCCCAGATCATCGTCGATCTCGACTTTCAACTTTGATGGAAGCTCCATACCCTACTTCAAGCATATCTACACCTGCCACACACTTACAACGCCAATACCAACAACAAATGATGATAATGGATCAACAGCAACAAATGATTCAGAATCAATTTCTTTTTCCAGCCCCAATGCTTCAGATGCCCATGAACTATGGGCCAATGATGCCTCCTACTACCGCTGACTTAGCTATTCGTCAAGGAATACCAAGACCAGTGAGCTCTATGAGCAAGAGGAACAGTTATGCTTGGGGTGCTTGATAGATTTACACATACACATACCTTACTTATCTTTCATCTCACACTCTTGTCCATACCAATTTTACTTTAGGAACATTTTTTTTTTTTTTGCTCTCTTTCCACTTTCCACACGCAATCACTATATTCACCACGCACGCTCCAATAAGGATTCAATGCCACATAAAAGCAAAAAGAAAAAGGAGTTGTGAAGACTCAATGTCATTAAAAATTTGATTTTTCTTACTTTCTAACGAATGGTAAATTTGAGAGCGTGAATTTTATGAGAAAACCCATATGTAGCCATTTTGGCATCCCGACCTTTCATTTCAACACCAAGTTTGTATCGCACACATTCTCCCCGTCTTTGAGTCCATTTTACATGTCTGAATCTGTGTCAACTACACAGTCTAAGAGCAAGCCGCAAGAAAAATGGGTAACTCAGCCACCCAGATGGAGGACTAAAGGTTTGTGCTGCTAGTCCCGGTCTACTCTGCACAATTACGTACCTGAACTGATGTCTTAAAAATTCTCAGAGTTCTACTTATATTATGTGGTGTTCGCCATTGTGGTGCCTTATATGTTCAAGGTCGCGTATGATGTTAGCAAAGGTAAGAATTCATAAACCAGTGCTAACAATTGCTGGCATTTCACTACTGAACAATTACTTTTCTTCAGATGACAGCCCTCATTATGCCGAGTACGAGTTTCGGTTATCGCCTGGGTGGATTTTCGGTAGAAAAGTCGTAAGCACTGATCTATTACTAGTTTCGCTACATGAAAAAGATATACTCAAAGGCTGGAATCCATGGTTTATAGGATAACAGTGATAACCAGTACGCGTCCTTCCGTGACAACATACCCACATTGGTTCCAATTTCCATCGCCTATCTGATTTTATCTCATCTCTACCAGCGATATTGCTGCCCTGCGACGCCTATTAAGCATCCGCATCAATCACTTCCTCGAACCTACTTCATCCTTGCAACAGCGCTTATCTACATTGCTGTGACAAATGGTACAAGCATCTTCAAGGTTTTGTTGATCGCCACCATCAACTACAGTATAGCAATGGCAACAAAAGGTTCATATCTCAATCCAGTGTTGACTTGGGCTTGGAATCTGCTGGTACTTTTTGCGAACGAATGGAATAATGGCTATACATACAGGCAAATCGGAGAATCATTCGCATTTTTGGTCAGTACGAAGAAAACGTTTAGAATTCATCCCAATGAGAGTTGAGTTTCATGCTAAAATAATTTACATTTACATATATGAACAGGACGAATACAAAGGTATGGCCCCTAGATGGCATATTCTATTCAACTTTGTAATGTTGCGAATGGTATCCTTCAACATGGACTACTACTGGAGGAATAAGCAAACTCGAGAAGCGTATGATGTGAGTACAACCTAGGGCCACTCGAACACACGTTGCTAAAATTCACAGCTATTGACAATGCTTTACTGCCCAGAAGGATGAGCGCATGGGAGGTCCAGTTACCGACAAGGATAGAATTCAAACACCTGCCTTCTTTGAAGACTACAATTACACGAACTTCTTGGCCTATATCCTCTACACACCGTTGTATCTTTGTGGTCCCATTATTACCTTCAACGATTTCGTATCTCAGGTGAGAGTGAGATCATACATTTGCTTATTTTATCCGATCTTTACCTGACAACACCATCGCATAACTGAATTTGAATCCAGTTGAGATATCCATCAGCAAATGTTACTCGCAAATATGTGGTTCAATATGCTGTTCGACTAGTGCTGGTTATCTTGACTATGGAGTTCACCTTGCATTATTTGTATGTGGTCGCTATTAGCAAATCACGAGCTTGGGCAGGAGACACTCCTTTACAACTCAGTATGATTGGCTACTTCAATTTGGTTATCATTTGGATGAAGCTACTGATTCCATGGAGGTTCTTCCGGCTCTGGGCATTAGCAGATGGATTTTGGGTGGAAGAAAATATGGTGCGATGCATGAGCAACAATTATTCTGCGCAAATGTTTTGGAAGAGTTGGCACAGAAGCTTCAATCGCTGGACAATTCGGTAACTGCAAGTTGATTGAACTCTTCTGCCGTGTAATGTTCACCATGACTAACCATGTTTTCACCATTATCTAGATACATCTATATACCACTTGGAGGTTCAAAATACTTTGCATTTAACATGTGGATTGTCTTCACTTTCGTTGCACTATGGCATGATATCCAACTAAACCTTCTTGCATGGGGTTGGTTAATCTGTTTATTCTTGGTTCCGGAGATCCTGGGCACTGCCATCTTTAACCAAAAGCGGGTATGTTTATTCAATCTTTTTTTGACATGTTGAACATTTTTTTTTTTTTTTTCAAAATTCATTCTAATATTTCATAACAGTGGGGAAGCTGGCCTTATTACAGACACCTTTGCGCATTGGGATGTGTTGGAAATATCTTGATGATGATGATAGCTAACCTGGTGGGATTTTGCGTTGGCCTGGATGGAATGGCTGATTTGCTGAGCCAGATATTCACCACTTATGATGGATTGATCTTCTTGATTTGTACAGTGTTCTGTCTCTTTGTTGGAGTTCAAGTCATGTTTGAAATCCGCGAGTCCGAGAAGCGTAGAGGCGATCCGAGGTGGTCGATGTAGAAACATTACCAAAAAAAATGACTATCTCTTCATAGTGCTCATTATACGCTGCCGAAAACTTCAGCTGTAATTATTAAAATAAAAAGTTTAAACGTCTTTTCATAAAATATGCTTGACTTAAAGTAAAGTAATGTTATGTCACACCCTCTCATTTTGCTTCTTGCAACTTCCATACTCAATCGAATGTTCAAATCGCCAAAAATGGGTGGAGTTAACTACTTTAACATACTATATTAAATTTTACGGTCTGATCCATGACGTTGATTTTCAGTTTGTTCTCCTGTCACTAAATGTGCAAAGGAAGTGGAGAGCCTAGAGTCTTTCTTTCTTTGGTCACTCAGGTGAGCATCCATCCATCCATCCAATGTATCGTATTACCCTTGCTTGATATTCATCCATCTATTATAACAGCATGCAGATCTTCGTCAAGACTTTGACCGGCAAGACCATCACCCTTGAGGTGGAGTCTTCAGACACCATTGACAATGTCAAGCAAAAGATTCAGGATAAGGAGGGTAAGAATCAACATTTTCAAATTACGTCGTATTTCAACATTACAAAGCCAAATACGAAGCTTTCAACAACTTTTCGAATATGGAGCTTTTATATTTTCGCCAAAGTAGTTCAACAATTACTCCAATTCCTCTATTGAGACGATTACTAATTTTGCTTTTCAATCGTTTGAACAGGAATTCCCCCGGACCAGCAACGTCTTATCTTCGCCGGCAAGCAACTTGAAGACGGCCGAACTCTTTCTGACTACAACATCCAGAAGGAGTCCACTCTTCACCTTGTCCTCCGTCTCCGTGGTGGTATCATTGAACCTTCCTTGAAGGCCCTTGCCTCCAAGTACAACTGCGAGAAGATGATCTGCCGCAAGTGCTATGCTCGTCTTCCCCCTCGTGCCACCAACTGCCGCAAGAAGAAGTGTGGCCACACCAACCAGCTCCGTATCAAGAAGAAGGTAAATCATTGAACATGGCTTTTTGGTTCCATAAGGTGGTATGGATCTTCAACTAATAACCTTTTTTTTTTCCTTACAGCTGAAATAAATGTACACACATTGTCCGTTTATTTACGTATTCGGTTCTTCTTTGTACACGAGTGTAGTTTGGTTCAACAATTACATTAAAAACACATACAGATATTCAATGTATGCACTGGTGTGCTGTTTCTCACAAGAGAAGGGATATGGTTTTGTGAGAGCACAGGTTAGAGAATTGTGAAGTTGGAATCAATGTTGGTTCAGCGCAATATGACTTGAGAAACGTTATGTACTGTTTGCCAATTGAGTGATCATAGATATGAATCGCTTTATTCAAAGACTATTTGGACACATTTATTTTTGGTAGGTATACCTTCTGTGCTGTCTTTTCTTCAGGTTTTCGCGCTTCAATAATAAATCGGGTTGTGTTGGCCTTGAAGCATCCTTCTCTCTTGATATGCTCGTGCATAGCCCTCAGCTGAGGCATGAATTTTTCAACGGTGAATCCAGGCACTATCCAAATAACCTTTCTCAAGTAGTAAATAACAGCTCCAACGTCGTAAAACTCTGTACGTAGCGTTTCCATGCGTAAATCCAGTACTTCCAGACCAGCTTCTTCGCACCCTTTTCTGGCAAGGTCTGGTTGTCGCGTATCTACACGCCCTTCCAAGGGTCCTAGGAAGAATTTGGATACTTCCAACATACTATCAGGTCCAACTTGTTGCGAATAATATATTCCACCATGTTTGAGCACGCGCGCAATTTCTGACCAGTAAGCTTTAACAGGATGGCGGCTGACGACAAGATCAAAAGCATTATCGGCGAAAGGAAGTGGCGGTTCATCAGTGTCTGAAACGACGGCAACGCCTAGTGGATGCAGTAGTTTGGTGGCTTTGGCCAGATTGGGTGGCCAAGACTCTGTTGCAACACAAAGACGCGGTCGCTTTGGTATACCTGCGAGGACTTCTCCTCCTCCCGTTTGAATATCTAGTGCGGCGCTTGCTCGTGCCATTCGTTCACCCATGCATCGCTGATAACCCCAGGAAGGGCGTACCTCGAGCGCTCGTCCATCCAACCACGAGAAGTCCCAGCCTTCAACAGAGGCACTGCTTGCCTCCTCCACAAGATCTTCGAAACTGCTTTCCGTCATATTGTACGATAGAAAAATCAAAAGATTCGATACATGAGGAAAATTCAATCCGCCCCACACTTTATAATTGGCCGCATGCGTGTGACTTTCTTCCTGGTTTACCAGCCAGTTTTTTTTTATATACTTCTTCAATTGCTATATGTACCTGGATTGTAGTACGACAATTGTACTAATGCTGTTGTACCTATAATCAAATCAATTGATTTCATAAAACCACTGATGTTAGATTGCTGCCACACCTATCTTTAGGAGATTGATACATCGATATTCTACAAACAACGAGTATAAAAGTGCGTTGACTGCGGTTCAGCCCTACGTGAGCTGGAGTTGGAATGCAAGTGTTACAATCAAAATTAATTGGCAAGTATTTTAAACTTTGGTTGCCAGAACCTGGGAATATCAAACTTGCATTGCCATTGTCTCAATAGGCTGTAGTTTGAAGCGTGCGTCGCCGTGCCAATTTGTCAATTCTACACTAATAGGTTCATATATTTATATAATATCACCACTAAAGCACGACAATGCCACCCGCCATCCATACTCTTGAGATATTTGCATTAACCGTTATAGACTGACATGCATGTTAAGATTCTATACGCTATTATTGGAATGAGTTAGAGGCAATAATCTGGGATGAGCTATGCGTTCATAGTATGGAACTGGGGATCTTAAACCATCGATATAGTATTTCTACACAATGTGAACAGGTGGATCGACGGTGGATAATGGTAGGTTGTGAAGTGTTTGTCGGAGTACTTTATGACCTGTTTGTTGGCAGACCAACACTTGCCAATATCATTAAAGTCGATCGGCCACCGAAATTTTTCAACCTGCCTGACGCTAAGCACTGGCTTCCTCATGACAAGGTCAAAGACGCGGCACCACGAGGTCGACTCACCGTTAGCTAAGAATACTCCTGCTACTCGATGGTTTCAGTTACTAGTTCAGAACCAGACTTTCTGGACTGCTCCATTAGTAACGGTTCTCTTTGCTCTCTTGGTGCGATGGGCTGTCGCCTTAAACCCATACTCCGGTAAGATTCCTACTTTGTTACATTTCGCCTTGCCATGTGAACCGTTTCCTTTTTCCAATTTTAATGTGAATCGCTTAAAGGTTTCCAAACTCCTCCTATGTTTGGTGACTACGAAGCTCAGCGTCATTGGATGGAGCTCACCATCCACTTGCCAATTGGAAAGTGGTATCGGTATGATCTTCAATGGTGGGGGTTGGACTATCCTCCCCTCACGGCTTATCATAGTTGGCTTTGCGGCATTGTGTAAGATTTGGAAGAAGTTTGGGTAGAAAGGAGATCAACAAAAGCACTCATAACCTCCTATTTAAACAGCGGTTCCTGGATCAATGCTGCATGGTTCGCATTGGATGAATCGCGGGGATTGGAAAGTCCTGACAGCAAGCACTTTATGCGAGCAACAGTAGTCTTTTGGGAGAGCATTATCTTCATACCTGCTGTACTTGTATTTACGCAAATTTGCTATGGAAAACAGGGCCATTTGAAGAAGGTAAGTGTCTAATAGAGCTGGAAATTTTTGAATCTCTTGTTAATGATGAGTATTCGTTGCCTACAGAACATTGCTGCTCTGCTAATTCTCTTGCAACCAGCGCTCATCATTATTGATCATGGCCATTTCCAGTGTGTAACTGTTTAGTGTTTTGTCTCATGGGGTCGTATGAATTAATATTCACTATTGAATGTCTAGGTTCAATACTGTCATGTTAGGGACTACGTTGTGGGCTGTCAACTGTTTTATGATGCAACAATACGTTCTAGGTTCATTCTTCTTCTGTCTTTCACTTGGATTCAAGCAAATGGCACTTTATTACGCACCAGCAGTATTTGCATTTTTGCTTGGTAAATGCTTCAAAGATTCAAACGGGTAAGCAGCCGCTCTATGCTCCACGACAAAATTTATCCTGACTTAACCTGACTATTCATTTCATTTATCTTGAAAATTTACTTGGTCTTGACAGTATCAGAATGTTCATTAGACTGGGTATTACGGTGGTAGTCACATTTGGTATACTCTTATCACCTTTCTTGACTTCGATTGAAGATATCCAGCAAGTGTTCCACAGGGTGTTCCCAATAGCAAGAGGTCTGTATGAAGACAAGGTCGCCAACGTGTGGTGTGCCGTTAATGTGGTGATTAAGTTACGTCAATTATTCGACCTTCAAACCACTATACGCTTATCTTTAGCTGCTACGGTGTTGGCCATGCTTCCTTCCGTTATCCATCTTGGATTGAACCCAACACGGAAGAGGTTCATGTATGGGCTGGTGTGCTGCTCCTTGGCATTTTTCTTATTTTCGTTTCAAGTACATGAGAAGAGTATCTTGCTGCCAGCGTTACCAGTGACTCTGCTGATTTTGGAGGAAACTTGGGCAGTAAACTTGTTCATTAATGTTTCCATGTTCAGGTAAGAATATGTTGGATTGATCATGGACCCTTCACGAAATTGTATTAATTGGTATTGGCCACAGTATGTTTCCCTTATTGAAGCGAGATGACCTTGTCCTACCCTACTTTCTAGTCACCATTTTGTGGAACTACATTGCTGGATACCACACAATTCCAATGAGCAACGTGGTCAAAATGATGACCTCGATTTGTTATACTGCCATGCTGATTTGGCATATTGCTGAATCCAATATTCCTCCACCTCAGAATCTTCCAGACATTTACACGGTATTGAACGTCCTCTTTAGCTGTGGATCTTACATTTTGGCATTCCTGTACTTCAACTGGCGACAATTCAATGTGATGGACAATACAGCAGAAGCCTGGGACAATCAAAAGAAGCACCAATAATCTGTAAAATAGATATTTTATATTTTGGCATGATTTTATAGTATAGTTATTGAAGGTATTACAACGGAAAAAGTAAAAATCAAACAAAAGAATATCCATTGATACAAGAGAGTTTACTTTTTGTCGATGAAATGAATCTATTATCTTCAGAGCTTTGCTTTTTTAACTAAAATACGGAAACAAATTATATCAGTATTTGTCGTTTGTCTTTTTCGTTTGATGTCTTTTTATGTTGAAGCATACCATTGTCTACATCGGTGTTATTGGATATAGCGGGGTATCCAGAACTGAAATTCGGTGGGGGTCTTGGTGGTTCCAGTGGAGCTACAGCTGCACAGGTAAAGGTTCAGACAATTTCTTTTCTTAGTCTCATATTAACCTAGAGTATGAAAACTCTTACCATTCAGTTCTGCCCAGTCTGCCCAATAGCTAACTTTGTCAGCCTCTGCGTCCGTTAGTCCTTCTAGAGTAATACGAAGAATATCAGTGGTTGTAAACTTCATTTGACACATATAAAATGCCATTACCATAACCGGCGTGATTATTCGTAATGTATTGTTCTTCCGGCTCGTCATCACTACCCGCCATGACTGTGTGTGAAATGGTAGTATGTCACTGTGGGGTTGACGCACAGCTGTATGGAGACGATTTCTGAGATTGGATTTGAATCACATGACTGGAAAGGGTTACTAGCGCTTCAGATGTTTTTTCACACATGGGACATCCAGCTCTGAAGATAAAAAGCTAATTATTTTATTCGTTCCATGTGGCATGGCATGTTCCGAGGTCCGGAACATATTTTAGAAGCATCCGGTGTAGTTAACCAATAGAACATATATATATCAATATGTGTGTGAAGATGCTCTAAGTTTGTTTTTGGAGGTGAATGGTTCCTATTATCCAGCACTTGGTAAGACCGATTCGCAGTTTAATAACCTTGAAGTTTTATGCGTTAAAAGAGATTAAGCGAGTGTCCCGAGATTACGAGATTTAGGCCCTTGTGATTGGCCAAGGCAACTGAGGTCACTTCACCCGTGACCGACCGGGATTTTTCACTGCGCAATGTTTCCTAAAGACCGACTTAGGTGATCTCCAAATCGTAAGACCATGTCTGGAGTTAACAAAGGCATTTCAGAAAAGGAGAAAGCCGAAGAAGCTGCTTGGGCAAAGAAGCAGGTATAGCACAGAGCACAAATAATATTTATATTAAATGTAGATATTAATATAAAAACATACAGGAAGCTGAGAGACTGAAGGAGCTGGCCAAGGCCTTAGCCACGAAAGAAAAGAAGGATGCCAAATAGGGCGATTCTGATCAAAGCGATACCATCTCTTTTCGGCTGTGTTTTTGTTGCACGTTTTCATTATCGATGAGGCTGTAGTAAGTCGTCGCCCTCCTCATAAACTATCAATAAAAAAAAATTGTAGCGCATGAAAAAATTGTAACGCATGTCGTGGCTGACATTTTTGTCTCAGGAGCCCTGACCAGCACTATTCTCATTTGTATTCGACATGGTAATATGGCACGGGCCTACAGTATAATGATAATATACTTGTGCATTTTAAAACGATATGATGATCCGGTAGAGAAACACGTGTGATGAAGAAGCTTTCTAGCTAAGGATGATGAAGAAAAAGGATAGTAAATTGGTCAACCATCCTATTTCCAACATGTGCCATGCCAAGTAGGGATGGCTGTCAACAGACACAAGATTTTATTCATGTTGGCTGGAACAGGCCTACTCTGGATACTGAATTGAATCGTATCCAATCGATTTATTTCCTTTACTTCGCTCAATCCCATTTTTTCTACTTCCGCACTAAATTTTTTTTTTTGCCCCATTAAAGAGAAAACAAGTCTGCTGGTCTTGGCCCTCCAAACCGTTTATACTTTAACATCAAATAATAGCTAATCCTCAAACTTTTACCTAAAGTCTTCCGAAACTCCTTTTGAGGGTTAGGATTCTATTCTGAAGGTGCTTTTTATTTTATTTCTTATTCCCTTCCCTTACTCTTACATCTCACATTTGAATTCGACATCATTACTTCCAAAACCTTAACTTGTTAAATTCACTACACCAACTCACCCCCCCACTCCACCATAACTCCCAACTTCTATTTCATTTGAGCAACGAGGCTTTATTGCCTCATCAATTGCTTAGTTGATATTTGAATATGCTTATTGTCGGTGAAGACGGCGTTGTTAGAAAGTACTCGTGCGAGAAATGTATCAAGGTACCATTTTTTTTACTTCAAACACTCGATCTGCTCTCCGAATAGAATTTCTACTTACACCGATATTACAGGGTCATCGCACGAGTGGCTGTAAACATTCCAATAGCCCATTATTTGAAATCAAGAAAAAAGGTCGACCATCGACACAATGTGAGCAGTGCAGAGAACTGCGGAAGACAAAGCACATGCATGTGAAATGTATTTGCCACGGCAGACAACCAGGTTCGTTGCTTTATTTTACGGTATACACACTACGTTTATTGGTACATTTGTATCTGACACAATTTCTAGAATCAAAATCACGCATTCGACCAACTCCTTATAGCCGTGAGCCTTCACCAAATCATAGTAGGGAGTCTTCACCGTTACACATGGATGTGGATATTGCCAATGTTCAACAAATTGTCGGAGGGACTATTAGCATGGATTGTACGTACTACTTTACCTTACTGTACTGTTACAAACAAACAGAGAGCCTATTGACTAACTAGTCTTCCTCTATATCCAGTGTCCGAAACAATGTACACATTGTCTGTCTCGTCCGATGGTACCATGACACCGGAATCCTCTGCGGCTTGTTCGCCTATTTTTTCTGATAACGTCAGCAATGAGACGCAGCAACCCCACATTGCCCAGGATGGCGACATGATGGAACCACTAGCGGAAGAAAATAATAATATTAAAATCGTAACGGAAACCGTAGAAGAATCCACACCAATAGACCCATTCAAACTACGTTACCACTTGCAAAGAACTCTCAACACCACTGCGATTCGTACATCACCTTCAACTACTATTCAATCGAACAACTCCCCGCTATACAGCCCTATCACTTCTCCTCGTACCCCTCCTATTCCTATCAATGATCCAACCGATGACTTGAATAGCGATACACCCATTTATAAGACTGAAGATGGAGAACAAGTGGATCAGGCCGCAGTTTTTGGAGAACTTCACCATACTAGTTCTGAAGATTTAATGGACGAAATTTATAGTGGATTTACCGACAAAAAGACGAATGGCCATTCTGAATGTGGCGCTCTTTGCCAATGTGGCGAGTCTTGTGAGTGTGCTGGTTGCACTCTTCACGGGCCAAATATCAACAGTCCATCGGAGGACCAAGATCCTTCGAACCCTATTAGAAATACACGAGATACTGCCGCCGCCAGATTTGAACCTATCATTGATGAAGATGGTGTTCAACTTTGCGGATGTGGATGTTCGAAGAGCCTTGAAAGCTGTAGAGATTGTTTTCAAGACTTGTGTGAAGGTAAGCAAATTGTCTACTCTATGCCAAATCTATTTTTTTTTTGGGGAGGGGGGCGGTTAACGATGCCCAAAAATCGTACCTCTCTCATTTCACATTCAGGTTACTGACTCCGTTTTCTTCCTTTCTATTTTTTTTTGTCAATGACGTCTTTATAGAATATCTTCTCAGTCATCCTCATCCATGATAGCATCTTTTGATTTATATTTACAAACACCTCTTTTTTTTTCTTTTTATTATCGTCTTTCATTTTACTTCTTTTGTTCCCATTCTGTTTCCCCACTTGGCCCCCCCCCCCAAAATGTAACAGTAGCTTTTTTTGTACAACACGCAGAGTGGGTTTTACAGCAGCAAATATTATAATGCACTTTTTATTCACACTGTTGAGCGATTAAGGGATCTCCGACGGACATTACTGTTTGAGAACATTGTGCGCTGTAGGAAAAGGGGGAGAGCAAAGATATGTTATGCATGTGGCATCACCATCAACTCATACGCATGGCAATACAACCGTTCTCTCATAGATCAGATATCTATGTTTTTCTTTTAAAAAAAATGGTGCTCGCCTTGTCAAATACAACTGCTGCAGGTGCACAAACTGAGCTAGCATAATAATTTTACCCTTTGGTATTTTTGTTTTTTCAAGCAACGATGGGGTGTTAATAATCAGAAACAGCGCTAGGGTGAAACTAGGGGCCATAAGGCGATGACACTTAGAAGCTTAATTTTGTCAAACCGGCATGACGACATGTAAGTTTTGTGACTTAGCACTTTGCCCTCGCTAGTCAGTCTATCCGGAATCGCACTTGTAACCCGCAACGTCAAATCTATACTCCTTCCTCTTTGCCAACATGACACAAGATTCCGTTGATGGTTGTAAAGCTGTCTATGTTGGCAACTTGGATTCTCGAGTCAATACCGCGAAATTAGCCGATTTGTTTCCAGCAAAGGATCAGATTAGGCGAATCAAGATTTTACCAGATAGACACGTAAGTTTTGAAGAATAGTTGGCTGAGGGTTAGAAACCTTCGAATACCCGACATGAATCTCTTTATTCCCCTTTTCTATCTTTCCTTTTACACACTTATTCCTTGTTGTCGGCTCTTACATATTTGGGATGTGTCTTTCTTGAGCCACTATCTACCAACCGATAATTATTCGTTCGTCTGGGTTGGTGACACTGTTTTCAAGGGTCACTATTAGGTCAATGACCAAAATTTGCCCGAGAAATTCAACTCGTCCCTTAAAAAATCTTTGAGGGCTTACCAAAGAATTCACAATCATGATACCTGAAATTGGCCCCAGTTAAGGGAAGAGGTGTCTGTCATACCCAATCCACCCTTTCAATTATCCATTTAATTCTCCGTTTCTCCTTTTGTTTGATCTGTTTTTTATGTTTTTCCACTGTTTTCCGTTGGCTCGACCTGTCATCACTGATCAAACCGTTTCTCATTTGATTTAGCATGGTAATGAACTGAAGAGTTACGCTTTTATAGAATACAATGATCATCCGTCGGCAGAAGCTGCTCTACGAACGATGAACGGCAAAAACATAATGGGTAAAGTGAGTACATTGATACGTCGGCACGTTAGTAAATGGCTCAGATTTCCCATTATTGACGGGCACCTTTTTTCAAACATTCATCCTAAAAAGACAATTCGAGTGCACTGGGCAACTCAAGGTCAAGTCCACAAGGAAGACACTTCGCAGCATCATCATATATTTGTAGGCGACCTCTCGTCCGAGGTCACAGATACAACATTGAGCCAAGCATTCAGTATGTTCAGCAGTCTGTCCGATGCAAGAGTCATGTGGGATCAGAATTCTGGCAAGTCGCGGGGATTCGGATTCGTTAGCTTTCAAGATCGAATAGACGCAGACAAAGCCATTACCACCATGAATGGGATCGTCCTGGGCTCCAAAGCGATCCGATGCAATTGGGCCAATCAGAAAAACACTAGACGAGATTGTAAGTTGAATTGATTTTCCTAATAGACATATAGCTACATTTTATCTGATCCCCCTCCACACCCATATTTGATAGCAGCAACAATCAATTACGCATTATCTTATGAACAAATCCTGCGACAAACACACATTTCTCACACAACTATATATGTCGGTAATTTACCACACTTCATCAAGGAGCATGAGCTATTTCCATTTTTTCAGCAATATGGATATGTATTGGATATTCGCTTGCAGGGCGAGCGAGGGTTTGCGTTTGTGAAGTAAGTGCACCCGCCACTATTACATGGATGCTTCACATCACACTCATTCTTTATCCTTTTTTTTTTTTCAGACTGGATACCCACATCAATGCAGCAATTGCAATTGTGTCGTTGCAGGGAGTTAACATTGCAGGACGGCCGGCTCGGGTAAGAGATAATGTTTTGAGAGATAAAGAAGCATTGCCTACCTGTGTAAAAATTATTGTTGGAGGTCACTGATGCATATTATTTTTACAGCTGTCCTGGGGAAAGGATCGAAGTGTAACAAATGCGAACACGAATACATACCCTTATCCAACAGCTGCGCCGCCCGCGCCATATCTTACACAGATTCCCGCAACTCCTACGGTCTGGTTAGATACAAATGGTCAACAAACTGGATTACAGCCTTGGATGGGGGTTTATTATCCACCTTATCAACCTCAATATCATCCGACAACAACAAATGAACCGCCAATAGAGGACACACCATAGAAAATAAAAAAAGCGCAACATTTTCGTCCACATTCCTACTCTGCATCGTTAAAACCTTTTTTTCAAATAATAGATAGTGCAATAATGTAGTGATGGTTATAACTGATTGGCTTAGCTAGGGAAACTTTCAGATAATTGTGCTATGTGTGAAATGCCCTGAACGTTGACGATACCTCAACCCATTAAAAATTCATTCTCAGCTACGATAAACGTGTCCCGACCTGTCTGCTTGAAAATCTAGTTCACTTTTCATTTCTTACCGATGAGTGAGAAATCAAAATGGAGCGTTGACTTTGCGTCATTAGAATCTACTTCCAGGTAAAGAGATGATATGTATTTTGTGAATTTCATTCGTGTTGCAAGAAATCTGTTATTGATACAATGATCCGACATTAGAAATTCGAACGTTCCTAGTCCCATTGGTTTTGATGGAAACTGGTCAATTCACAACTCAAGGGAATCTAATGTATGTATGGCAGATCAAACATGAATGTAGAGGGCCAGAACTCATTGCGCTCATTTTAACAGAAGGCATCGCGTTCAGCGGATGTAGATCACAACAACATGACATTGAAAGCTAGGGTAGGAGCATACTATGATGTCCTTGAATAGTCGACCACCAACCTAACATGAAGAGGATATATTGCAATTGATTAGAGAGCATGGGATGTCGCTATGGGGCCGGCAAAGACCATTCCAATGAATGCAATCATGATCTACATGAGCGGTAATGGAGTTCAGATCTTCAGTGTCATGATCACAGCCATGCTCTTTTGGCAGCCTATTAAAGCTATCTTTACCTTGAATCAAAGTAAGCATGATATAAATGCCATGCCACAGTATTGGTAAATGCGACGTAATGCATACAGCGACTGACCTCGGACGAATTTTCATAGCATTTGAACGATTTGAACCTACTGGAGCAGCAAAGAATCATCCTGAAGCTAGTCTGCTTACATCCAAGGCGACCTTCCTAGCTTTACAATTGGTCACTATCGCTCTTGGCGTTTATAAGGTTAATGCAATGGGACTATTACCGACAACAACATCGGACTGGCTAGCATTTATGTCATCAAAGCAGGTCAGTTTCACGACATCTTTGTGTGTATATTCCAATCTAGGGTATGAATCTTATTTAACAATTGCCTCCTTGGACAATTTTTATTTTATAGATTATGGAATATTCTGCTATATAGTTGTACATCATGGAGTAATAATAAAAAAACACAGTTTTATAACGTATTTGCAATATCCGGTTTATTCTACTTTCCCATATTGTTCTGGCCTAGAAGTAATCGACATAGTCATATGCCATTGCTTCTATCAATCATAAATCATCAGATTTTATGTGGAAAGAAGTGCCTCAAACGTGTGATACAATGTATCATGAGCCATTCATCTAAAGCGTGGTTACATCCGAGTTTATACTCCCATTCGCAGTCGGCCCAATGCATGCGCATGGCAAGCTGTGCTTGACAGCTTACTAGAGCGTGTCGTGTTATCTTGTTCCATTTGTTAAAATGAAAGAAATACCAATCTTCGAGAATTATTGGATCACATTGTAATATTCAGTACCCCTGCCCTAGGCATGTTACAAAAAGTTACAAACACGGAAGTAAAGAATAATAAGATGCATGTACATCAGAGAGAAATATGTTAAGTAGCTGCTGATATTTGCAGGAAGACTGACTTGGCATAGACGGCGGTTTGTATGGTGAGAAAGGAAAAATAAATGTACTTTGTTAAGGCTGGTTTGCGAACCAGCCTGTAAGCTATAGTCTGGAAATTCGTTTCGATTTTGGCTAATATAGCCGATCAATGATATCCAATTTCGATGACACCATTCGATTAAAAATCTATATAACACCACATTTTACTCATTACAAAATATACATTGACTCCTCAACTCTTTTGTTACTACAAATGAAGTTCTTTGCTGCTCTCCTAGCTACCGCTCTTCCCATCACCCTCCTTTCCCGACTTGCAACGGCAGCTCCTCTCTATAATCCACCTAAACTTGGTTGGTAACGTTGTTATATGAGCAACAAGAACGTACATTGACATTTCACTAATCCAAAATATACTTGAAATATAAAATAATCAGAAATTAGAGCAGGTAGAGAATGCTACCCAGCTATTGACGACTGCCCTTCTGGCCAGCATTGTATCAGCGAAGCCGAGAACTATGGTCATTGCGGTTAAGCGCTGAAAATCCCAGTCAACATTCATAATATAGCGTTTCACCATTCCATTCCATTACATGTTGCATGAATAAATCCAATTAATAATTTAATATGTGTGTCTATAGCGTGATGGGCGAATTCGAATATTTATTTTCCAAGTTCTAGTTATCGCATATCAGCATAGAGCCTATTTAATTTGCCACGTCCACGTCCTCGGCGGCCCTTTCCACGTCCACGTCCCCTACCAAATTTCCTTTTGACTGTCCTATTTGCAAATCGTGTCTCTAATAGTGCTTCTACTTCATCATCACAAGAAACGCAGCCTTCTGCAGGAGGTTTGTTGGCATTTTCTCTAAACTCCACCTTGAGAATAGTGCATCCACAATCACAATCATCATCAAGTAATGTAACATCTGGTGAAACGGACACCAATTAGTTGCTAACCCATATGGTTTCAATTCAATGTTCAACTTACGTTTAACAGTATCGATAAAGCTTGAAACGACATTGCATTCATTGCAACTCAACTTCCATCTTGGTGCCGAGGTAGCATCCAAAATGAGGCGTCCTGGGCAAGGGTCTACCTCTCGTTCGGATTCCGGGCATGGTCCTACAGCATTCTTAACCATTGAATGCTTACAAGATGGATGTGGGCAATGGTTGCAACCAGTATGCTTCTTTACATTTTCAAATGGTGGATTGTTGTAGCAGTACGGACATATTGGATATCCTATTCCTTTTGATCCTGTTGAAAACAGTACAAGCTCAAAATCGTCTAGTGGCTATGAAGATATGAGATGGGTAAGCCTCAAGTTAAATGTGAACAGCAAAACCATGTGCAACTCGTAACATACACATCGTAGTTCTTTGTAAAGCTTGATATTTCCATTCAGAGGCAGAGAATAGGTCTCATCACAAGTTTTGCAATGCAAACGGTTAGGCTTGAGTGCGATGTACTTCATATATCTGATATCAGCAGGGAATATTTAGAATTGCTCTATCATAGCGCTTGAGACCGATTGCGATTGACAATTTGTTACCGTTTGCATTTTCCACATTTGGACATTACTTTCCCAGTCGATGCTAGAGGTGAGAATGTCGCTTCAAACAATTCATCCATTCCTTCAATCTAAGGCAACAAAATCAGATGATCAGGTTTACACACACACATGCCCTCGTTTCAGTAATAAAATACTCACTCGCTTGACAAAGTATCCAAATTTGCGCTCAAACATATCCAAGAAGTATTTCAACACTTCTACGTGGGGTGCTTTGCCTAATGCGATCAGACTGAGTTGTTGCTCAATATCTGACCGCATTGTTGGAAGCGATAACTCAGGATCGATCTTTTCTGTACGTGCAATCAAACGTCATGAGTTATTCCATATGATGTCTATAGCAGACATGAAACTTGGGTACTCACGATATCTGATTCAAACAATAAATTTTTCGACAGATTGACAGCAAGCAGTGTCAATTTAGATCAGAGAACCAATGTTATACAAAAAATATGTCTTACCCGTGAATAAGTACAATGCCAAGATTTGTTGGCACCAATTTTCGAGACGTTCCTTGAACTTGTACATAATTTCTTTGACAGATATTATTGATATGTGTGGGAATAGATGCATCGGTTCCAATACCATTCTTTTCCTAGTTTGTTGCTAGTTGGTTAGCTCTCTCGTATGTCCTGTATATGTATGATGTAATGAATTTGACCAGACCGGCTTACCATCAGTTCAATTAACTCAGCTTCCGTTAGGTAATCCGGTGGGCTAGTTTGGCCGTCTGCAAGTTTAGTGTCGGTTACTGGTACAACCTCTCCCTCTGTGAACTCTGGTAAATATTCATTCGCCTTGCTCATCCTGCAAGCGTATATGGTTTACATATTGGCGATGAGCATCAACAATAACTTTTCACTTTGGACTCACCAATGCATCACTGAAGCAAATCCTGGTGAAGTAACCTGCACGCCTGAGCATTCAAACTTTTCTTTACCGATTGCCAATAATGCTTTTGTTTTAATATACTTGAGATTTGGGCTCAAAGACCCAATGAACGTCCGGCAAATATAATCGTACAGTCTCCATGTATTCCCCCCCAATTCTGCCTCATCTGCCATTCTAGTTGGTGTACTGTGCAGTTCAGATAGGCTCATTAGCTGGAAGAAACCGTAATAAAGTAGAGAAAAATTGTACGTACATGGGTGGATGGTCACCAACGTCTTTACCACCAGTAGGTCTGTCATAGCCATTTCGAAGCAGTTCCGCACAAATATCTCCCCTAATGTACCCACAATTAGTTGTCTTCACTAGAATATTTAGCAAAGCAATTGCAATACATACCACAGTGGGTGTCTGCGCTGCTCTTCAAGGACTTCGTTTAGATCAAATGAAGGAGGATATGAGGATGTTTCCGTTCTTGGGTACGAGATGTATCCTTGCGTGTACAACCTTTCAGCAATGCTCATCTTTTCGAGATATACTGAGTTAGTTTATAAATCCATTGTCTTGACTTGAAACTTTTACACAAACTTACACATTCTGTTGGGCTGATACCTAAATAAGATGATCCATGCTTAAGGAGTTCGACAGTATTCAATGCATGAGGTCTTGACTTTGACTTTTTCTCGCTACTAACTTGGATAACTCTACAATCATGACGCATTTAGTGCATTTCTAGTTGACACAATCATGATGACTGGATAGCTTACTTTGCTCCCTTCTCACTATCTTTTTGAAGAGTATTCAACAGCATGGTAGTAACATGTTTGTCAAAAAGTCTACCACGCTCCCAAGTTAGCTTGATAGGGGCATTTGATTTAGTCACAGTGACTGCCAGTGTCCAAAATGTCTCTGGAGTAAAACGTTGGATCAGATCATGGCGTTGTACGCAGAAAGTGAGTGTAGGAGTCTGACAAGGTCCATAAGAAATAACTGCTGAATCCAAATTGCCATATTTTCCTTGAAAGAAGCGAGTTTGAAAGCGTGTAAATGCCACTCCAACTTTCAGATCCAGTTCTTGACGTGCATCCACCGCTAGAAGCATGTCAGTACCAAACCGATATAACTATTGAATGGTAACAGTATCACACACGTACCCCTCGCCTCGTTTTCATTCGGCTTGACCAAGTTATCCATCGCTTTCCTCAAATCACTAGCCGTAATAGCTGTAGTAAGCAAAATGTGAGATATGTAGTCCTAATGTGTAAAACCTCTTTCCATGGATAGCTCTGTACCTGAAAACCTAGCTCGATAGACATGGCTCATCTTTCCTTGATTCGTAGCTTGTTTCATTTTCGGAACACAGTTTTCAATCACCTCGAAGCAAATATTTTCGCCCTCTCTGTCGCAATCCAACCACAAAACGAGATAATCAACACCTTTACTTTCACTCTGCAAATGACGGCAAAGGTGCATTTTGGGATTAGCTTCTAGCTTCTTTGTTGGCGCTGAGAATAGGCGAAGTGGATCTATCTCCCAAGAATTGAATTCTTGAGTAAAATCAATATTATACACGTGGCCGGTAACCGACGTGAACTTGAATAAAGCAGGTTGACCTTTGAACGTTCCTTTCCAGCTATGCACCGGAGTTACTGCTCTGACAGTATCATACTGTTTATATTTCAATCAGCGTTTAGATGAGTGCGAGCATGATCGCGAATGCTGTTAGATGTGGATCCTTTGAACTTACATGACCACCGGGTGAAAGCAGCTTCGAAATCGCTTCGGCCAACGATGGCTTCTCTGCTACCTATACAAAGTGATTAGCCTAATGTAAATGATGTTTATACACATATACATTGAACTGTATATACCATTAGTACTGTGACTGCTGACATGGTGATGGATTCCGAGACAACGTTCCAGCAGCACTTCTCGACACGATGTTCCTAGGCTGTCGTATGCGGAGTCTATATTGGTAGTAAAATGGCCAATCAATACTCATAATAAACTTCAGGCTCTCCATTCAGCTGTCTCGGTGGAGACGGTTTTCTAGTAGTGATTGGCTAGTTTAAAGTTGCCTTTGTTCACGATCTTCTAAATCGGATCTTGACATGTCACAATTGCCGCCTTTCAATGTATCGCCAGACGTGGAAAACTTCTTTTTGAGTATCTACTCTAAGGAACACTGGGAAAAACTTTGCAAATCGGTGTCTTCTCCTCCATCTAAGACCTTTTTTAGAGTCATTCTGCCGTTAGATTACGAGCCTCATTTGAATTTCAAACTTGCAGTACATAAACGAAGAGGTGAAATATTACATGATTTCCAAAACGCTATTAACAAGGTGAATTTATTGGGTAACATAAAATTTATGTATATGTATTTAATTCTGAATTTTTTACCTAGTAGCACTGTATCGACCGGAGATGGGATATCGATCAATTTCAACTCCAATGTCACCCTGTGTTGGAAGATGTTCTATTTCTACCAGTAGTGGCATCTACCACTATTGAAATGCCATTGAAAGGTAATTATATAGAATTAAAGCCATTAATTATCATGGGGAACAGTTATTGAACGCGGGATTGATTACAGAGCTCATGGTTGATACATCTACTGCGACGGCTATACTTCGGGGTGCCGACATCTTCGCGGTAATTGAGATCACATTTGGAAATAGTTTGATAAAGAAGCTAACAGAAATTCAATAGCCTGGAATCCTTGCTATTGAAAGCGATGTAAATGTCGATGATAAAGTCGCTATTATGGTAAGTTACCAACGTGTCAAGTTGGTCTCCTTGTTTGCATTTATTGAAACTAATTTATACACATAGGTTGATCTGGAAAAGAAATGTTTACGAGGATATTCTGAAAAATTCCAAGGATTAAAGTTCCAAGTTGGAAATGGTATATTAAAGAAACAGCGACGTTCCATATTTTCAAAGCCACCTTCCGAGCTCTCTGGAGATGGCGTAATCATGACCGAACCATTGTATCGAACATGTGGAATACCTGTTGGATTCTCTCATTTGGTATTCCTTCAGAATATTACCAGTACACTAACCACAAGAATGCTGGATGTGGAGCCCAATGATATTGTTTTAGACATGGTAACGAGTTCAGCATATTCTGACCGGTGTAATAGTCTTGGAGTGGATACTGTCTAACCAAAACATGTCGTAGTGCGCGTCTCCTGGCGGTAAAACTGTCCACATTGCTTCTATGCTGAGAGGAACCGGTTTTGTGATAGCTTTGGATAAGAACAAATACAAAATAGATAGAATCATCAAAAATGCTAAACTATGTGGAGTAGAACGCAACATCCGGCCGTATTCTGTAAACTCCACCAAATTGGAAGGAGACTTGAAACCAGAAGATTTCCGAGGATTACCTGGACAAGGATTTGGAATCAATGTTTTCGACAGGATTATGCTCGATCCACCATGTACAGGGTTTGGTCAACGGCCGACATTCTCCACTACGAAAGATGTTCAGGAAGTTAGATCCTTCAGAGATTCCCAACCTGCATATCAAATTCGACTTATATCACAAGCTGTGCGTTTGCTGAAATATGGTGGAACCATGGTATATTCTACCTGTACGGTAAGTAAATCATATGTATTTGAAGCTGATCTGAATTTTTTAACACATGTGCTAATTGTTAAATACTAACAATAACTTATATTCTCAGCTTAATCCATATGAAAACGAGGCTGTTGTTGCTTGGTGTCTCAGCAATCACTCGGAAATGGAATTGGTTACGCCAGATGTCATGCTTGGAGGACCTGGAGTACCTGGCTATGGATTAAATGATGGTGATTGCTCCAAAGTGCAAAGGTTCGACCCAGTCAATAATCCAGAGACCGTGGGGTTCTTTATTGCGAAGCTACGTAAACGAACATTATAGATAGTTTACGTTCTCCATTTAAATATGTAGATAACTGCATCACTGTTTTATAATCTCTATCCAAAACACGTCATCTGCTGCATCCTTATGCTCTCGTACAACAGTATTTCCTTGATCATCTAATGCTAAATAATACAAAGATTTGACTCCCATTTCTCGGAGGTATGCTTGTAGTTTGTCGTAGTGCATGCCAACATCTTTAGGTCCATGCGAATCGTCTGATAAAGTGAATTTTCCACCACGCTCCAAGATAAGCTGAAATGGGAAAGGCGTGGAGGGCAATTTAGTTTCCCCATGCAATAAATAAACAATACATTCATCCTATTACCTTGAATATGTCTCGTTGAGGGTAAGCGTCTTTCAAACCTTTCTTCCAGGCACGCGAGTTAATTTCAAAAAGTCCGCCGTAACTGATGACCAGATCTACATTTCGCGTAATTTTATCCCACACAGCTTGGTTGATGCCAGCGTTTGGCTCTGTTCGGAATATACGAATGAGATCAAAGTGGCCAACTACCTCTGGATGGACAGCCTGAAGCATTTGAAACTGTTCGTCAAAATAAGAGACAAATAAATCATACAGGTTGTTTTGATGGCTCTCTAGTGCAGTTGTGTATAGCTCTGGTGAAAAATCTATTGGTATTCCTTTCACATGATGTAGAGAACCTACAACATAGTCAATGCCATGTTTTTGCCGTAAATCTGCGATATATTGCTTATATTGGATCGTAATAAACTCGATTTCGCACCCAACTAATATACTGATTTGAGACTTGTATGATTGTTGTAAACGGCGAGCCTCAACTAGAAAATCTTCGAAAGTCTTCTGAAGTGATTGAGGAGTACACTGTGCCTTTTAAACGGAATGATTAGATACTGAAAGATAATCGTTGTCTTCCATTGTCGAAAATAGCCGTACCTCAATCTCCTCCGGGTAGAGATCACGTTCAGAGAACCGAGGCATATGTTCGGTCAACCCTATAGTGTGGAAACCATTCTTTATAGCCGAAATGACGACTTCTTCTAATTGGCCACTTGCATGATGGCAAAACTGGCCCGAATGTGAATGATGCGTGTACGGCATGAAAGTAGATTGACAGCTGTCAAAAACCCAATGTCCCAAAAAAATTTAACCATCAGTGGGCAAAAAATAATAGCCTCAGAGTATGAGTCATTGAATCAAGGTCCTCCGTGATTGCAAAGGTAATATCCTATGCTTCATTAAAGAGAGACAGATACAAGATATAAAAGCATCAGACATTATCGAGAATAATATTTCTCAAGCTAGCTCTTATGGAGTACAGCGTCATCGACCATAGTCAAATAATGGACACCGACGATATTGTGAGATCATTGACCACCGGAGGCAATTTTATGTTAACGGAAAAAATTTAATACATGGAAGCCGCGGTGGACAAGTTGTTTTCCGCAACTGATCATGGTAAAGTATTATATTTGTAAGACATATCTATCATAGCATTTCCTGTTAATTCCATAAGCTGCATAACTATAGCCAGAAGAGAAGCAGACCTGTATGAAAGAAGGTAAGTCCGAGAATTCTGATTAATCTCGGGACATTCCGTTGGGCTAATGTAATGTCCGATTCTCAGCCTGTGCGATTCAAGCCTGCTTAGAAAAGAACCAATATCAGGAAAAGCGCTGTCAAGATGTCATTGACAAGTTGCGAGCTTGTTGCGAAAAGCTCTTGGATGAAGGAGGTTCCAGTCCTAGTTGTCCCACAAAGAAATTTGGGAGAAAGTAATAACGGCGAAATTTGGTCGTCAACAAATCCGGAGAACTATGATCCATGCTACTGTTCATTGATATCACTAATTGAAAGAGTGAGGGATAAGCTCTAGCGGATGCGCCACAACCTTCGGCATAATGGTTTGGTAGCTTACCTTATATCATTACTTAAACTCTCACAGAACTGAAGTAAGGCGATGTTGTAAATCACATACGGTATCCATTCACAATAATACTTTCATAGTTGTAGAGATAGTTACAAACTATACATATGATGTAAACACGGTCACCTCGTTTCCATTGTTTCAAAAACTATGACTGCAGTCCATGTTTTTGTTGATATTGGTTCCGGCAATGCACCAATATAATGCTCCAGTTTTTAACATAAACCTTGTAAGAAAATAAAAAAGTTAAAAAGTATAGACGTATTTCGTCTGAAGCGACATGAGAGCATTACATTAAAATGCGGCAAGGGTGGCAAAAGTATTGTTTTCCGTCGACTCCGTGTTTGTATCATCCGACGGCTTAATAATAACGAACTTCTATATGGTAGAGACATAAATTATTATTGCAGCATAGGCGATAACCGATTGTCAGATGATGCATGTGCTGTCATCATTTTGACTAACCACTGGGCCAGTTGTTGATCTAATGGTTACTACTGGTTTAAATACAATAGGGGTGCTGCTTACTTTGACTTGGCCATTTCATTTAAAAATCACCAGCTCTAATAATTTTTTTTTGGCCCCGTCTCGTTTGTCTTGGTCACCATATCTCCTTTCTCCTCAACTTTCCCAATTCAAATACCATGCTACTGTCATGTCATCCAACAACCTCCGCAGGTTGTCGAACAGTATCTGCAATACCAGTAGGTACGGCACCAGAAGTGGTTGTTCAAATCCCTGTAGAAATCCACGTTGCAATATTCCGGTATCTAGATGGCCGGTCACTCACTCAATCCCAGCAAGTTTGCCAACATTGGTATCGAATTATACACCAATACGAAGAATTAATATGGGGATCCACGGCTAAAACTGATTTTGAATTTGAAGGAATCAGCCGATTCTGGCAATTGCAAATGCAACATCCCCGCAATTTCAACGACATCGGTTCATTCAGAGCACTGAAACGAACTTGGGCCGACTCATATCGGATAAGTACTAACTGGTATTCCGGAAACTGTCATGGCTATTTTCCTGAAACCATAGAAACAAATTCAATGTCCAAACGTCCTCACGCTATTGTGGGAATACCTCAAGAAGGATTGTTTAGCACAGCGTTGAATGTGGTTCCGGGAGGACAAATACTTCGCTATAACCCAATTTACCGAACCCCTGGAAGCGAAGGAGAGGAAGCACGTAACAGTACTGTTGCCATTCTTCAATGCCCCAACTCCGGAAAGACGTCTGTTCTGGATTCTGAGCCCTTCGCTGGAATCTCCACTCTCTACACTCATCCACTTCTGAATTATATGGTCACTGGGGACATCCATGGAAATGTCAGTCTCAGGGACCTATCGGAACAAGGTGATGTAATTACATGGACTGGTCATCGAGGACGAGTTCTATGCGTGAGCATGAATGAAAATGGTACGTTAACTTGAGTAGCTTTTTATTTATGAAATGCATCCATTCATTCTAATCATATTGATATAAATGCTATAGTCGTAGTTAGTGGTGGCTCTGATTGCACATTACGAGTCTGGGACATTGACCGGCTAATGCCAAACCGAAAAAACCATTCTTCGCACTCGACCAACTGGAGAGGCACCATTGATATCTCACTTTACTTGTCACCTTCCAGTGAATGGTTTACTGGAGTTGGAGAGCTTGCTGTCAACGACAATCTCATTGCATGCTCTTCCGATCCAAGTGCCCCTATTCTGATATTCTCGTTACTCACTGGCTCCTTAGTTTACCAGCTTCGATCCAGATTTGCTGGCACTGGCTCAATGTACTCTCATCTATGTATGACACCATTCTTCCTACTTACAAAAGGAAAGTTTCTGCCTAACGATAATGGACCTCGAATTGTTCAAAGTATGTCGAACCATAGCATGGACGAATCGCGCAGGAAGAGCCAAGAACAGTCTAAAACTCGATACGGCTATGTCACGCAACTAAATGACAGCACCATTAACATACCCCAGCAACCAAATTTGACCGCATATCAATTGCAGCAACTTTTGCAATTGCGAAATTCACCTATGGGCGACGACGATGAGTTTCTCTCCGAACCTGATATGCGTGCATGTATCAACGTGTGGGATCTGCGTACCGGAAAAATCATATATCGATTAGTTCCAGACTCCTCCCACGAAAATCAAAGGTTCACATCATTTACTGATATTCGAACTACTCCCGACTTCTCCAAGGTTATTGCAGTTTTGTGCAATATGACGTCCGGAAAGGAAAAAGTCTATGTTTGGGATTTCTCGAGTCATGCTGGACCAAGTACATCTATAGACGCAAGCGAACAAGAAATGTTCATTGAAGAAATAGACAATGAGCCCATCAAAGCCTACGGGCCAACGTACCCTAGAACAGGAAAGGCTTGGCTTTGTTACATGTAAAAGACCGTATACAGGAAGATCTCTATTATCTCTCTCTCTCTCTCTCTCTCGCTCTCTGTTAAGTTGCAAAATTGCTCTCCTTGTAAATCATCTCCCTCAATTTTGTAAAAGCGATCAATGAACTGTACAAGTGCTCCGTTATGTCATCTATCCGCATTCATAACATATTAACCACGCTAAAACCACACACGTCATGTCTTTATATTTTATGGTTTTGATCATCTGTACCATTGTTTATACATCACTGTAAATCTATTCAATCCATACTCGCAATAAATACTTCTAATCAAACGGAATGTTTTCAATGGCTGGCCTGTTGTGACAGTGTCTCGAATACAATATGTTGGAATTATTGATGACGAACGAAAGACTGGTCACCAGGAAATTACACAGGGCAAGAAATGACAATTGCTCTCATTATGGGAGAAATCTTTGTTATCACTTCGATGAAATCTGTCAAGTCTACAGCTCTATGAAGGAAATATAAACATGTATAATCGTTACAACGACGCTGCCATCTTGCATATCGCAGGTTATCAAGAGTCCTTTGTCGATGTGGTAAAACACCGTAAATATTGTTCATGCCTCAAATTTATAAAGAAAAAAAAATTAATAGTTTACATTTTTTACAGTCTGTTACTTCAGCAACGATCTCAGCTACCCCACTGGAGAAGGGGACAAAGCGGCGGTTGCAGTTAACTTTCTCGATCACCATTAAATCCATTCCAACCGTCCAAGACTAGCCGAGATACCGGTGGTATAGAATTGGATTGATCATAGTTTGAAGATAATTGCGATGAGGTTGATATTGGACTCAGGTTACGCAGAGGTGAGTGGTATTGTCTTGGTGAACCAGAGCCATTTCGAAGAGGTGGTAACCAAAGCGGCTGTCGGTCAATTCCAGATTGAACGTTGTCCGTAGCGGTTATAGTCGAATGGTTCCCTGACCAAGAGGTAGAGCCGTTTCCATACGGTGCATGTTCGTTATTAATATGATAAGTTGTTGGAACCGGTAAGATGGGTGCGTTCGAATGCCCATTGGAAATATTTGAAGTTATTTCTGGAATTTCTTGGGTAGATTCCGATTTTACTGGCGTTTCTTTGGCATTTGATATCTCTGTTGGATTAACATCTTTCTCTATTGCGACCTCGTCTTCTTCATCACTGCTGAGTGTGAGATCAATGACTTCCATTACACGTTGTTTCTTGCCTGACCGTTGACTGACTGACGAACCCACTGATCGGTTCCTGGAGACCGGTGTTGGTCGCATATCATCCTCATCATCGATAACGGTTACATCTTCCGTCTGACTGGTAGCAGGCGTGTTATCGCGCATTGCTGATACAGATCTTTTGTGGGATGATGGTGGCGGTGAAGCAGAAAGAGATGTAGCTGATGTGTCTTTAGCCAACCGCCATTCTCCATGTTCTTCGACTATAATAGAATCCTGCTCTTTTGGAGTATTTGCCAGAATGTCGCTGAAATATCCATCGATGACTAATTCTTCCCAAGAATGTATGATATTGGTACAGACAGGGCAAGTCCAGGTAGGAGTTTGTTCGTTCATGTGAAAGAAGGTATATGCGTCAAAGCATTGAATATGGTTACATAACCGAGACCGACAGGGCAAGTTTATCCGTATGAACCCCAACTGTTAAAGAGATGGTAAGTATATCGAATTGCCGATTTTTGTGACGAATGAAGCTCTTTTGACACTCACCGGACACTTGATGGAGACAACACTAGAGCCGATTACAATGTCAGAATCCGCGTTTCTGGCACGAACTACAACAAAAATTGTCAATATGTGATGAAAATGTGGGTCGAATTCGAAGTTGAGTTCTATACAACATACTTCGCTGTAAAACATCTTCTTTTGTAACATATTTCGTTGATTTGATTTCTTCTACAATCGATTCGACTGATCTAGCCTTGACAATCATGACAGCAGCCGCATATCGCTGAATTGTTTAAAAATGATAGCAGTTAGTGTTTTTGGGTATATAATTGAAAATGCATGATTGACTAGCTAGACAAAAATCCAAGATGGAAACTTACTTTCTGGGTATTTGCATATACAAGTTCAACATGGTTTCTCGCCTGACTCAGTTGGACTAGAGGTGTGATATTTGGTGGATTTACGGTGCCCGGCTTGTTCTTTAAGCCACGTAAACTCTAAAGATGCAAAAGGTAAATAGTCTTGTCGCCATTCTATCTCAGAGATGCATATTGCCTTACCCCTCCGACAATCTGACCATTGACTTTCAGCTCGCAAATAGGTGGATACTCCATTAGTGCAGGAAATTTAGAATTGAAACTGTCCGCTGAAGTGCAAAAGAACCGTAGCTGCGTTACTCGGCCAGATGCATCTTTTGGACCTCTCAATGCAGCTCGCTGTGCTTCGTTAAGTTGTATGTCCATTGAGGCAGAGCTTCTCATATCTCTTGCTTCTGCTCATGATAAAAATATGTTTAGAAGTCACATCAATTAGTATTTTGCTAGAAATTTCCCCCGTATGCCTTACCTATACACATTTTTGGTGTGCTAACCCTTTCAACAGGTTGATAAAATGGACTGTCTTTAAACTTGACTTGGTCCCACCACATGTAAGGAGACCCATGGCTCCTGATCTGAGAAGATGCTTGGTCTTGTCTCCCTGGTAGTACTACAGACGCATAAGGTGTAGCTTTTGATGAAGTCGTTGTCGTCGTCCGATTAGTTGACCGATGACTGAGTTCAACTTTGAACGTTAGTATCTCCGAAGCAGCATGCACGTTAATCTCGAAAATAGTACGTACGAAGTTTGATCCATATATCGTTGGACAACAGTCATATGGTCAGGAAAAGCTTCTACTGACGAGTGGTGCAATACACTCAACAGACGGTTCTGGACCTTACTAATCAGCTCCAATTTGTTTCCTGCCAAAGTAATACGAGGCCACTTTTGACCATTGGCTTTCAGCTCATTAAACTCTTTGACAATATCCTTAATCTGAGCGACTTTCAAGGAGGGAAGGTCGAGCTGTTCAACCGTTCGTCTATTGGCCTGTCATGTGGACGCTATGATTAGCAATTGACCGCTTCTAAGTTTAGCCTTAGTCCACAATACTCACTGCGCTTTGGCCAGCCCATGCTGTCGAATTATTCATCATTGCGAATGATCAGCTACTTCTGTGATGTTATAGATGCTCTTTGTAACAGTCGGTATCTTGGTTAGAGGGTGTAACATGTACGGGGTAATAACCAAGCCGGATTCGAAGTTCAATCGTCGATTTTTCCGCAATTAAGACGAAATTAGGCGTTCAAAGGCGCTTTGCGGTGGATAGAAAGATTCTAGCAGTTGCTCTATCAGACCTTTTTTTTCTGCCTTTTATTAGTGGTTCCTACCAGCGAAACAACTATCGTTGTATGAAACGATAATATACCGCAGGTTTTTTGGACATCCAAAGTCGCAACAAGCCACAGGCTGTTAGCGGAGATTCAAGTGATTGAGCTGCACAAGATGCGAAGGCACACCATCAACTCAATATGCATTAGTTAAACAAAAGCAAAATATACTGGGCTTGAATTACATTCTATGCTGTCAAAAGATTACATAAAGTTACAATAACACGTATGTTATCAACTAGCTAGATATTTAAAATAGGCAATATATTTTCACCATGCCTGATCTTTTCTATACATGGGTGATCGATGGGAGTATTATCTACTCGGCTTATAACCACTATCATCGCATCAGAGCAGTATTTGAATCGAGGATAAAGTACGGATAGCAGCTCTTCCGCAGAATATTTCGGGTTGTTGTTTTTCAGTCCATCAAGATGGTCCTGAAAAAGCTTGTAAAACCACAAACATCTCTCACTGGTTAAATATGTTTCGTAATAGAGCAGTATAGGTAAACCAATTCTGAAAAATTGATAGAATTCCGTCTCCTCTAGTGCCTGAGATAATTCCCTTATGCGTAGCAGCTCTTGCTGGCTAAAATCTTTTGGAGTGCCTATAGTCGCTTTTAACAACGAATGAGAACAGATTTGCACCACGTATTGGAGAAAGCTGAATTTTTGTTTACTTACAAGGACAGATCTCCATCCACTGATTTACAGAAAGCTGTAGTATATCGTAGATGGCCCTATTAATTGGCATTGGCGTAGCGTTCGGGGCTCCGCCTCTGCCAAAATCAGATAGAGTTTTCATCTTGGATGCTTGTTCGGCAGCTGCTTTCAGTTCATAATATGGAGTCCAGTGTGCACACTTGAAACCTTCGAACATATCCTTTGGCGGCCGCGTCAATCGAATGCAATCTGGGTTATCGAATGACACAACCGGGCAAAGTGGCTTGCTCTCTTCGATCGTGCTCCAGACCTTTATGCGGGTCCCTCCATCCCAACGAAAATTATCGAATGTAAAATTAGAGGGAAGATATTGACCGATATCCCAGTCTGGCGGTTGTGGTAATAAAATTGATTGCCGTGGAGCGAACTTTCGTTGTAAAGGGATCGCAAGATCTTCACCTTTCGCAGCAGTAGGTAATTCGCCATATTCAAGTACTGTACCAGTATATTGGATAAGATAGTCTGTAAAACTTTCACTGACATATGTTATACTGATCCAACATTCGAACTCTCGATGGGCAAAAAATACTTTGCCCACACCGTTGACCATACTGGCCATGTCTTTCACATAATCTTCGTCGTTCATCTCGTTGGCCATATCGGGTTGATAATCAGTGTTACTGCTGAGCATCAGGAATAGAGAGTACGAGAGACGATCGAATTGTCGCAAATGTGGTTGTGAGAATGGGATCGCGACCATTTGCCCATAAAATTCTTGGATACCGTCGAGTTTTGTCGTTTGATTTGATAGACCGTCTTGGTCGAAGTCTTCAAAGGTAAACTCTTCCTCGATAAAGTTGAGCCAAATGTCTTCATTTTCAAATTGATAACCTGAAGCCAGGGTAGCGTAATCATGATACTGGTCTACATCGCCGAAGACCAAGTGCTGAGCATAGTATGTCATAAAAATGACAAAGTCAATGGGTAGAGGTTTTCCAAGAATACCTTCTAATAGGTTAACTCGATCTATATCGTGCAATGGTTCGGGTTCTTCCAAAAAGACATATGTTCTGGTATTCAGAGCCTCCACAGCGCTCCATTGTATATTCATTATGTGTGCTAAATAAACTACTCGTTGTTTCCATGACTGTGTCCAATCGTGCAGCGTGCGGGTATTCCTGCTATTCAAAAAAACAAAGTCGTGACGCTTAATTTTTTTGATGGCATCAGGAACCACGAAATGTTCTTCGGGATACCCAGGAAGGCAATTTTTGCAGACGACCTCCCATATTGCTTGATTCGAGAGATCAAGGTACCAAGTTTGACATGTCGCTGCTGCATTTAAAGCATCCCGAGGTTCCAAATGCTGTACAATATTGCACCATATATCAACACAAATAGAAATATTTTGGTTCTTCATATATGTTGACTAGATATTAAACCTAGAAAAGAATAAAATAATATTAAGAGAGGGGAGAAAAAAAAACCAGGCAAACAGCAAATGATGAAAAACGATTTTTGGGGAAAGTGTATATTTCCGCAGCAAGATCTGAAGAAGTATAGCATAATTAGCAATGTGTAACAGCTAGTCAGAGAGACTGATGCTGTCGTTTTCATTTTCCATGCCTCGATCTTTTAACAGCTTTTGTGCCTTGTAGGGCCATAGTGACAGTAAGTCACTACCGCAAATGAAAAGTGTTTATTGATATTGCATGGTAATTCGTGGGATTGGTTGATTCATTATAAGGATTGTGCTGAGATAGTTATCCATTGGATAAAATATTGAGTTAAGGAATGAGCTAACAAATTGTTGTCAGTTATTTACAAATGTACTTGCTTGTCAGTATCTAAGGCTAGCATAAAGGTATTCTCTTTTATCATCATACTGAGGTCGTTGCTCTTTTACTGACTTGCCATGCTCCAGCAAGGCCAGCAGCATAGATGAATATGGTGGCCATATGCATGAAAGGCGAGCTGCGTGATTTTGACGCCTGCGTCAGTTTGCCAACCAAGCTTTCTACTTTGACAGTATTGCTAACGACCTTTTTGACATTCTTTTCGTTCCTTTCGTTTGTTTCGATGAAAGCATATAATTTGTTGATTAGACTTCCAAAGCTACAAAGCATGCGTTCTCGTCGTTTGGAATCTGAGCTGTCGTCTTCGATGGATAGGGTTGGATCGGCGGTCATAATCTGCCATAATTCCTTGCCTCTCGCTATGATAGCCGTTAAGGCACCGTCGGATCCAAATATTTCGCGTGTATATGTTATAAACATGATGGCGAAGTAGACTACTTCAGATATAATGGCTTTTTTGGTTCGAGTAGCTGATGCAACTCGAGATTTGGGAATGCTACCTTTCTTTCTGCGACCAAGAATGACTCGCACTGCCGGTATGAGAGCCGTCAAAATGGTGAACGTAGAAAAGGTATGCCGTGCAAGGTACGGCATAGTTTTACATATTGCTTTCAAAATTTCATACGGAATGCCTAACTTTACGGCCAATTTGAATAGAAAAGTTTTGGGTTCCTGCTGCTTGGATTTGGCCAGGCAGAGTGCACAGACTGTTTCACCATCATCATCCACGACCTTCATGAGCGCGTTGAATTGGTGAGCGATTTTGTCTTGTCCATTTTCGTCACTGGCATCCATGACCAAAAGAGAATTACAGGTATGCTCGTTGAAGTCGTTTGTGACTGCATCATCACTGCTGTCTTGACCAGTAGAAATAAGTGTAGCTTCAGCTTGTTTAATGAGATGTTGTAAATGTTTACGAATTCTATTGTATCGGTCTTCCTGCCAATCTGAAAATTCTTCATCTGCTGGTGGGGTAGTAATATCCACAGCGCTTTTGATTCCATCCAACAACAAAAGATTACTGGATTCTATTCGAAGAAGTCGATGTCGTAGATAAGATACTTGCTGACCTGTTGTTTCAAGCTGGTCTGTTAATAGGTCAATGGCAGATCTCATTTTGTGAGCCTGTAATGGTAAACGTGTTAACAATTGACGCCATCAAGCAATTTAGGAATTCAGTTGTCAGATTGGAAATAATAAAAAAACGAAAGCTAAAAAAAAAAAAAGCATGAAGGTTTCAAGGGGACAATGAAAGAACACGGATTGACTACTTGCTTTCAGTTGTAGCTCATTTCTTTCCTTTATAATCCTCGCACGTTCAGCCATAGCATCTTCTTTGTTCGATGGTTCATCTGAACTTGGAAGCTCAATGACAGTAGGCATAAATCGTTAGGAATGTAGTTGAGGTTAAAAGGTAAGGAAGGGAGAAGAGAGTGAAGCTCAGAAAAATTCCAAGCAAGAAAATAAAAATTGAGGACTCTTCAGGATTCCAGCATGTGAATTATTGCTGACTGACTTATATATTTTTATTCAATTATGTTACACCGCTGCCCGGTAACCTCCACGATATCTTGGGGATCCTCGGTTACTTGGAGGAAGTCCAATTATACCACTGGAAGTAGGTTGTGGAAGCCTTGGGGAGCTACGCGGAAAATCATTACTATACTTATTACCCTGTCGCCCATTAGCATTCGAAAGCTGCAATGTTCCCGATCGTGTCGGTTGAGGATCTGATCGCCGATAGTCATTCCCACTGCGCTGACTTTGGTTTGCGGGGATATGGTTAGATTGCGGTTTGGGCTTAGATTGACTGGAGGATTTTCTATTTGATTCATGTTTATGGTAATTGCTGTGTCGATTATGTGATATCGGTTCATCTCGTCTAGATCGTCCACGGTGTTCATCATATCGAGAACGTCGATCACTGGCATCTGTCCGGTAGTTCACTCGTTGAATTTTTGATGGTGGTGAATGTCTTCGGTCACGTCGGTGGTGTGTATTGTCATGCTCTCGGCGATATGTTCTATATTGCCTGTAGGCGTTAACGTATGCGGAACGTCGGCAAAACTCATTTTCTTCGTGCTACTTACGTATGATTGTGCCTTATTGAACCTCTGGCCATTATCACATTTTTGGTAAATGTGTCTTTTGCGTTACAGTCCTTTAAATGATTGTTAGCTTTGGGCTCACGTTGCTCACTTGCTACATTAAGAATAAAGCCTTACAAGATATGAATGTCCCTGAGAAGCACAATGGCAGCACCACACGTCTCTTGGATTCTTCTTGACTGTCAACTTGTATATTCTCCATACTGATGGGCAATCCTTTATCATGGTCGATTACTATCGAAGTAAAATCTTTCATATGATAGTGTAAAAGGTAGTTATAGTTACCTCGCTGTTGTGAAGCACTGAGCCACATCGAAAGCATTCATTTGAACTTCGATTTTGGCAATCCTAATAATACCACCACATGAAACAATTAACAAAAACCACTTGCTAAGCAACATTGCATGTGAAGACCTGTGTCACTTACAGCTGAACGATGACCCATTTTCTTACACTTAAAGCATTGGACATTTGCTAGACAGTCCTTTGTTCTATGTTCCATGGATCCACATTGTCTACACTGTAATCCACACATTGATTAAATGCGAGCAACATCCACGCTTACAGATAATTAGTGTTACCTACCTTTGTGCAATCCTTCTGCTGATGTCCGACTCGTCCACAATAAAAGCATGTATTTCTTGATATCACTTTTTTCCTTTCTTCTTCGTTCTGGAAATATCGATTTCGATCCTAAAAATACAAAGTGCACTTAATAATTCATTACAGGCATAATACGTTATGCTCACAAGTTAATTGAACCCTACTTACTTGGAAGGCTGCATTGTCCATGTAAGCATATTCATCCGTATCTTTGACATCATCATCCAACTCGACAGGTTGTTCAAGGTCAATAATTTTAGTGACGGGTATATCATTCTCATCGTCTTCTTTGGCTGGTGTAAAGACAATAGAATTGTCATCGCTGTTATAGTCGTCATCCGAGTCTTCTTCACAGCTTGCCTGACGTGATTCATCTCCATATAATTCATCATTATCGCTGTTCGGTGACCCTGCATATTCGTTTAATTCTCCCTCTTCACTACCTGAGTCTGAGGATGTTGTCAGGTCATATGTTCGCTTTTGGCCATGCTGTGTGGAAGACTGCGGCGAGGAATCCGCTTTTGACTTGATGCTTTCCTTGGTGTCATTAGATTCGTTTGTTGATCTCATTCCCTTAGTGCTGCTCGTGTAGTATAGTCTACTAAGCATAGCGTCTTCTACGTCACTGTCAATTCCTCCACTGTAGCAACCGAGCAAACGTGTTAGAATCATTTAAAGATCAATTGTGGGTAGAAATCAATGTGGTTCTCTACCTGTCCGATCCTTGCGATTCCTGACCGCCATATAGCTGGTCTTCATACTGCTGCATCAATTCATAATCTACGTCGTCATCGAGATCCATCGCTTCCTAGAATTTTCTGCCAAACTGTGGGCCGCCAAAAATTTAAAATCGCAGGTTTGATAGTATTGGATTTTTGGATGTGACTCGCTTTTGTTTAAAGAGTTACTTACTGGAAATTTGGCGGAGGTCGTAGACCGAACGCTACAATTCATTATACGAGTCGTGGATCCCAGGATTGTGTTTACATCTTCTGAGTTTATTTCGAGAGTAATTATAAAAAAAATTTTCTATTAAACAATAAACTCCATCATCTCTCGAGCACTGGTAAACACAAAAAGAAAGGGTGGGTGGGTGTAGACAATCCCAGGATCCACGACTCATATAATGAATTGTAGCGTTCGGTCTACGACCTCCGCCAAATTTTCCATTATACTTCGTCAAGTGGATCCTGGGATTGTGGCTCCAGAGTTTGTCTGTCATGTTCCGTCACGGACATGACCAACGAAGTGAAATCAATATGCGACTTAGAGGACAGTCTATAATAATTATTGAAAATCGCCTCCGATGACCAATGTCCGTGGGCTACCACAGCGTCCACGGGGGTACCTGCCAAGACAGCACGAGTTGCACCGAGAGCTCGCAGTCGTAGGCGTGGATGGGACGGATCCTGCGGGAGGAGGGCTGTGATAGCGTTGGTCCAGTTGCTGATCCTTTGGGCATGGATAGGTCTGTGACAATCACTGATGGACCGTATCAAGTAGTGGATAGTAACATGAGGCAGAACCGGATGAGGGAACAGACAAGGACGGTGTGCGTGGCGGCGAATGTAGGCTCGGAAAGCCGCCACTGGGCAGAGGTGGATTAGCGAATGACTGTGAATAATCACAGTTTTCTTGATTCGCTGTCCCAAGCGCGTCCTTCATGTACTGCGATTTGGATCTGATTCGATGGTCCGTAGGATAGCAATTAACGAGATACGGATATACGTCTTTATTGCTCAACCGATTCTTTTTAATGCTAACGTACAGCCCCGCAGGGGCACTGAAGTAGCGTCCAGAGCCGATCGGATACTCGATTGCCGCGGGGTCGTCTTGTGTCGAAATCAGCGGCAGGTTCGGGCATTCGCGCGAGGAGCCGCTGACGAAAAAGTCGGGATACACAGATTTGAGATACTTGATGCTATTGGTATCTTCAAACTTTTCAACTGTTGACTCGATCCGATATATCGAATTTATCTCATCGAATGAATCTTCGTAGATTGCCAGCACCTTGCGCATATATTCGATAGCGCTGTTGACGTAGTCGTAGCGCTTTTTCTTTGGGGCAAACTATCATCAGAGAGATCGAGTCCTCGGTTGAGGTCCAGTCACTCTCCTCCAGATTAATCTGTTCGATGTCGGAAGGTCGAAGAAACCCACACAGTCCAAGGAGCCAACAGAGTTTCTTGGTTAACTCTGCCAACGGCATAGAGTCGTTGGAACCCAATTTCTGAAAATGTTCGGCAATCGGGGAGATGTCGACAGGACGGTCCCGATCCCCACGAAGGGTTTGATCGGATATTGCCTGAAAGAATGCCTTATGAGCGAAGGATTCTCTAATCTCCTGCCGGTTGTCAAACATATCGAGTATGGCAGAGCGATATACTTCCAAGGTATTGAGCTTCCATTGGAAGTTTTCTCGTCCGTAAGCGAGGAAGTTGACGATAGGAGCACCCGAAGGGTCCATGTGGTCTACCTCTCTCTCTCGGCACCACGCCTTGTAGCTGGCTTGCGTCTGGGCATAACGGAGGTACCGTTTGGGATTGCCGCGCATGATGATCTCAGCTGCGGTTGCGTCCGCTCCACTCGCCTCTATGCGTTGTAGCTTATGTTCCATGCTGATTTTGACCAGAGTGCTACAGATGTTTAGCCAGGTTATCGACACTGAATTGGCCTCACATTTGAAAGGACGTTTGCCGCTTCTACAGGAAAAGGTAAATATCTGTTACAGAGAATCGTCTTTTCGCTGACCGTTTGCATCTGACCCACAACCTAGGTGTTAGAATACCAAGAAGATGTGCGCTTCCCCTTTGACAACTTTGATGCTATGGACGATATATCCATATTTTATTTCACTAACAAGTTGCTTCCGGACGCATGTCGTTTCGCGATGTCCCCACAGTCGGGTTTCAAGGATTGCTTCATCGATATTACTGAAGAAGGACTGCTACGTGCCCTCTGCACCTCAGATGACGTGAAGAATTATGTAAAGAACGTATACGGACTACTAGGACCAAACGTGACTATGCAACAGCTTGTCCACGCCACCGTAACTCAGAAAGGCGTCCTCATCGCGAAGGTGTTATTCAGGTTGACGCAAGATGAAACGGATAAAGCTCTACGTCGACACAAGCATGGCTACCACGCGACTGTAGAACTACTTGGAGCTCCATGCAACAAACAGTACATTCTGAACGGAACCTTCCGGACTGAGGGCCAAACATTGCAACTGCTGGCATTTAATACCAAGAAGTTCAAGAAGAGTTCATCTGCCGATGATGATGTAGGTTACGATGATAACCATTCAAAAGATACTGACAGTCAAGGCGTGGACCGACTGTTGAAGAACGTGGATGACATGTTTCCAAATGTGGATGCCGTGCGTAACCACTTTTCTGATCCTGAAAAGGTCACCATAGTTGGAATTGACCTTGGAGAAACGTTCACCGCCGCTGCATGCGCCATCAACTTTGCAGTTGGAGACGAGAATGGAGTGCGGAATCTGACAGTGAGGCGCTCTGCCCTTTATCAACCTACTCTGAAAGCGAGAAAGTACATCGAGGAGCGGAAATCAGCAAAGGTCAGAAGCGCAGAGCAGTCTGTCCCAGGAAACAAGGATTGCTCATTTTCTGCATCCAGTGAGTACGCAAGCAAGCGACCAATGCGGATTCCCTTGCAGGGCGCTTACGGTGTGACCGACGGGGGGAAGCACGAACTTGCGAGGGACGGACAGCGGCCGGGGACGAGCTATAGCTCGAAGCGACGGGAACCAGAGAGCTGCCGGCCACCACGGTGTGATCAGGGTGGCGGATACTTGCTCCCTCTGTATCCTCTGAACGATCAGTGGCAACAGGTTCCATGGAGGGCATATGAACAGCCGTCCCAGATGTTGCCACGGCATCTGGAATGCGTCTGTTGCCATTGCTTGAGGATCTGGTTTCCAAGCGACGTACCTGGGCAGCAGGTGGTTGTTCCGGTGAGCAAACAGGTACGCCGATAGGCGGATTCCTTTGCGTCGCGCCCAACGCAGTACTGGATGGACTGCCTTGGTGAACACCATGGGCGACAGCGAGAGACCGAACGGGAGCACTCTGAACTGGAACAATCGACCTTCCCATGCGAATTGTAGGTAGCGGCGGGAAGATCGATGAACCAGAACGTGGAGGCAGGCGTCCGCCAGGTCGATGCTGGTGAGGTAGTCGTCTTGGTTGATGAGCGTGCAGGCGGAGTTGAGCGATTCCATCTTGAAGTGCCTGCTGGGTACGTACTGGTTGAGTGGGCGGAGGTTCAGCACGGGCCTGCGCTCGCCTGTTTTCTTCGGAATTGTAAACAATTGGGAGCGAAAGCCGTGTGAATCCGGCGACACCTCCTCGATAGCCCTTTTGCATAATAGTTGTATGATCTCCTCCTCGATGAGGTGGTGATCGAACTTGGAATGCTTTCGCAACGGTTCGAAAAGAGGTCCCGCCTGCAAGGGAGGTGGATAGGTAAAAGGGATTTTGAATCCCGAGGAGATAACTGACCGAACCCATGCCTCGTCGGACAGTTTCTGCCAAGCGTGTTGGAAGAGATGGAGACGACCGCCTACTGGCGGTTCTCCGGACGTTTCCCCCGGTCCCGAACCTGGGAGCCTTGATGAAAACCCTGGCGGTTGTCCCATGGTTTGGAAGGAATTGGGGCCGGGGATCCCGACTTGGAATTATCGGGTGATGGGGCGGCAGGAAGGGAATGACCATTTCCCTTTCTGCGGCGAGAGCCCGAGGGGCGTCCCACCTAGGCGACAGCCTTGTTAAGGCTGATCTGCTCCAGCAGCTGCTTGGGGTCCAACAATGGTGGAGGTGCCGAGTCCACCATTTTGGGCACTTGGCCCTGAACCCCAGCGCCGCGAAACATGTTATCGATTCGCAGCTGCGTGATGTGGTACGCAGCATCCGCCAACAAGGTATGAACCACGTTGACGAATTCAACTGCCTCGAAGGTCTGGACTGAACCCGCCTGGATGATCTTGTGGAGGAAGAAATCCAACGGACGGGTGATGCCCGAAAGTCTGAACTGGACGTCAGACAATTGGGTGTCGAAGCGTTTGGCGGCTTGGTCCAGATTAATGGTGTTGACAGGAGGGGGAGTGTAGTTCCTGTCGACGTTTCGTGGGCAGTCGCCCAGGAAACGTCGTCGCTCCACTTCCGGCAACAGGCTTCAAAAGAAGTCCTGTTGGAAACCGGGCATGGCCTGATGGAACTCTGGGTAAGTAGAGAGTTCCGTTTCAGGGGAGCGTTCCACAACAAATTGGTCTTCAGGGACAGATGTGTCCATGGAGTTTTGTTGAAGGCGTTCCTCCATTTGGGCCATGCGTTCAGCCATACTGGCCATGCTTGCCATGAGCTCAGAATAACTTGGTTGAGATACATCAGACATAATCGCAGGTCGTGTACCAGTGTCGAGAGAAAAGATGATAGAGTTTATTATTATCCTTGTAAAATTTTTATAATTACTCTCGAAATATATTCAGATGTAAACACAATCCCATCCACTTGACAAAGTATATTTTGGATTTTCGAAAATGGTTTGCGTCACGTGGAAAGTCCAGTTAGCGTTTTCCTAGAATGGTCGCAGTGAAAGCAGTCTTCGAACACCTACCGTATAAAGATGTCAAGGTCTTTCTAGCTGGCTATGAGTCCGCCTCCTCCTCCCCCACGCGGACGAACCAGCCACCGGCCAGCGTCTTCCTCGGCGTTCGTTGATTAAGGACGCTTGAAAGGGTCCGGTCTTTCATTATTATTAAGCGCCATATAAGTAAATATGTACAATATGTTTTTCGCCGCCATGACGTCTCGATTCTACACCGTACTGCAAGAGGTGCACTTGAGCACAGCATGAATTTTGGCGCCAGGGGCATTAGATGGCATAGATCGGTCCTTCAAATGGACTAAAGTTCTTCGATGACACTCTGCACAGACTTGAGATGTCAAATACTCGTCAATAACTACAACAGATATGTGCACGTTCCTTCGGTGCAATGACTTCAGATGTTGCAGAACTCTTTTTGACGGTGCAGGCTGTTTTCCGCGCAAATGTGGAGAGCTCGCATTGCTATATGCGATGATATATTGTTGTGCGGAATCCTCAGTAGCCTTGTCTAATGGAGATTGGGCGACAAAAGTTGGGTGCCTTCTTGCTTGAGGCTCTATTAAGTGTGTATGGTGTGGCCTAGGATCACTGCCATATTTGCATGAGCCGAAGGTCAGCCTTCGGCCAATATCCTCCAGTCCCTTCTGCCGGCCCTTATAATTTTTTAACTTCAAGACTCTGTATCGCCAGTCTTGATCATAGTGCCGACAGATATCCAAAAAATTGCGTAGTCTATATGTGATGGCTACCCTCAGGTCATCCAAAATTGTTGTTTTAACTGAGGGCATACCATCTGTGAGTGGACGGGCATCTTGATCTTCTGCCATCCACCTTCTTCGTCTGTTGGCGGCCAGGTTGTACCCGCATAGATCGTAATATTCTTTTGTAGACGTTTTTCGGATCCTATGTGGGTTGCCACTGTCGCCATCTACAGCCACCCAGACATCGGTCTTGCCCTGTAATCAAGCAGAGTAAGTTAGAGAACATTAAAAGAGCTCAATAGTGACACTTACCGGGTCCACTCCCATATTGCACTTCGGTGCCCACCGTAGAGGACCCAATTCTTGAAGTGAGCCGGGGTCTTTGGCTCACCGTGCTCAAACGGCCGCTTCAAAAATCGAAATTCGAGGTCCACCCTATCAGATCGGAGACATTTTCTAGAGTATACAGTAAATCAGATCAGACTTGACATGGACGTTATATCATGTTTAAGTTCCTTACCTCCACTTGACCTCTTCTGTTGAAAGTTGTTCAAGTCTTGCAAAACCGATGTGGGAAAAGTTGAAGTTCTGCCAAACAGCTTGGACATATTCTTCTTTTGATAAATTATGTTTTGGGACGAGACCAGCTCTTTTCAAGATTTGCGGCAGTGTCCTCGCATCCAGTGGGATATGCCCGGCTTGTATGGGCAATAGTGTAAACTTTCGAGATCCTTTTGGATCTGTCTATTTTTCGGGGCAGAAGGTGCCCGCTTCTATGTCACGAACAGTCGTGTTCACAAAATCTTGGATGGCCAGTCTCTGTGGCCAGATTGACCGATGTTGAGCTACACGGCCATACTGTATTTGAGTACGGGGGTTGATTGCTATGTGTACCGCCGATTTCAGGCTTGCAAATGCCTTGTTGGGTACAAACGTTCGTACAAATATCTAAATCAAGTGTCAATATCCTGTTAATAGCTGGTCGACAATCAGCTGACTTACCTCTTTCAATTTTCGGTGAACATATGCTTTAGATGTAAAGTCTTGAGGTACCGGCTCCAAAATGTGGACTTGGTTGTCCATGTATGCCAGTACTTGATACATGAATGGCAGGTAAAGATGTGGCTGGGAATAGAGAATAGCCTCTGTTACAGGTGTTGGCCCAAGAGATATCGAACTTGCGCGTTCGTTAAAGGTGTTTTCCAAAATATGCTCGTTCTCGACTTCCGGCCATGTACATTCCAATAACGCCGCCCGCTTGTACATATATGCAGCAATCGATTTTCTTTCCTGAACAGTGGCGTCAGCCACATACCATGTATCTGTGTCATTGTTAAGCCGTAAGAAGAAATAGTTTGTTGAGTTACGCTGAAAGTTGTTGGCATGTGATTGCTAACATTCTTCTGATAGTCATTGGCAAATCTTGTTATCATTTTGGTGTCAGTATAGAAAGAAGATGAGAGAACAGCTGGCATTAGCTGGCGGAAATTTTGATAATAGTCTTTTATCCACTGATCTGCGGAGGATCCTTTGCCAATTAGTTGGCAGAACATACTATAACAGAAAGTATGGTCTAGTGGAGGAAGTGTTCCTCCAGAACGAATCCGGTTGGCCACAGCAAAATTGGTGAAGAGTGAACCCACGTACAGCAAGTTTCTTGATTTTAACACTGCTTGTTGAATTTCCTTTTTCAAAAGTTCATTGTTGCAACCGTTTTGCAAGCTGGTCTTGATAGTTGCGTTTCTAGTCAGCCCCTTATCAGCACATTGAGCGACGAATTCTGCTTGTAATTCGGACAATCCTTTGAACTTGATCGCAGGTGGCCTTCCTGGACACATGAAGAGCACTTGGGCTCGGGCTTCCCAGCTTCCTCTGTCTTCTTTTTCTGTAGAGACTTCTGTTCCTTACGTTTTGCGTCTCTTTTTTCTCGTTTTATTCTCGCTTGTTCTGCCCTTTTTTCTTGTGCCTTTTCAAGGGCCTTTCGTAGATCTGCAGAAAGTGGCAGATCTATTGTAAACATTGTTTTAGTATCTGCAGCAGCCAAACTCACGCCCATTCTTGAGAATGGAAATCTCCAAAGTGGTGATTAAGATACGGACTATCAATATCATAAACGCGGGGTGGAATTTTTCTGCTCAAATCGTCTATATCAAAATCTTCCAGGTCTACCGGTCTACCATCTATTATGTCTTGGTATATTTCTTCGTAAGTGTCAGCAGAGAGCTTTCTTCTCTTAGATGAGTGATAGATTTCTACATCATTGAATAGTGATCAATTGAGATAACCAATATTATTATAATGAATATCATTTATCTCTGAAACTGCTTTGCTTGTTGGTACACTTACCTTGATCTACTCGAGTTTGATCTTTTAACAAGATAATTGGTGTTAATTTTTGATGGATGACTAGTACGTGAGAATATAAAGTTTATCGGATGACAATAGATAAAACAGCTTGTATATACCAGTGAAGATAGCATTACATGGCTTATTATATACATTAGATGAATCTAGTAGCGAATTCAAAGATGGTGGCGGAGATGGGGTATTTGGAACAAGTATATATGGCACTAAATACAGAATGAATTAGGAGCATGTAATGCTGAAAAGATTACTCAGAGCTGACCACATACTGTCCGGTGCTGAAACTTGGTGACCAACATTCAATGAAGATGATGGTGGAGATGGGGTATTTGGAACAAGTGTATATGGTACTAAGTGAAGAATGAATTAGGAGCATGTAATGCTGAAAAGATTACTCATAGCTGACCACATACCGCCCGGTGATGAAATTTGTTGACGAAGATTCAACGACGATGGTGAAGGTGATGGAGTCGCTGAGACTAAGGTATAAGGAACTATCGTAACATAACCAACGTTTAGAGTCGTGAAATTCTTTATAGATGTCAAAATAGAATTGAACTTAGTACCATTCTGGTGGGGTTTTTCCCATACCATCGCAGACGACGATGGAGGTGATAAAGGTGGAATATATGTCACAGATGTCACAGGCGTCATATATAAAGCCGATGTCGCTAAAGCATATTGGAAATTAATCGACATTGAAAATGAGAGGAAAGGCTACCGTAAACGTTGTCATTGGCTCATTGTAATGGCTACTTACTATTAGACTGCAGAGATGCATCATAGATACGCAACGGCATGTTTGGTTGATTATGGGTTTTGCATGCTACTTTTTCGGGTCTTAACGGAAAGCAACGAAACGTAGGAACTGAAGAGACCAAAGAAGCACTCATAACGGCGGCACTGATTCTCTTATACCTTATTTTGGACCCCCTTTTTCATAAACAATCAACTTGGTGATTTTGCCACGCCTTTTTAGACAACACTCAACTGGGTGGTTTTACCACCCTTTGTCGCTAGTAATCAACTTGATGGTTTTACCACCCCTTTTTCGCAAGCAACCAACTTGGTGGTTTTGCCACCCCTTTATAACAGGTAATCAACATGGATAATAAACGTTACAAGTGCTTTCAATGAAGATTAGATCTTTAATAGAGTTCAGGAAGTAGAGTCGATCAGATGAAGCAATATATGCAATCTACATAAACATAAATGCTAAGACATTATATTCAAACATTTGATAGGAGATGTACAGCAGTAGCCTCATGGTAGTGGAGTATAATATTCTCTGACGTCAACAAGAATCTGGTTAAGTGCTGCTTAAGTAGATGAATTTATAAACAATAATAACAGCCCAGCGATTCCTCAAAATAACCGTATTAAGTTGATAAATTATGTGAATAGATCGACTTTGTTGGAGAAAATTAGAGGATGAAGTAGAATACTTGCTGTTTTATTTCTAAGGTTGGTAAACTAGATGCATTCTTTTATAGCGCAGTTTCGGCTGTCTGTAATCAAAACTCTTATGTTTTGTTGTCTACGATGAAAACTGGAAATCTGATAGTGATAGGATGAATTGATCAAACTCAATCAGAGATCTCTCTCCTCCAATTTACACCTTGGAAAAAATGATATGGCATGGCGAATCCAAGCTCGGCAGTCTCCCTGGGTGACCATTTGGACATACTCACTGACATGGTCACTCAATTGATCATCAGTATTTAATAGATTTCGCCTTATATCAGTCTTTAGTTTCGACAAGGATTCTTCAATGGGATTCAAGAAATGGCGATTATCGTGGAAGGTACAGACACTTGTACCCTAGATCCTCTACTAATTTACGTACCTTGACTGGACTATATATTGGAGCATTATCCATCTCCAGATAGTGTCCTTCATATCGTTTGTATCCAGCACATCCATCATGTTCGATATATAAGCGAGAAAATGCTCGGTTCTTCTTCGAACCCGACCATTTACCACCATTTCCTTTACGTAGTTTGACTTTCTCTTCTTGGATATTGACACAGCTTGTGGTGTCTTCACATATATATGTATATATCTGCTTATGACATGGCGGACAAGATGGTGAATGTTATACCCTTTACTCTTGGTACAATACGCTTGGCTGGAGTTTCTTTCCAGACTGACCGTAATTTCGATGAGTGTGCAGACTGAATCCTGCCTCATCGATGAATATGCAGTTCTTACCATAATCTAGCTCAGTAGTCGCTTCCCATTCTCGACTTTTCCCCTTAGCAATCTGAGCACACGGTTGTTATATCTTGCAGAAAGTAGCTTTTCTAGATTTTGGGCGTCACCTTATGTCTCTGAACCTGGTGTCTACGTAGTGCGGATATTGATATCGATAGGTATCGGAACGCTTCACAAATTGCTCTTCTAATATCTGATAGTCTAGCTTCCGGATGCTAGTCAACATAATCTATCAGGAACTGGGAATGACACTCTGTTAACTTAGCCGTACATCCAGCTCCAGGCTTTCTACCACTTACCGGTAAACGTCCTTCCTCATCGTCATTGTATTTTTTGATGTAGTGTTGCGCTATCCTAATGCTGATCCCAGTCAAAAGGGCGGCGTCTTTCGCTGCCTTACCCTGCTCGATCACGCAATCTAACAATTGCTCAATTTGATGTACGGTGTATCGTCGGTATGGCCCTCTTGGTTTTCGTGTACGTACCTTCTCCGCGTAGGATTCAACTGTTACTGTGAGTGCTGCTAATGGTACCTGTTGCGGTTCTACAGTAGTATCAATATCCATCAAAGTTCTCAACGGTACCAGAAAACTGTCACAGATTGCATCTTCCTCCTGTGTGTCCATTGGTTGGCTTACCTCATCCATCAATGATTTCACATTTTAAATGTTAAATACTGTTAAGGTAGAGTGTTCAGCTTCACAAAAATCATGTTTTCGCCTTCAATAGAAGCAATATTATTGTGCTCCATGTTGTATGCTCATTACACGTGTGATCGTAATGCGTATATTCAATTTTCTTTATATTTCTGGATTTACTTACTGTTAATGATTGAGCAAAACAAAGAACAAGGCCGGTGCAAAACTGAAGCTCAAGTCAGCATATACATATTAAAAGGGCCACGCGAGGTATTTGGAGAATAGCATCAGCAATTTACTGTTCAACTGACAAAAAACTTCTTCTGTCTTGCAAGCATCATTCTGTCAATTTTTGTAATTGGATACGGAGCTCAAAATAATATCAAATGCTGACATCCCGTCACCTGTGGAAGTAGTCTTCGTCAAAGAGGTGACTTATCCAGGTAGTATCTCGACGATGGTATTGCAGGATTGCTTGGTGTAGCAGCTTCTTTGAAAACGCTAAACGATCTTTGCACGTGACGCAAACCATTTCGAAAATCCGGTAACTCAACAACGGCAATATGGATTTTTTCAATGGTAGATGGTACATTTGAGCAGTATAAAATAGTGGTAATATTGAATGAGATATGTGTGAGACAGTGAGAGAGGAAAGCGAGTATATTCTTTTATATGTATTACAAAGAAGTCAGCGAATTTTCAACCGAGTGGTATTTGAGCGTTTCATTAATTTACAATTGATACTGGTCGCCCGTTAAAGGTCAATACTGGTTCCGAGGTATTGTTGTTAGGTAAGAAGCGTCGAGTTACGTCCAATCCAGGCATAGCGTCTTTGGCATTCTCGTTAAAAACAAGCTCAGTCACATCAAGGCCATCTATTATTGCAAGACCGAGCGGAATTCGTGTTGCTTCGAAGGCTTTAATGACTTGACTAGTAAATCCTTTTTGCGTATACGGTGAGGCTAGGATTCCAATGCTGAGCTGACTAGGATCTTGCTGACTGACAATCGCGCCAATCAAAGACCGTACGTGCTCTGGGCTGACACCTTTCTGATGGTCCTTGCATTGTACGAAGAGTGTTATATTCGAAGGTAACGACGAGTTTATTAGTGTCGACAGTGGCCATACTCCACGCAAGTCAATGCCACCGTCTCCTCTTCCACCATAATGCTTAAGTTGCATTCCAAAGTGTTGAAGTAATGCGGTTTGTGTGCAAAATTCAAATCGTGTCCCACGTTGAACATTTGTGGTTGGATCTTTATCTGCTGATCGTACCAAGTAAGCTGAAAGATCAGTAGGTCGTGGTGTGTGTCTTGGGGTATAGCATCTACATTGAGAACGAAGACTAGACAAAATTCTAGAATGCAAAAACATTCACCGATCGAGTGCAAGGCTGAAATTGGAAGCAAACAAACCGGTCTCACAAAAATCAATAAATAACTCAGTTTATGAACAAAGATGCTAAAGAAGCGATGGTCTATAAAATCTATAGCTCAAATTCTATCACCTCAACGGATTCCTCTTCATATCCTGGGTGTTCTTTCTCAAACTTAACGCAAGCTTGGTGCAAGCTCTTCATGAATCCAGGGACTCCTGTCTTGGCTGCCCAATTGATAACAGCGGTTGGTATATTGCCCTGGAGAAATCGATAATTTTAGCTAATTTGTACAGCCCAGTATGTCTCTCTTGAAAGCGATTTACCCTTACCTTTGGGTCATCAAAATAATCCATTAAAACTTTGCTACCCGTGTCGCCATCGGCGGCAATAACTATCCTTTGAGCGTAATTATCGATGCTCACTACTCCCTTTTCGTGAGTGACTTTGGTCAGGATCTCTGACTCGTTGATAGAGTCTCCTAAAATAGCCCATAATCTTTTCCCATGTTGGGACTTAAGTTCTTTCTTTTGAATCTCGTAAATGTAGTCTCTATTACTCATTGGCCATGGATACCTATTGAGGAGTGATGGAGGTTGAGTATGGAAAGGGTTTAGGCTGTGACCAGCAAAAAGAAAAGGAAATCCTACTTGATTAGGTAGTGAAAGGCATTTGAGCCCAGGTCTGTATATGAGATCATGTGCTTGTCCCAATTTTTTCGATATGCCAGATCTAAGTAGACATGAGATAATACTCTAGCTGGGATGTCATTCCAGCCCCCAATGATGCGGTACTCAAACAGCGATGGGTTGCGATCGGAGGTCCGCCGGTACACCTTGAACTCTGGTGTTTCTACATATAGCTGCCAGGTGGATAGATCAGGATTGATGAATTGTTTTGCAAAATCTATGAAGTCGTCATTGTGGAATGGCATGATTGAAAAACCGTAATCGATGAGCTGACAGATCTGGTCGGGTGGATGGGTTTATTACATTCAGACTCCGTTTGATGTGGGGCCGAATGAAAATAGGGGAAGAAGAGAAAAAAAAAAAAAAAAAAAAAAAAAAAAAAAAAAAAAAAAAAAAAAGAAAATGAAATTAACACTATATAAACTAGGGAATATTATAGAAGGGAAGAAGGCTGGTTTTGATATCATTCATGATAATTAATAGGTTTTCGTTGTCTAAGCGAAGTTTTTTCGTTTTTTAGAGTTTTACGATCCATTTGCAACACTTCTTCAACTTCAGGATAGATTATCTTGACTTCATCGCACTCTATACACCGGAATATCACTCCTCTGGTAAACAAAATGAATAATTAATAAAACAAGCCTGACAAAATCGATCTGAAATAGCATCTACTTACCTCTCTGGATAGTTACGAAGAGGTGGGTAAGTACAACCGCAGTGGTAGTACTTATGGCAAGTTTCGCATTGAACCAAGACACCAGGATCCCAATCCTTTCCATGACCAGTATGACCAGGTTTCTTATCGGGTCGTATGGCGAGAAGGTGTCGCATGTCTCTAGCAGAAATGTCAAATTGGCTGACAAGCTTCATAGATATCTCCTTTTCGCCACACTCCGCACATATAACATCAGTAGGCGACATGGCCGATGTTCGTACAATGTTCTTCTTCTTTCCCTTTTGGTCCTGTTGAGCATTATCAGGTTGATTGCGAACTATCGATGGTGCTGGATTTGATGCAGCTCTTGTGACTGGCCCATGAGTGACCTTTGGTTCATCCACCTTCTTGGTCTCTTTTATGCCATCTACTGCCTTCTTGCGACTACTATCTGTTTCACTTTTAGCGGATTGACTAGGTTCTGTGGTAGGATTGAATTCATGGGATTGCACAGCTGCCTTGTTATTACGTTCCTTTGTTAGAGAAGATGCAGGGTGTGATGGAAAGCGCGGTGCGTTTTGAACTTTCAGCGCCATTGGGCTGGAAGATCGGGTGCGGGCTTGTTCCTTATTATACTGAGGTTCGTCGCTTCGCAGATTAATGGCTCTATTACCAGCAGAGGGTGTGAGAGATGATCCTCGTCGGGGTGATAAAGGTCTTGAAGTACTGGCTATCTCCTGTTCAGGAGCATTGCTCTTCTGCTTTGTAGCGGTCACCTGTGGTGACAGTGGCTCGGCCGAAGATTGGTCGCGTTCTTGCCTCTTGCGTTTACTAGTTACCGATCTGTCTTCACCATTCTTAGAAAAGCTGTGCTGATTATCCGAAACTGAGTTATCGTCATCATCCAGAACTGGTATATATTCAGTGACAATATCATTGCCATTGCCATCCAAGGAATCACCATTGTCGACATGCAAATACTTGCTGAGCCAGGGGGTATATTCAACGGATACTTCCACATGTTGTTCTGGAACGAAAGGAGAAACTCTCACAAAGCTTTGATATCGCCCGTGAGGCTTCGTTGCTGTCGAGATAGGTGTCGATAATGATTCACGCAATTTAGCACCGTTATCTTGTGTCTTTGATCTGCTATTGTTAGAGTCAACAGCAGATGGCCGCAAGTAGTGCGAAGATATATTGGATTGATCTTTTTTGGCTGCATTGGTAGGTGAGATCAAAGGATCAAAATGTGGAGGAGTTGGTGTTATGGCTGATTTTTGACCATTCGATGCTGCTATAATATCAGTCTCATCGGTATTAATCTCAGGTGATCCTATTTCTGGCTGCTGTACTGATTCGTTGCCTATATTCTCTGTTGATTTTCCATTAGCTGTGATCTTCGGCGATGCAGAATCTGTTGCAGTTTCACATGCATCTTCTGGTGATCCTAATACGGAATTGAGAGTTTCGACTAAGCTCATGACACGTTTGGGCTTGTCACGCTCAATGACGATTTCTTCACTTTGACTCTTCGAGATATTGCTTGCCAATTGGGCTTTTTGCAAGAGTCTCTGGCCTCTTTTTATGGCGATCTTGGCAGTTTGTAAAACATCATCATCAGAATCGTTATTACCATGTGCTGAAGGGACACTTTCTGGTGTTGATGATGCAGCAGGCAAGTCATTTTGGGTTTGGGTGCTACCAGAATCAGGAATCTCGGCTATATCAGAACTGTTTGCATGACCATGTAGCCCATTGAGCGTAACATTATGAGTTGTGGGTGAAATCCCTTGTTCATTAGAAGGAAGGTCAGGCGATGGCCTTTGCGCATCGCTAGCTGTTGGACTTGGAGCTGTGTTAGAAGGGGTATTTGAGCTCGGACTCTCAGGTACATCGAGTGGTACAGCAGTAGTACTGTTTGAGCCTAGGTTGCCAAACAAATTATTTGTTATAGGTGGGAACGAGAACGTAGCAGCTTGCCTGCTTCTGGTCGATCTTCGCAAAATCAAATCCGTTGACTCGTCGTCAGGCTGTGCCAATATGGTTTCTGATGTCTCTCGATGTCGTTTTGCTGATGGTTGGCCGAAATCTCTCTGATATGGAAGCTTTCGCTTACGAGTAGGATCTTCCCTAGCAATTTCTTCTGTAACTTTGAAAAGCTCCTTCTGAAGTTCAGCTTTTCGCCTTTCACTTGTAGCTGTTTTCTTCAATTTAGGGTTTTCCATACGCTCCAGTTCTAGTCGTTTCTTTTCCGCTACCTGCTCCTTAGCTACGAGAGATGAAACTTTGTTAATTTCTTTCTCGAGCTCAACCTTTCGTTTTTCAGCGCGTTTGATTTTTTGTGAGGTGTCTTTTAAACTAGAATCCATCTTGGATATAGTATCTTCCAATTGAAAATTTTCTGCTTCAAGCTGAAACACTGCGCTTTGAGAAGCTGAGATTGCATCTGCCATTTCTTTCGCAAAAAAGGCATATCGATCAGAAACTAGTTCTCGAAATCCAAAACCAGCTCGAATCAATTCAGAAGTAGCTTGATCATTTGATTTGGTAACAGATTGTGCTCTCTTCCAAAGTGCTGCACAGCGCTGCTCTGCTGATTCTTCATTCTTCAACACCAAATATCGATCTCTTTGTCGAACCCATTTCTCCCATGCATTTAGCTTGGCTTCTCCTTGATTATGGGAACCATGGTCCATACAGTAGGTGAAATAGGGATCGGTTAATTTTTCGTTTTCTTCCACCTCTTCCAAAAGTGAAAATTTTTGAGCACAGGAAACGTGGAATGTCTTCTTGCACTCATGAGCATCGCATCGTACACAGGCGCCATGACTTGCTGATACTGAGTCTGGACATAGATAGCATTTCTTTAAGAATAAAGTATTAATATGGGACTATGATTACTAATTAGTCAAAACGAACAGGAGGTATACGCATACATAGTTCCAGTTCTTTTCAGGAATTTCTCTTATATCGAAGCCTGCGATTTTATCCACTTCCGAAATCTGTACATTAGGCATCCACGTACCACAGACAACGTGTATCCAACCAGGGTATTGATGAGTTTTGTCGAGGCGCCGGAATGCACCGTTTGGATTTGGGCAGATAGCACATCTCTGGTAAAACGACACAAAAAGTGTCAGTCGATATCAAATGAATGGAAGACTGAGAATGTCATACTTACAACTACTGCTGCAGGATTTTCTTTTTGTTCTTCACATCGATCACACAGCCATACATCATCTTTTCCAGGGAGCTTCTTGATACCATAACACTCTGTTTCTAATGGTCAGTATTATTGTAGGCATTTGCAAAAGCATTTTCAGTAACAACTTACCTTGATGTACAATAACTTCACATTGAGGATTATCGCAATACACAAATGCATTGCGTTCGTCTGCTCCTTCACCCAAACATATGCAGCAAACCTCAGGATCGTCTTCTTTCTATTGGGAGAGAATTTTCAATTTCAGCAATTTTACAACAAATTGAAGAAGTGATAAAAGTAAATCATATCTTCGCTAAATTGTCCACGTACCCATTTCATTAACCACATATCGTTTTCTGGTTGTTCTTGGGGGTCGATCAGAAAATGATCTAGATCGTCCACGTCTTCAGATTCTTCTTCCGAGCCTTCAGCCTCATACTGATCAAGCTCTACTGATTGTGGTCTGTTGATGGCGTTAATTCCTATTGATTCTGGCATTTGTCGAGTGGCACGAAGATAGCGGGCTTCTGGATTGTATCCGGGAGGAGGCATTTTGTGTCCTGCAGACAAAAGGCTACTAATAGTTTGGGCTAAATCATGACAGAAATGCGAAATTTAGTAAGACATAAGATATTCGCCAACACAGGTAAGCTATGCGAATTACTTACTTTCTCCACCATATGATGATCCTCGAGTATTTCTTGAACCATCATGGCCGTGTGAACCTCCACTTCCTTCAGATTGATTTCGTCGTGGTATATGAATCACAGACGGAGCGAGCTGACTACGCTGTCTTCTGTAAGCTTCAATAAAATCTTTAGAAAGACTGCGAGCATGCTTTCGGTTATTTACAGGCGCTCCAGATGTATTTTGTTCATGTTTTGGAGATTTGTCGTCTACAGATGATCGACCGTATGAGGCAACAGTTTGCTCACTGGCAGCAGCAGACCCGACAGAACTATCGTCATAATTATTGTAAAGGTTTTGATTGTCGTAAAAAGATACTTGACGCGCAAAGTAGTTTGCTCGATTGGTCATGGTATCTTTTTCAGTAATAGAGTGGTTTTTAGCATGGCTCTTTGTTGTATTGTCTTTGCTTAGTTCCAACAAGTAGCCAGCAGCTGCTTCACATTGATAATTGCCGTTGGCTAAAGGTGTACGAATTGCTGAATCTACTCGCTTGACACTATTTTTTATAGTTTCAGAACGCACAGTGTGATTAGATAGCTGATTTTTGGAAGGCATGGGCGATGCTGAGTTCTGTCTTTGTGTAATGTCCCATTGATCGCCGCTATCCATGCCGCTGCGAATATTATTGACGGCCGGTTGAAATAGTGCCAATATTCTTTTAACGTGATACGAAAAGTAGTTATCCGTAAAGCAGAAGGCAAAGATTGCTTAGTGTTGGGGTAGAAATTATGGATGGTGAACTTCCGTTGATACCCAACACCGCCTTATTCTGCCACTTGCTTTTGTCCTCCCTCATAACAGTCACAACAAGTTGCTATGCCAAGCATGAAACATGACGCATGAATCCTCTCCAAGCAAGTTATACCTGCTGTACCGCTTTTATATTTGCAGGAAACAGCCATAAAGATGCCTGAGCATACTTATTTCCATGAAGATGTATGCTACTTTCATTTCTTAACGTTACAAAATGTCAGTAGAATTTTGGATACCCCATTGTCACACGACTTGCTGGCTTGATATCACAGTTTAAGTTTGACATTCTTGCTTTAGCCGCTTTATTGAAGTCATCACGTAACAGATAAGATGAATTTACGGGTATAGATGTGCATCTATGAGATAACCTGTTTATTTTATTCTCTCCCTGTCAAATTTCACATGATAAAATTTTACTTTAACAGAGCGCTTTGCTCTGTGTATACCCATTATCCTATGAAGCATCAGGCACGTCAATTTCAAGGAAAAAGTACAACACACATATTGGAAAAGTCTATCGAAACTTAAAATAAGTTATTCAACACCAGAGCTATCATTTATGGAAGCTTTAATCATTTAGTAACTTATATGTCGTAAGTTCACATTTTTTCAATTTCACAAGGTAGACAAATGTGACGAGAAAATTCCAAAAACTATGAAAAAAAAATTATATAAATCTGTTGTCCAAACAATGAAGCTCTTCCAGTTTAGTTTTCTTTCTTAATACAAGACGTAATTATACATATTTCTGTTATCGTTTTCCAATTACTTTTTCATTCAAAGATTAATGACAAACCGAACATTTATGGTCAAAGAGAACATATGTAATAAATACTTCACTCTGCTGGAACTATTTGGTATTGAACATCACGCTTTGGATTATTGATTGTACACAATCAGACATTATACTTAGTGACAATGCTCTTCACCATATTTTTTGGCAGTAATAATTTTACTACGAATTTCAAGGAATCAGAATGACTCGGATATTGAATCTCCAGTTGCAGCATATATGATTAGTGTCAGCCCTCTAATTATCGGATTACCGCAGGCAACGATTTTTTGTTTACTGCTGACTCGTATAGTTTCCAAACTATATTATTGGCTTATAAGTTGGCAGCTAGAGAACTCGAGATTGGGAAGCAAATGGGCAATGGAAACGAAATCATGACGCCATGGCATTGTTAATTATTCCCCTACTCCCTTTTTATTTGACAATTTTTCGTTTCCTGTTAATCTTACCTTTGTGCATATATCAGCTGGCTCTTGTTGAACTGCTTCAGGAATAAATATGTTTAGAAAGTAAATGTCCTTTGTATTGCCTTCATACTCAATCTGAAAGAAGGATCTATATTGATGAGCATAGAAAGTAGCGAAATTCCACAATGGTAGGCATTCAAAACTGTCACTTCCTATTGTTTAAAATTTTGTTGACATTTTGCAAAAATTGTTTGAATATGTCGATAATGCTGCGTGACAAATTTCTTTTTGTGAAAGGAAACGGCTCTATATTTTAGTAAGTGTAATGGTATGAAACAGAAACCACTACCTCGACAGGATGATTTACGCTAGAATTATGAATATTTTCAAACAGATTTGTTTGTTAGCTATATCTTGTCAGGTAATGTTGAACTGTTGTAAAGCTATGCACTCTTGAAAGTTATTACCAAAATTATCAAATATCTGGTGTATGCAAAGACTTGTAGGTGTAAAAATGGTACCGGTAGGGTTGAGATGGTCGAAGATGGTTTTGGCTCTGGTACTGCTCGTAAGATTTTTATATTTATTTTTGAATATTGAAAAGTTCTCTTCAAGATATATTGGGATAAATTAGTGTAAACATATCCAACAAGTTTGTCAAAGTATATTATGGTAATGCTATCATGAGAACAATAACTTGTCAAATTCTAACATAACTTTAACAAATATAGTGTAGCTTCTTTCAAATTTCATCAATCGTTTTCATTCAAAAACACGTATTTAAATACCTTTCTGACATTTCAACTGTGCTGATCACTATCTACACTACTTTCTACTATAGATTCTAATAATGTACAAAATAGTTCACCAACTGTGAAATTTTCGTAGATATGAAAATATTTGAAAATACCTTGCCATATGGTATTCTTTCTATCTTCTTATATTTGTTATACTGTAGATGATCAGCCCGTATTCCTTGAAAACAGTATTAATAAAATAGTGAATTAAAGTATCAGAGATTATTTTAATATTATTTGATGTCAAGATAAAGGAAACGCGTTCGGTCATTATATCCGCCTCTCCGTTTGGCCAACAATCATCCTGTGAGATGAACTGTTCATTATTTCAGTCGACTCAGCATACATGGATCACCATTTAATAAATTCTCTTGTTATTTTCTTCTCTGTTTCATATTTGTACTACCATAATCAACAATGATAATTGGCATTTGCTGTTTTCCTCTTCATTACCGGCAAAGATAGTTGGATTGATACCAATAATTGTAGTAAATTTGGGAATTGGCAAAGTTTAGTGATAGTTCAAATTAGTAAACAAATATCAAATTGCCTTTCTAAATTTTATACGAGAAATCTGTTTGAAAGAAGTGATACCATGTATTCAACATGCTTGTAACAACGTACAATGTAATTCTCCAGTGGAATCAAATTTTGAAAGCAATGACAAGCAGCCTATTATCATTTGGTGACAGAAAATGATTTAAATTCGAGTGATAATTTATTTATAATAATTATTATATGGTGTAGCCTCAATACACGTAGTCTTTTCAACATGTCCATTGCTCTTTCCATTGACAATGACTGTCAAATATTGGGAGAAAGAATGGGCCAATCATATCGAACCCCCAAAAATCAGTTTTCCTGAATGAAATAAGTGGTAAAGGGAGAGGTGAGTGAACGGTGTTTGAAAACTGGTGCAGGCCATAAGCAACCTTTCTCTTCTAATACATTTCCTTGGCGATGGTCGTAAGTTGCTGTAGCCACGTCTGATGTACTCTGCTTCATCCAATTATGTTGACCGCTAATCGATAACTTCCATTTATTATGACGTCTTTATACCATCCATTGTTAATTATTCTAGTTGGTACTGGTCATTGGCGATCTTCACATTCCGAACCGGGTGCACGACTTGTCACCAAAGTTCAAAAAGCTATTGGTAGGCTTTATTGATATTAAGAACTATCGAGGATAAATTTATTATTAATAATGTTGTGATATAGGTTCCTGGGAAAATACAGCAAGTCATCTCAACAGGCAATATCTGCGACAAGGAAACGTTTGATTATATTCGCTCTATATCTTCTGGTGAGGTGCACATTGTAAAGGGAGATTTCGATACCGTAAGTTACTGTTGATGGTTTGAACATTGGATGATATCATATCCTTATGTTACTGTGATTGTAGAATCCGTCATTTCCGCAGTCAAAGGTCATTACTCATGGACTTTTCCGCATTGGCGTTATTCATGGGCATCAAATCATTCCTTGGGGTGATAAGGAGGCTTTGAATATTACTGCTAGGCAAATGGAGGTAGATGTCTTATTGTCAGGTCATACCCATCAATTTGATACATACGAGAATGAGGGCAGATACTTTATCAACCCCGGTAGTGCAACTGGTGCATACTCTGGTCTTCCAGGCAGCGCGTAAGTTGACTTTATGTGCATATTGAATACAAGTTATCAAAGGCAATTATTAACGAAATCATCTGTAGTGACGCTGTTCCTTCATTTGTGTTGATGGATATTCAAGGCTCTACGCTCTTTATATACGTTTATAGGCTCATAGATGACGATGTTAAGGTCGAAAAGATCGAGTACAGAAAAGAAAGTAGGATGTTGTAATAACAATAATAATCCGTGGATTTCAACAATTTCGTCTAAAACATGTTTAAGTTTTGATCTATGAATTTGATATGGCGCTCTAAGCAAAATACGAAGTATTCCTAATTATTTCCGTTGAGGTCCATTATGAATATTGCCTTCATTCCAGTCCTTTCTGATTTTATATACTTGTTCGGCATCATCTGTAATGCCAGTAACATCGATATCTGCCATGATCATTTCTTCTCTAGCGTGGTCGGCACGCACGATGGTACCTTTGAAAGGCACACTTATTTGAGATCGACCAATCAGATGTTCAACTTCTTGTTCTGGGCAGTGATCCTTGTTTTCATCATTGGCACCGTTACAGAGTACCATAGAGATCTCATTTTCGAAGGGCCGTAGAGTACATACGGCATTTACCAAGTTAACTTCGCTGTTGCTGTCATGGTTCAGCCCTATTTCGCCAGCATCGTCAAAACACCAGTAAGCGGGAGCAATCACCAACTGCGCATGTTGCTTCAATGACAATTCGCGGAATACTTCAGGAAATGCAATATCCCAGCATATACACAGTCCGATTATAATGCCAAATCGTGTCTTGGCCGTATGGTAACCACGACTGCCTAAATATTCTCTTGCTGTAAGTGCCCGATCACACACGTGTATGAATTCTTTGGATCATACTTACCTCTTGTAAGCCATTTCCTTTCCGGGTGCCAGAGATGAACCTTTTGATATTTCAAAAGAACATCACCGTTACAATCGATGTAGTAGGCGCTGTTTAGAACTGCATTTTCGGACTTGTCGCCTTCTACAATGGTTCCTGGTACGATGTCGATTGAGTACTTCTTTGCCAGTATGCAAAATTCTTTATGGTGTTTTGACTCCCAATCCACAAGGTGATGTTTATCTTCCAGTGGACCAGTCAAAAAATATCTATGTAGTCGGTCATGTCAATATGTGCCACTTTGTCTGACAGGTGCAGCTATGGTACTTACTCTGGAAAGACAATGATATCAGCTTTGCTCTTTGCAGCTTCTGCAATAAAGCGTTCAGCCTTCATTATATTAGTTTTGACATCCCAATCCTCCTCATTGATGGTTTGCCGAATGTGGAATTGTACAACTGCGATCTTGACCATGTTTGACGTTTAACGGACTGGCCAGTCTGACTTCCGCTTATTAAAAAATTTCCCGCGCTGCTGCATGCTCACTTCACCGAATTAGGATCCGGGAAACACGACAGAACGCAATTAATATTGTGCAGCGAAATAGAAGTCAATCAGATACCGTTTATGTTCAATGATAGGCTTGAGCCAATTCATAAGTATACACCGTCTACCACAGTGCAGAGAAAATTGTTATGACAAAACCTGATAAGCATATGCTTGCAAAGCAGCAGTGGGTGATTCTTCATCTTCACAGAAGAAAAGGAGATTAAGACAATAAACATTCCAGCATTTGTATCTGAGCTGTATCCCATGGGATTACGTCTCAATTTTGAGTTGTGTTACAAACTACCGAGATATTTCATTGCTCTAATCATACAAAGAAACAACCATTGTCGTTGGTTGGAAATTGTACTATTTACATCAACAAGATAGATTGAGGAATGGAAACAAAACATAATCGAATATCAACGCATTTTCTAGCACCAACCGGAGCGCGATTGACATTAGTTATATGCAGTTACTTTATACTATCGTAGCAGAGCAATAAGTATAAATAATAGCTTCATGGACGACGGCCCTTCAATCCCCACTTGTTAACATCCGTTTTCTTGATAATGCCGACTGCGACGAGAGTCAGAGATATCCAATACAACCACATCAAACTTGGAACAGGGAAGTTGTTCACCATGAATTCTGCGTGAGCACCAAGTTGAGCAGTAATCCAAACCAAGGCCAACACGACGTATCCCGACACGCGATGGTACTTCCAAAGAGCTTTTGCTTGCGAAGTTCCACCAAAGGCAGATGGGACGTAAGCTATGAAGACACCAAATAGTAATTGGACCAGAAGATAGCTTAGTGTAAGGACTCCAAAGCTTGCATGAGTACTGTTTTTATACGGGTGTCAGAGTTACAGCGCATTGAATGAAACGATAATAAAAATTTCTTCGAAATGTACCTTGTAATATGGGGTTTATCATGAATGGCTTTGTTGTAAAAAATCGCTGTCGCTCCCAAAACAGCGCTAGCATATCCTAAAATTTGAAGTAGGGCATGATATTGTAACCCTTCCTGCTTCTCTTGCGGTGTATATCTTGGTTGTAGTAAGTAAATGCCTAGTATAAATATTCGTCAGTAGCTGACGCCGAATAGCTCTTAAAATCTGTACCTTTTATCTACCAACCTTCTGTTACAGCAACGACGAGGATGCTCATTCCGGCAGGATGGTACGAGAATAGGGACCATGGTGTGGTGAGCAGCACGCTCCATACGAGTACGGTAAATAAGATAATACCAGCCTGACTTGCTAGGGAATACAGTCTAGTTTCTCGGTTTCTGACATTCATGGTATCCGAATTACCTCTTAGAAGTGGTGAATGCTCCTGAGCATCAGGCAAGTTGGTCATGAATTAGGAGTAAAGCAAGAGCGGGGAAAATGATTCAACTCACGAGCTCTGAGATTGCTGGTTCCTGAAGGTGGTAGTTTTTTTAACAAGATAAGCGTATATCAGCTGTTGCGCGATCTCAGCTCAACTTTGCGAAATCGCGTAATGGATCATACTGGGTAAATTTTTTGCTAAAAAACCTTTTTTTAGGGAAATACAATTTTTTCTGTGCGCTTACTCTTACGACAATGTGGATGAGGATATGGCCATTAAATCGCACCATTGATCTCATTAGCTACCTTGCCAGTGGCAATGGAAGTATATTTTACGGCATACTGTTTCTACCTTAGGCGACCAAGCATCTGTCTTACTGTACTTAGCAATTTAGTTGTCTTTTCTGCGTATCCGATCTTACTTTCCTTAGCAAAGTTATTACTCTTGTTTACAAGAAGAGCGTGCATGAGACTATCACCAACTTTTATAAGCACAGTACATTGACTGCGAACACTACGCGTTGGGCATTGAAGTTTTTATTGAAGCCAACACAAATTCACTACATTCATATCGTAACAGATATCGAGACACTCTAAAATTCAGTCATTTGAAAATATATCTTCGTTGTAGACCTTTTAAAATTATACGCTTCGCCACATCGTTTGAGGTCACATTCACTCGCTGTCATAGCAATTCCGCTATTCAGGCTCCTCCTACCTTGATTCTGTTATTAGTCCCACATAATCAGTATGATTTTTAATTTTTCAAAATTTCATTTAATGTCATTGTCACTACTCGCATATGGACAAGTATATTCACCAAGTATTACTTTGGATGTTTATTAATTGAAGGAGGGTTTTGATAATGTCATTGTCAGCAAAGTATATAGCTCAAAAAGTATTGTTGATAATTTTTAATGATTGAAATGAAATATATTGAATAGAGTGAATAATAAAAGTTACAAAGTAAGAAAAAGAAAATGAAATGAATGAAAAGAAATGAAAGAAATGAAATGAAGATGGTTTGGTATGCCCGATTGTTTGTGATCTTGAAGGCTTTGTCTGCTGGCCGAATTTGATGAATGATTTTGCTTGATGTTTGGAGCGTTTGATTGAAATGTTTTATGATGAAGGTTGTATGGTTTGATTTAATGGTTTTATCATTGGCTTGTTTAGGGCACGACTTTTGCTATTTTTTAAAATTTGTTTGATTGCTTGAGTAGTTGTTGTATTGGCTTGAATAGCCATTAGGTTTAAATGTTCATTCTCCTTGATCAGCTGAATGTTTGTAAGGTTCCCAATATAAGGGTTCGTGTTTGAATGCCAAAGATTGAGTTTTGGTATTATAGAAATAGTGCTTTATTGCTTGATTGACTTGGCTGTTTGATTGATTGTTAAGTGGATTGTTTAACGGATTTCATAATTGAATGCTTGGTGTGTTGTTTGGTTTGTTTGTTTTGTTTGATGGCTTGCTTGATTGGTATTCGTTGATTGATTGTAAAGACTGTGGCTGCCAGTTGATGTTGTAGTTACTTCAGGTTGCCTAGTAGTATATCTTTTGGGAAAAATAATTGAATATGGTTTGCGATAATGTTCGCATAGGCATTTGTAACAGGACCATTAGCTTATCAATGGCCTTTTGATCGATGAAATCATCGATTGATTATCAGAATTGATTGGCTTTTTTTAGGTGGTGTAGTGTGCGTAGTATTCAATTTATTGATGGTGCAGTTGACTGTTGTTGATCGGCCGACCGTTGAAGGTTAAATGCGATTCCTAACCCAGGATGCCAATTGCACTAGCGTGGGACTGCCACGCTACTGCAATTGCTAGGTAATGCTTTCATTGCAGGACCACAAAAGTGCCATCCTCTCCAGCACCTTTCACCACCCATGACAGTAAAATTTTAGCCAGATACCTGACCATCAAGATTAGACATTGGGCGATAATGTCACGTACTGCCTAAAGGCGAGCACAATTGCATCATCTAACTGCTTGTCTGATGATCAGCTATCTGGCTAAAACTTTACTGTCCACTGCTCCAGCATTACCTTCGCACACCTTGCATACTTAACGAGACATCCAGTAGTAAAGTGTGTCGAGTTAAATTTAGTTGGTAGATGATAATATGAATACTAGCAGCCAACAGTCTTTTAATTTGTACGGTATATATGAACAATAGTTGTTTGTTTAACTTGTTTGTTAGTTTGCAAGCACATTTTAATGGTTTTTATATGGCGTTAAAGCCATATCATAGTAGCTTAAGTCATTGATAAACTTTATGGCTTTGGTAACGTTTTGTTTGACAGATGTGTCAATTAACGTTGTAAAGTCTGTACCTAGGCTTTTGTGCACTTCGCTTAAATGAGAACAGCGACTTTTGGCAATACAAATTGTCGGTCAGTATGGTCGTAACATCAAGCGGACGCACAACGAAATAAGCATACTCTCCCAACTTGCCAGTCCTACAAGTTGGGCCAGCTTAAACATGATTGACAGTATTTACAACAACCATCCCTAAACAAACCTTTAAATTTTGGGTTCAGGATGGCTATTAAACTGTCTACGTATCACGCCCGCCCTACGCTGGATGCATTGATGCTTCGTAGTGTCAATCAATTCTGGTTGTCTTGATTGACTTGTCGTAATAATAGATATATTATGCGGTACCAAACAGCCAACTGTCTCGCAAAATGACTTTTTAAGTCTACTACCATATTGAAGGGCATTTTGGTAGTCGACTTATGACCAGCAGGTTGGGCAAACCAAAGGGTCTGCATTCCATGTAGAATGTATATGTTGATGGATATCGTTTGATGATCTGAAAATAATGAATGAAAGATTGATGGTATAAAAACTTCTAATGGTTTGAAAGTACAATGATGATAAAAAATGAATGGTAAAGTTTAATATTTGTTCGCCTCTCTTTACTCTCTCTTCTTTTTTTCGCCGCCTTTGTCCTCTCCCATACGCCTATATTGTCTCTCCTCATATTTTTATTTTTTTGATGGTTTTAATAATTTTTTTTCGCTGCCTTTTATACTCTTTTTTTAATATCATTCATCTCATTTTTACTCTTCCATTCGCTTCAATTTTTTTTCTTCCTTTTTTTTGCTAGGCTTATATTTTTTTCGCCATCTTTTACTATCCCTAGTTTGATAGAGACAAGCTTTGCGTAACATAAATCTGTACTCAATAGATGGTATTAGTGATCATCAGTTCAATGACCAGTCTGTTAGCCTCTACTTACAAATTTTTGCTTGAATACGCAGCAAAACGAAGTGTTGAGTGATATAGTGTGTATAATGGATGTTTGACTTGCGTTTTCGACCTTGATTTATTGGACTCTTGCACTGGGCTTGTTGAGTCTAGTTTCGTTCATTGGTCGCGCTGAACGACTTTGAGTGAACACGGGGGTTTTGCATAAATTTTTTGATAATGGTTTGTAGTGTTTTGGTGTGTGATGATAAAATTCCCTTGGTAATTTGGGTTGATTTTGGTGTTATTCATATTATCCAAGTACGAGTAGCGACCTGAATATTTGTATGGCCCTGATACATTTTTGTTGGGTTTGATGTTCAGGGACAGCCCAAAGTTTACCGAAATTTGTAGAGGTTGTGGCCAAAGTTTCTGGGATTAAATGATAGACTTGGCTCTATCTTTGGAATGCTCATAGCTTGGAGTGTGTTTATGAGCTCTTGAATGGGGGGAGGGAGCCATATTGAGCAGTTTATTGGGCTTTGAAGAGTGTGACTCCAAGGGGATCGTTTGATAAAATGGTGAGGAACTTCTTTGAATTTTAAGTTCCGGAGACTCCTCCTCCCCTGTAGTTGCCTACGACGATTTTCTAAAGAATGGATTAACCGGTTTATTGTATTATTGAATTTATCAGTATTGTAACTCAGTTAAGATGTCATCATGATCTTGTTAAAAATTCATGCAAGTGATGTGGGTGAAGCTCTTGGTGGCCAAGGCCTTTGGCTGGCGGTGATTAAAATTTAATACCACAGGTTTATACTGATCAGGCTATGCGGGCAGATGTACAAACTACAGTTACAATTATTGGTGTACCTCAAATATGGGAAGAGCGGATTGAACTGGCATATATAGATTTTACCTAAGCAAATCCCCTCCTTTAAATAATGACGGACAGTCAGTCTCATATGGCGTGAAAGCCGCTGGCACCCTTGTATTTACTGCAGACATAATCCGTTACCTCCTAGTACTCGTAGTCTTTATCTGGTCGTCCTCATCATACCTTATTGCGCTTATTATACCATATCAAATCAGACGAGTATAAGCATTAACTGAAGCGTTCACTTTATGACATTATCAACCTTAATCACGTATTAGTCTTTTTTGTGTTCAACAGTTTTTTGGCGTTCAACTGAACAGGGTGTGTTGCTTGGCACCTTGGATAGGACGGCAATAGCAATGATCATCAGGAGAAGCGTTGTGTAGGCATTGTCACATTCACGTGTTTATACAACGTACAGTATGGTTAACAGTTGTCTTTCAAATGCTCTAGAGCTTGTCTACTTGCGACTCATCAGTGGGTATCTAAGAATGAATTTGTTCTGCCCGCCATATACAACGTGCAAATGGTGATGATTAAAATTATTAGGCTCTGTGCTCTCGTATCTCATGAGTCTTTTAGGAACGCATAATCATAATTTCATTGGCGCAATTTTCAAATGAATAAAACAGTACATGATAGCAGAAAATAAGGTGTCCAATGCTGCCCAATTATATCAAAGAGAGAGACGCTAGCTTTGCCAAAGGTGTAAGTGTTGTGGTTTTCAAAATTCATCGTCGTCTTCCTCCTTCTTTGGTTTCCGTCGAGATGATACAGCGCGCTGAGTTCGAGCAGGCTTAGAATCGCCTTCAGTCTTGACATCATCAACATTTGCATTTTCAACGGGGTCGGGTATCTCTGCGACAACGTCTTTCAAAAAGTCGAACTGTTCAGTATTTTGTACAGTTTTTTTTCTGTGAAATATGAACAAGGTTAACATTGTATGTAGGTGTCAAAAAGTCAATAGATATTATCTTACAAGTGAGCCACTGTCAGCCTCTTGGCGTTTCTGGAACGTGTTTCCACGCATGCTTGATCTATTAGCGATTGCATAAACAATTCCAAAGCTTTCGCTAGTATGTTCAACGTATTAGTATCGTAATCGCGCGCAAACATTATGTGGTGTATACGAATACGTACATATGAGTATTGGCGTTGCCTGTGCGACTTTTCCAACATCCTCATCCATTTGCATAATCTTTTTTATACGTGCCTAGTGTTAAATGTCTAGGGTTAGCTATTGAATGTCGACGATCTACTTATTGAAGAGGAGGAAGTGAAGTAGAATTTGCGATCATAACCATTCTACTGTCGTTCCATTGATGAAGTAGGGATTAATTCATTAATAGAATCAAGTAAATACAGTACTTACCACCGGGAACTTTGTCTTGTATTTTTTCTTCATCTTGCCGCCGATCTTTGTTGGATGTATCAAGGTTAAGGCGTATCATTTGATATAGACGTTTGAGAGCCTTTGCCGTTGGAACCGTGACCGCTGCCAATAACAGTTTTATTTGTATCTGCTAAACTGGCGCAGTCCACGATTTTGGACGCAATTCCGGTATATAGAGAGCCGGGTAAAAACTGTTTATAGCAGTACTAAAGCTGGCTGAAGCACTTTAAATAATTCTTTGATCAGATACAGAATAACAGTGCCCAGTCTTGCGTTTCGTTCAACCTATGACCTACTAAAATGGTTTCCTATAAACTTCTGATCTATGCAATACAATTATTTTGCGTGTGTTTGTTTGATTGTTCATGTAAAGGTAATGCCAAAATAAATCCTCTTCATATAATATAGCGTCATGATGAAATGAAATATATGAAATAAGGTCGTGTGTGGGTTTTCTAATTTCTGGAACGTCAATCAAATGTTGGCAAAAATGATCCAACAAAAAAGAGATAGTGGGCACCATGGTAAGATTCCTTGGTATATAAATTAAAATTCACTTGAATATTTCTATGAATTACTAGTAGGGTAAAATGCTACTGATATCAGACAAGGGAAGGTCGCCGAATGTTCTTCTGGTGCTGACCCAGGACTTTGGGTTGGGCGAGTAGGAGCGGACATGAACTGCAAAGAAACTTGAAGAAACTTCGACCCCGTGACATCATTGACGATGGTTTTCGAATCAACGTGTATTTTTACTCAGCCATAAGAGACACTGGATTTGCTCTTTACACTTAAAGTACATTTTACCAATAATGCCGCTTCATCCAACCGTTCTCTGGGCTCAGCGAGCTGATGTTTTGTATGTTACCGTTGAGGTTTTTGATATCGAGGTAAGGACAATAGTTGACTATTACTAGGATCTCATTGCAGTTCATGTGGAACACCGGATTCTTTACACAAGAATGAACCTAAAACAAAGTCTGATGCTTCGTTCCTTCCTGCTTTCCTTCTTTTTACAGAAACCCGAAATCCACATCGACAACCAAAAGTTCTCTTTCAAGGGAATAAGCAAGGAAAGCAACCAAGAATATGCTGTAGAGCTGGAATTCTATGGCGAAATCGACCCTGAGGTAAGGATAAGCTGGTTTGATATTTTGTGGCGTATGTACCTACTTCTCTTTTAGATATTCACAAATGTCGTTTATTGCAACAGAAATCCAAGCAGCATTTGACTGCACGTAACCTCCAGATGGTGATTTACAAGAAGGGCGGAGAATCTGCAGGATACTGGCCACGTCTGTTGAAGTCCAGTCAAAAAGTGAACTTCCTTAAGACTGACTTCGCCAAGTGGAAGGATGAGGATGACGATGATGAAGAAGATGTTAACCCAGCCGACCAGTTTGGAGGCATGGATTTCAGCAGTCTGATGGCCAATGCTGGAGCTGGTGGTTTACCTGGAATGGAAGGTCTCGAGGTTTGTACATGATCCCTGGTTTTAGTAGAGAATAACTTCTCCACATTGGAAATTCAGTATACTCAAACCAATTTTATTTATAGGGCGGTGATAGTGATGATGAAGATGAAGAGAAGGAAGACGGTAATTAAGTTTTCATCAACAAAATAAAAAGGCACGCGTTAGATGCTGATGCAATAATCACTTGCACAGATGTTCCAGAGCTTGAGAACAACCAATAATGTGTGTCATTGAAAAAAGCAAGGCGCCCAAAGCAATTGAAATAATAATAAAAAAATTATACACAAACGTCTCTTCCTTAAAAAATACCATTTCTTTCCTTTCGTGGCACTTTTCTTCACCTCTCTCGATCCATTCGTCTTAATGATGGCCACTACTACAAAGGTACGCCATCGTTTACTCGTCCCACCTCAACCAGCGGAAGTAGCTGACATATTTTATTTTTCTTATTACTTCAACTAAGGTGCCAGGCACACCGACACCAAAGCGAAATGAGGTACTGGATGAAGGTAGCCATCGCCTGCAGCTTTCATGAGAGTGTCGTGTATGGTCTAATCACCATGTTTTGACAGAAAAATACAGACAACGATATAAGGAGCTCAAGAAACGTATACATAACATTGAGGAGGTACGTATCCCATCAACACAACTCTAAGAATCGTATGTTCGGAAGGCATTCGAATTGACATCATTTATCTTACGAGGATAATGATATATTACATGTTCGACTTCATAAAGCACGGAAAAACATAGGAAGACTACGGCTGGAACGATCGTGAGTGTTAATCGAATAAAATGAAGTTGTAATTCACGTCGAAAAGTAGGATTCACTGAATATTAAAAGGTATACGGTTTAACCAATTTTTCTTTCTTGAAAACAGGTTTCTCATGGAAAGAATTGAACGGTTTCGTGAGCTATCTGATGTCGATTCAGACGAACCTGATGGCATATCAGATATTCCATTCCATGATGGAACATTTGTAAGTTTGGAAACTTTATACCGGTTCAACCACGTATTGCATGATTGTGTTATTAACAGTATGTTGATGTAGCACCACTCTCTTCATCCTCCAAGAAAATCTGGTATTCGTATATTTGAAAAACCTCAGCGCCGTAAAAAAGATCCAAATGCTCCAAAAGGTCCTGGCAATGTCTTTTTTCTATACTGCAGACTAGAGCGTGACAAAATCAAGGATGAATTCCCCAATGAAAACCTTGGAGATGTCACTAAGCTGTTAGGACAAAAATGGAAAAGTCTATCAAAGGAAGGAAAACAAGTAAGTTGGGGATCGGGCAAAGTTCCACCGTGCGCTATTTTGGACCAAAAATTGACTGGTAATTAGAAATATTATGACATGTATAGGAAGGAACAGGAAGAATATGAAGTGGCAATGAAATCGTACAATAAGGAAGCTTCCAGCACTTCTTACATACCAGAGCCCACGCCGTCCGTCGCTCATGCATCCCCAGTGCCTACTGACGCCGGCAACCACTCATACTCAGACAGGCCACAAGGGGTGGATATGACCTTAACATCTTCTCAGCAAGAGTCGTATATAATCGATGAGGATGAAGGTTTGTTGGAGACCGAACCACAGCCTGGTGTGTTCCCCACGCCGAATCAAGAAATTGATGCCGACAATGACGAATTGTTGGACGATGACGATTTCCAAATGTATTCAACAAATCTTTCGTCCAATAAGCAAGCGCACAAATGGCAGGAACAAAAGAATACAAAATTGCAGTCAATCAAATGACGCCGGCGTCACAGTATACCGTACATTAGAAAGCTCGTACGGAAAGGTATCCAGCACATTGTATAATTGATTACTGCTTCTGTAAGGCTATTTTTCTTATATAAGTTGAATTGTATATCGATATAATTATATTCTTTCCTTTTTTTCATCAATGTTGTCTTTTCATGTTTATATTACAAAGAATAAAACCATGTGTCATAAGTTATCTTCTCTCAAAGCTTTACATTGAATGAGATTGGAATTGAGACCGCCTGTGAGCGGTGTTCCAAAAGTAACTTGCCAGTCTCTTTTTGTTGTCCTGGGGGAGGAACAAGTCATCGCATCAGATAGGATCCATCCTCGACTTACAATGTCTTCTGCAGATCAGTTGCCTGCTCTTTTTGGAGAGCTAGAGCGATTCGTATCGCAAGCTGAATATGATAAAGCTCTCAAGATGTGCGACAAAATCCTCGGCATAGCTTCAGATGATCAGGACGCCTTGCACTGCAAGCTTATTACATTGATCCGCTTGGAAAAGTACTCAGATGCATTGGCACTCTTGTCTAGAAAGTTCAAGGGAGAAAACAAGTTCCTTTTTGAACGCGCCTACTGCCTGTACCGCAGCAACCAATTTGCCCAAGCTCTGGATGTCATTGAGACAGCTAAAAAATCCGGACAGCAAGATGTTGCCACACGACACCTGGAAGCTCAATTGGTAAGACACTTCGTTTAGTATATATACCAACTTATTTAGTTTAACATGATTTTTCTTTTAGAATTACCGCCTTGAGAACTATGCCGCTTGCCTTGATATTTATCGATCACTTCTAAATGAAATGAACGATGGCGAAGGCAGTTACTATGAGGTTCTTGCAAATTATAATGCGGTCAAGGCATCCATGCTCACGTCCACTGGATCCTTAAGTGAACAGCATGCTTTGAAAGACAACACCGAAACGTACGAGTTGGCCTACAACTCTGCCTGTGGTCAGATTGCTCAAGGCAATTTGACAAAGGCTCAAGACCTTTTGGAATCCGCGAAGAGTAAGCATGATTAGCTGTCTTGAGCGGACATTGACTGTAAAATAGATATTAACAAGTTTGATGTAGAGATTTGCAGAGAGTCCATGGTTCGAGATGACTATACGGAAGCCGACATCGAACAAGAACTCGCTGTCATCGTTGCTCAGCTCGCCTATGTTTATCAGCTGCAGGGCAAAACTGACCAAGCTATCGAGCTTTATCAGTCGATTGTTAAATCAAGGTATCACGGTGTTTCTAGCTATTACAGCCTGCCTGCCTTTCATTACTTCCTTACTAATCTTTACCCCATAGTGCGGCTGATCCTGTAGTCTCGGCTGTGGTTGCTAACAATTTGGTTTCTGCAAAGAAAAACGAAGATTTGTTTGACGCTGCAAAGAAATTGAAAACAGCTAGTGCAAAAGAACTTGATAGCAAACTTTTCTCTCACCAAAAGCGCGTGATTGCTATGAACGACGCGCTTCTCAACTTGTACATGCACAAGGTACATTGAGCGGGATATTATTATAGCAGCTGAGGATAACCATCACTAACTACGCTCTACTCTTCGTTTAGTACAATGCTTGTACAGATATTACACAAAAGCTTTTGGAAAAATATCCTGGCAACGATGACTTGTACTTGATTTTGGCTGCAGTATCTGCTCACCAAAACAAAATCAGCAAAGCTCTTTCGGATTTGGAATCGTTCGCTAAGAAAGAGCCGCAATCTCTTGCTATACGATTTGCTATCATCCAGCTTCAACTCATTGACTCCAAGCACAGCGCTGCATTGGATACATTGGAGAACTATCTTAATGGAGTCAAGTCACAACCTGAAGTCTACTACCAACCTGCTCTCATTGCTCTGTTGGTATGGTTGTATGAACAGACTGGCCAATCTGAACGAGCTATGGAGACATTGGATAATGCGTCAGTGCAGTGGAAGCAGGGTACATCTTCTACCAGCTCCAAGCCTCCTTCATCGATCCTCAAGCAGACCGCAGCATTCAAACTTAAGGCTGGGCGATTCCAAGACGCAGCTACTGATTATGAACAACTTGTTAAGGCCGACCCTATGGATGCTCAGGCCATTGCAGGTTTGATTACTGCCTATGCTGAAGTCAACCCTGCTCTTGCCGAAAAATATGGGAATTCACTTCCTGCATTCGAAACTGGTTCATTGGATCTCACCACACTTGAGCATGTTGTTCCCGGTGTTAAGCGTCGATATGTGAAAAAGGACGGCAAAGATGGACATATTAGCAAAAAATCCAAGAATAAGAAGAAGAGAAAGCCATTATTGCCCAAACAATACGATCCCCAAGCTACCCCCGACCCTGAAAGATGGGTGCCTAAACGTGAGCGCTCCAGCTACAAGGTCAAGGGCAAGAATAAGAAGGCATTGACTAAAGGGTCACAAGGTGCCAGCGTAGCTGGAGGCGGTATTGGAGGCACTGGAAGCGCTAATATTGGAGGTATGCAAAAGCAAGCAGACACCCCACCACCAGCCTCCCCCGAGCCACAGGCAGAAATCACCACCACAAGCACCCCCAAACCCAAGCAAGCACCCAAGAAGAAAAAGAAGGGAAAGGGTAATAAGTGGTAAATGGTGTAATACAGTTTTCACACTGTTAGAAATTTTCTTATAATCGTTGATGAGAATAATACAATTTTTTTCTTTATAAAATATAAAAGGTTGTGATGACGATTTTTATAGGGTTGATGGTGTGAGGAAGACATTACAGCAGTTTTTGAACGGGTAAAACCAAGTGGTGCTGCTGTAGCTGCCGTAAAGATAGGAAGAAATAAAAGACAATGCAATACTATATAGAAATTGGATCAATCTATGATGAAGACGCTAGTTGATCGAGGAATGCTTGGGCACCTTTGACGATCAATCCATGCTCGACAGAATGAATTCTATTTTCAAGATCTTCCAGTGAGTCAGAATCATATATCGGGACAGGCTCCTTCAAGATCACTTGACCTTGATCGACGGCAGCAATGACCTTGTGAACCATGACACCAGTCTCAGTGATCTCTCCCTTCTTAAATGCTTCATAAGCACGTTCTATGGCGTGTGCTCCATCGAATTGGCCGGGCAAGGCAGGATGGAGGTTGATGACATTGTTAGGGAAGAATTGCAAGAAATCGGGTGACAAGATATGCATCCAACCAGCAAGCACAACCAAATCAGGTTTGTATTCGGCAATGGAGTTGGCAACATGAACATCAAAGTCGACACGAGACTTTCCTTCGTCTTTGAATCGCTTGAGAGAGAAGACTTTGGTAGGAATACCAGCCGCTTCTGCACGCTTCAAGCCATAGGCAGCTTTTTTGTTGGATACCACCAAAGCGATTTCGGCCTTCAAGTCTCCTCGTTGTGTAGCATCAATGATAGCTTGCAAATTGGTGCCACTACCAGAAATGAGAACAACGATTCGGGGCATGGTATGATCAGTAAGGTTCAGTGGGTTATTGACAAGCAAGCAAAAAATAACGGCCCGCTTGGAAATTTTACGTGGTGGGTGGCTGGCAAAATCTGGACAGGCTCTCAATGCGCTGTCACAAACAGCGGAGGGCGAGTCGCTGAAAGTAGCTCAAGCTTTGCAATCAGTTGAATCCCTCTTTTTAACCGAACCCATCATGGGTGAGTACACCATCATCCATCCATTGATCCAATGTGCTATAGATCCATCCAACTAACCTTTATCCGCTACAGCTGTTGGCAAGAACAAGTAAAGTGTCGAAATTTCAACATTTAACATTGCAACATGCACCATCACCAACATTGACTAATGCCTTACCGTTTTTCAATTTTCTTTCTTCTTTTTCACTAGGCGTCTCAGCAAAGGAAAGAAGGGATTGAAGAAGAAGGTGTAAGTGTTTTCAACCACTTTTTTCTTTCCAATTCAACCATCTATCTCGATTGTAGAACCGATTTTGGAAAATCTTTTCAATGTTACAAGCATAGACTTTGTATTTTTTTTTTTTTTTTTTTACTGACATTGACTTTCATCCTCCAGCATTGACCCCTTCACCCGCAAGGACTGGTATGACATCAAGGCTCCTTCTATGTTCGATGTTCGCCAGGTCGGCAAGACTCTTGTCAACCGCACCCAGGGTCTCAGTAAGTGTCACCTTCATGTTTTTTTTTTTTTTTTTTTGGGCTCCATGAATCTCCCTCTAACATTGTGTAAAAACTTTTTTCTTACTTAGGAAACGCCAACGACTACCTTAAGGGTCGTGTTGTCGAAGTTTCTCTTGGCGATCTTACCAAGGATGAGGATCGTGCTTTCCGCAAGGTCAAGCTGAGAGTTGATGAAATTCAGGGCAAGAACTGCCTCACCAACTTCCACGGAATGGACTTCACATCTGACAAGCTTCGTTCCCTCGTCAAGAAGTGGCAGTCTCTCTTGGAGGCTTTCATTGATGTCAAGACCACCGACGGTTACCTTGTCCGTCTTTTCGTCATTGCCTTCACTGCTCGTCGCCGCAACCAGATCAAGAAGACCACCTATGCTCAGTCTTCCCAAATCCGTCAGATCCGCAAGAAGATGTTCGAGATCATGACCCAAGAATCCGCTTCTTGCGATCTCAAGGAGCTCGTTTCCAAGCTCATCACCTCTTCTTCTCCTACTGCCCAGGATATCATTGGTCACCGTATCGAGAAGGCTTGCCAAGGTATCTTCCCCTTGCAAAACGTCTACGTCCGCAAGGTCAAGATCCTCAAGAGCCCCAAGTTCGATGTTCAGTCTCTCCTCGCTCTTCACGGTGGTGACGCTGCCGGTGATGCTGACATTGGTACCAAGATCAAGAAGGACTTTGTCGAACCCGCCATTCAGGAGTCTGTTTAAATTCGTTTTGTAAACCTTCTTCATCAATACAGACCTTCTACTGGTTTGTGAACATTGTGTATGACGGCTTTCATTTTCTTTTGATTGTTGATGCTTGCTAGCCTAGTAATTGGTTTCAAAGGCAAACGAGAGTATCATACGCAATACCAAATAAAAAAACACAAGACCAAAATATAAAATATAAAATGCGAGCAGCATGGCATGGCGTATAAGGTGGGGCGAATGAGCGCGCAAAAACAAAAAAAAAAAAAAAAATAGACAAATTCAAAGTCTACTGATTCACGAGTGAGGTAATTTCTGTTATAAAATGAATGGTCTATTGGAATTGTGCACTGAGTTACAAGAATGGAACAAAGTGGATAAAAGGCAGTGGCTGGGAAAAATAATAATTCGAATATGGCTAATTACAAGAGAATGAAATATGGAATGATAACAGTAGTCTATTTCATGTGAAACATAGTAGAAAAAATGATTAATTTATGAATGAGCATTAGTTTAGCCCAAGCTCCACGCCAGACTCAAGCTTTCAAACGATTCAATAGCGTTTGGGTCGCTACAATCAGGAACATAATCTCCAAGTTCATATTTGCGTAACTGCCAAGGAATAAAGATGATATTAGGTCAGTTGATTTGATGAAAGCATTATAACCAAATAAAAAGCTTTTTATTAGGTTAACTTACCACTGGAAGGGCATAAGTGGTTCCATTTTTGCGGGAGTTGTACGCTGCCATTTTTCCGTATCCCATCTTGGTAATGACGCGATACGAGGTCGAACTTAAGATATAATTCTCAATAATAGCACTATTGACGCCGGCCACTTGTTGATTATGAGAAATTTGATGTTCTATAGATGTTCTCTCTTCTTCGGTCAAATTAAGATGCTTGGTATAGGCATGTGTAACTTGTCCTCGTTCAATATGCTCAATAGGTAAACCAGTAACCAGGACCTTCGAATTCCGGTCGCCAAGATATTTTTGACTGAGAACAGGATCATCATTCAGCCTAACCGCTTGATCACGCAGGACGGCCGAATCGGTAACGAGAAAGTATACTACTTTGGTGTGATGTGGCTGGCGACGACTTTCACTGACTTGTCGTGCGCATTTGAAGAAATAGTCATATGTTTCCAACTCAATATTAGTAGTTCCGGTGTTAGGATCAATGATATTTGAATCTCCTGTTCTAATTTGGACACCGATACTGAGGACACTGTCAAGACGAAGTAAATTTCGATAAGCATCAATGAATCGTCTTGATCCAATAGTTGGACGGAATAGAAAGTCTGTAATGCAACCAAAGATGTTTTCTTCGTTCAGACCCATGGAATTCAAATATTGGGGATATATGGTTGAATTTCTCAAGACATGCAATACATAGCCACGATTGGAGATAGCCTCTATTAACTGATACGAGAAACATTTTTTTTTTAAGTATTATTTTATGTGGTGGGGTGGCGGTTGTAATACTTACACTTTCGGGCCACAATTGTGTAAGATTGGTGTCAGTTCCACCTCCGAACAGCATGGTGTCCAAGTATCTTAGCTTGACATTGATGGTATCCAAGAATCGACGACTTGTCAAGACCGATGTGTTATCATAGATTCGATTGAATGTGTCTAAATCATAGGTCCAATTAATGTTAGGGGCTTCGAAAGCAGTTTCGAGTTCAAATGGATTATGAGGCTCCCAGTGTGCGTAATAGGCTCTGTCAGTTACCAAGGCCGTAAAGAACGTGGACACCATACCTGTACATTAAAACGGAAGAAAGGGGCGTATCAAAATTTTTAATACAGTCTCTTTGGGTGAGGTGGAGTTATTTGGAAAATCGATTTATCCTCACCCATCATTCTATCAGCAAGTCCTCCACATCCAGCGTGATGGTAGCTTCCAAGGTTAGCACAGATATATGCAATGAACTTTGGACGGTCTTCATAATTACTTTCGTCAAGGTCTCCGTTTTTCAACTGCTCGAGTTGCTGCATACGACGTTGTTGCAAACGCTTATATTTCTCTTGCCAATTGCCACATTGGTCTTGTATGTGGCGATCATAAGCAGCAGTGGCATTTTCTGGATCAGCCAGCTGTTTCCATTGTTCACAATACTGATCATGATCTTCTGGTCTGACAAAAGTGAGGATTTTTCGAAGAGATGAATGTGGATCTGTTGGTGTATACGTTCCATCTTCAGATACTGGTAACATTAGCTTGGGTGGCAATGCGCACTTGAAGGCGCTATAGTGTGATATGGCCGAATTTGAATGACTGTAGGTTGCTAAGTAGAGAAAGTGTTCATCAGAATAATTGTTCTATACAGCATATGTGAAAAGGCGCAAAATGGAGGTGGGGGGGGAGGGAAACCTACTGGTATAAAACAATGCACCAAATGACAGAAGTACAGCGGCTGCAAGGCTACTGACAGTCAGTGTCCTTGCCAACTGATAAGTCCAAGTTTGCTCCGAGGATTCCAACTTTCGATAAGCAACCGGCATTAGAAAAGAAAGTAGAAAGGAAAAGAAAGAAATGATGTTACGACAGGAATGGGATGGACCCACTAAGGATTATTGTCGATCTCAAAAAAATAATGAAACTCCGAAATGGATTTTGAGTAGGGTAACAAAAGTAGGCTGGACATCCAATACGGTTCCCGGGTCCACCACTTTTGATACTCAGTCTGGTCCATGACGGGTTATGTCAACAGCTGAACATGGAGGTAGAGCGTGATTATTCCATAGCCAGTTCATTACACTATTCCTAATGTTAAAAACGCTAGAATGTGCTGTATTAAACTTGTATTTTATTTTTTGATAATGCCAAGATCCATATCTCCTGATCTAACGGCTAAAAATACGTACTATTTCCTCTCTCTTGCTCTTCCTCCTTTAGTGGATGGTCTATCAAATATGAAGCGAAGGGTCACGTTCGATATGTGTTATTTACTTGGGAAATTTGGTTAATGTTATTCGCCGGGGGGGGGAGCCGTGCGAGATTTATATGTGTTGTGTTGTGTTGTGTCTTATTTCTAATGAATTAGTCAAATCATCATTGTGCACCATAGAAAATTTTATGGGAATCTCAGACTTCTGCCATTTGGATCTAAGTTCTATTGGGTCAATACTGAATTTGGGTCTCCGTACATCACATCACCATTAGTTCTAGTCTCGTTTGGTCTTGGTGGGTATCATCCATAATAGCCAAATACAACAAGCTACCCACGGCAAACTATAGGGTAAATGAATGCCTATGACAAAGCAGTATGTCATTACCACCCAACCTAGGCCAGTTGATGCATTTGCATAAGCCATATTGGGTACCACCCGGCCATGGCTTCTTAACCGAGTCATGAACGCCACTAATACTGCTGACTGGAACCCGCCTTCCAATGTTCCCATGAAATCAGGCCTTTCATACCATCCTGCAATCAGATGCTGTATCCAAACTAAACTTGCAGGTCCATTGTAAGGCAAAAGGCAAAACAGGATCACCAGTACAGAAAATTGCAACCGGTATTGACGTGAATCATTCTGAGTGGCAAAAAAAGAAATTCGTTAGAATGATTTCATTCATGACTCTTTCCATTCTCAGTCAAATACACCATTTCCGGTCTTTCCATGAACCCTCATAGTGCGAAAATAAAAATAAAAATAAAAATAAAAAAAAATTTGATATTACCGTAAGAGTCGATGCCGTCAGAGCTTGGGAACAGATGAATATCTGTACCAAAAATATCACAATGAACAAAACAGGAGGAGGTATGAATCGGCAGAGTAACAAGATGATCGTTATGTAAACAACTGATCGTTTCATGGGATCGGCGTGTGGCGAATTGGTAGGACCCATACCACGTTGTACATGCATGAATATTAAAGTTCGATTGATTATCCAAACCAGTACGTAAAGTACAAGCGCAACGAATAATACTAAGCCAACACTCGACAGAACTAATATTATGGATGGCCACAAAGCTTCTGGTCCACTGATTCCTAGTCCAAACATCCCATCATATATGCCAATCGTTGATGTTATCTGGGTGCTTTGGTGACTGAAAACGGCTAAACCCGTTAATGTGGACGATCCAAATATTAAGAACCGTAAATAGAGGCGTTGGGCAACCGCTTTCCAGGTCGGTAGATTTTGCGTGGCGTTAACCGTGGCAAGCTGATAACAAAGCACCATGGATGCAAATGCAAATGGTAGTACTGCAAGTGCTATTCCGTGCTGCATTAACATCCTTCCCAGACTGGAAAATACGTCAACTTTAAGTGTAGCTTGCAAACCACAATGTGGTTGGTTGAAAACTTGTAGTTTGAGCCCACCGTCAGCATGAGGTAATTGTTGGCCAACAGCGAATGCACTCTCTCCATGGAACGATATATCAATATTCCGCTGCCCATCAGTAAAGAACTTGCTCTCGTACTGGTAGTTAGTACTCATCCTTATGATGGGTGCAGTGTTTACTGTACACTCTGGATACGGAGGTGTGGAAATGAATAACTTGTACCGGAAAAGTGGGTTACGAATGTAAGGTAAGTGAACCATCCCTCCTTCTAGCATTGGAAACTCAAATGTTGCATGCTGAAACAACAATTCTGATAGTATATGTACAATTGATTAGAAAAAGTGACAAAGGCAGGAGACTATATCAGTTAAGGGACCCACCAAAGAGAGTATGATTAAGTACAAGTAATTGCTCATCTTGTGTCTGGAATTCCGCTTTGAAGTATCCTTCGGCTGGTTGCTGTGGTAGGTCCACTACGATAACTTCTTTATCCATTAGATATCGATTTGGAATTCTCAAGGATACTAAAGATGGGGCTGTCCAGCGTTCTGGTTGTGGTAGGGAGGCTGCATTCGAGATAACATTGTTGCATAATAGTTGACCGTTGACATTATGGTGCTTGCAAATGTTGACTTTTAGCTGAGTGGTAGGTTGAGCAGAAGTTACAATCTGAAAATCAGCAGAAGGTGCTGTTTGTGTGTTGAAGACTATTTGATTGGCTATGGGTACATCACTTTGGAATGGTGTATGTATTCGAGTTGTGATAATAACAGCAGCTTCTAGAGCGTCGTGTTCCTTGGTAGTTGTGGTACCTAAATTATTTAAAATGGTCAAAAAAAAAAAAAATACAATATTAAAAGTTGATTCAATGTGCAGTGCCTATACCCATTACAAATGTTTCATCAATATTATCCAGCCGAGAAAGCAGCAGTTTCTTCATTATACTGATTCTTGAGTGTAGTGGCTTGATGTGAGAAGGTTGTTTTTCATCAATTAGTTTGATGATAGCAGTGGAAAGACGTTTTACTAGCTGATTACACCATAGAATTGCCATATGGTCTGCGCCAGTCCATACTTCAGGAATACCAGTCGTGTACACGGAAAATCCATGCGACTTTGGAACCAGACCATGGATGCTTGACGCATCGGAAGCAACAATATTGTCCAAGTTTCCACCAGCCAAAGAAATTAGAGCAATGTCCTTCAGAGCACCATCGGGTAACTCGGTACTCCAAAATGCATTAATGTCTCTATACATATTGGCAATGGTCCTATCTACTGGAGCAGGTGGCACTGAATGCGGACAGGAGAGTGTGATAATAGTATTGAGTTTGTTGCCATTATAATTGGGTATAGTAGGAAGTACACGTGCTATGACACCACCCATGGAGTGCCCAACAATGATAATGGACGTGGAGGTATCGTAAAGTGATAAAATATATCGTACCGCGTCATTGGCGAACTCAGCTTGGGATATCAAAGTTGGCCCATGGATTGCTGACAGTTCTTCGTTATAGTCCACTAAAGTTTGAAAGAGGCAAGTCAAATAGCATAAGCGTCAACAACTAACTATATATACAGATATATATTTTTAAAAATGCAACATTACAGGTAAAAAAGTCAAGCTTGGCTTGTTGACCTTGTCGGCCGCGTTGTTTCAGAAGCTGGTCGAATTGTACAGTGGTCTCGGAGGCGATGGATCGAGCTTGTTTGTAGCTCCCAGCATGTCCGGGGATAAACAATACCGGTTGGCTATCTCTATAGACGTTTTCGCTTATATCGATACCACCTTCTCGGTAGAGATATAAGTTGTATTTTCCAGCCAGAGGGGACCAAGACGTATCGAACGAGAGCTGTTTGAGGTATATGGGGCGCGAATACGACATTTCACATTTCTTTGGGTCTCTGGAAGAGAGTAGAAAGGATGCAAGCATAGCCAACAGCAGCAAAAAGCTGCCACCTGGCACTCCCAAATATGAGCGGCAGGCCATCAAAGTGCGCGGAAGTGGGGTAAAGGTCGTCTGCTGGGCAATCTCGTACTGATTTTAGAAAACGCGTCACAGAGTGACTGTCAACACAATTTTTTCTGGACGCATGAGGATAAGAAAAAAAGTTGAGAACCAAAAAGCTCAAGGCAAATCTAACCCGCATTTGTGCACTCTTTATTCACAATGAGCGAAACTCAAGCTGATACTAAGGGCAAGATCTTGAAGCAAGTTGAATTCTACTTTGGTGACTCCAATCTTCCCTACGACAAATTCCTGTACACCTTGACCTCCACCAACAAATATCGATGTAAGTTGTTACTACAACATATAAAGACAAGACGAGATTTATAGCAGATCAGCTTGATCTTCGCTTGAGCACAGTTATTGACTTTATGGATTATTCTTCACTCGTTGGGTGAAAATAGGGGTTCCTATCAGCACAATCGCTAACTTCAAGAAGATGAAGTTGATTTCAGAGGATATTGATCTGATTACTGCAGCTTTGAAGGAAAGCCCAGAGCTTCTTGAAGTCAGTGAAGATGGTCTCAATGTTCGACGAAAGACGGAGTTGGTTCGACCTGAGGCACTTTTTGAACGCACCATCTACGCTGTAAGTGATTTTTGGTGCACAGTAACTTCTTGCTACATGACTCATATGGAATGTTAATGACCGCAGAAAGGCTTCCCTACGGATGTTGATGGTGACAACAAGGCTTTCTTCGATCTCCAAGAAGAGATTGAGAACCTTTTCTCCGAGTTTGGTAAAGTTGAAGCTGTCAGAATGCGTAAAACTGATACTAAGCCATACAAGTTCAAGGTAGCGGTCGTTTTCATAGTTTGCAAAGGAATCAATAACGATGGTAACATTAACATTTCTGGTCTGCTGCAGGGATCCGTTTTCGTCGAATATGCCTCTCTCGATGATGCAAAGAAGGTTGCTGAACAAAAGCTCCAGTACAAGGACACTGATCTTTTGATCATGACAAAGTAACTATCTATCTATTCAATCGCACTTACTGTTCAACAGGAGAAGAGACTTATATGCAATTGATTTACAGGGACGCTTATGTTGCAATGAAGGCTGAACAATACAAGGATGATCCTAATACAACCCGAAAGCCAAAGAGATTTAATGCTTTCTCCGCAAACTTTACACCACCTGTCGCCAAGTCTACTAAGAACAGCTATGCTAGCAAGGATGATGAAGCAGAGGGAAAGCTCCTCAAGTTCACAACTGAGAAGGAGGATGCATCTCTTGATGATATCAAGGTAAATATACTCGCAATGGGATTTCTCAATGACATCAAGTTAGCCAATACTCATTCTTTACCGGTATAACACAGAGCTCAGTTGGTAAAGATAATATTAGTTGGGTTCATCGTGATGGACAATCTGGTTTCATTGAGTTGAAGGAAGCTAATGCTGAAGAGTTGCTTGATACTGTCAACAACGCCGAAGACAGCCCTATTAAAGTTTCTCTTCCCACTGCTGAGGAAGCCGCCACCCACTACGAGGAGCGCAAGGAACGCCAAAAGAGCACTCAAGCTCGTGGTAGAAACAGTGGAAGGGGAGGCAAGAGAAAGTCCCAAGGCAACTATAACAGAAATGCCAAGGCTCGTAAGACTGAAGCATAGGCTTTTCCAAACTGCCCCTACACAATATTGCTTCCCCCGCGATATTGCTCTTTCAATCGATTTTAGACTTGTATGGCCCTTTCTGTAGGCGCCAAGGTATATTTGTTCTTTGTCATCTGGTTCAAAAACTCATTCAAGGAACCGACAAAATTACCAGCACGATATTTCTGCATACATGCTTTTGTGTATAAAATACATCTTGATTAGCAATTCATATAATGATCGTGTTGGCTGGGATTATTCTGTGTTGAGTTTTATTACTTTTTGATAATAGGGTATATATATCTGAAAGATTTTTTATATGTCGTTTGTGATTTTAAATCGATGCAAATCATGCCATATACACATATTCATGATATCGACAGAAACCGGCAATTGCCCAAACGGTGACATTGTCACATATCCATTCCGGCTACCATAATATAGTCCGTCTAGCTGTTGGCTTGAAGTTGGTCCTAATGGTACCCACAATTTTCCTGCTTGATAGTGCCACGGTGAAGTCATTGCTCAGTTGTGGTTCGTTGTTGTCCAATTGGTGAACACTCCAGCAGTGTCTAGTGATATTCCAAAATGGTGTGGTTCTTGCTTATACCAGGTATCAGAAGTTGGAGGCTATGAAGAGCTAATGAAAGCGATGAAGATACCAAAAAGTCAAAAATATAAAAAATATATATAAAAAAAAAGTAAGGTCGTATGCGGAGTGAAGGGTGATTGCCTTTGTTGTGAGAGAGTACGTGCGACGATGGAAAATGGCTTATTGACAACATGCTGTCATGCAGAGATTATAATACAAGTAGAGCGAAAGAAAGTATGATACAATGCTTAGATGTTGATTAGTTTTGGCGGTCGGCCGGTTTAGCTGTGTCTGTAGGCGACACTATAGATACCAAAGAGTTGGCAGCGACCCAACGTTCGAGGATGCGTTTCACAACTCCACCGCCAGCAGGGTCTAACTTCTCCAAAAACCGAATTTTGATATCATGCTGTTTGGCAGTCAACTCTGGATCAATGAGTGTCTGTTCGAACCGACTGATTAATTCTCGACTGGAGAGGATTGCTGTCATGACCAAGATTTCGCGTCGAGCCTCTCCTTCAAATACAATATTAAATTCACTTTGCTTTAAGAAATTCTTGTGAATATCAATAGTCGTGGCGTCAAATCCATCTTTGCGAAGTTTGATGGAGAAAGTGTCCTCTAATAACGCTACTCCACAGTTTGGATGAGTGAAAGCAATGTCGTCGCTGAACACAATAGATAGGGTAGGGAGTGGTATGCCTGCGCCACTGGTCACTGATTGCTGTACTGCGTTCATGGGTGCTGCTGTAGGAGTGGGTGCTGGTGCTGACGACATTAACCTGGATGAATTCGCTGGTGAGGTACTTGTGGTGTTATCAGCCTGTGCAGTAGCTTGCGCAATAACCTTTGCGGTAGCTTTCTTTTTCGCAGGCGCTTTTGCTGCTATTGGATTAAAGAGATAACACCAGTTAACAATCTCCAACGTATAATATTACCATGGTTATCCTCATTATACCTGTTGAAGTCTGTATAGCTGGCACAGATGGGGTGGAGGTACCACTTGCGTTAGATGTTGATTTATTGGTAGCAGCAGCAGCAGCATTTTGTTGCATAACCTGCTGATGTTTCTGCTGTACGATTTGTGCAGCCACATAGCCAATGTTCTTTGACATGGTGGATGAAGTCGCTTGCTCGATGTTGGACTTGGGTCCGTCGTTGGAACGCTGAGAAGGTTGCTTGACCAACTTCTTTTTTTCAACAGGTTCTACCCTATGTTCCAGTGGTAGCTCTGCATCCAACTTTTCAACTTCCTTCTTTCTCTCTTTAGCCAGCTGCTTCTCCTCATGCCAGCTAATCACTGGTGCTCCTTCTAAAATCTCCCCTTGCTTCCATCTCAAGCCACAGCCGTTGCACAGCGTTCCTCCGCCATCAGGCCCACGTCGCCACATTGACGTATGCCGCGTGCTACAATAATGACACTTCAACAGGTTTTCATCCTTTTGATGAGTTGCTCCTCGCTTCTGTGCTACAGCTGCAAATGTCGTATTTTTTGCTTAGATTTGACGTAAATTATACAGCAAGTGCGACTTGGTTTAGGTGAATGTAGACTTTACCTTCAGGCTCCTGGTAATCGCTACGAGGTCGCTTTCCAAGTTTGATGGCATTCAAAAGTTCACTACGTTTTTTCTCAGCTGCAACTGGTCCAGTGACGATTTCAGGTACTGTGTTGATCTTGTTTTTTAACGGCTACAAAATGAAAACGAATGAGTTATCCATATGCGCAGTCTCAACGATAATAACACAACTTCATTTCTAACCTCAATTGCATCTTCAGCTGCATCATACGAAGTACGATATTGCAAGAAATGTCGCACAGGAATCAATTGCATCTTAGGTCAGGAATACACGGGTATGTGATTAATAAAAATATGAAACTTTAGGAGCAAATCTATTCCAGGAAATGTACCTTCTTCATCATGCTCTGCTGAACTTCTTCAACGGGCTTAAGAGCTTTCTTGATCGCAATCCCTATCTTTTCATCCGTATCGCGTATCTTGATGGTAACAGCTTGGTGATTTGGCGGCTTTTCTTTCTCAGTGTCATTTTCTTCGGATTCCTCTGATGATTTCTTCGAAAGTTGAGCGGTAGGCACAGCGGCCTGAATTTCAGCATCGTCAGATATGCTTCCCCAAAGGGCTATTTTCTCCATTGGCTTTCGAAAATAGTCTTCTGTACATTCTTGTTCTAATGGAAGCATAAACGATAAAAGGATCTGCAGGTTAAAAAAGGATTAACGATTGAATGTCACTCATTTTTGCCTCTACATCTATGAAACTATACCTCACTTTGATCTTCAACAACTTCAGCAATGGCCAACTTTGGCAAAACAAAACGCTCATTTGGTACTTCTTTGAATTCCATAACAACGTCGTAGTGTACGAGTTTGGATGCTCCATTCGGGGACGGTAAATTATCGTTTGTAGAGATAGCATAAGTTGGCGCTTGACTGGAAGGATCCTTCGGCGTTTCGACAGGCATATCGATACCGTCGTCTACAGTTACAGACGAAAAATCAACGTCATCCGTAAGATTTGACGGCTGGGATGCTTCTGTCATTGTCACATCAGACTGAGTAGGAAGAAGGTGCTGATTGGAATCTGGTGTGGCGATAGTGGGTGTATCGACGGTTTCAACTTTAGGTACAGCTATAGGCTTTATCACCCCAGCAGCAACGCCTACATCTGTCCAACTTTCCTTCCGATATGCCTCGTAAAAATTGGTGCCTGGAAATACATGTGGACCGAGGTGTACTGTGTATGTGCCAATGAACTTCATATTTGGCCACTTTTTACGAGTATTGGCTGCACGTCGCGGCTGCAGAATGTTATCATGGCGATATTTAGGGAAAACTGAGTTACACCAATTCATTCTTGACTGGAGAATAGATATAAGTAGAACCCCACTGTGGAGAAAGATTTGTTAGTTTTTCATTTTGTTGATGGCGTTATCTCAAAGATCAACAGGCTGCTAACATGAATGCGTCTACTTACCTGTCAGCGGCTGATTTGAAGCCGGGTTCTTCTAGATCTTGAGGATCAATGTCGGTTGGAAGATGCACGGCTCGCACAGTGGCATCGAATTTGCGCCTGGCGTTGGCCAGTGAGCTAGACATTGTAGGGATCGGGGTTTTGGCAGGACAGGTAGCCGCGTTCAAGCTTGATCAAGACTTTTCTGTCCGACCGAGTGAACGACAGTCACCTTCAAGGACTGCTAAAAATTTCAATGGAAAGCTTCAGGTAACAAAAGTGTAACCCCCCAGAAAAAAAGTGAGAAAACATAACTGAAATGTGGTCATGCAGGTTACTGCGCGCAAGGTTCCTTATAAACATTCAACTTAGACGATCTATGAAAACTCTATCATCTTCAGAAATTAGGACGAAATTTCTAGATTACTTTGAACACAAACAACATACCCGTGTTCCTAGCGCCAGTATTATTCCACACAATGACAAGACACTGTTATTCACGAACGCCGGCAAGTGAATTATCATGACTCTGCAATTGTATGGAATTTTATGTTAAATGCTGTTTACTCAATAGGAATGGTGCCTTTCAAAGAGCACTTTTTAAAGCCTGAGAGCGCTCCATTCAAGTCTGCTACCTCCTTGCAAAAAGTTATACGAGCAGGAGGCAAGCATAATGACCTGGATAACGTGGGGTATACAAATCGTCATCATACGTTCTTCGAAATGCTTGGCAACTTCTCTTTTGGTCGATATGATAAAACTCAGGCTATCAAGTATGCTTGGGACTTTTTACGCAATGAATTGGAAATGCCTGCTGAACGTCTGCGAGTCACGTAATATATCTTCCAAGGACGGTATTCTATTCACGAGAATAGTTTTCTAAAGATGCTTATATTTCTAGAGTTCTCAATTCAGACAAGGAGTCTTATGATATATGGAAGAATGTCATTGGTTTGCCTGAAGATCGTATTATTCCAATGACAGAGGAAGATAATTTTTGGTCGATGGGAGATGGTGAAGGTCCTTGTGGTCCCTGCTCTGAGATTTTTTGGGATACACAAAATATGGACGTACCAGAAGATGAGCGGTAAGTATGCCGCAAGGGTTTTAAAAGTTGTGCCTGAAGGCGATGTGGTGAAACTGATAACTGGATTTGACTGGTAGATGGCTCGAAGTCTGGAATTTGGTGTTCATGCAGAATTTCAGAAGTGTTGATGGAACCCTTTCGTCACTTCCTACACTTTGCATTGATACTGGAATGGGTTTGGAGCGTATGGCAAGAGTACTTCAATCTAAGCAAAACACTTTCCAGATTGATCAATTCCAAACCCTTGTTGGTGGCCTTCGTAACTTATTGAAATCTAAAAATCTACCAGTGAGTATGAGAGGATTTTTTGAGAATGAAAGTAGAGCCGTATTAACATACATTGCTACCGTAACAGTACACTGATGCCGAAGATCCTAGCGTTCACGAAAAGATTGTGGCAGATCACCTGAGATCGATGTCATTTATGATTGGAGACGGTATTATTCCAAGGTAGGCTTATGAATGGACAAGAATAGATCTATGCAGTCTTGCAGATCCTAATTAACTTCTGGTGTCAGCAATGTGGGCCGAGGCTATGTGTTGCGACGCATTATTCGTAGAGCTCTTCGATCTGGCCGACAGCTTGGTTTGAAAGGTATCGCTACTCCCATTTCTGAACCTTTAATTTCACTCGCACTTACAATGATTTATGAATTGTAGAACCATTTTTGACCAAATTATATCCGTATTTGACGGCCAATTTCGGTACTCAATGGTATCCCGAGTTAACAGCGAGAGCCGACACCATCTGTAATATTATTCAGAGTGAGGAGACGATTTTCTTTGCCACGTTGGAAAAGGGCCTAGGTCTTCTGGAATCTGTTTTCGAACAACCAAAGTTGCAAGCTCAAAAGGAAATTCCAGCAGAAACCGCGTTCAAACTATACGACACCTATGGGTTTCCTCTTGACCTGACGGTAATTATTGCGGCAGAGAGAGGATGGCATGTTGACCTCCAAGGTAAAACATGATTTGAATGGTGTCGGCGACATGACTGATGATCCATGTCTAAAATTGTTTCGATGTATTAGAGGTTGAAAAGCTACAAGACAAGCAGCGCTCTCAAGGTAGAGAATCTTGGAAAGGAGGTGATAACCTTGCTAAAGGCCGACTTGCTGGTAAGTTGGATGAGGACATAGCAGCAGTGCTGGTTATATTTGCCAAAACTAGGCACACTGGATTCTACACTATATCACTGTTCTAATAGTGTCTTGATTACAGAATGGAGAAATCAGCAAATTTTCCCAGAATTTACTGGATATGATCACGGCCTTCTGCACCAAGAGTCACAAATAGTGGCTATTGATGTGAACACGAAGGGAAAAGTTCCTCAAGTGCTAGTGTCTATCGATCCTTGTCCTTTCTATGGTATGGGTGGTGGACAGGTGCCTGACTCTGGCTCAATAACTTTAGCCAATGGACAAGAGTGGGATGTAGTGGACGTATTTCAACCTTATGAAGGAGGTTTAGCTATCCGTATCCAGCCAAAAACAAGCTCCACTTTCAGCGAGCAGCTACTCCAGGATCAGGAATTCTTGCAAGTTGGTAACTTGGTCAAGACGAACGTGGATTTACGTTTACGGCAGGGGGCAGAAATACACCATACAGCCACACACCTTCTTAATGCTGCACTTCGTCGAGTATTGCAGGCTGATATTGTTCAAGCAGGTACGTCGATGGGTTTGCGTAATGTTCCACCTGCTGTATGAAAAGCCTAATATCTTGTCACAGGTTCCGCTGTAGAACCTGCTAGATTACGCTTTGACTTCACATATGGCAAGCCAGTGTCGCCAAACCAGTTACAGCAGATTGAGGATTGGATTAACAAGATAGCTTTGACCGACGCAAAAACTAAAACTCGTCATTTGCCATTACAAAAGGCTATTGAAGCCGGTGCTACTGCTGTATTTTCTGAAAAGTACAGTGATCTAGTTCGTGTGGTTGAAGTAAGTGATCATGTAGCCATTGAAATACCTGAAAGCGACTTGTTCTGACTGCCGGTAACTATTTGAAGGTGTCAGAGGTAACTAAAGAATTATGTGGCGGGACGCATGTTACTAGCTTGCGCCAATTATACCCTTTCAAGATAGTTAGCGAGAGCTCCGTAGCAGCAGGTACAAGACGCATTGAAGCCATTGCTGGTCCTGCTTGCATTGAATGGTACAGGAATGAGTACCGGTTCATTCCACCTGTTCTTGCTGTTGTTCGAGCTAGCTCTTCCTCCGAATTAGGCCCTAAAGTAGACAAGCTGTCGACTCAGCTACGAGATACCCAACGCCAGCTTGCTCATGTCATTGATAAGCTTTCACAGGCGGACCCTGGCCTTCCTGTCCTTTCGACGCTGTACAAAGGTAATATAACATGTCCCCAGGAATCACTCTTACAACGGATTGGCCGCTTCTAATTTCCAATCATTAATATATATCTGCCTTTCCTTTCATGTCCAAATTTAGACCGCAAAGTCAAGGTCCACCAGATAGATTCGACGCTAGATAGTAATTTTATGCTTCAGCGTGCCAACTACTTGAAAGATCACCAGAGTGAGGATGTTCATATCTTGGTCAGCAACACCACCGTGATGGTAGCTGTGAATGCCAAGGACGTTCCGGATATTACTGCGCAGAACGTAAGTAGGGCTTTTTACGGTTAGTTGAAGTGGCATATAGCTTAATAATTTTCATATTTCTATTATATTTTTCTTAGGTATTGAAGCAAGTTTTGGCTACTATCAAAGGGAAAGGAGGGGGCAAGAATGAACTCGCGCAGGCGCGACTTTTAGATAACAAGCTAGAGCAAAGTGAACTACAGGCAAAGGTGATTGAATCGCTGGCGAATTAACGTGATAGGACGATAGATTTGTGAACAAAGATGCTGTTGATGCTGCTTTCATTCTTTTTGTGACCATTACAGTTGTTATCTCTTGTACTTTTCATCATGTTGCTTGTTCTGTTATTAATTGTGCTAAGGCTTTCGTTGGAACTCTTTCTGTTTCATTTCTATCGAATACACATTTTAGAGAGTGGGTGATATCATGTATGTCAATAATCTAGACTATATTTATCCATCATTGCAGTTAGTAGTAGCATGGACATGGCTTTCGTCATTATCTAAGTTTGTTAAAATATTTCAACCTGGTTAATATTGAGTGACTGACTGCTGACTTGTCACCATTTCCAAAATTGACCGATCAGTGGTCTTACTTGGCAAACACTGTTTATACCATCCATTCCAACCTCAATCATGAGCATCAATTGGACAATGATGGCACAAGATGGCCATACACCTGTGCCATTACCAAGAGAAAAGATATTCTTCAAACATTCCAGCATTAAATTCGAATTAGACTGTAGTGGCAGGTGAGATCCACAGCTCTGTCCATTATGGAATAGACCTATCCCCCCGTGCTCCACTCAACTCACTCTTTTAACCTTGTCTGATAGTGGATACCCAGGAACATCAGGGTAAAGATTACAGTACAGAGAAATATACTAAAAATCATAGTACCGTCCCGTCACGTCATTTTTGCTTGTCATCTCACCCTAGCCTCCTCCTGCAGTGGCACCTGGCAAGACCCAAATGGCATAGTATTTCTATCTAATCAAAGGGTTAATATATCTCCAATGCTTAGCGATATAGGATTATCTCGCAACTTTGTCTAAATCAATCTTTTAGGTTATCTACTTGCCTAACCGACCATCCGAGCAATTCACGTCCTTCCACGTCCCACTGCTATCCCTTAAAAACTGTCGATACGAACAGCCTTGGTTTGCTGCTAATTATATAAGTGGACATGTCTTACCAGTAAGGGAACATAGATGTGATGTGTTGTAATGTATGGAGTGGCCATATCCAGCGTTCTCATTCATTTAATGACAGGTGGCGGGAGGTGGACTGTCACATCCAGGTCAATTGAAGCTTACATTTAAAGAAGGCGGTAAGTACTCTTATAGTTGACGTAGATTCAATAGTGCGGGCGAACGGGGCAGGGCAGTGGAGTTTCTATTTCAACATTTCCCATTCTAATATGTCACGTAGGTGGGTTTGAATTCTATTCTATTTTCCGAGAGTTGCTTGAGCGCATTGATGGTAGGCACTTAATAACTGGTTGCATGTTCCTGGATGATGATACTCAAATTGATAATTTAATAGAAACCAATGACGTACCTCAACATCTCGAAGCGTTACCAACATATTCACCAGCATCGTCAGGGTCTGTTGCACCTGGCGAGATGCCTCCAGCTTATTCTGAACCCTGACTGGACCGCCAAATCTGGCTCAGCAACCGCGGAGATCCCTCCAAAATTGTAACGCATGTGACCATTCAGGGTTTTTTTTTTTTTTTCTTGGCTGGGGCTTTGTGGAACTCAGATTTGGGGGGAGTGAATGAAGACACAGTGAAATGACCACACGCACGGAGAAATAATGTTTTGGGGAACCAAAGACTTTATGTCTACTGTAAATGACAATAAACCCCATAAACAGTTTGATGATTATTATTATTGTGCAGTAATGGGATGGAGATTACAGTGTAGAAATCGAGTATTCCAATCTATTCAAGCAGGACCATTGATGTTGATTTGAATTTCTTACATTTCTTTTTTTATATATATGAAAGGGAGGTATTTTTTTCGATCAAAGAGATGAATGAAACAACAACTGATTGGGATTGATTACATACTGACTAAATACTAATGATATTGTGTGTAATCGGTCAGTGAATCCTATGGGAGTACAGGGTAGTTGGAGAACAAAATATAGGTGGGAGGGGAGGGAGGAAGGGAAAAGGGAAGTCGGGTAGAAAGGAAAGAAAGGAAAATAAAAAAAAAATCACAGTATGGTACATAGAAAAAAGATGATAACAAAAACAAAGCAGTTACAGAGAGTGAGAGAAACACCTATTCAACACGTTCATTTCACATAAACCCCACCATACATCTTCTGCTTTTCCATTTCCTTACTCCATGATGAATCATCATCAACCAAACGTACTAACAATGTGAGCCAGCTTGAGCATTTCAGTTCGTTTGCGAAGGGATTGAGAGTCTTCATCATCTTCCTTAACTTCTTCATTTGATTCCGAGACCCTAGTTGGGGAACGGAAAGGTGATAGTGAAGAAGAATGCTCATGATTCTGACCAGCAGAGCGGTTGCGCATGGGTAAAGAGGAACCTAGTAAAGAGGGATTGGTGGTGGTATTGTTCTCTACATAGGGTGAACGAAAAAATGGATCCCGGTTGGCTGCAGGGGGTGGCGGATGAGAAGATAGGGGCGCTGGTGGTGAGGAAGATGATATTGGTCGGTCTAAAAATGTTGGCGGTGTGGGTAGTCGATGATGACTATTGCTACGTGATCTTTGTTCATGATTAACTGTTGGTGGCAACTCCATGATTTGTGATATAGGAGGTAAGGTTGTAGAAGATAATGCAGTCAATCCCGGTGTATTATGTGGGGAATTGACACCATTGCTTGTAATTTGTCGAATAGCCACGGGAACAGGGAAAGAACTGGGACCTCCGGAAGATGATGGAGGTAGATATGGATGAAATCCATACCTTCTTGGTGGGGATGTTTTTGACGACGTAGAAGTTGTTGAAGATGTTGAAGAAGATGGTTGCATGACGACAGCAGGAATGGCGTTGGGTGGCGGATGTCTGCGTGGTGGCAAATCCTGTCTGTGATGATGTTGACTCAAATGCTGATCAATGGTCAAGGGAGGTTGTACTCGGTGTGAATCTGAGCGGAACCTATGATGAGCATGTAAATGCGGTACGGGGTGGTCTTCCGCCGGTGAGTATTTAGATTTATGTGTACGCCTTGATTTTGGTGACATGTGGGTTCGATAATGCTGCATCATATTATCCTGCCTTGAGAACCTCGACTGGCAACCTGGAAACAAACAGGGAAAGTTCTTTTCACCTGTATGGATTCGATTATGACGAGCAAGGTGACCACTGGAAGTACAACGAAGGTTTAGTTAGTGTGCTAATTATATTTATTTTAATGATGCAGGTTTCTCACCTCGTGGTAAAGCTCTTGTCGCAGCCAGGCTCGCGACAATGATATTTTCGTTTGGTATGAGTTTGAGGCTGTGAAGCTGATGCTGAATGAGAGTTCTTCTCATTATCGGATGAATAAGGGCTTGATGAAGACATGGCTTGGCCGGGCGAAGGTGAGTCATCATCGACAGAGGAAGAGTTGGAGCCATAAGAAAATACCATGGCTTGCTTATTAACATTCAGAAGACTAATCTGTCTACCCGAGGCATCTGTACCCGAGAGCAGATCCATCACTCATTCAAGATGGTAAGAGGAAAAAAGTGGAGAAAAGGAAAAGAGACGAAAAGAGAAGAGCAAAACAAAAAAGAAAATGGCTTGTCTTGTCTTTGCCAGCCAGCTATATTGTCTGTGTCCCCCAACCATTTTCCTTTTCAACTGGGCCCTCTTTTTTCTCATTTCTACCCGCGGACCGGACTCTGAAAGCCTCACCACCTCGGTTGGGTTGGGTCGTGTTGTGTTGCGTTTGCTAGAGTGATACCTCAGACCTGATTACAGCCAATCGATTGGATTCAAAGCCACCCAAACAAATGGAATGAGACAGATATATCGACAACATGAGACTGTTAGCTTTGATTGAAATGGGGAAAATAAAGCCCGTGTAGACGAGTTAACTGAGAATAGGATTTATCCTGCCAGGGTCTAGCTTTTAAGGTTGTGTTGGCTGAGCTGAGTCTGACCTGACCATGACCTCTCGGACCCTTTGTCGCCCTGTGGTACGCCCGAAATTGGTACATCAACATGGTTTTTTGCCCGTAAAATCCCTTCGTCATCACAAGGCCCCAACCTCTACAAACCAAACCCCCCCCCCCCTCTCCGCGCGCGCCCCCATCGCTTAGAATTCATAACCATATTGCATTTATTGTACAAAACATTTATCATGCTAGTGAACTACTGCTGCTGCGTATACCTTTACTAGGACGCCGAGCCCTTTGGTACCCAGAGAAATTATTACTGTGACTACCGCCATAATCCACCGGAGACACATGTTGCTGTAAGAGTGGCCGGTACACTTCATCGTGCTCAGAACGCTCCATAAATTCCACCATTAGCGTTGTCAATAATATACTCAGAATCTAAAATAGTCCAATTTTCAGTATAACATGGGAACTTATGATGAGCGGTGAATATAAAACCTTACTTGTAAACCTATCACGATCACAGCACCAGCGATCAGAATTGATTTATGGTTATCGAATATCTGATTAATCATGATATAGCATGGCTGGATATACTGACAAGACAAGGATGACGATGATCGATCCCAAGTATGAAGATAGCCACAGCATTCGAAGCTAGATGAGAATTATTTTTTTTTTTTTAAAAAAAAAGCGGAGGTGGGAGTTTATATCGTTGTAACAGTCGCTCAAGTTTCTTGCCACATGTAAAATTTACCCTGTCTCGATGTTTTGGAGAGCCAATCGATCATGGTCATAGAGATATCCCCATATCTGGCTACCGATACTGCGAACCTGTGATGGTATAGGCTCAACCAAATTAATAATTTTGATTTGATTGGCTTGGCTCTGTATGCATGTGTGTGGGGGGAGGGCTAGCTGTAATTACCTTGTCAGGCTCAATGGATACAAACCAAATGATGAACCCTACTCGTACACATAACAAACCGGTTATTGTTACAATAACCCACACACATGTAGACAACACTCCTTCTCTTCACCTGTTTCAAGGATCAATACCATGCTCAACAAGGTAATGAATCCCCTTAGAAAACCGAAATGCTCCATGACTGTCCCGAAATAGCCTGTAAAGGAGATCACTGCGATCCATATGCCCACGATCATGGTGACCATGGCAAAGGTGGTACCAAGATTGGATGCCCGTAAATGAAAAGCTCCTGTATCGGGGCACCAAAGTAAATAAAAAGCATGAATAAAAAGAACAGTTACAGCTCATGCCATGGCTGATCATACATAAATATAAAAAGTAACACACACCAACAGCTACCAAGCCTAAGCCAACCGTCTAGGAATCAAATGTATTTTGATATCAGCAGTGTTCGAGTAAGACATGGAGATTGCAGAAGAGGGTATGGATGTTGATATGAATATGTAAGGAAACCCACAATAATAACATAGAAGCAAAGTATGCATATAAAATATCGTAGAACGACAAAGGTGAAAAGGCCCAAAAACAATAAGAGTTAGTAAACGTTCGGTTTTACATTTTGTAATTGAATGTCAAATTTCACCAGCATTATCCGGGTCCACCAACATGTTATTCGCCGTAACGCAGAATCAGCCATGAGAATTGCCTGGCAGGTGAACAGACGCCAAAGCGGTTTATAAAAATAAAAAAGTGAGAGACACACAGATGGACAAAAAGCTATCACAGGCAAAACAAAATTGCCATAGTGTGTCTGGTGACAGGGTATGCTTCAGTGCGGTGTTCACATCAGTTGTGTTCTTATCCCATTCCATAACTACCTCTGCCCTGGCCCTTCCTCGTCCTGTCTTGCGTTGCTATCGCCCTCTCATCATTCATTCCTTGTATTCTACACGTCGTACTCCCCCTTGCTTGCCCCTGCTGGGGAGGTATGTGGCCCTTTTCTTTTGTTGTGCATTCCCGGTGATCTCATCTCCCCAATTCAATTGTTTGTTTGTTTGCATCGTTAATATAAACCACAGTTGTAAATACTGAAACAACAGTTGTGAATCTAAACCATTATCTTAAATTCGTGATTAAAGTAAGTCTTCAACGCAACTGCCCATCATATTTTCAAAACTTTCGCAATGACTTAAAGTGCGTAATCAGCTTTCTTTCAGTTTTTACTTCACAACTACTTTTCAACTAAGATGATGCGAGCATATTCCATTGCGCGACCTGGCAGGCGATCTCATAGGCGAAACTCTAGCATCATACCAGACAATATAAAGATTGCAGCAAATTCGTTAGATTGTGGTCAAGAGAGCTCGACTTCCACAGATCACTTAATTGAGCCCGCCGCCTCATGCGTAGATACTGAAGACGTGAATCATGGTAAAAATAAAAAAAATAATTCATAAATTTAGCATAGTTGGAATTCAATACCGGCTTACGATGGTCATGTACGCATGAAATTTGACTGTTCTATCACACAGGGCACCAGTGTATACATGAAGAACTTCAACGAGAAGTGTCAGACACGGTTGATTGTTCAAGGGAACCTTATCATAGTGATAATGTTATAAGTGGTATTCGATTATCGTGGCGTGAGAGGATAGAGCCTTCAATTCAAACTTTGTTGTCATTTTTTTTCTCAGTCGAGCCTTCTGAGATTTTGCAAGGACAGCAAGATGAAGTACAAATTCAACAAGATACACAAGGTCAGTAATTGCTCAATGTACTACGGAAATTATGATGACCGAAAGCAGACGTATACTTATTGGTACCTGCAGTTGTGGACACCACCGCACAGCCCTGTGTGGACATAACTGAGGATAAAGAAATGACTCAAGAATTAAAGGATGTCACGAATGAATACACAAGTCAACAAGATTGTGAAGGTTCCAATCAAGAACCCATAGATCATGCACAGGATGCTGTTGCCACAGATAACGCGCTGCCTATTGACGCAGAGCCAGCAGTAGTGGCTGAAGCGGTGCACGCAGCATCAGCAATGCAGATAGATGAGACACAACCCGCCGCAGAGCACCCAGGCGAGAACCAGGCAATCGCTGAAGTGACAAATGATTCAGGAACATGCATGGATGAAAAACTTGACGAGGGCGGTAATAAACATGAAGCACATCCTGAAACATTGAAACCCTCGTCCAAAAATGACAAAATTGGTAAACCGGTGGAGATTTCTGAAAAGCAAGAGTGTGAGGTTGCTGCTCTTTCTGTGTCGGCCACAGAGAAGCAAATCAAGGAAGCAAGAAAGCCAATAGCGACTATGGTTAGTGAGGAAGAAACGCAAACGGAGCCACCTAGTCCTACATTCCGAAAAGAACGACAACGAAAAATGTCGATCCGAAGGCTTTCAGATGCATTTATTCGTTCCAAATTTCCCAGTCCTGTAGATAACACTGTCCAAGAGGTAAGCATGGCACTTAATTCCTTTATACGCTCGGTATTCCAATTTTGATCACACTGACAGTTGTCTTCTTAGGCCACTTCGGAACCAGCCGCAAACACTCAACAGCAGGTAAACTTTAGGTCCATCATGTTACTTACCTGGTGATTTCATGAATTGACAGTTATGTGTTTTATCAAGCAGGAGAAGAGGCGGTTGATGGGCATCTTTGATAATCCAAAAGATGCCAAAAAGTTACTACGTAGAAAAAGCAGTGAGATCCTGAACAAAATCAGGTTGTCGTTCAATGTTACAAGACGGAACTCTCAACCTGTATTTTGATCCACCGTGATTTAAACCCTTTCTTTCGAAAATTACGCTGCATCTGCGTAAAAATCATATTTATTATATAACCCTAAAGCTTTGCGGTTATTTTTGCTTTGGATAGAGTCACTATACCATCCTTCATGACCACCGCATCCCTTTCTTTCACCTTAGTAATAAAATGGATGGTTTCCAGATCTGCTGTTTCAGTTACCTTCCACATTGAAACCACCAGTGTTTCTATAGAGATGAGAGTGTTATCGTCAACGAATCTGTAGGCGTTTCTAATACAATAATTGAATTTAGTACTATACCTCCAGGATACACAGGGCTACTGAAACGGGCGTGGATAGACTTGAAGCGGGATGGATCATTGTTGGCCATTTTCTTAATAACTGCATGAGCAGAAGCTCCATATGAACACAGCCCATGCAAAATAGGACGCTTGAACCCTAACATAGGAGCAATGGCTGGGTCAGCGTGCAGAGGGTTGAAGTCACTATGATGGGAGTGATAATGAGTGATCTATCGCGTTAGAAAGTTAAATATGTTCTCAACTCCACCTATGATGATGAAATGGTTTACATACCCGGACAATCGATAGAGGAGTGCTTGTGATCGCGTAGTGGTAACTTCGTCTACAGCATCTGGCTGTCTATCTGGGATCTTTCGGCTGACTGCACTGGGTCCTTTATCACCCTAGAAGCGATATCAGCATATCTTCTTTGCATATAATGAAAATGGTCAACTACTTACACCCCATCCTCCATATCCAATAGCAAACATTCTAGTAGTCATCTTGACATATTCAACATTTTGTTCATCTACAAGTGTCTTGACTGTTTCGATGACCATGCCGCTACCCTTGTCATACACTCCAGCGACTTTGCTGCGGATATCGAATTTGCCTCCCAACGGCACAGCTCGTAGGACCTCCATTCCCTGTTCTCCATGCACGAGGTTATTGAGATTGTACTCTGGCAATCCAGGAATTTTTCCTCCCTTAGAAACCTCTTCAGCAAAGGAATTGACGTCGAATCCATCTCCTTTGCTCTGCAGTACCAAGGGGTAGGTTGGCAAGGCGGTAAAGTTCGGGTCAAGTTCGTATAGATACTGCAACTCGTTGTGGTCGACACCCACAGCTAGGGCGTATAATATCAAGTCACGTCGGTTGTATGCAACCTGTATCAACTGTCAGTGTACCAGGCAGGCGTACAAGCGGATATCGAACGGCAGAGGGCATATACCTTATAAACTGGCTGCTCGTATCCTACTGCCTTGCTAGTGTCGACTGTGAAACCTTTGGGAGCCATAATTATCTTTGATGAAAGAAGGAAAGGCAAGGAAGAGAAGAATAGAGAAGCAAGCTTATAAAGGTGTAACGAATTCCCACCGTTTTTTCATGTGCTTTGTCCCCCACACAAGCAGATGCTGAGCTTAATTTTTGACTGACCTATTTTTCGTGAAAGCTGGCTACAATAGCATCGCGTCCACTCAGCCAAGAAGAATAGCCCGCACATCACTTGCTGGTGTATGGTAATTGTGTAGCTAGTTTCTGTTTGACTTGAGAATAATCGCTGGCAATGAAACTATGAACGAATGTGAGTCGGAAATCGCGTACCATTTGAGATTCGACGGAACATGGACTATGAGTACAAGAGCGTTATTTCTCACGAATGTTAAGTATCTATATATATGCTGAAAGTAATGAATAATAAGCATATTCTTTAAACTAATGCATTTCAGGGTCTGTTATTATGCCAATATGTAAAGGATCCCCAATTATCAAAATATGATGTTAATCATGGTTGCTGAAATTTCATGAGCGCCTTCTGATTTGAAATTTTTCACTTTGTTACCTATCCATTTACCTTAATGCCTATTCATTCTTCTATTTTGAACCGAAAGGGGATTTCTTTCTCGGCATACTGAGATGCCTGCTGAAGGAACGTGAAGACTTGCATATCGTTATGATGAGTGCTACATTGAATGCCGAGCTGTTTGCAGTACTTTGACGCTCCTGCTAACATGGCCATGTGATAAAACGGAATATCGCAAGCGACAACCCCAGGAGATCAAGATACTATAACGCTACCATCAATTGGTAAACATTTGGATTTCACGGCACTTAACCACACATTTGAAAACTTGAAATCGGCATTTTACCGCTGTACAACAATGGAGTCATCTTAAAAACAGCATGAAATTGTTATATGAGACTGTTTTGAACCAAATGGCTATATAACGTGAGCTTCTTTATTTGCAAGTTTTGGTGCGGTACAGGACGCGGTGGCGTTGGCTGGGGTACATTGAGTATGAGTATACTTTGAAGCTAAACTTCAGCTTATACCAAATTAGATCTTAAGACTGCTCATATGGAGTCGGCCTGTTTTCCTTAGACCACAGTTTTTCAGCATCAGTGTGGGGCATGGGAGGATTAATGCCATTGATGCGCCAAGTGTCTCGTTCGTGCTCTTCAATATGGATCTCCCAGTCCAATCCTCTGTCCTTGACGTAAGGACCAAAAGCGTCCTCAAGTAAATTGAGGACTTCCTGTTTGCGTTCATATGTTGGCATGGTTCTAGCAAGATGTTGGCTGACGATGCGCACAAATTTCTTTGACGGTTTACCGCCGACCAGAATGGATTCGGTAGGAACTTCGACAAAAACTACAATAACGTAAAACGCTGGTAGGCCACCTCTGGTGTAAACCTTGGTAATACGTTCTGAAATTTCCTCCTTGTCTTTGGCAGAGAAAAGTCCGGGTGCGTGATAGAATCGATGAAGAGGCATGTTTTTTATTTTGATGAACTTACTTTCAATCAATCACTGGTATTTTTATATATGGAGGACTTTTGTCTGGATTTTGTTAAAAGATTTGCTCAGTCACCTAATTTCCCATATTAGGATCTCATAAATTTGCCACAAACGGAAATTTTCTCACTTCTAGTGATAGTAATAGTAATTGCACTATGCATTCGCCAATATTTCTTGTTGGTCGTAATTACAGTTTCTAAACCAAATATTCCTAGCCGGTATAATTTATAATCGCGAAAGAACTTACATAACTCTCATGGCAGAAGTAACACAAGTATTGGACACGATCCATATATTAAAAATTCTGCTTACTCAATACTGAACTTTGACCATGACAAATTTCATGCGAAGCAAATGGTATGGTAAAGGCATTTAGTCAACTATTTGTTTCTATGCAAACTATATGCCTAATCTCTTATCAAGTATCGCTGCATTATATATTTTTATGAACGATTGATTGGCTGCAAAGGGGTATAAGAAACATGCCTCTCTTTCTCTTACCACTGATCCATAGGTCAAAATCGTGAGGATTCGGTAAGCTATAATTAATGGTCGTACCGACGGTAAGTCAAGGGTAGGGTGCTGCGTGCGTTTGAGAAACCCATTGTGTAAGTGGCTGTCATGGTGGCGGAATGAAGCCACACAACAATAGAACGACGCCGATGGACGCGCGACCGACGCTGTTTCACTTGGACCGGTATCCCCCCACCTCCGTAATAAAGGGTTTGCTTGCATCCTTTTTACCACCATTCTTTATATGGACTTCCTTACTCGTCAGCTTGCTTGTATAATGATGGGCCATTACACAACAATTGCAACGAAAAATGAAGAAGCTGATATCTATATTATAACCCAACCTGTAAACAATTTACATCAGGCATTATAAACAGAAAATTCATAACAAATGTGCAATTATTGTTCTATGACAGGACGGGGATAGCAAAAGACGTATATATATCAAGTCATGTTCTAAAATGTTATAAAGTAATGTTATATTTACAAGTCTATAGTGGGCTTCACTTTGAATTTTCGTGTTGCTCGTTCAGCTGCTCTAAATCGTATTTGGTTTCCATAGATGCTAAATGTATTGCCTTTAACAGTCATGTTGAATACACTTGCAGCCTTGGGTATGTCTAAGTAGATTTGCCTTCATTAGCAAAGAGAGGTACAACTTAACTACAGATTCCGAGATCACTTACGTTTCAGTTTATTATCACTTGTAATGATATTCAACATGCTTTCAGTTTCCTGGACTACTATACCAGTTGTGCCAATATAGCTAGGAGACTTGCTTTTGACCACTAGAATTGTAACCATCCAATTTGATCAATAAACATGTTCCTCGATCTCATTGATTCCTTTGTATTTTAATATGTTTCATAATCACAAAATGAATCCACTTCTTACCACTCATGATAGCACCTTGGTAATCCGCCTTCACCAGCTTTTGCGAATGTACCAAAGGGCTCGAGCTATTACCCAACAATTCCTCCATATAGCCTTTCCAGAGCTCGTGTAATGGCAAAAAGAGATCATATCGATGGCATTGTTTGGGGATAGTATAGAGACCTAATTGACGCTTTTCTCTTGATGTGATCCTCTTAATTTTGGGCCTGGATCGTTTCTTTTTGGGTCGATTCGTCGTGTCTGCTGCATCAATATGTACCTTTTTTCCTTGGATCTTTGTACTGATCGTTTGCTGAACTTCAGATTCGTTTGGAAGATACACCTTCAGTAGTGCCGGTAAGGTTGCTTCTGCGGCAACCGATGCATTTGATTTCGAATCCATGTTTGATCCACTCACTGATTTAGCTTTTTCCGCTGCTTTAACACTATTAGCTTAAAATGGGAGGGCTTTAATGTTAGTTTTGTATGATCTATTGCATGTTAATTTGATTCTCGAAAATGTTTCTACGTACACATTCAGAGGCTGGCGAGTAATGACAACTGTGAAACACAAATTTCCCATTCAAAAATATAAATCATGCGAGTCACAGTTGAAGCCAGCCAAAAACCAGCTTCCTCTTTCTCCACTCCACAACGCTCAAGAATGACGGACAATTCAAAGTCTCCTCCGCTATACCCAGTTATCACGGAACACAGAGAAGGTCTAACTACTGAAACACATGATTGGACTATGGTGCAAGCAAAGTCGTTGGTAGACGGCCAGAACGTCATAACAATGTAAGTATCAACGGCAACGCCTGACTTAACGTCAAGTTTCTCTACCTCACACGTTCTTCTCTCCATATAGCGATGGATCTCTGCCAATAGAAGAAGCATGTGAAATCTTGATTGATAAAAACATCTCGTCTGCGCCAGTCTATGACTCTACACCACCGACAGCGAGCCCTATTGACCATCCTAGGTCTTATATTGGCATGTTCGACTATGCTGACCTTATCTCGTACATATTGATTGTCTTGCGGAAAGAGCTTCCACCTGAAGACGAGTCGACTATTGAAATCAAGCAACTAGTCAAGAAGGCAACGGGTGGCGAACAAGTACCCGTCAAGCTTGCTAGCGGTATGTAAATATCACACCACTTTCGTGAATACGCCGGTTTTGACCACCGCTGCTGCCCAGACGGACATTCAATTGTAGCGTGGCTAATATGTTATTCCATCAGATCTATCGCGTAAGAATCCGTTTTGTTCTATTTTGCCCGAAGCAACGCTTCTCTCTGTCCTTGATGAGTTCGCGTGCGGAACACACAGAGGTGAGTAACTGTGTATATTCGAATTCTCTGGAGAGAGGATCATTGTGGAGCAATTGTTATTGACCCGTTCCTTATTCGCAGTTGCTGTGACCAGCCCTCGTGGAGATATCATGGTATGAGCTTTTACTTTGTTATGACATTAATTTTTTTACCAGTGGAAATTAATAGCTTCGGGTATGATTTCCTCCTATAGGGTATCTTATCACAATCCAGAGTCATAGAATACCTTTATAGGAATATCATGCATTTCCCAGAATTACACCGTTTTGCAAGCAAATCTGTATGTTGTTGGCTATACGAATCATCCATTTTATATTGGCTACTCACATTTGCGTCTTCTATGACCCTTTCACTTGATATGTGTAAAACTCCATAGCTACGACAATTGCAATTGGGCAAAGCTCCAGTCATATCTGTAGAATCAAATACCACAGTGTTGGATGCATTGAGTTTAATGAGTGAGTATTCAAGGTTTTTGAGCGCGTTTTCAAAGTCGTTTCAGCAAAATTAATATATATATTCTCCTCCCCTAACAGACAAACATGGGGTCTCATCTTTAGCTGTCATCGGACCCACCAATTCGCTTGTTGGTAACATATCTCTTACTGACGTTAAATATATTATCAAGAACCAACAGAAGCTGCTGTGGAGTACGTGCTTCAATTTCATCAATAATATTCGATTCTCTCAAGGGGTCATCGACGGACAGGTGAGTTTGAACTAAAGAAAAAGAGATATGATATAGAATTGACGCTAATATAATCATGAACTTGGTTTAGGACCGACACCCTGTGTTTGACGTTAGGTTGGATACGACGTTATTGATGACTATGGGCAAGTTGGTGGCAACCAAGGCACATCGACTTTGGGTGACGGACGAAGCAGATTCGGTGATTGGACTAGTCTCGCTTACGGATTTGTTACGAGCCATTTTAAGGAGTACAGCCGGCCAACAGTAGCTTAATGATTCATTTTTAGGTTATTGAATAAATACAATTGTTGTACTTTCGCGTTTCTAGAAGGTCATTGTACAAAATGGCTGAATGGCTGTGATCACCAAGATGGAAGTGCCGGAGTTTTAAAAGGTGACACAGTCATAGCCTTTTTTTTTAAAAAAAGTAGTTGCTTTGGCCTCAAATCTTTTACATCTTTGTCAGCCATCGATCTTTGGCCCGATCACTTTGCAGAACGTCATGGGTAGCAGCGATCTTGACAGGTAAGGATGATCAGATATTACGACATGCGTTGTGTATGATGCTAAGGCATTAGACTTCCGATAAGACAAATCGAGCAGCTGCGGCAATGTGAGATCATTACTGAGAATGAGGTTAAAATCTTGTGCCAGAAGGCAAGAGAAATCCTCGCGGAAGAGAGTAATGTTCAAAAGATTGATGCCCCTGTGACGGTAAGTAATGTGCAGATCACTCATATGCTTGAAATTACTTTTTTGGCTAGTTTTGCTGATTGATCGTGAATCACTCAATCTACATCTATTCCATTGATCCATCAGATATGCGGTGACATTCACGGTACGTTTCCTGTAGATAATACACTAATTACTTTCACATGTGTGGTATTTGCTGAATCATGTTTCCACTTATTTTTAGGCCAGTTTTATGATCTTAAAGAACTATTTAAAGTTGGTGGCGAATGCCCGGATACAAACTATCTGTTTATGGGTACAGTTTTACTTGTTTTCCCTATAGGAGCATCATATTCAGTACCTTTATATTAAGCATACTTGGTTCAATTTATCAGGAGACTTTGTGGATCGCGGATTCTACTCTGTCGAAACATTCTTATTATTACTCGCCCTTAAAGTTCGATATCCCGACCGCATCACCCTCATTCGAGGTAATCATGAAAGCAGACAAATTACACAAGTATATGGATTTTATGATGAATGTCTACGAAAATACGGATCAGTTAATGTCTGGCGATACTGCTGCGAGGTCTTTGATCACCTTGCTTTGAGTGCTATCATTGATAACAAGATATTCTGTGTTCACGGCGGTTTATCTCCCAGTATCAACACCATTGATCAGGTAGGAAGGAATAGACCTAGGAGAATTGGATGTTCATGAAAATTCAAGTTTGCTGATGTGTGCTTATGTTGATCTTGCACAGATTCGCAGCATCGATCGAAAGTTAGAAGTACCACATGATGGTGCTATGTGCGACCTTCTCTGGTCAGACCCGGATGGTATGTACATAACGCATTATGAAAACCACTAGAAATACATAGTGTACTTGACATAAATACATGCTTACACCTTTTTGTCTTTTTATACCTAGACATTGAAGGCTGGGGATTGAGTCCAAGAGGGGCTGGATATCTGTTTGGTGGAGATGTTGTTCAAAGTGTGAGTTAAATTTTGCCCTTACTGCCCACCCAGTCAAACTCTGATCACGGACTAAATTTCTCTCTCGCTCTCGTAACTTAGTTTCTACATAATAATGATCTCAACCTCATAGCACGTGCGCATCAGCTCGTCATGGAAGGTTATAAACTTCTATTCAACGATACTATCGTCACTGTATGGTCCGCACCAAATTACTGCTACCGGTAAGAATGATTATGTTCGTCAAAGGAAGTCTTATTTATTCCACTAATCCTCGTCGTCTTATTTTGTAGGTGCGGCAATGTGGCAGCAATATTGGAGCTTAACGATAACTTGGAGTCTAATTACAAGATATTCGATGCTGCTGTAGGCGTTGAAGCGCGCGGAGGTGGGCTACGGAAAAGAGCACCAGACTATTTCCTATAGAGAGATAGATGGTTGATATTCTTTCATTATTGTTACTTCGAAACGTATTACTTCGGCATAAAAAGATGTCACATGTAGTTTTATCACGCTACTTTATTATCAGCGCACTGTATTTGTAAATTTGTTCTTTTCTCTTCTATCTCCATTCCCAATATAACGTTGATAAAACTACAAAGGTGCTCACATCTTCTATTCGTGGCATCTGTTATACAGTATGTTAACACTCTTTGACTAATCCTTGGTTACTACGACATGGTCAATAATATGGGCATTGGTTCCATTGTTTGAAACGCCATAGTGAGTAAGCTCAAGTGTATGTTGAGTAACCGTAACAAGAGAATATCCATAGCCACTGTAGCGAGCGGCACTCCAGTCAGGGAAAGGACCGGTGGTGTTGAATGGGATAGTCAACTCATAATTTCCAGCATTGCCGACAAGGTATTCAAAGTAACTAGGAGCATTGTGGTAGCTCTTGGAGGTCGTTTGACCTTTGTATACGGGGTAAGTTCTCTCGAAATCATGTCTGTGGCCGCACATGTATATGTCGACGTTGTACTTTTTCAAAATCTCTTCTACTCCATATTGCCGGGTATTCGTGGCGGTATCTAACACTCCATCTCGTAGAGTTTCTGTTTCTGTTATACAGGTACCATCGGTTGGTGAGGAATAAGATGTACAATACAAGGGACGGTGACCCAAAACAATGATCCAAGGGCGCTCTTTGCGGTTACGATTGGCTTCTTCGAGATCCTTTTCCAACCAGTTGAGGGAGGTAATGATTTCATTGGTGGAGCCTTCAAATGCACCTTCGCTGGACCATGACACAATATGCAAAGACTTGTAATCATAGGAGTACTGCATAGGGTTACTGAAACCGGATTGTTTGAAGGGTACATTGCTGAAACTGGAATGTTACAAGCGATATGTGTCAGCTGCCCTAGATCTACATGTAAAGCTCCTATGTGGTTATTCTTACCGGTTCTTCCAGTGTGAGAAATTGTAGGCACTTTCATGGTTACCGACGCCACCCATGAATGGGATGTTTGCGAAAACGCTTTCAGTGAAACGCATGTATTCGTCACCCTTGGTTCCATTGAAATCAGCCATATCATATGCCTAATTATGCGGTTAGTCAGGGGGGGTACGATGGTAAATATTAAGTTTTGTAATATAATAAGAAAGACCACCCAAGGGGTGTAAATATACCTGATCGCCAGAGAGTGTCAGAAAGTCGTACTTATGACTGGCTGCAAGTCTTTGAAGTGAAGGCATGATTACAGCATTGACAAGTCCAAGATCGGCGATGGCCACGAAGTTGACAGTATTTCCACGTCTAGCTGTATGGAATTCAAACACGGACTTGCTCCATGTCAGGCTTCCGTGCTTATCTAATGTGCCAACTTTGTATTGGAAGATGGTAGCAGGCTTTAGCTTCTGAGTTTGGACGTTGTGGAGATAAATGGTATGATGAGCAGTGCCATTATCAACGAATGCCCAGTTCTACAAAATTATATAATAGTTATATCATTAATGATGAAACATCAGAAGACGAGTCCATTCCAGTCCTGTATTTGGGCTTTCATACCTCCCCCCCTTTGATCTGAACGGGTTTCTGAGGGGTAGACTTTGGCCAATAGCTAAGGATTGCGGTCTGAATTTCGTCCTGAGTGGCAAATTGAACTGTTGCATATTCAGCTTGCGAGGAAATAGAGATATGAACTTGTTGCGGTTCAGTTGCACCATAGGTACGATTCCAATCACCGACGTTAAATTGATCGTAGTCCCATTGTTTTCCAGGTCCACCATTAAGTTGGACAGATCCAACGCATAGGGAAAATATTAGCAGCACGACAGTGCTAAAGAGGAGAGAGTTCATGAGTGAAGGAAAGAAAGGGCTTGAGTTGTGCAGGCAGGAGATAAACAAGTGAGTGATATAGCCTATTTTATTATTTTGGTGGGCATGAATCTTGCTTGCTCTTTATATTAGACTAGATGGAAAATTTTCTCCACAGCAGAAAATTATCACAGCAATCATTGATCGGTTTTCTACACGTGCAGACTCCCTGATGAGCAAAGGTAGCACGGACAACTGCAAGGTAACATTACATTAACTGAGATACGAGCCTTACTGTGTACTTCGTGTAAAGCTTTATATTGCATAACTTCTTATGTCATCGAATGGAATTGGTTTATTCGCAGACACGTGTGGTTAATATTTTTTTATGATTTTGCCCTTTTCTTCAATTGATAATGTTTTCCCGTGCAGGTGTCAAATATGCAGTATCCCACTCTCGTCGTCCACTGATAGTAGTCGACTTTGACGAAACCATAACTGCCAAAGATACAATTTCCATTCTTGCTCATTTCTCGTACGCCCGAAATCTGCCATCCGACATACCGCCATGGTCCCATTTTACCACCGCCTACATGGATGACTATGCTCGGCATAAAACCGCCAACGCCACCTACCAAGCAACGAGTCTTGAAGACAAGACAAAACAATTGGCTTCGTTAAAACCTGTTGAGCTTACGTCCTTGGACCGAATTTCAAAGGCTGGCGTATTTGCACACTTAACAAAAGAGGAGTTACAGGCAGGTGCAAAGGCTATGGTACAAGTGCGTGATCATGCTCGGCAAGTACTACTATCCAACATTGAAAACGTGTTTATTCTCTCTGTCCATTGGTCGAAAGATTGGATAATTGGCTCCCTTAGACCCTTGCCTATCCTGCCTACCTCGGTTCTCTCCAACGACTTTGTCTTTAGAAACGGCATATCGACCGGCGAAATTATACCTTCCATTGTCACAGCTGACGATAAGCTCAAAACCTTTCGCCAACTCCAGGATAAGAATTCTTGGTTATTTTCAATATATATTGGCGATTCTGAAACGGATTTATTATGTTTAGGTTTGTATTACGTTTACCTTAGAGTGGCTATGATCGGCTTTAATTACTAAATTACGTGATTAGTGAATGCGGACATTGGTATTGTATTTGGAAACAATGCGTCTTTGGCAAACACATGCAAGCAGTTAGGCATCGAATTAATTGACGCAAAACAAGTCAAAAACTTAGAAAGCAAACAAGATAAACGTACGCTATATCATACAGTTGATTGGGCAGACATTGCCCGTTTATTAAAAGACACATATTTGTCCTAATCAATTGATCGACCATACACCTCCAAACACTAAAGAAGTACATTATTGGAAGAATGCTGTTTAATCATCCATTATAAGCGCTCAGTATCTATCAATCGTTGTGTCTTCTGAAGCTCGTATCGCCGTTCTTCCAATAGACTTTCTAGCTCACGTTTACGATCTCGAACTTCGTCGACTATTCGTGACAGACGACGAACAGCGTCACGTGCAGTCTCAATGTCGCGTTCCTGCTTCCGTGTCTTTTCTTCAAGATCAGATTTTTCAGTCAACTGTCTCAACTTGTAGTCGTACAAGGCTTGGAATTGTTCCTTCAATGGTCTTGCAGCAAAAGCGACACTAGTATCATTCTGTCGCTTTGCAATTTCTTCAGCTTCTCTGACCTTGTCTTGTAATTCAGCCAATTCTCTCTTTAACAGTTCCTCTTCGTCATACTTTCCTCCTCGCACAGTAGATCCTAATATAACAGTGTTTGAGTGAATAAATGAAGCGCAATTTTAAACTTAAAGTGACAGATGAAGTAAAGAGGCGTATTGCTCACCTTTAGAACTCAACGTAGTGCTAGCGACACCTAGGCGATTCACGTAGCTATCGGCCAATTGTGCCGATTTGGACATAGACGTGCTGTTTCCTTTTCTTGCACCAGTTCCTGAACCAGGACGATCACCCAGATCCGCAGCATATTCGCCAGCAAAAGCAGATTTCAAATCTTGAGGGAGGTCTGATGGGATCTTGGCTCCACGACTTCTTTCGTTTAAAATGTGAAAGTATACCAGGCATTGATCTCTAGTAAGAGCTTGCGCGTGGTTGACATCAACGACTGACCTATCATTAGGCACATTTTAGTATCCGTACCAGATTACACCGTTGATAACCGGATCATTTTGATTGCATCCTTTTGATCACATAAAAAAATCATATGTCACTCACCATGCCGATGAAAGGTCTTGTCGACTCACAGGAAGGGTAGAGTAAAAGTCTTCCATCTGTGAGACTAAGTATATGTGAAAACAGACGTTATAATTCAACTCTGAAAGCTTAATACATCCTTAATGGTACTGCTCTTACATCGAACTTTTCCAGACGCATTGGCATATTTGTTGTATATATTGCCATAGGTGTTCAAGTCTTGTGGTGTTATACCCCAATCAAATTGTTTCTGTTGCTGAGTAGGAACCCCGGTGTATTGCGATGGCATTCCAGTGAACTGCTGTTGTTGGTAGCCTGTCGGTTGTGGTTGCTGATAACCAGTCTGCTGTGGGTTTTGGAACCCCGTTGGCTGAGGTTGCTGATATCCCATCTGAAATCCAGTTTGTTGAGGTTGCTGGTATCCAGTCATTTGTGGGGCGACATTACCACCGCCAACTAGGTGTCTTTTGCTATTTGGTATCAATTGGGATGGTAAACTTTGTGGAGGATTGCCACCATTGAGAGATTCATAAGTGAGATGCATGGCTACACAGAATTCGTCGAAATCAAGTTGCCCATCGTTATCCATATCAGACAAATCCCTATCAACATTCTCGGTTAGAAGCGGTAATCAATGGACAAAACTTGCATTGGATGACTTACCATATTTTTTCCAACTTGTTAACAGGTAATCCGGAGTTTAGGAACATGGTCCTTGCCGTCGCACCTGAAGATGATGGAAGTTGAAAAGTGATGAGAAGCGGGATTCGTGAATAGTAATATCGAAATGTTCATACCAGGAAGAAATCCATTGACCTGTCCTTGTGCTTGAAAGATTTCAGCATATTTAGAGAGTTCAGCTTGTGAAAACATGCTTCGAGATAGGGGAAACGAACTAGTTCTGAGCCAAGTGATTTTGGCTGCCCAAACTTAATGACATCAAGAATTTCAATATCCGAAAATATTCACCTCGCAGTAGAATGATTTCTATTCAAAAACCCTGTTGTATTCCACTCTGTCATGAATTATCTTCATAAAAGAAGAAGACCTTCTCAAATGAATACTGATATACATTACTCACGCCGTGATTATAATGTACGGTGAACAACCAAAACATTAAAACGCATAATTTATTATATTATTAAAGCATATTCTTCTTCCACCATACTAGGCTGTGGGTGTTGCACTGTCAGCTGTCGTCGTGGAGCTACTCAAATCAGTAGTCGTAGTAGGAGTACTACCACTAGTAGTAATAGTGGTCGAATCTGTGGTAGTAGGCACCACTGCCTGTGTAGTTGTTGTTGTAGTAGTATCTACAGTTGTAGTGGGAGCACTAGGTACAGAAGCAGAAGCAGGAATAGAGGCAGTAGAAAGAGGAACAGTGGAACTGGGAACTGCAGATGAAGAAGATACATTGGCGGCTAAGGTGCTAGCTGTAGTGGTATTAGGAAGCAGGCCATATCCAGTTGTATTGACTCCAACGCTTTGGGCCAAGGGCACAGTACTGCACCAGACATTAGTCTGTGCGTATTGAAGGGCACCGTGGAAAGATTGATCATCTCCAACGGTTATGACAGCAGTTTGCTGAAGGTCAACATAGAAACCAAAGGGAGGGGATAGTAGTACATTTTCAGCAATATATAAAAAGGCAGCGGTTTGTGTCAAGTCGAAGACAAGTACAAGGTCTGGAGTAGTAGTCTGTCCTCTTGCAGGAACGACGACTGGTGAATCAAATGTCCAATCAGTTGTAGCAATGACTGTTGGGCTAGTAAGACCAATTTCTGCGTTTGTATACAGGACACTGGCATTCAATGATGAAATAGCAAAAGCAGTATCAATACTGCTTTGGAGAGTAACCGTGCTACTCAAGCACAATCCTTGAGCACAATTTGGCAATCCATCGATAGCGGTGCCTGCGACCAAGGTGGGTGCAATACCAGTAAATGAGGTAGAGAGAGATATACCTGCAAAACCTTCCTGCAAAGATTCGATGGATGTTGATTCGTTGGTACCCTTAACTTGCAATTGGAATGTTTCCTGCTGCAAGTAGCCTGAGAGTACGGAGGCAAGGACCAGTTGCTGCTGAGGGTCAGAGGTGGGAGTAAGCTGGAAGTCAGCGTCATAGGTATTGGCTCCGTATTTGACTACCAATCCCTTAATGATAGCCGGACCAATGTCATATCCGTTGTAAACAACCCGAAGAGTAACGTCGCCAACGGTAATGGAAATAGGCGACGGGCTAGTCAAAGTGACTGAGAGCTTAGTATCAACATAGTTCGCAGTTGCTCCAACAATTGCGATACTATTAATGGCTACAACTCCACCAAAGTTATTGAATCCTAAATTAATAGAAATCGATCTGTAAGTATGTATGGTTCCAAAATGCAAAAAGACTTATATGGTGATAATTACTTACCCATCAAGCTAGTTTGAACATCGAAAGGAATAGATCCAAGTTGGATAGCTCCAACATTAGTTCCAGTGTTAGCATTGGCGACTCCAGCAAGTTCAAAGGTGTTATTTCCAGTCAAAGTAAGTGCCTTAGTGAACTGGTTGAACAGTTCATGCGCATCGGAAGGAACGGCAAATGTAACATCAGTGTAGCTAGTCTTGACGATATTTCCAGTTGTTGTAGCTGGACTTTCAGGGATATCGAGATTAGCAACAGTAGTTCCGGCAACCTTAACTTGCAATTGCTGCGACAAGCCAGTAACATCTAATGGGAATCCAAATGGTGATTGAAGAGTAGCTTCAATATCAGATGAGGATGACAATGGAGAGTATGCGCCTTTGGTGAAGTCAAGAGACAAGTCCTTCAAAGTGATAGCAGGAATCAAACTGAGGTTTCCAGATGAACCAGGGAGGTCAACATTCTCAATGGTTAGTGTTTGGAAAGCACGAGTAAGCCAGTCAACTTGACCTGATGGACCAGATGCAGATTTTCCTTTAACAGTAAGAGATGTAGTTTTACCGGACAAGAAGTTTGTGAAAAGTGTCTGAATGGCTTGTAATCCTTCTGAAGATGACTGAGCAACTAAACTTCCGGTCAAGTTGACATTTGATTGACCAGTGGGAGGGAAATCAGCTGCACCAACCGAAGACAGAGGACCAAGATCAACGCTTCCGAAGTAAGATTCAAAAGCGATGCCAGAGAGGTCAACACCAACAATACTAGGGTTCTTGATTGTAGTAGAAACATCCAACACGATTCCACCGTTAGGATCATTGGCAGGCAAATTGAAGGAAGTAATGGTAACATCGTTTTTGAAACCCTGCATTCCAGAGAGAGAAACATCCTTGATCATAGACAAACCGGTGAATGTGTAGCCAAGAGCAGTGACGGAAACAGAGCTTCCAGAAATCTCCCAGCTGAAGTCATTGTTGTTCAACATGTAGGCAGCAAAGTCACCCATAGCGCTATTATCAGTGATACTGAAAGTACCAGGAACGCTGAAAGTAGCACCAGTATCCGGTTGAGTTTGTATGTTAGCCATACTGACAGTTCCCAAGGTTCTTCCTTCCCAGGCGATACTAAGTGGGGTAGGGAAAGAAATGGTAGCAGAGAATGGTCCAGTACCAGTAAGTTTGCCGTTCATTTGAACTTGGAAGTTAGTGTTGGTGGGACTAGATAGAACGACGCTATCAAAAGAGAGAACTGCAGAATTGACAATAGATTGTACAATAGGCTGACCGACAATAGGAATGAGCTTGGAAATGGTTGAATCAGTTTTGGTCGCAATATTGGTTTGCACAAATGACAAATCATCAGTATATTGACCAATAACCACAGTGGACAACATCTGCAAATCAACATGAAGGTTGGCAAGCGCTTGGGTAACAAAAGTGACAACGTTGAAGCCATTAAACACGCTAGCAGATGCAGTAACTTGTTGCTGTCCTTGAATGTTAAAGCCTCCCATAGTCAACAATGCATCTAATGGTGTAACATCGAGTCCAGCAGAGATAGCATTGGATCGGAGCAACAAGGCAACGGCGGCAGGCTCTAAATTCATTTTGATAGGGATTCCAGTTGAGGTGGCGGTTGAGTGTCCTCCAGCAACGATAGGATTGCTTCCAAGGTCTGAATCAATGTTTCCAACGGGCATTCCAGAATAAGTAACAGCTGCCGTAACATGAGTAATGGACATACCAGCAGTGAATGGATTGGCAATAGTGACGATGGTGGTTGCGTAATCAGTGGTAAGAGTGTCATCCAAAATGGTAAGACTGGCTCCTTGAACAATGGTGGAGTTCAAACCTGGCATAGTAGATGTAAGGATGATACCCTCAAGACCTTCAACAAGAGAAGCAATGATGGTAGTTCCATTGTAACCATTGATACCAACAGTGTTTTGTTGTCCCTCAATGAAGGTAGTGAGCAATTGTTGACCTGCAACCGATCCAGCGGGGTCAAAGGTACCGAGAGCTTGAACTGTATTAGCTCCTCTAGTGAGGTTCAGGTTGGGCAATGTAACCACACCAACTTGGGTATCACCAGCATACATCAAGAAAGAAACATCGCCAGTGGCAATTTGCAAGCTAGATGGATTATCCATGCCGACAGAAATGGCAAGCTGGAGACCGTCGGTAGTACCACCAGTAACGTCGATGCTGTTAATAACAGTTGCAGTAGTGTTGAGATTTTGGAGACCATTCAAAGATGTTGTGGTGTTGAATGGAATATTGGAGAGACGGACAGCACCAATTGGAGTTTGAGCTCCAATTGTAGCATTTCCAGCAATAGAGAAGTTGAACAAACCCAAACGAGTGAGATTAGCATTAAAGTCATTGAAATTGGTTTCCTGTCCAGCAATGACCACAAGAGGTGCTTGATTGAGGGCAAAAGACAGGGTTCCCGCGGTTTGGTTGCTAGTAGATTGAACATAACCTGAGTTCAAGTTTGCAATAGGACCAGTGGCATTGGTTCCAAGAGTAATATTTTGAGTAACTTCAGTGATATTGATAGAGAAACCAAATGGCATAACAAAGTTTGCTGTGACATTAGGAGCGCTGGTAGCGGGTGAATAGGCAGTGGCGTTTGTAAAGACCAAGTCCAAGTCACCCATGGTGACACCTGTGATAATCTTGAGGGCAGAGTTTGGAGCAAGACTAACGTCAAGCTTAACTGATTCGAGACCTGTAGATAACCAAGTGACGGGATGGACACCATCAGGAGCAGCAGAAACGCCGGTTGCAGTAGTATTAGAGGGAATTCCCGCCAAATAGTTGGAGAAAAGAACACTGACGGTGGCAAGATCATTGGGGTTGGTAAGAGGAACCATTCGACCCTCGAAATTCAATGTGTTAGGACCTTCCATAAGAGTCACATTGGTGGCTGTAACATCACCAAGGTAGATTCCTTGGTAGCCAACAGACATGTGGATGGTGCCAAGTTGAACACCAACAGGAGAAGGATTCACTAGAACAGTTCCAAGAGTCATATGGATACCACCAGCGGGATCATCATACGGAAGGTTGAAAGAAGTAATGGTAACGTTCGGGAAACCACCCATTCCTGACAAAACGAAAATGGTTAATAAAGTTAATTTATAATAGTATATTACCGAGGAATACTTACCTGCCAAGGTGATGTCTTTGTTCAAATTTACGTGCGCAGTTCGTGAGAGAGCAGTAATAGATGCACCTCCTCTGAGGCTCCATTTGAAACTGCAATTAAGAGAAGAAATATAAGCTTAGCACACGGACATGGTCATAGCATTTAATCTCTACTGATATATTTTTTTTTACCTGTCGACTGCTAACATGTCTTTAGCAAAGTTTCCAAAGTCGGTTTGGTTGGCTACGGTGAAGACGGTATTAGCATCGAGTTCTCCATTACCACCGCTAACGTAAGCTGTGGGAAGGTTCATAGATCCAAGCTAGAGGATATATGCGCATACATTGTAAATGAAGGAGAAAGTCATAAAATGAATAAGTACGTTGAGCAGGAAAAGAAACATAAATTTGATTTGGGCAGATTAAAATTTTACTAACCAAGATAGTGTCGTTATAGTATACATCAATGGGGTCAAAGTTTATGGTAGCAGAGAATGGTCCAGTATGTGAGAGAGAGCTTTGCAAACCCAAGTTGAAGGTAGAGTTTCCATCGGTTCCATCGCGTTTACTAACCGTGCCAGTGTTACCAAAGCTGATACTGGCGGCTTTGATATCAATGTTGCTACCGTTGATAGTACTTTGGGCAATGGCAGGGAAGGCGACGAATAGGACTAACACAACAACCACGACGACAATGACAATGGTAGTTGGCACGCAGAGGTACCAGTACTTTCTGCGTCTAGGATTCAAATACTCTCGGTATTTGCTTTGTATACGTGGTTTTTCTTCATAACTGGCGATGGACGAGTGGTCGTCACCTTGCACGTTGTGAGCAGCCTGACGGATCTGCGTCTCTGAAGCGGCGTCTGACATTTCTTTTTATCGTTGCTTTGAAACTTTGATTTTCCAGAGACTAACAGATGTAACTACTTGGTCCTAATGAATGAATGAATGGAAAAAGAAGGACTAAGCAGGAAGTAAGAAAAAACAAAAATGCGAATCAGGTGGAAAGGAGAACAGCTTTGGTGGATGAATCAATGCAATTTATTCAATGATGATTTGAATATGTTGGTATTTCTGTACGGTTTCACAACCGGGTTCAGCAGTGTCGTCGACCAATGAATAGCACCTGATTGGAATTCAAAGTGCTTCTGAGAGCAGCTCCATGGACGCTTTTGGACAATCGTGTACCCAAACTGGGAACCAGAAACCTGAACACAACGGTCCTCAAACTCTTTCAGTGACCTTCTTCCACCTTGAGAATCCGTCCTAATCTGGATCATATTGCTTTTTAACATCTTTTTTTGATCTAAAAAAACTGACAGAGTTGGTACATTTTGGATAACTTGCGTGTGATGTGGTACCCTAGTTGCACTTACATCTTGGACCAAAAATTCTTTTCCTATTCCAAACATTGATGCTCAAGTGAACAGAAAAAATTAAGATAAGGAGGAATAATGTCATCGGCTATCCCGATTTCAGGACATTTAGTTTCAAATTTTGCAAGAACTATATATGAAACTTAGCTAGAGAGAGCAGTTCAACACGCAATACCAACTCCAACTACGTGTACGATACGCGGGGTATAGATGGTAGCTTGTGAGTTTATTCTGCTATAGAACCGACTTGTGGGACGGTAGGACGTGCACTGTGTAACAGATTGGAAGGCTAGAATATGGTAGAAAAGGCCGTTTAAAGTCACAATGAAGATGACCAAGTCTATTCATAGCTTATATAGCAGACTAAAGTGAGAAATATGCGTTGTGACTTCAAGAGAGTAAACAAACGCAGCGAGGAAATAGCATTATAAAGAAGTATGGAGAAACGAAATTGCCGCTGTGTGCTGCCATGCTCCTCCCAAATGCAAACTACAGCGAAGTTCGCAGACTCAACTTTATTCCTGTTTCGGGAACTTCACCGCAGTACGGGCACTGAAAATACTGTGCCAGGTAGTGCAAGCGGTAATTCTTTCCATCCAGACGTTTGGAACATGCCACTTGGATGAACGCTATAACAGCTTGCCAGCTTGTAAATTCTGAACCTCGCTTCCTAATCGATTTGAGTTCCTGGTACCTTCCGGAAAAGCTATTTTTCTCGTTTTTTTTTTTCTTTTTTTCATTTGCATATGCTTTCAATCTCTTTGTCCCTGAGAAAACTGGCCGTTTTACGTGAGAAACACTATGCCGCGGTTTTGGTCGGCTGTGTTGAACCCAATATGACTCAGTGCTATTACGAAGGTGTTTTATATCGCAAAGAAATATTACCAGTATAATGCATCATAGGCTTTTTACAAATTGCAATTGTGTTATAGACGTTATCAATGAGAAACCCCATAACGGTATTAAAGCGTTGGAGGTTATGGTTAGAGATATTACCCGGCAGGGAAGCTGAGTTTTTCAATGGTCACTCGGTAAAGCTTGTCGTGGATTAAAAATGTAAGGGAAAGTTTTCCCTGTGTACACGTTGGCAGTTACATCCTGGCTAGCTCGCACTTATTCGCACAAAAGTCTTTACATTCGTTAGTACTAGTGAGTTTTTCTGCGCGCAGATTATCTTTCCCTCTGCCACGTTTTGATAATTCTCCAATGCTAAACAAAAAATCTAACCAAAGATATTTAGTAAGGGTCTTTCAGTATTTCGTCCTACATAATTTTACTCTCTACAATATATAGCTTAAAGGTGATCCTTTATTACCATTATATATAGCCATAATATATATTTGTTTTTGGAAGTAAAAGTCTCAAAAATTACAGTGCGATCCGTTTTAACCATGCTATAATTAACATGTATGCTGAGCGACAGGCACCACTTTGGGCAACCTCAAACGTAATTCTCATGGCATCACAGCACTGTGAGCCATAACCCAGAAATTCAGTTACAGTCCCACACCAGCCGACACAATGTACTACCTCATTCCAAATTGGGTAGGTATTGTTTCGTTTGTTGAATGCACTTCGGCATACCTGGTCCCTTTTGAGTGTTGTATGCCTCGGGTTGAACCGTTACATAATGTTGAGTTTGCTTGTGTTGGTCTTCATGAAAAGCATGTGGTTGTACCAATTGGTGTTGGGAACTTTGCATTCATTGCCTGAAACTGCTTTTTGTTAACGATATGTTGCCCATTCTGTCCATCATGTGGTCTCCATAAGGTGAGCGAGTGCATCCGTCAACTCAAATGAGGAACATGCAGTGAGTAAAATGAATTGATTAATTTCAGGTTATGTTCGTGAGATGAACGACGCTTGTCTTTGAAGTATGGATGGATGAAATGAGGGCCGACTGAAATCAGTATAAATAAGCCCGCGATTAGATTAAATTAGCGACATTATCAAAATCAAATCAGGACTACCATGCGCGTTTTAGGACTTCTCTCAATTGCATTTGCTGCTACCCTTGGTAAGTCAATTCATTTCTTAAACTTAACGTTTGCAAATGAATAGGGTCACTCGCTATCCTGCCCCCTCCCCTGTCTCTCCACCATGTAACATTCTTCTATCTTTTAGCTCAAGCTGCTGTTCTCAACAGACGAGTTACAGCTCCAGTAGCTACCGAGATCGCTGATCTCCAGACCATTGTATCCCAGCTTCAGACTCTGACTACTGAGGTGAGAAAATGTATACTGGTTAGTTGGGACCGATCATGACATAGGCTAACATCACACATTAGGTCAACGGCTATACAGTCTCTGCTGGATACAGTGGAGCTCTCAAGATCCAAGGTGACGAAGGAACTCTGGTAACCGAGATCAAGCAGGCAACCACTGATTGCAATGCCATTTCTGGAGTTATATCTGATGCTGATGCTACTGCTGTGCTCAATGAAGTCGCCATCCTAGTTCCTGTGGTCCAGGCAGCTCTCACAGCTATCGAAAACCAGAAGTCTACTTTTGCTCAAGTTCCCCTTGTTACTGGATTGGTCCAAGGTGACCTTACAAACCTTCAATCATTGACCGCCACTCTTGATTCTTGCCTTTTGAGCCACACTCCAGCCGACCAAACTAGTACTGCTCAAGGCTACATTAATACAATCAATGCTGCTTTCACCGCTGCTTGCACCACTTATGGAGAAACCTGCTAAAGAAAGCATATCATTAGTTTAGGCGTGCCGGTCCAAATTTTATCCTCTTTTATGCCAATACGTGATGAAATAAACGCCTGATTCTTTACTATGTATCCTTGCAACAGCAATGCTTTATATCAGCCCGCTGATGTTATCACTGTTCAATATTTTAGTTCTGTAATTTACAATTAACTATGAAAGTGCATATTAATAACATCAGTCTCCCAGGTCAAACAGATTAACTCACTTTCGTACAAAATGCATTGACAATTGCCGATTCGACTCCAAGGGGAGGAGATATTGAGGATAGTTTACAAGTTGTAATTCTATTCTTAATCATCTAAAATTTCAGGAATATAATTGAAAGTTGATAAGCCTTTATTGAACAGAACTGTTAGCTTTTATCTTATCTGTGATATGTGATATCGTATTGATTGCTGTGAAACGAGCTGGCAATCTCGCGGCAGAATGGGAAACGAAGGTGGTAGGTACCATTTCCACGTGTGGTATGCGTCCCTGCGGATTGTATGAAATTTGTAGGTTTGCATCACAGAGTTAACAGTAATTTAGGCAGACGCGGAGCAAATTCTATTTAATGAAGAGCAAAGTGGTCACTACTTTTTATATTATTTTACTTTAATCGATCAACGCGCAATGCTAGATATATTTTTATTATTTTTGGCACATAAAATACCGATACCAATATAAAATACAAGTGCTTGCTTGGTTTATACTATCATATGTTTGAAGACGAATAGATTAAAGCAAAGTAATAGTAACTGAAGGATAAATTTGAAATGGATGGCGTACCCAAGCAACTTTCAGCACAAGACATCTGTTGAGCTGTTTTGATGACCACTTTGAGAAGCTTGTGTCCCCTACACTGAACAACACAGCATGACCCACACAAATGCTAGGGGCTCCCTTGGAGACTTGGTTTGTTTAAATAATCCTAATCTGGGTTATATTTCATTTAACGTACTTTTTTGATGTAAAAGCGCTGACAGGATTGGATCAATTATGGCTAGGATATCCAAACAAGTTTTTCACCGACGGCCTCTGCGAGTTTATTATGTTGTGAGTAGCAACACAATGGCTACACAACCTTAAGCAGAGGCATGTACGCATTATCGTATTATCTGCAAATCATTCCAATAGCTTCATAAAGATAGCCGTACTGCCTATGTTCAAGAATTGTGTGGGGTATTGCGGGGTTAGGCATAAGTGTCGCCGAAACCTGTACTTTGTGTACTGTTCAAATGCTGTGACCACTTTCCAAAACTGAACCAAATATCATCCAGAACTTTTAGTCCTAAGTGATATTACCTACGGCTTTCTACAGCGGTACATTATGCTATCAATAGAATGTCATCATTATATATTTGGCGATGCAGATTAGAATGTAACTGGTCGTTGCAGCTGTGTTGTAGGCTCCAGTAAAAGTTGTCGCCTCCTTTGGTAACATGTCAACTGTACTGATACCGTAAACAACTGTTCCTCCACACATGCAGTGATTAAGAGGGAAGGATTTCAAGGTTACTTCAATCACATCAACAATGCCTCTATCTATATTTGTAGTTGTAACTTGCTATCTGGATCGAGTTGTCAGCAAAGGAAAACAGAATTACATTTGTTATTCCTTCCGCTTCATTGCAGCGAAATACAATGTTGCAGGAAGTATTTTATTATTATATTGTGTATTTACTGTTTCTTAGATAACACTAGTTTCATGCGTGCACGAATTAATGCTTCAAATTCTCCTATTCTTTGCCATCAATGTGTCTACTTCAAAGCTTTCCATTTATTATGGTGTTTGCGTGGAGGCTTACAATCATTTCCACCAGAGGATATGCTTGAGTTTGAAAGAATCAAAAAATGCAGATTTGGGTGTTGATGGAAGAGTTGAGGAGTAAGCAAAAGAAGTAGGTTGTGAAATCTCTATGGTACGTCCCAATGGAGGAGGTATTGACGTTCGTTTGATTGTTGACTGTGGGATCTCTGATAGCGGCACCGGACTGACATTTTTGGAAACCAGCAAAGAGCTTGAACGTTGAGACCTTTTTGCCCGTGTTGATCTTGGAGATGTCGGTGCCGAAATTGCTCTCTTTGGCTGTATATTAAGTGTCAATCATGTGCTTTTCAGATCGTTCCATACCATAAACCATCCTTACTTTGTAAAAGTTCAATGTCTGGGAAAAGCGTCGTCCCTCTGACTTGGTACTTTCAGGATCTCGCGCTTGATTATGCACGAAACCTGATGACATTCCAATATTCCCCAAACCTTGCTTAGGAGAGCTTGGAGCCATTTTATCGTTTGAAGAGACTGCATTCTTTGGTGTATCAGCTTGATAGTATGTATGACTTTCATCAGTTCCTGCCATCAGTGTAGTTGTTTGCTCCCAAGGTGCAACAACATCGTCTTCGTCTTCATCATCATTAACAATGTCAGAATGCGTCCTAGTCTTTTGATCACTGGGCCCATCAACTTTAGTATCATTTGTTCCGCTAAGCCGAGACCAGTTATTCCTAATAGCTTGACTAGTCAAAGATGGTCTTCGTGTTGCTTCTGTTCGTTGGCTTGCAATTGATTTTTGCATTGATACGTATTGATCTAGAGGTGTTACATTTATACTCTTATCTAATGTGCTGTTTCTTCCAGAATGACCGACATCACTAGTTCGGCGCTTTACATTTGCTGCGCTCAAGGACATGGCAGATGAAGAGGGTCGGATAAACGGTAAAGATTTCCTCTTTATCAGTGTGACCCCAGAGCTCCTTTCTCGCGTATACCAAGCTCTTGAGGATAAATAATCCTGTGTGCATACATCTATAAATCTCTGATCAATACCATTCTTGATGGCATATTGCTGTGCTAGCCGTGGTTGTGAGATCCTCTTGACTATCGACAGGGAATTCAGTGACATTGGCGTCCCATTGTCTTGGTGCTCTACAGTTGACTCTGTTGGACTAGACGTTGTTGAAAACAGATCTATGGTATAATTGGATTCGATGTCTTCACTTCGTTTGAGTAAGGATCTTGATCTGAAAATTTGATCCACAGAAGACCTCCTCGTAGTGATGATGTCTGGCTTTGCTCCAAATGACATAGAATGATATCCGGCGGAGAATAAGAGGCTATCGATTGACTTGCTGCATTGAACGGTAATTGATCTGGATCTGCGAATAGCAGGAGAGGTAGGATCTTCCTTGTTGGTATCGAGCGCTATACTGGACTGTGATTTGGATGTCCTCAACGGAAAGCAAGGATGTGACGACTTGTAGTAAAAAGAGATAGGTACGCTTTTTCCTATGCCATCTGTTCGGATGATTTCATCAATGATTAGTTGAGATGATATGATATTTGAGCGCAAATTTTTCATCCAAAGTTGCTTTTCCTGAAGACAAGATGCTGAAAATTCGAAAATATGGCCATTTGAGACAAGCATAAAAGAGGACATGGAGTAGCCTTTCAGGTATGCGACAGTTTAGCAACGATGAATTATGTGACCATCAACTTGATAATGCTCTCACCTTCAGTATCTGGAAGATCTCTGACTTCGAAAATATTGATAGGAAACCAGTGCTTTGCTTCGTATATGTTATTCTTTTTCGCTTTAACAATAATCATAAAGGTAGAATACAGAAAGCATCCCATATATCTTGTTTTGGTGGCAGGTAGTCGATCTGCAGCATATGTTACCTCCAGTGCACCACTCAGAGAAATATTTCCCAAGGTCGACACAAAAGATTTAGATATTCTCCAGTCATCTTCAAGCCGATCGAGAAATAGCTGCGATCGATCTGCTAGATCGCGTTGATTCTTTCGTTCGTCAACTGATGTTACAATGTTTTGCATTATTTCATAGGCATATTTCAGCTTTTCATATTCTGAAGAGTCCAAATCGGTGCTCTTCAGTATTTCCTTCAGTAATAGTTGGTATCTACATATTCTTTGTATAGGCTATTATACAATGCATTAGAATCGACAATATTTTATTGGACATACCTTTGAATCCCAACTTACCTTAATCAAATAATCATCTAAATGAAGACGTGGGTTAGCCGAAGCTGTAGATGAAACGTCGTCATTGATGGTTGAAGTATCAGGTTCAAGGAGGCACATCTTGGAAAATGCTATCCACTCGGACCGTGCTTGATAAGCGGCGCATACTTTGGTGGCCTTTGCATGAGAGCCGCAAAATTCAGCGTACACCATGAAACTTGGACCCTAAACAAAAGCACATCATGTTATTTGGCATATAAATGAGCAATGACATTGTTTGCATGCTGACGAACCATTGTCACAAATACATCAGCGAGCTGACAATATCGGTTATGGATATTCTCCCAGTGATAATTTCGCGAGCAGGCTTCAAGTTTCGCAAGCAGCCGGACATGGACGTCAAGAATATCTTCGATATTTCTGGAAATTATTCGTAAATCTTCTGTTGATATCCATGTTTGTTTTTTCATAGCGCTGAAGTAGGTCTAGGGTTACATATTGTAACATAAGTAAAGAAAAACAAGGTAAGGTGAAACACACCGATATGCTTTTCCGGAGTTATATATTTTATAGTGACTTTCCCAGTGTACTGTACCTCTACCATTACGTGAAGATCGTTGACATATACTCGTTCGGTATCTATAAGTTCATTAAAGGCATAGGTTCGTTTGATGGATTGCTTACGCCGAAACACAAGGTCCTCTTGCATCTGGCCAGTTGAAGTAGGTGTTGTACAGGCTGTTGATGTTTCCGAGCTCAAGTCACCAGACGTACAAGAGGAATTTTCGGACAGACTAAGTTGTCGCTGTAACGATCGCTGAGTTGTCTGTGAACTATCAACAAGAGCGAGCATGGTACGCTTTGACCAACTGTACTGGAAGTTGGCGTACACAGGCCACGAGGCCGCCTCTTCAAGCTCAGGCGTAAGGACGGTGCTTGAGTTGATGTCGGACAATACGACCATCACCTTTGGGAGAGCAAGTCTTTTTGTATGGTTGTTATTGTGCTGAAACCGGGAGCCGTGAGCGGCTTTTGTGTGCAAAGTGAACTAATTGCGTATTGATAAAGTAATTTGCGAACTGCAAGATTGAATGAAGATAACAAAAAGATAATAGAGAAAGAGTTTAAGACAGAAGAATAAGAGATATGGTATTTTTACGGACTTTTTTTTCTGTTGGGTCGTTTTCAATTTGGTATGATTGTTTGAGAAGACGCAGACCCTTGCGCGCACAATAAACAGATTCGGATAATATTGTTGCAAGCAATTCAATAATGCAGAAAATCCCAATGACAAAATGCCAGCCTTTTGATATTGAATATCATTGGAATACCATGAGGTTAGATGAAATTACCCAATTATATATCTTAGCTCAGGCGTGGGCACGTATGGGAAATGAACAGGAGTTGGATTAAATAAGGAGGAAGGCGAAAGACAACGGAGGTTAGGGATGTTTCTTTCCAAAAATCCTTCACAGAAGTGGTCATTTTCATCGCGGATCTTGGCTTTTCAAGTAACCGATCGACCATTCTGCCACACTTAGCACACGTTCATATTACTCTTTTCTGCATGACATATCCGGTCATACCAACGTGGCAATAACATTATCGACTCGCGCCATGCCCCATTAGCAAGATTTTAATAGACAGTGAAAGAAATATGTTTGTTATTGAAAATTATTACAAGTGAGAATGTGGATGGATGCTAATAAGGTCTAAACTTGCGAGTATGTTTCAGTTGCTCAATCTTTTTCTTATCCTCTTCAAACTTCTTGCGTAATTCAACTAATTGATCACGCTTTTGCTCACGCATTTGGAATCGATAGAAATTAACAAGTTCCTTCTTTTTCTGTGGTTTAACTTGTCTGTCGGCCTTGGCAGCCGTGACTGTCACTGTACCATCCGTATTTGTACCTCGTCTATGATGTCTTGTCACCATGATGAAACCATCTTCATCCATCTTGTTCTGTTGCTCTGCTGCAATTCTTTCCTTTTCGTATTCTGCTGCTTGGAATTTGATGATGAAGCTATCTACTCGATTCTGAAGTTCTTGTGCGGGCAGGTGTGATAAAGCGTACATGGTTTTGTAACCTATAAATGGAGAGAATTTTATTAGATGAGTAGATTCAAATTTCTACATTCCACTAAATACTTACGATCGAATCCAAGTGGTAACGTTGCTTCGTCGTCTTCAGTCCATTCCCTCTTCTTTGCGCTCATATTGAGTACGTTTTCAAGCTCTTTTGCCTCTAACAGCACAACGTGTGCAAATGAGCCGGTGGTAAGGAGGCTCCGTATTTTGAGACTTGGATCGGCTTCCTTTCTTTGCTTCTCTTCTTCTTCTAGCTTCAGCTGCTTCTTTCTTGAAAGTTTTGGTTGCTCAACTGCTGTCTCTACTGTTTCGTCGGTTTCTTCTTCGTCTTGTTGATGACCACGGGTATGGTATTTTATGCTAACCACCCGCCCATAAGGCTGGAAAAGTCTTTTTATATGTTCATCGGTGGTATCGACTGGTAAGTTCAAGATAAACAAAGTTCGGTCCTTTGGTGTAGCTTCAGAATCTTGTCGAGATTCGTGTTTCTTGATATACATGTAGTGGATCGCATCTCGATTCATGTGGATCGGTAAAATCTTGAAGCCACAGAACTCTTGCAGGTTACTTGAAGAGCTTTTCTTCCCAGATTTGGCTGTTTTCGTCTTGTCCTTTGGCATGTCGAAATGACAGTTGTGAGCTAGTGGATTACCTTTGACATTTTTTTTTTTTAATCCCAAAAAAAAAAGACACTGAAAAATCGGTCACATTCTCGCGCACGTGATTGCCACAATTTGGCTCATCAACCGCTTCTATGCCTGCGCTGCAATCGCTTTTTCCAGAAACATGACGGAAGCGATAATAGAGTCTCGCAAGCCAGAGCCGTATGTCAAATGCTCGTGCAAGGATTGCATTACGCCAATAGAATTTCTGTCTACTCCCGCCAATGCCAATAAGAAAGTCAAAGTGAAATGTTGGGCTTGCCACAAGACAGTAACCTACGAACTCGATAGCACTGGCTTGGACTTGAAAAATGCAGGCAAGCCATTCAGTTCGTCTCAAAAGAAATCCTCGTCCCGGAAAGGAACAGGTTAGTATCATTGTATGAGTCATTTTTGACTATTTTAACTGATTCCTCTATCATAGACGAAAAGCCTGTGTCCACTGCCTATTACGACTTGCTGGAGGTCAATGTAACCGCAACACAAGAAGAGATCAAAAAGAGCTATCGAAAGATGGCTATCAAGTATCATCCTGACAAGAATAGGGACGATCCAAATGCAGAGGAGAAGGTAAGTCTATTTACATTAAAATACTTTGCTGATGAAAGGTTTAGCTAAGGTTGGCTTGCTCCAGTTTAAAGAAATATCAGAAGCATATCAAATTTTGTCAGATCCTAAGCTACGAAAACGTTACAATGAAAATGGAGCTGAGAATGGTGTCAAGCCAGAAGGCGGTTTCGGTAAGTAGAGCTGGCACCTGCTGCTAGAAGCGATAACTTATGTGCTAACTGTCTTTTATTATCGTTTGTTTACCACAGTTGACCCTGAGGAATTCTTTAAACAATCGTTTGGTGGAGATCGTTTTGTTGACATTATTGGAGAAATATCTATTGGCCGAGATATGAGAGACGCAATCGAAACCGCGGAGAATGATGGGGAAGCAAACGAGGCAGATCTATCACCTGAAGAGAAAGCCGCCAGAGCAGCACAAAAAGAGCAGGCTGAACAAGAACGAGCAGAAACTCGCCAAAAGCGTGTTGATACCCTAGTTGAAAAGCTCATATATAAGCTCTCCCTCTACACTGAACTACCAGATACATCTCCAGCGTCAGTAGCAGCCTTCACTAACATCATCCAGATAGAAGCTGAAGACCTCAAGCACGAAAGTTACGGAATCGAACTATTACATGCTATTGGATTCACGTACACCATGAAAGCAAACCAATACCTGTCCAAGGGACAAATTTTCGGCCTCGGCGGTGTCTTCCACAGTGTTCGTGAGAAGGGTTATATTTTCAGCGAGACCATGGGTACACTTCGAAGTGCGCTTGATCTTCAAAGTAGTTTCAGTGAGTTGCAGAAAGCTGACTCTAAAGGACTTAGCGAAGAGGAGAGGAACAAATTGGAAGAGGAAGCTGCTCAGAAGGTATGTCATAGATTTAACATAGGTGGGTATAGCTTCGGCTTTGTTCACTGTTCTAAACCATCGTTTAATAGGGATTGAAAGCAATCTGGAGAGGCTCTAAGCTGGAGGTTGAAAGTGTTCTGCGAGACGTTTGCGACGCCGTTTTGGGTGATCCAAAGGTTTCCAGAGACTTAGTTCAGAAGAGAGCTGCTGGTCTCAAGATTATTGGAAGCGTTTACCAGCATGTTCGAGCAGATGTCACTGCAGAAGACATTCACATTGAGAACCAGGCACACAACAAGAACACTGCAAAGCCATCAGCAGAGTAATTATATCATATATGGCCATGAGTTTTCGGACTACTACACATACATTTTGCCTATTACATGGAACTGGAACTTCGTTTATAAAAGTCGTCAAAATATATCCTATCGGTCTGCAATGGGAGTATAATAATAATATCAAATGTATTCAGCTAAGTTACCTGGGACATACAGACAATAATGGCCAAGTTTACACAGTCCCTTGTTTAGTAAATCATATTTATTACGATGCTTCCCTTTCGTTCAAGCCTTATCCCTGTGAGCCTAGTATCCAGTCAACGATAGTTATGATTCCTCTTATACAAATGAACAATTACGTATTTTCACTAGTGCCTGCAAAGGTTAATTCTATTGGGTTGATGCATGGATTATCTTTTCAAGCTCTATTTTAAGTTCCAACCAGCCTTTGCTCAGACTAGCGAATGCACTCTTTTGAATAGGTAGTGGGATGTCCTTGCCGATAAGATACAGTTTGTTAGCATGAGTGGTATAATCTCGAAAGTCTTGTAGTTGGTGAGCAAATATGTATCCCGTCATGTACGAATCGAAATGTGCTGAATGATAGAATGACGGCCCAGGAAGTGGAGGTGGAGCAGGCAGAGAGGGAACATCCACATTGGTATCTGGTGGTGTAACGGATACTTCTTCGTCAGCGGCATTCTCCTCTGGTACATCTGTCTTTTTACGTTTTTGAGACTTTTCAACCTCATCCAAGATAAAATCCAAATCGTGCGACTTGCCACATTGTTTGTTTTGCTTGCAATATCCATGTAACTGAAGCAGAGTTAATCTTAGTTCTAACCTGATCTGCAATTCTTTATATAGTACTTACGGCGTACTGTTCACAATATGGCTTTTCCTCCTTTGGTGTAATAGAGCCTTTGTTTCTACGTCGCCTCTTTTTCTTTGAGCTATTCGTCTGTATCGATGTCCCATCATGTGGATCATCTTTTTCGCCATCCATATTTTTGATTTCTGGAAGACTTTCTATAGGAAATGGAGGTTGTATATCGACGCGAAAGCACCGCTTTGTATGTTTATGTCCATGTCCCTGATTAGCATCCGGGTTATTCAGCATAGTCAATCTTCGCTTTTCATCTCGCTCATACTTTTTGAATAAATACGATAAAAAACTGACGGGTTCTTTCGCTATGTAGTCTGAAATATACTTTGTATCGTAAATGCCACCTGGAAACATATCAGAAAGATCTGCAGCAAACACTTGTAAATTGCTAGGCAGGTCGGCGTACAGAGAATAGTATAGGTACATGAGATCCATCAAACCATTATGAATTATGATTGGAATGCGAAGTCGATTGATAGCAGCCAGAATATTGCGAAAGAGACTCTTGACGCTAAAGGTTTCTTTTTCCTTGAAAACAATAAAATGGATATTGTAAGTTTCTGTACAATGAAGTGAAACAAAATATGGCAGTTACCTCAACGTTGCCCGGTTTGTAAGGCAATCCAAATCGGATCTGCTTATTGAAATCAAAACCACTGTCTGCCAGGAACCTCATACTTTGTGCACTGACAGTATAGCTCGCCTAATATTATAGATAAGAACTTCAATAACGTCTCACACTTAGAGCAAGCCAATTCCAATGCAAAACCATCCCACCTGCAACGACAGCAACAAATTAAAATTATCTACGCGATACACTGAAGGATTCTCTGCTTGTATCGTCTTTTTGAAAGCCGTTAAGCCAATGGCACTTAAAGCATGTGATTTTACAACCTTGGACATGTTCTGATACCGATCTTCGATGTTACTGTGAAATTGGATTCAATCGATCTCTTTCAGATCAAAAATAGTCAAAATTGTAAATGATAAAATGTCAACTTACATTGCCCGAACATTGTCACTTTTGACTCCGAGGCCAGTGAATTCTGTATCAATAGCAATGAAGGTAGCGTCTGCTAGTGTTTGAAGTATTTTCGGGTACAACTGAGCAAGATTCTCGGTGGTGACATCGTTAAATGATTGTGACATGAGATCTTGAATGGAAAGAAGTAACTCCGCATTTGCAAATAAAACAATGATGATATTGGAAATGACTTTAGGAACTGTTTTTTGACTTTCGGCCGAACTACTAGCAAGAAACAAAATAAAAATATATTGCACCATATTCTTCTCCCTGTCCTATACAACTTGAAATCGCAGTCTCTATAATATCGGACGTGGATCATTCGATTTATCTCAACTTTACCCCCATATGATCTATCTTATTATGGCACCATTTCGAGCGATAATAATTTGAAAGAAATATTTCTCCTGGTTATCTATTTGATGTTCAATAATTCAAAATGAAGAGAAGCTGAAATTCACCGATTTTTTTGGATATAGCTTTCATGGAATCCATCTAAGATACCGTCTGTCGCGTACCTGAATCCGACTGCTGATATCCTAGTCCTTGATACCTGGTTGTAATAACCAATACTAGCGGCGATAGCACCAATCATCTACTACGGGACTAGTCGACGAAAGAGTTTTCATGAAGGAAACGATATGGCTCTTCGGCGTACAAAATGTGAAGATACGTAAAGTTTTTTCGGCGACAATTACAATTACGTTAATGATTATAATAGAGACTATGGCCATTATGATGGTGGTAGATGAGGACACTGAAAAGATGACTGTAGCTAGCGTGGACCGCGATGACAATTTTGTATTAACAGTGAAAGAGGAAAGGTCTTGGTTATGGATGATTGAGTGAAGCGAAGAATTGCCAAAAGATTATATCAGCAAGTTGAACAAAATCCAGATAATAGACACCACGCAAAAGGATCACCTTGACCAACTACACTTAGAAAAATGCCTATGAACGATCAAGCAGTACGCCGAAAAACCGGAGTCTCAATACCGATTATGATTGCCACCACCACCATTAAAGGCATCTCAATATCTGAATTTCAAGTTATCTACTGGTTTGGAGCTATCTTCAAAGGAGAGAGTGCTTCCATTTTATCTATGCTGAAAAATGACATTGAGAACATTCACACTAATAATTGATTGTCATACTTAGGTTATACAAGTAATACTATAAGCAAAATAGACCTCCCTGAAAATTACATAGGATATGGATATAATGATGAACCAAATTGGATAAAACGCAGTTATACGAATCATATATTCCCTCCTAAACGCTATTTACCATGTGGCAAAAGAGTCACTTCATTCTGCTGAGTTAGCTCCATAGTGTCTAACCTGCCTTCTGTAGTCACTTGGCAAATGAACAGGGAGTTAACAATATATCAATCGCCCCTTGCATATTGTCCAGGATCTACTACTGCTACAATATCAATCTTAAAGTATTGGGTAAGCTAAGATCATGGTGTGTCGTCACTATGGACAATGGTTGCTCTCCTCTTTTTTTATTTTAGGAAGAGAAAATACTCTGTACTACCTTAGAGGCACTCAATATCGAGAGCTTCCATAACAGGTCTCGCGCGCTCATTGCGATCCCATCTTGTACTTACCACGCCAGAATGTCTGACCAATTGCAAACCTGGATAGAATTTAAGTCCAATCCGTCCTCAAAAGCGCTATATACTTACGATGCTTCAGTCATCTTTGTGCCTACCAGTGTTGGAGCCCGCGGTCCAGAGCAAATCGCCAACTTCTTCCGACACGACGATTTTAGTGATCGCAATGTCCAGGTCAAAGAAAAAATGCATAACCGAGTTATGTCCGGTGAAAAACTGATTGAAGAAGCAGACTGGACAATCACTTTACACAAAGGAGAGTGTCTCTGGCTAGCTCCAACTGTCCCCTACGAAACATTGGTAAGTTATCCCAATATCGGCGTATGATGCATGAATCGTTGCCATATCCGCTCAAACTAACCGATGGAACCCCTCTAGCTTGGCTCTACCGTTGTTATACCTGTTGTAAGTAATCTATTGAAGCTTTCGAGTAAGAGTCACTTCATACGGAACGTTGTCTTTTAACACGTCCCATATTTGCCTAGGTTCGCTCTGCTACCTTTGACGATGGGTTGATCCTCTGTGTTCGCGTTTACTGGGATCAAGCTAGTGTTCTTCAACAATTGAAGGTCCTATCTACCAGGAAAGGTATTCCTATCCGTGGCATTGAACAGGTTGAGGCACTGCGCAACCCACAGACTGTAAAGTTGAACATTTGGGGCGACAACACTGTCACCGTTACGACCCCACCCGTCAAGGTATTTACAGATTGTGTATGGCTTTTCGTAAAGTTGATGATATTTCTAACACAATTAACTGAATCCAGCGTGAAGAGTCAAAGTTGAGAAACCACCTTTGTAAGTATACGTGTTCCAATGGTCCTTAGAATGGAATAGCTATTGCTCATGCAAGTCTTGCTGTAAATTTCTAGTGCCTGGCCGGGTCTTTGGAAGTCCGGATGTCGTGCCTGAACCTGAGCCTGAGCGGCCCACACTCCGCAAAATTGGCCCTGAAGCAAGAAATATATTTACCTATCAACCCACAGAGGAAAAGAAGCGCAATGTTGCTTACAATCCCAAGAAATACGAAAGCAGCATCAAGTTTGAGGAGGAGCAGCCCGTCCCAACTCCATCGGTAAAGGGGATCAAACAGCACTCATCTTTCTCACTCTCTGGTGATGATGCATCCCAAGATCACGTACCTTCTGTGCGTTCTAGTGCTCCCCCTCCACGTAATATCTTCGAATATCAGCCTGAGGAAGCAAAAACCATTGCAATCAACCCCAAGAAGAACCACAGCTCTTTTACATTTGGTGCTGAACCAGTTGAAAGTGTAGCTTCTCCCACCTCTCTTGCTGCCGGAGCTACACAGCAATTTTCGTCCTTGTCACTTGAGGAAGATAAGAAGCAGGTTCAGGAACAGCCACCCGTTGAAGAAAGTATTCCTGAGCAACCTGAAACCACAAATGATAGCGCCAACCAGGATGTTGAGGAAAAAGTCGCCCCCGCCAAGTCGACTTTCGTAGCTACTCCCATGTTTGGACAAGCACCAGAACAAGTAAAACAAGAGAGTTTCAGTGGCAGACCAAGCTCAGCTCGCGCAAACGAATCGCAATTTAGCATCGGTGGACAGCAGACTCCTGAGACACCTGAAAGATCATTCAGTGGAAGATCTCGATCTGCCATTGCCAATCAATCCAGCTTTTCTTTTGCCCAGCCAGAGCCTGAAGTTGAGCATCAGCCTGCAAAACCCATGGCCAGAAGAGATCCCAATGCCTCTGCTTACTCCCTTATCGGTGGACCGGTTTCTCCCCCTGATGAATCTATCGCCGGAACAGGTAAAAGATTGTTTAGGCAACCTGAAAATCGCGAGCCGGAAGTAGAGAAGCCTAGGGTCAGGTAAAGTACAAACATCACTGAGAGAGTATATACAATGTATGTTACTAATACCTGTCTGAATTTAACAGACTAGTCAAGGTTCCCGGACAACCCAACCGCAATATCTTTGGTTAAACGTAAGGTCTAAAACCATATATATCAAACAAAAAGAGTCCATAATGGAGAAGCTTATTACGCTACGTTTATTTCTATATCTAGTCTGATAGCGGTTAGTGATACTTATCATTTAGCGCTTGAGCTTCTTCTTTTAGTAGTTATTCTCCAATCTTTATATTACATTATTTATTTGCTACATTGGGGTGTATGTGTTCGATCTCATCGGGTTTTGGTTAAGCTTGTGTTTTTGCAACGTAAAATGACAAAAGGTGGGTCAAATCCTTTGCTCTTGTAACCAGTGGTAGTTTGTTTCTGTGGTCGACAATTGCACAGGTCGACTTGTTCTGAAATATCAATAGCTTTTATTCCACCCTGGAGCATGCTCACTCTTGAGAATCCGCTCTTCACCAGTTCAGCAGCCACCTATTGATAAAACATTCAGATCCATGAGCCTCATTTTCATGATATTTGCTATTACGTACCTCAGAGCCTAGGGAGTCGTTATTTGTAATGACAGTATGGTACTTCTTGTTAAGTTTTTTCAAGATAGGCGCAAATGTCGCCAATTGCTGAGGTTGCACATTCATAGACGAAGGCATATGTCCGTTCTTGAATCTAACAACAGAAAGGTCAGATAATGTTGTTACAATAACTTGATAAAGGTCGGGATGAGAACTTACTCAGCATTTGATCTAACGTCCAAGCCAAGACCAAACGGCATGGTCTTCACATAATCTTGCAAAGACAGTCTAGGAGCGATCTCAGACTTTCTCACCTCAACACTGGGTAGATCCTATATCGACAGAGCAAATTAATCAATTTGGCAGTAACACGCACTGGCATGATAAGAACTTTACCCAAAGAATACGCTGAGCTTCTTCTTGATCAGGTCGGTTATCCCTGCGTAGGACACTACTAGGCGTGACTTTGCACATAGTCATGGCACTTTGAATGCATTTCTCGATGTCCACTTCCGGGAAGCTTTCAGAAAACAAGGTGATGCAGTCATTGAACTCAGATGACAGCAGGACGTCCCTGATTTGTCGAAGAATAGCCACACCTGCAAACAAAGGAATGGAAGATGGCCCTACGAGAAGTTTATCCCATAAATGATATATTTTGTCTAGAGGGAATACATCTGTTGTCCATTGGTTAAAATCAATCATCTTAATGATGCATTTAAATGGCAGAGTAATATACTTACGAGTGAAAAGAGTCAGGAACCAAGGGATAGCATATAGGTCAGGCATGAAGCCGATTAAATCCAGGTGTGTGGAGAGCTCTGGGTCATGAAAACTCAGGATGTGACGAAAGATGGTGAGATACTCTTGCAAAACAGGGGCGTTATCCATCAAGAAGAAGTTCTTGAGGAATTTGGGAATGAACTTTTCAACGCAAGCAAACGCTAAGGCTTCGTCGTTGAAATTGAGCACTAGGAATGGTGCAAATAATGAATCCAAGCCTTGCCAGTACACCAATTCCTTATTATCCGCCACCCAGGCCTTGAGTAGTCGTCGAAGCTTAGCATGTCCAGTCGATGAAGCTAATAATGGATTATACTGGTGGCAACGAGGAACGTCTAATGAATACGTGTTTGACATTAGAACATTTAAAGATTACCATATTTTCGCATTTTTGTAATCCTGCCTTACCAACTTCTATCTGTTTTGAGATATTGACAGTCCATAAATTGATAGTTAGATTACTAGCGACTTTTGTTTCAATTCATCAAAAGGAGCTTCTTACCTGTCTATCAGTTCCAAAGTCTGTTACTTTGTCAATACGTGTATAAACTTCTTGATAGTCACTATTGACTCCTAAGATGGCTGCCCAAATCTGATCACGAAGCACAGGAGGAATATCAACTTTCGCATGGTATATGATTTCGTTCCTGGATGCAGGGTATTGCTGGAGTAGTTCAGCAAACAAGCGTATACGATGGAATTGATAGAGTGGAGCTTTTTCTCGCTGGATTAAAGGTAGTTTTGGTATTTGGTTTGAATTAGTGAACGAAGGATTAGATCGGATGCTAGGAGTCGAAGTGGTGGAGACTGGGTGATTGCTATCTATCGCATTCGATGTCGAACCGGGCGATGAGGTAATCGATTGGCCACTTCCAGGTATGGGACGTCCACCAGAAGACGTTTCCCCTATTTCCACAAATATAAAGTCATCTTCTTCATGATCCTCTGATGCACCTTGCGCGTCTTCGGCTCCTTCCTCAACCAGGAAATTGACATCCTTTTCGTCCACTACCATAAAGTAATTGGTATCCCATTCGAACATATCTCTGTCCACTTGGCTGTTGCTCTGAAGCCTAAGGTATAATTCGTCCAAACGTAATGTACTAGTTGCGTTTGAATATAGGTGAGCGGTATTGCGGCCAAAGGAGCCTGATTCCTTGCCATCTTGCACACGACAAATCCTCGGCAACAATTCGATCACTGGGGTTGCAAGAAGTAGTCCAACCCTTGTCATTTCCATTTCAACATCTCCTCCTGCCAGCTTCCAGAGATAATAGACATGCTGCAATGGCATTTCGGCGAGAGACACTGACTTCTCAGTGTTGTCAGTCCTTTCATTCTTAGTATCCTCTTCAAGTTCTACATAGAGCGATCGTAACACAGGCCCAACTTGCCACTTGGGTAAATGGTCTTGTACTGGTACACCAATGATGGCAATCGATTCATCAATGCTTGGTCTTTTTTCTGCGTTTCCGTTCAAAAGAGCCACGATAAGCTCCATCATTTGATTGGTATCTGAATTATCACTGCTCTTATTTTTAACACGATTCTCGCATAGATGCAGGAAATCTAGCACAGTCGCGTTAATATCCAGGTGAAAAGCTTCTTCATGGTTCCAAAAGTGGTTATCCGGATCATCGATCGACCATTGACTGATGCCGGCGATTGAATCAAAGATCAGCCCCAGATCTGTTGTTTTCCAGAAAGGTGTTCCATGAAGGACTTCGCACAAAATTATTCCCAGTGACCATAAAGTTGCCTAGATGATGAAAAGGTAAGTAGATATCCAATTGAAATGGTATGATGCTGTTGTAATTTGATACCTTAGAGTCTGGGTGCAAACCGTGTGTTGTAAGGATACATTCTGGAGGAGTATAATTAGGGTATCTGATGCGATGCATTAGTTATTCAGCAGCGTGTTGGTGTACAGAATACAATTGTTCACTCACTGAAGTGGAAAGTCTACATTCTTTCCGTAATTTGTCATATGTGCTAGACCGTAATCGTACAACATAATATTATCCTGTAATATGCTGATTGTAAGCAAGACTATGCAATATTGACAAATACCGCCGTATCCATATACACTACCTTTTCGTCAAATAGAATGTTCCTTTGGTGGAGAGTTTCGTGTTCGATACCATGTTTTTCCAAATAATTGAGCGCGCTCAGAATTTGTTGTGTCCATATTCGGAGCTGACTTAGTCTGGAAGAGTATGTTCGTCAATTCTAATTTGCGGTCGCTTCACTCATCTCCATCAAATCCATACTTTTCATCCATATTGTTATCACTGAAATTTATCCTTCGTTCCAGAGACACATCATATGATTCCTGTACAAAAAATAATCGATCTAAATGCGATTATGCAATGTCAGAAAGTAGTGACGGTATCGTGCACGGATTCTGTCTGTACCCACTTTGTTTGCCCGCCACAATGTCGATATACTGACATAAGTTTGGATGCTTTAGCTCCTAATAAAATGAGAGTATATTTGAGAATATGTCATCCAAAAAAGTTCATTCAATAGCTTTCACGACCAATACCTTCAGCTCCTGGAACCTGCCTATTATTTCGGTGCTGTATGAGATGACGGTATGACTATTTTTTGTTAATGTATCAGGTGAACGAGCGGATGAGACAATGCTGGATACAGATAGCTGAGGTTCAGCCTTCCTTTGGGCATGGCCGGTGTTCCTGTTGTTAATGAACAGCGGCATGCTGGAGTAAAAGCGCTATGGACGAAAAAGAGGAGAGTATCTTAATGTGGCTCCGAAATGATTTTTGTGGTCAAAATAAAGCTCGCTGGCATTGAAAGAAACATAATGGCTATCCGCGAGCTAAAATTGAACCTGGTGGTAATATTGTACATGTACAGTTTATTTGAGAACTCGAATCAAAACGTTTTATGTATCTGAAGATTTTGACTGAGCAAATGCTTTGAGTCTCTGTAGTAATGATGGTTTAGCAGTCGATTCGGTAGCGGTATCGTTCACCTGTGGATTGGTGTTTTGGCTTGGCCCTCGTTCTGAGGTACCTTTGTCCTCTCTAGTAGGTTTCGTTACCACGCCACCTTCTATCAATATCTCCTCTAATTGCTTTTCTAAATCCTCTCGAGACCTGTTTACGCGTAAACCGAGATCAAAGGATGCTTTACGCAGTATATGTGTAGATGACTTTGGTATTGCGTCTTTGAGTATGGTTTGAAGAACGCTTGCTCGACGCTCGGCAGCAAGATTTTGAAGTCCAACTTTTCCACCCTCCACATTGTATTCCTTGATAAGACGTTTGATTTCATGATCCTTTAGAGAATGCAAGACATGTTTTGAAAGGTACCGTAGTTTGTCCTTCTTGAACTTTTCATTCGACTGTAGTTCTTTCCAAGCCTTGGCAATTTGACTGGGATAATGAGCCCGCAAACTATCCATAAGTTGCTTCTGATACTCTATTTTCTCCAGCCGCAAGTATTGATCACTGATTTCTTGAAAGTGTTTCAAATATGTAGATACACCGGCTTTGTTGCTAGGTCCAAAAGTCATAGCCTGGGTTCTACGTAAAAATCGGAACTGCTGATCAATTGTGCTTGCATCGCTGAGATCCGGTCGAATAGAATATTCTATATCCCACTTCTGGAAACCTTTAGGATGAAGTTTGATATCCCCTGTATTTAAGTTACCATCAATATAGGATTTGGCCTGAACCACATATTTTGATAGAGAATCATATGGCTGAAGGACATGAGATACCAGCTTTGAATTGTCTTCAAAAATGTCCGGAGGCACAACTTCCGTAAATACATTTAGCCAAGATCGACTTTCATCTTTGGATTGCCTAGCGTGCAAGGATATACGAAGCGTCTGAAAATGATGGGAAGGTTATAAGGTGAAACATATTGGTTATCTTCAATCTTGTCACACAAGCTTACCTGGTCAGGGTGCTGTTTGGTAGCAGTATCTAAAATCTTTTCCATCAAGCTAACAGTATGACGGAAGGCAGTATTGCCAGTGGCGCTGTTGCCAAAGATCCGTGAATCTATTTCTTCGAGCGAAATGTATTGAAAACCGAATACTTTGGCGGTATTATGATAAGCGACGAATATGCCGTCCATATGTCCAATACGAGCTTGAAAGCTGCTCATGTACAAACTATTAGCAGATGATTAGGCTGTTGATGGAAAAGTATGACTCGAAAACTTGCCTGTATTTTAAAAACGCGGCTCGTATCATATCGTAATATTCTCTTTCAAAAGATTCCACCATTCCTTGTTGCTTGGTTAAGGAGTATCCTAGATAATTCTAGTTTACAGCGTTAACAGATTCATCCAGTATTCTTGGAGAAACAACACGAATTCACGATACATACGGTATAGTTGGCTTGATCCATTCTAATAGGTATAACGGCACGAGTTTTCAGATCAAACACCTTTTTGGGCAACTTCGAATGGTAACAGTCCAGCTGCGACCGTAACAAAAATTTGCCAATCTATCAAGAAAGTGTTATGATATTCGGTCGATCAGCATTTTCGTTCTGTGAAGAAAAGGAATTACTGACCTGTCCATAGGCATATGCCTCAGGCTTGTGTTTCTCTTCTTCAGAAACCTTTTCCGAAGCATCTCTTAAATATTTTTCATATTTACTTGGTGGTAAAGTCAAAACCTTTTCCATTGATTTACCCTGCCATCAAAGATATTAGAATCCAACTACGCTTCCTTATCGTGATTTCAGGAACATTACATACCAGAACCGATAATATCCCATCTTGTACATCATGGCTCTTGTCGGCATCAATTGCATACACTCCATCCTGATATCGTAAAAAGATAGAGGCTGGGGTTCTAACTCCTCGTGTGAACTTTTTTGACTGGACAAGATATCAGTGATTTTCCTTGCGTTCTGTGCCAAAAATACGGTTCCGCTCTTACCTCTTTCTGAAAGTCATTAGATAGAGGGCTAGTATCAACCGGTCGAAAATTAGAGAGCATGAAATAGATTTGCGACAGGGCAGCTGATATTGAGGATGTTGATCCAACGTATTGTTTGCCAAGTTGTTTAGCCATATCTCGCAAGGACTATGATATAGAGAATGAAAAATCCACTTATGTGAGAAATAGTTTGAAGGAATACAGATAAGACATGAAAATACTATTCACTTACAGAATCACGGGAGGATGTGATATATGGAGCCAAGGCGTCGTAATCAAAGTCTTTAGGTTGAGTAATGTTCTGGAGGAACGGAGTGAAATTATAGACTTTTGTCCGTGGATCTTGTAAAACATGAACTCCAGGACTTGAGGTAAATGAAAATTAGTGTTTTCTCTATATCAATTGAAGGTGCAACCATACGAACATACTTGAATAAAACCCGATCTAATCCATGTGCTAAAGTATCGACTTTGACGTTATTAGGTGACATGACTCCTATGAATTACGGAGATCATAAGTACAGAATAAAAATATTAATTGCCACTGGAAGCAAACTACTAACGTTTGTAAGGAAATGTCATATGTTTTATCTCTTCCCAATGTTGCTCTTCATTGTTTTTAGTAGCGCTATCTTCGTTCCTGATGTCTGCAAGTCGCTTTCGACGCTTTCTTGCTACTGAAATGGATTCTAACGGATAATCAGCATTGAATAATTGTCCCAAAGTTCCTTTTAATACGTTTCTTTTAGTCTACATGCCTGTGTCAGACGTGTGTTTGACGTCTTTTTCCTGTTCCAGCTCGCTCTCAATTGAGGTGGCAGGCGATTCCTTTACATGATCAAGTCGAAGGACTGATTGTGATACGCAGCGAAGACTACAGCCATTCCGTGGTGTACTGAATCTTCTTTGGCAACGTAATACCTGGCGTTGTAGAACCAGCATGGTGGTACCTGTCGATCCAAAGAAGAGTGAAACTCGACAGCGCAAAGCACACCAGCCATTGTTCAACAACCGACAAGGTCCTTTTTTTTTTGGAGCCGACTGAGAATTCTCACGTGACTAGGCAAAATTTTTTCGATAGCTGGAAAAAATAAAATTGACGAAAGAGGCAGCGAGTCATTTTTCCCTCTCTCTCTCTTTTGTTGGCTAATCGGTGGGTGCATCAACCAACATTTTGAACCAAAAGGTCAAAGTTCATCAGAGCCCGTCTTCTAACTATCATATACTCTATCAGTAAACATGTCCTCTGATCTTGTCTGGGCTATCGTCAGAAACAACAACAGCTTCCTTGTCAAGCGTGCTGGTGCTCAATTCTCCACTGAGCCCAACAACTTGGTCAACCGCAACACCTACAAGTACTCAGGTCTTGCCAACGCCAAGGTACTATTTCGTCCTATACTAGTTTAATTGTCGAGTTGAGCGAGCTTTCATTCCCGAATGAGTGAATTCTGACATCAGGTTCATTTCGGGTGGCTTGTCTCCACTGGTCTGAGAAAAAAAAAAAGGTCCCATATCTCTTCTCTAAGCAATGGTTTTACTCACTGTTCCCTACCTCTTCCCATTAGACTGTCGGTATTGCCGCTGCTCCCCGCGGTATTGAGGTCACCACCACCAAGCCTAAGGTTGCTTCTCCCGCCAAGCGCGTCAGCAAGGCCACTATCAGCAAGGGTCGCCGCCACACCGCCAAGTCCGTTGCTAACATTGTTGCCCGTTACCGCCCTGACCTCCGCGCTGCTGCTCTTGCTCGCGCCTCTGCTGTCATCTCTAGCCAACAGCCCGTTAAGGAGCAGACCAAGCGCAACAAGGGTATCCGTGCTGCCAAGCGCGCTTAAGTGCACACTACCCTTTGTCTCGATCTCATAAAATAATAAAACACTGTTTTTCATCAGACTCATTTTATTGTCTTAATCAAGTACACTCAGTAGATCATACAAAAGCAATAATGGATTGATTGCAACGCAATTTAAAGCTTACTCCAAAGGTCATTAACAATGGAGTCGATAACTTGATTTTCCTTTTCGAAGAGGCCTTTTGTAACTAAATCGACAGCCTTCTTAGCTGATCCCCAGCTGCTTTGCACACCTGGAAGTTAAATGCTTGCAGTTAGCTATGTGCAAACCATGACTATGAATGAGAACCTTATTTACCATAACCACCGTGTCCATAACAGTGTGTAATGAGCAAGGGTTTACCACTGGCGGTAACTGCAGAGATAATCCGTGTTCGTTAGCTGAAACAAGTTTAGATAGGATAGTTCCTTGGTAGGTACTTAACTTGTAATTTCGTTTTCGATACGAGGACCTCCTTCTCTAGAAGGTCGCAAGCCAACATTATGGCGCACGACATGAAGACCCTTAACTCCCTTACCATGAGCCAGCTCGGGAAGGAGACGGACAGTGTTCTCCATGATCTGTTCAGCGGTCTTAGGGTCCACTTCACCATTGCTATAACAGATGCGTTAGTTTCTGTACGACGCTCTGATTATAAATGAACCTCACTTAATGACTCTTACAAGTCATGAGCTTGTCTTGTTCCGCCGAGGATAACATGTCCATTAGATCTTGGAATTACATAGGTGGTACCGTCTCCAACTATTATAACAATTCAGCATGACATATATCGAAATAGTGACAATGATATGCATCTCACGTACCCATTGAAGTCAGTGTCTTCTTGATGTGAGGTGCATTGACAACGACGACCTGTCCTCTTGTTGGATAGACCTTTTCATCCTTAACACCACCTAGGAATAAGGCTTGAAGTCCAGTACAGTTGACAATGGATTGTGCCTCTGGGCAGTACTTGAGAGCATCTTGTACATGAGCGAGAGTACCTCTCTTCATGTTGCCACCTGCCTGGATAAATAATTGAGCGAGCCATTTCATATAATGAGGCGTATTGATTACAACTTATTTTGGATCACTGAGTATTAAAAACTTCTCACGTAAAGGGGGTTACAACTGTCAAAAGTCCACGGACTCACCAGTCGTGTAGCTATGTCCAATAACTGTGTTAGGGAACAATTCATTGGGCTCCGCAAATCGAAACTGCAGTTCATACACGGTTAGCTTCCACAGAAATGTTAACGTGAGCAACTTTTTACATACATCTTTTACAACATCCTTCCACCAAGGGTTAACAGTGTCGTCCGTACGTTCTGACCAGCAGTCTAACGCCGGTATGATCATGACGCCTGTAATATCACTGGGTAATGATTCACCGATATTGTAAAGCACATTGTAGGCAATAGCGTCGTTGTCTGTTAGCAATACAAGCGATCAGTATTTCCACTTTTGAAAGCATGCCGAGAATGTTTCAAGTTCCCACCTTGCAAGTCTTTCTGGTCATTGGGAATCATGGTTCTCCAATGGGCACCTATTCATTGCGAATGTTCAAATGTTTGCATTACGCTGGGGAAACCGTAATAAACTATATTGTATTTTACCACTATATGGACTGGTGTATTCGATATTCATGTCACCCGGTACATATTTGGCAACAATGGTAACTTGGTAGCCCTTCTTCTGGAGCAATAATGCAGTTGTAAGACCAATAACACCAGCGCCAATAACGACAACACTTGTGGACATAATGGAAAAGTGCACGAAGGAAAGTAGTGAAATAGATCAATTATGTAACATTTAACGTTTTACTTCCGTTTTTCTCCTTCCGACGCCACTCCAGAATTCTTTCATATGGTTTGGTCACAGTTCGGAAGTCTAACTTGCAGCTGGGGAAGTAGTGCATGTGCTAACAATGCATGGAGTGTCGTAAGTAAATATTCCTTCAGGATATGAGGTTATCACTTCAATTTAAATATTAACAAGATATTTTTAAATTCATTTTTATGTTTGTAATGAAATCGTATATAAATACAAGATTGGCAGATAGGCAGGACTAGAAAGTAGAAAAATGTCCCATGTATTCTAGCCGCCAGCCAGCGATCTTGTACTATGCACTTTCTTCACTTCTGCAATTGACGATCTTGGAGTTACACATGACCTGAAATTCTATCGTTTTGATACTCTCTGTCAATACATGTCAAATAAGCAATTGGCCAAATTATTTTATTCCCTGCAAGATTTTACCACACTCTAGTTATTTCAATTTTTTTTTTCACGCTCTCATGTCATCACTTAAAGTTCCGCATCAATGGCTCAGCTGGAATGCCTGCCATATTTGAGTTTCCTATCAGTCGTTCTCCTTTCATTAGCAAGCTAAAGCTTCCCAACGTTGCTCCGTCCTCCATAACACCGTCGTAGAGGGTAATTGATGCTGCTCCAATAGTACAGCCGTTGCCTATTTTCAAATTGGACATCTTCATGACTCTGTCCTCAAATAGATGCGTTTGCAATATACAATCGGATCCAATAGCGCAGTCGTCGCCAACCGTCAGGAGATCAGCCTCAATGACCATGGTGGTTTCCAACCACACATTTTTTCCGATTGTTCCTCCAAGTAGACGGAACCACATGTTGACAAATGGCGTACCTCGGAGATGGTTGATAAATATCATATTGATGAAACCTTCCTCCAAGGCTGTGACCAATTCGGTCCGCCACACAAAGCTGCTCCACAGAGGCGCTTCCCTTGGGCGGTATTTTCCTATCAGGATATACTTGAAAGCAAGAACCACAAACCCACAAATGACAGCCATGAAGATGTATGCAATGGGAAACAGGAACCAGAAAGGTACTGCAGATATTAGCTCAAGTTGTTTCATACCAAACGCTAATCCAAAGGTCAGAGCACTATGGGTCGAGTAAAGGATGGTTGGAAGTGTGATGCGCCATATTTCAATAGACATGCGAGCCAGGTACAGATACCACGGGGGGTTGAATGTTCTCTCTATGTCCACTTTACCAGAAGCAGTTGCTCGTTTTGGAAGAAACATTCCAGGTGAACCCAACCATGACTTTCCATCAGGCATCTTCTGAGTGACAACTGACGTTTCTGAAACGTGAGAATCGTCCGCGGTCGGCATGGGTGGTCGGGAAAGAGCTCCAAGCAAGCAATTGTTTCCTATTTCGACACCATTAGGCACGAAAGCTGAATTTCCAAGGAACGACTTCTCGCCAACAATGGCTTCAGATATCTGAACCCATCCCAGATGAATTTTATGTGGTCCCAAATAGACTGCGTCGGCTACAAAGCTACCATCCTTGAGTGTAAGTAAGTCAGGGTTGATGTGCCTGGCTGTAGCAATTTCACAATGTTCTCCAATTCTGGCGCCCATGATTTTGAACCTGTAACTAGATATTAGTGAAGAATCGAATGAATCAACAATTTCCTAAAATTTCTTGCACATACCATGCAGGTAGGAATAATGTAGCATACAAAGATTGAACTACAATCAGGCTAAGTTGCATCAACGAGTCCACAAACCATTTCCTTACGTAAAGCCAACTATCTACGTGGATGATCTTCCCAGCCGAGTGCTTGAAATCTCCAATCAATATCCATTTAATTGCTGCTACTTCTAAGCAGAAAGTAACCACGTATAACATTCCTGCAAAGACCGGCGTCAGGATGATCCACATAATGGGTACACCTTGTTGTGAGATAGTCAGCGTTGCTGAAGATGTTGAGAATACAATAAAGCCATAGCGATCGAGTATGAACAATGTGAACATGACACTAGGAAAAACTGAGGAGATCATCACAAATACGATACCAAAAGAAGCAAATAATTGAAGTATGGTTGCTAACCAATGAGGAAGTCTCCTGGTATCGATATCGTCGGAAAGGGATCTTATAAAAGGATCTTCAGCAGCATTGGCGAAGCCGCAGCCAAGATCTTCTCTACTGCACTCGTACATAGGAGATGCTGTATAGGACTTTCCAGACTGTAAGATAGAATTTTCGGGTACCATGGAGAACTCAGCTATAAGCGTGGCGTCCGGAATAACATTGTTGATTGACAAATAGGATTTCGATCCAATGTAGCAGCCATTACCGATTTCAGTTCTCCCAATGATAAGCCAGCCTTGGCGATGACCATTTACGTCTTCTCTATCCATTTTAACTTTGAAGCCTTCCAAAAAGACATCGATACCGATGCTTGTTTCGTCCCCAATGCTGATCATATCCGGACACGATATATACGGTGTTTCAAGATGGACATTTTTTCCAATAGTTGCACCCATTGCCCGATAGAACCAGACCAACATGGGGGATCCTTTAAATAGTTGTAGCGGAAGTAGCTTGATAAGACGATGGACCAGCCACCATCTCCAGTAGTAGACTCCCCAAAGGGGGTATTTCCCTGGCTTAACTCTTCCAAGCACAATCCACTTTGCCAGTATAACGAGCATCGGAGAGAGTATAAATACAAAGATAATAGAAAGGATCCATAATACAGCTGACACGAAAGTGGTTAAAGTGCCGTAGACATCCTCTGAAGTTTGGACCTTTTGTGCCAATACACTCATTCCTGGGCCAACTGAAGGCAAACTTCCAGTATATTCGGATACGAAGGCTGTGAAATCAATCCAGATATATGCCCAGTATGGTAGAAGGAGTGGTAAACTTGCGAACCAGAAAATACAGTATAGACAAGGGAACATGCATAGGTATTTTACAACAACCGAAAATCTGGTTCGATTTGAGAGGGTATCCTTGGGAGAATTTATGTTCTTCTCAGATACACCGGTTTCGCTGTCATCAAAGTCTGAAGCCATTTGAACAGCTTGCTTGCTAATGTCATCCAGCCTATGGGAAAAATCCTTCAAAGTACGATATTTGTAAATGTCTGTCATTCCTATGTTGGCATACATAGGATTAGAACGCAAGTAGGAGACAACTTTTGCTGCAATCATGGAGTGACCGCCGAGGTCAAAAAAATCAGAGTCCAGGCCATTGGCGAAATCGTCCAGAACCAGGATCTTGGCCCAAAGCTTCGCAATATTTCGCTGAGTTAAGCTGAAACTTTCGTCAATGCTAAGGTCATCTTTAGAAAGTTCTGACAAAAAAATGGGAAAGGTTGAGCACTTTGGTGATTGTAGAATTTAGCTAGATGAGAAGCAACATACCAATTTGAGCTTTGGGTTTTGGTAACATTTTCCTATTCACTTTGCCGCTCGGTAAGATTGGAATCTCTTCAATCACTTGAAACATGGATGGAATCATGTATACTGGAATATGTTGTTTCAACTCTTCCTTGGCTGCACTTGCATCGAATGATGTGGTACCTTCCTTGATTACAATGTATGCTACAAAGTGATCTTCAGATTCTTCGGAATTGGATGCATCGCCTTTCCATAAGTTGACTACCGCATTTGAAACTTGAGAACAGCTTCGGGTGATCACTGCTTCCACTTCTGAAAGTTCTACTCGGTAACCTCTTATCTTGACTTGCATATCAATGCGGCCCATATACTCTATGCTTCCATCAGGTAGATTTGAAATATTCTTGGAAACTGCTGGAGGAATATATCGCGCTAAATCACCTGTCTTATACAGTCGACGTGAAGAAGAGAGCTCTGGCGCAAAGGGGTTCTCAATGAACTTTTCCTTGTTCAATTCAGGTCTGTTGAGATACCCTCTCGCAACACTGTAATGTATGCAGTTCATTAGCACAAGTTATCCTTGGTAAACGGAATTCACTCTGATCGCTTCTAAGTAACATACCCTATACCTCCTATATGCAACTCGCCAACTGCACCAATCGGTACAGGCTGAAGATAAGGATCCAGGATATAAACTTCATAATTTGGTACAGCTGTGCCAATGCTGACAACACCATCCTCGGCTCGGCAGTCACAATATGTGGCGATCACTGGTATAATAAGTTAGCTATGGATTCTATATCCATTGTATCTTATCACTTCCTAACATACCTGTTGCTTCTGTTGGCCCATATGTATTGACCATTCGTCTTTGGCCGTTCAAGCTCCATTTCTCAATGACATCCTTTGAGCAAGCTTCGCCACCTACAATAAGTGTCTTGACGGTGGGAAGTAGATTTTCGTTACTCGTTCCATTTACGTTGACAACGGTGCTCAACATGGTCAACATGGTCGGCACACAGGATAGAACTGTGACATTTGCGTCCGTGATATATTGTGTGAGTTGCGCCCCAGAATGCATCATATCTTCAGTAGGAACGTAGAGCGTGGCTCCATTGAAAAAAGCCAACCAGATGGTTTCGATAGAGGCATCAAACGCAAGTGAGTAGTTTTGAAAGACGACATCCTTGTCTGTCAGTGGGAAGATGCTCGATTCTGAGAGTACTAGATTTATGGCACTTTGGTGTTCTATAATGCACCCTTTTGGCTTTCCAGTACTACCTAATATTGTATTGATGATTGTGAAAGTTAGAGGGATACTATCACATTACATGAATATAGATAAATATGGTTATACCTGATGTATATATAACATAACATGCACTGTTGGTATTGACACTGTGCCTGGGACGAATTCCTTGCTCCGCTACAGATAGTGAAATAGCTGACTTTCGACTAGATGAGTATATATCTTCCCAAAACAGAACTTGAGTGTTTATGTTCTGTCCGCTTGCTTTCATCTCACTCTGGTAATCTCTTAGCTTTTTTCCAATGTCCGTGGTTGTAATAATGAACTGAGCCTTGCAGTCTTGTAGGATATAGGCGACTCTATCCATTGGAAAGGAAGGATCCAAAGGAACATATGCTGCACCGCTCATGAGGATCCCCAACATGGCAATATATGATTCGGCACACCGAGGAAAGAGGTGGGCAATAAATGTATTCTCTAATGTAGTGGGAGTTATATGATCGTTATTCTTGATGTTCGACAATAGATACATAGCAAATTGATCGGCCAATGTGTTTGCCTCCTGGTAAGAATATTTTACAGAGCATTCAGGATTCCCGTGGATAATAGCAATGTTCTCAGGGTGTAGATTGACTTGACGTTCAAAGAGCATATGAAGTATAGAGACATCCGGTTCTATCTTTCGGTACAATTCAGGCTGTGGACATTTGTTCCATTTTTTCAAAAGAGTATCTTGTTCTTCAGGACTAAGAATGGTTATATCGCATATTCTCTTGTGCGCTAGTTCTAATGGTGCGGCTTTAACTTGTCCAAGAAGCGATTTCCAGTGTGTTTTTATGTCAATAGCGTCAGGTTGTGTGAACGACAGGATCTTGGCGAATGAGAATGTAGTCGTAAATACATCTTGGTGGCTATAGAATCTAAAGAACAAGCCACCTGCAATGGACATGTCTACCACTTCGGCTGATTCATTGGCTTGATCATGGAGGCAAAGGTATTCAACATATCCAAGTGCTAGCAGTTCGTCACTTTGGGTGGCTGACAGCAGAGAATTTTTGATTTGAATTACCAAGTCCTGCAAATTACTGCTGGGTGGCACAAAGATTTGAAGGTTGACATTTCTAGACTGTTCGGTTCGTGTACTGTAAAAAGACACGGTGAACTGGAATGAAGGCGAAGATGTATACCGAAATAGCAAAATACTGCAAATTGCGATCATACCCGGTAATGATACGTCTTGGCGAAGTATTGCACCATCGGCAATTTCAGTGACTCCAGAATCATGTAATGAAAATGATGGATTGTTACATAGCAAGGAAAGAGAGTATTCAATTTCCATTGCATGCTTTGTTTGGACATGGCATTGAAGGCTGTGAGGAAGGTCGAGGCAAGAACTCAATAGGTCCATGCCGAAGGAAGTAATTGGAAAGAGAAAGTGATGAAAAACAATAATGATCAATTCAACTTCGCCCTTTATTCTCCTGTAGATTTTACCGATTATGCGTTAGGGGCTTATTACACGAGGTGGTGTACAATTTTTACTTAACGTTTTGCAGCGGCAGCCTCCAAACTTCCTCCTTTCTACAAGCGGACATGCCAGCCATACATATGTACACGAATGAGATAGCCCGATCCGTTTTTTAATTGCTATCACTCTACGTAAAACTCATTCTTTACAATAACATCAATCTTCAGTTCATTATTATGCTACCAACGAAAACAAAATATTGCTAGTACACATGCAAGGTAATTAGGTGTCTTGGCAAAGTTCCATTTAATTCACCTAATTTGGGAGATTTTTGTTGATCGTGGTTGACTGCAGGCGGAACGCGAATCCACGCCAGGATCTCTACACAACGGTGAAATTAGCCAATTGTTGTGGAGTAACCCGGGTTATCCACAATACTCAATACACTAAGCCATCACCGAGCTTTTACTTCATGAATGTGAGCGCCACTATAGAAAGCACTGTATCACTTGTGGATCGTACACCTAACTAATATCAATAAATTAGCAACTGCATCCTGAACAATTCAGTCATCAATCTTTTCTACAATATATTATGCTGTAGTACATTGGCTGATACCTGCATCGATTTTTACCGCCAGCTTATAGTACTTGATTCGCCCCCATATCCATCAATTAGAATGTTTGTTTGGTTGCTATAATGCGGTGCCCGCGGCTGGTAAATTGAACCTCCAGTGTGAAACGATATTGCCTACAAAAGTTGAGAAACTGGAATCTGTCATTTAGATAGTTGGCATTTGAAGACATCTTTATTTTGGGATAGAAGGTGTCGCAAACCAATATTGAGGCTTGTTTAAAAATAAAAACTCGCAGTTGAGAAACAGGAACAAAATGCCTTTGGACCGCGCCGAAGGGTTTTTTTTGCTCCTCCTTCTTTGCCTCCCCGCCACCCCGAACTGTTACAATCTATATCATTCTATAATAAGATTGCAGAGAGTATTGTCTAACAATGCAAGATGTCCGTAGGAATGATCAAAAATTCGGTATTTAACCACATTACGTCCAACTGCCTGCATGTATATGCCGTAGCCTATCTACGCCTCAAATGCTATTACGAAACTTCCAGATGGTACACATTTTTCATTTGCATCCATTTTTGCTTTTGGCATATTTTTATATAGCTTGTTGCTTGTGCCATCAAAAAAGGCGGAATTTTTTGAGTAATATTTTTTACTTGTTATCAGTCATGATCTGATTTTTGCCGGTACACGGCTTTATTTTTGATAATGACAAACAGCTTTTGTCCGATTTGATATCTTGTATGTCAAACTGAAACCAGAAATCAGGAGAAAGGAACAACTAGTCCTTACGCGAGGGCTATGTAGGCGGTGCTATGTAAATAGGGGTATATACGGAACATAGTAGACATATATGTTCGAAGAGGGTGAGAAAGGCATAGGTAGATTGTGCGCCTGGAAGAAGTACATGTAGTCAATCAATACACGTGTTACGCAGAGTTAATCCTCAGAGGAGAAGAATTGGCTAGGCAGAAACGAAGTCGGTGAAGTCTACAAGAAGATATAACACGTTTACCTAATACTTCAAAGTATTTGAATTATCAAAGGTATGTTTCCTCACGACCGTTAAATACGGTACAGTTTTCTCAATTGAGCCAGCCGACGTGATGATAGATACTATTAAAAAGACTTAGTTTATGTAATGAAATTCAGCACGGTCATTGGTATTTGCATTCGACTCCCAACGGAAAATTATGTAAAAAAAAAAAATTGGCCATGAAAGAGACGGAAATGAAGCACATGTAACCGTATTAATAAAGGAGTATGTTTTCTATGGTACCAGAGAGAAAATCAGCATCATTTGACGGATAATTCAATATTCCCGTACCATGATGTTCTATAGCTTCAAGTCCAAGTTTTTTTTGTTACCTCCTGGACAATGCATTTTGGGACCGTCGCTAACGGATGCGTTGAACTTCATCATAGGCAGTCCTTTGAATTTAAGCACGGGGCACATTTCCCCCGAGGTTCAGGGAAAATAATTTTTTATGGTTGGCCACAATACTAATATCTCGAAATATTTTTTTCTAAGAATTGATACTGGATATCTGTAGGTATGTTAAGGTTGCCGATAGAAAAAGTGACAACGTCTCCATCACGCTAGCTCTGGATTCTACGAGTCACCATGAGGCGAGCAGCCAGATTTGGATAGCAATGAAACTGTGAGCACAGAGAAACTTGAATTGGACAACCAGAACTGGAAATTTATAACAATAAAGTTACCCTTGGATTCACCCTAAGCTTTTATTCAACCTGCTTTCACCACCAATTTTACCAAATTCGACCAGGATTACCATAACTGCACAACAAGTTACTTAAACTTTTGTTCAACATTGTGCAATATTCGATATTAATGTAATTCATGCTATGTTGTATTTAAAATGTGCAATCAATATCCTCTATTCATGTTCTCATTGCTTCTTTTGCACTGTAGTATCATGAAAACAGGTCGCTTAATCGTTTTGGCAGGTTTGCTTGGTTTGACATCAGCCAAACCTGCCTCGTTAACTTCTTTAAATTCCAATACTACTCAAGTCCTCGAAATAGAGCAAGTCGATCTTGTACCAATCCAAACCCCTTCGACTCACTCGTGTACTGTCAATATTGTCACCCATACGGTAGGAGCAGGATCTTCAGTATCATACAACACAACGTATGTGCCTCCTAAAGATTGTCCTGGACCATGGAGTAAAGTCGTCTTGACTTACACTGGAGCATCAAAAGGAAGGGTAAGAGAAAGATCAAAACACGCGTACTACACTACCCTAAATCAAACTGACCTTTTTATATAGCAATACGACCGCTTATCAGCCATCTGGATGGGTGGGGTATGTGTTTGATAAAGCAAGAGTTCTCAGCCACAGAGTGATGAAATCCTAATTGCTTTCAAATTATTTTAGGTGGAGATATTGAGAACTTCAACAGCCGAGCCAACAAGCAATGGCATTCACTGGAAGTTTGAAAAGGTTATAATTCCGACTCTTAATGAACATTCTCAAACATCCTCATTAACTCTTTATTTTCCAGGATGTCACAGCATACTCGTCCGTCTTTGAGAGCCAACAGCATTTGGTGATGGAACTTGGAAATGTCTTGAATGATATCTACAACGGCAGTTATATTATCACAACTGACCTCACATTTTACACCACGGACAAACGCAACCCTAGCCCTCCGGTTGCCGATACAATTGTGCCTATCAGCAGTGGTACACAAGCACAAGCTTGGTATCATCTATCCTCAGAATCCGATCTTAGTAGCACCAATGTTACCCTCCCACGCAATATCCGAGCAGCTTACATTGAAGTATACGCCTCTGGTCAATCGGACGATGAGTTTTGGTACTCCAACCCACCTACCGACTATGCAGATAAAGTTAATCTCACGGGAATAGCCAATGGTATGTGTTTGTTATTCAAATGCCATGGACAACTGGGCTTGTAAAATGTGAGAGGCTAAAAATAGTGTACCTGAATTCTCAGGCCCTTATCGCGAAGTGCTAACTTATTTGGATGGTAAGCTAATTGGTATAACCATACCACATCCAGTGGTTTTCACTGGCGGCATTGTGCCAGGTCTATGGAGACCTACCGTTTCTATTGGAGGCGCTTTCAACATTCCTTCTACATGGGTCGATGTATCTCCGTTTGTTGGTCTCATGGTGGATGGAAAGCAGCACACCATTCAGCTCCAGGCAAGTCAACATATTTATCTTAATCTTCACAATTAAGTGAAGTAATTAACCATAATCCAAACGCAGGTTGTCAATGCTGAGAGCTATTGGCTCATTGATGGTAATTTGCACCTTTGGCTTGATAAGAACAGCACCCAGACTTCCGGGACGGTCATCAGCTCCAGTATCAGTCCTAATGCTACACTGAATGTGCACGAGGATATACAAAATAATCTGGACGCAATCATAACGGTTAAAGGCTCTAGATCGGCACAAGCGACAGGATATGTCGATACATCACAAGGGCGAATTATCAATTCATACAAATATAAGATTCAATATCAAAACCAGCTCTATTTTGCCAACGACACTAACAATAGTAAGTCCATCGAACTGTTGAGCATTGAAATCGGGGGTAGTCATGGAACTGACACTTGAATAGGTTCTTGGGCACAAACAACCGTACAGTCAGCCAGCTCCCAACAGACACCAGAAAAGAAAAACAGTTCAATTCCTGTGCACACGGTATCGACTGATTTCAATTGGAAAATTGGTGGCGGAAACAACTATACCGTTTTTAGTGACCAATCTATTCGAATTGACGGATGGATCGATTCCAGCAATGACCAGAAAGTAACTGAGAGGTGGGGTAATGATAAGACAAGCTCGTGGACCTACGCTAAACAAGATGGTTCTGCATATTATGCCGCCAATGCAGTTTCAAACGCCAATAATGCCCATAGCGTGGGCCAAACTAAGACGAGCGTTGACTACCGCAGTGGCAACTTATGCTATAGTCGCCAAGTGTCGGCATATAACGCTACTATTTTGTCTGATAAGACCAGCAGCCACTGTTAGGCCATTTATCTCCTGGAAAGTTCAGTAACCATGCCTGAACCTGAGATTATATGAATGATATTTTATTTAGGAAATAAATACTGTTCCTAGTCTCTTCACATTACGTTACTTGGCACTGTCTGGTAATTGCATAAATGTCCGATTTTGGAAATATTGCAAAGCGGGTATCGTGACGCGACACTGCCGCACTACTGCTCAAATCTCAGACGCGCGACTGTGATCGCGTCGTATCGTTCTGCCTAAAGCTCCAATTCTGCCTTTTAACAATGGATTTTGGAGATTTAACGTTACCCAATTATGATTGCCAAGTGACAATAAAACCAAGCACTGGAAATCCGCTTACATGGACTGAAGCATTGATTTCTTTTGTGAAAGGTAAATGGTTCGTTGTCCAGTCCGCCAAAGCTCGTGGTAACTCATACTGTACGGTTTGAACAGCAAATGACTTGCTACACCTTCGAATCACGCAATCGTGCGGTCAAGAAGCTAAGGCATTTCAGGTAGATCACCAAACCACGGAATTGCAGTCATGGTCAATATGTTTCTAAACTTTGTGTTCCCCATTTCTTGTGGCTGCAGTTAAGCAAGAACATCAAATCCTGTTTTTCTTGGGCGGACACAACTGCAAACAGAGTAACGTTACGAACTATGAATCCCAACGTCAAATTTACTCTCAATTTTCAAACAAAAGAGGCTGAGACGGCAGTAGGCGGGCTCTTGAAGAAAATTCAGTACAATCTAGGTACTGCTTGGCGTGGCCGAGTGATGTGGTGTATTTAGTGATGGACCAAGTTATACTTACCCGTTTATATTAGCAGAGAATGAAGATAACCGTCCAGCAATATCACTGAACAATACATCCATATACGCGAAAAAGAGGAAGGCTGTCACTTACGCAGGCAAACCACCGGTTCAAAAGAAATCCTCGTCCGCCTTCTCATACGCTCCTCTTAACAACTTTGATGAGGTTGACCAGCCACCAAAACTAACCGGTAAACTATCCAAACCTGCAGCAAAACCGGAAGTTTCCAAGGCTTTAGCCGCGATAGACAACGTTACTGAGTCGAAAAAGGAGGCTACGTATACCACTAAGCATACCATTCAAAAGAAGATCTCCAGCTCTTTTGCACCAATCAACAATTTTGACGATATCGATGAACCCAAGATTGCATCAAAGGTAAGCCAAGGGAAACCATTTTTTACAGGTCACCCGTGAGCCTTGAAGTCATCCATTGGGAGCTGATCTGTAATATATTATTTCCTCTATAACAGACCTCACCTTCTGCTGCACGAGTCACTTTATCCAGTCTGGATAACAAGAGTGAGCTCAACAGTAGGTATAATTGACGGTTATGCGATAGCTCTCTTCCCTGTGATTGACCTATTCCATGTTTACATCTGTTCGTTCAGACCATGCATTAAGCCGATCACCTACCCGATCTGATACACGCTCAAATGATGCATGCATAACTCCCCCTCGACACCCTCCTTCACCATTCAAACCCAATCAAAATTCAAGTCAGAGTTCGAGTCAAGGTTCTAGTCCTGTGAAAAATGGAGTAAAGCAAAGATCACCGGCTTTTTCACCAAGATCATCATCAGGGCAAGTGTTTTTCATGTGAGTTTGTATGTACTTTTGCCGAAGCTAACACAACCCATCAATTATTAGGCTGTCCAATCTCGGAAATACATGTTACGTGAATTCAACACTACAATCACTCTTAAGCTTGAAAAGCTTTTGTCGTGCCCTATTAGATGTACATATAGACAGTGGGGACAAGATTGAAGGCACTCTGTACCAGTAAGTGCTACAATACATATGGACATACTTTTGAGCTTTTACTTAAATGGACCATATCTTAGGTCACTAACCAAGGTATTACTATTGCGCATCTCGAATCCCCATGAAATGATTGAACAGGACGACTTGCGGGAGTGTATAGCAAGAACATCCGAGAGATTTACAAAGCATCAACAAGAGGTGTGTAATGGGCTAGTAGAAATCTTCTGGTCATAACTTGCTAATATTGTCGTTACAGGACTCACATGAATATCTCAGTATGTGTTTGAATAAACTCCACAACGATACTGTTGATATCAGCGAAGAACTCGATGGCAGCTGTTTTGAAAAGGAAGGCAAATGTTGCCCAGTCGATGACCATTTTCAATGTCGAGTCACATCCACCCTTAGCTGCACACAATGCTCTTGGTCGTCAACTCACTTTGAAATTTTTCGCGACTTGTCGCTGAACCTTCCTGACAGCAGCGAATGGCAGTATGTATCTATGGACGTGCAATGAGTATGGATTGCAAATGCTAATATTATGAATCTCGCAGGTGTAACGATCCGATAGGTGTCGATATTCCAACATTGTTGTATCAATACTTTATGGTAAGAGGCTGTAATTTGAAAGAAAGAAAGACGCTATATTGAAGATATTGACTATCCTCTTTTCAAGGATGAGAAGGTCACCTACAAGTGCGAGGAGTGCCAATGCACAGAGGCGATTGTTCGAAAGAAAATCAATCGTGCCCCAAGGACGCTGGTTCTCCATCTAAAGCGGTTCACCAAAGATATGTATGATGATGTCTGCCGGAAACGAAATGACTGCATACTGTTGCGGTCGACGTTAGATCTTGGTAAGATCACAGATAATTCTATGATCATGGATATGAAGAGTCATTAAATCGTGTTTGATTAGGCCCCTGGTGTGCCGACGATGTCAATATACCTGAAAGCTCAATTTCATCACAGCCAGAAGGAGAGGAAGAAGTTGAAGAGGAAAATAAAGATAAAACGGAGACAATACTGGTTGAGGACCACACAGGCGACGACACCAAGGAAAATCGACTTCGACCGTTGTCGGAACTACAATGCCTGGCGGCTGCTGAATACCAAAATCGTGGGGTTACCGTTGAGTATAAATTACAGAGCGTCGTCAGTCACCACGGCAGCACCATCAAAAGAGGTCACTTTGTGTGCGATGTCCGTCAAGAAGACGGATGGGTATGCTATAATGACTCAGTATCCAGTAACATTGGTTCTGTTCGGACTATGGTGGATAAAAGGAAGAAGGATGCTTACATGCTTTTCTACCAGTTAAAATAAACCGTATAAAATTTCAAATTCTCAAGTTTCCCACGCTGTCTTTTCCTTGTTGGTTATTCCTGCCTGTCATTCACAATGTTAAGACAATTGCGAATTGCCTCGGTTTTAAGGACACGTCCTGTCAGTTATTTGCTTCATGGCAAGGTAAAAGCTATTTCTCACATTTAGCCTACATTCTACCACACTTACTCAACCAAACTACAGGCTTTATACAGTAGTAGTGCTGCTACCATAAAGCAAGAAAAAATCAAAGTTACGCCGTCCCTACAGACAGTATTTTCCCCTGAGTTCAAGTTCATACAAAATACAGATCCTATTCCTGCTTATCGCGTAATGGATCCGTCTGGTAATGTTGTGGATGAATCACAGGTCCCAGATGTAACAAAAGAGTTCGCCGTTGATATTTATCAGAAAATGCTGGACCTCAATACTATGGACCATATCTTGTACGAGGCTCAGCGCCAGGGAAGAATTAGTTTTTACATGACTCATTACGGTGAAGAAGCTTTCATGGGAAGTGCTGCCGCTTTCAGTCCTGATGATGTAGTCTTTGGTCAGGTACGTTCCTTACTACCAACTGATAAGCAACTTTGATACTTGTACTGGAAGCTGAAACGGAATAATTTATTAATTTAGTATCGTGAGGCATCTGTACTGATGTACCGTGGATTCACCATCGACGAGTTCATGAATCAGTGTTATTCAAACGACTTGGATCACGGTAAAGGTCGACAAATGCCTGTTCACTATGGCTCAAAGAAATTGAATTTCCAGACTATTTCCTCACCGTTGGGCACCCAAATCCCCCAAGCTACCGGTGCAGGTTATGCTCTGAAACTTGCTAATCGCAATGCGTGTGCAGTTTGCTTTTTTGGCGAAGGAGCCGCGTCCGAAGGAGATTTCCATGCTGGTATGAACATGGCTGCCACTTTGAAAAGCCCAGTAATATTCATTTGGTATGTATGTTATTGTTATGTAGAATTGTTTATATATCGACACTGACCCTATTTGTATCTATTTGCTCCTCTCTACACCTAGCCGCAATAATGGCTACGCTATATCAACACCGTCCACCGAACAATACGAAGGTGACGGTATAGCCAGCAGAGGCGTTGGTTACGGAATCGATACTATCCGTGTCGATGGCAATGATGTATGGGCCGTCTATAACGCCAGCTTAGCTGCCCGTAAACGCGTGATTGAGCAAAATCGCCCTGTCTTAATCGAAGCTATGACCTATCGTGTTGGCCATCATTCTACGTCGGATGATTCTTCCAAATATAGAGACCGCCGCGAAGTAGCAGAACGAGCGGAAATGGATAATCCTATTACAAGACTACGAAAATGGCTGGAACTAAAAGGATGGTGGACAAAGGAAGACGAAGACCATTACCGTAAAGAAGCTAGAAAAACCATCATGAAGAGCTTCTTGGCTGCCGAAAAGCGCAAGAAACCTTCAGTTGAAGAACTGTTCACGGATGTATACGATGAACTACCTCCTAATTTGATTGAGCAACGAAAAGAGCTTGCTGAATTGATCAAGAAGTACCCTGAACATTATTCTTCAGCAAATTTCGCCTCTGGACTGAAATAAAGTTATTGCCTTTCGGAGTAAACATTAACTTACCAGCCACTGTGATGATCCTTTTAATTTGTTGTAGATGGATTGATCTATTGAAATAATACGTGCAATTGATAAGATAATGTGGAATAGATAACTTTACTTGTGGATTTGCGCATGACTGTGGTATTTGAAAGAGGACCTAACAATGGCGAGAATGTCGAGAGAAATACACAGTACCATAGTAGCAGGAATGGGCCAGTTGTAACGAGTATACATCATTTGCATGTAAGGAGTGCCGAAAGGCAATTCTAATGAAGTTGTGACGCTCAACAAAAATGACACTTGTTCAGAAGCCTTAAAGAAAAACACGGCTGTTATCTTATTTTAGCAACACTTGTTTGTAAAAAGCTGGAATTTTGAGATTCAAAAAATTTGGTTGGGTAGGTTGGCTTCGTGCTACCATTACTCTCCGCTTTTGACCTTCTTGCAATGCCAGCTCTAGATTTGAAAGGCTGCATTGAAGATTCCCCTATCTTCAGGCGGCGCATCGCAGCTCATGAGGAATCCATTTCGAACTTCGATTCCTCGCTTAAATCGTTGGCAAAGTTGGTGAAATCTCAAATCGATCTGTCTACAGGTACAGATTCACCTCTCCGTGACATGGCTGTTCTAGATGCGCTTCTAACCAGTACCATTCGTCTCACAGAATATAGTCAAAGGCAATCTCAAATTGCCTATGAGTTTACTACCATCGCCCAAGGCCAAGATGACCCTATAGTGGGTAAGTATTTGTGGCAAACCCCTGCAACGTTGCATATGTGTTGTAACTACATTAGGGGGATCGATCGTAACCGTACTATAATTTATGTAGGCCATGCGCTTGAAAAGTTTGCAAAGTCATTGACAGAGGTTGAGAAATGTCGCAACTTGATGGTTAGTTTTATTATTATATCTGCTTTGAAGCTGAATTGTAAGTTAAACCGGAGTTAATCAATATTCGCATGACGGCAGAATACACATATTAGTTCGATGTTTCTTGAACCACTGGAGCAATTTATTCGAGCCGAATTGTCACCTGTGAAGGTAAACTTTACTTTATGTGATGAACCCTTACTGTTCGGCATATAATTGACATATTAATGTAGGAGCTCAAGAAGAAATTTGAACGCTCAAGCGATGATGTTGATAGCGCATTAGCAAAATATATGTCAAAGAAACCAAAAGATCAAATGATCGCTGAAGCATCTCGAGATTTATACGAAAGTCGACTGAAATTTCAGACAGATTATATGGAGTATGTTATGAAACTGAACGAAGTTGAAGCCAAAAAGAAGTTTGATTTTGTCGAAAATGTAAGAGTTACTTTTATGCATTGAAATGTGCAAATGGACTCTGACTGAAAGCGTACTGGAAATAGATTCTTGGATATATGTATACTTCGTCCGTATACCATCATCAAGGATACGAAACATTAAAAGATCTAGAGCCTTATATGAGAGATCTAACAGGTATAGTTATTGTCTAGAACATGCATAAACATAAATGAAACGTAGGCCTCACCAGACGATTTTCATTATCCATAGGACTTTTGCAAGATGTGAGTTTGTGGTTTTTGGAGTGTGATATGGCTGCCATCATGTATTAACAACCTCTACAGTCCCGGCAAAGATACAGTGAAGAGTTGGAAGAGAGTCAACAATATCAGAGTGAATGTTTCCAAGTGAGTTTCGACTTTCATTCTGTATCTCTATCTAGGTCAAGTCCACTTATAACCTTTATAGAATATGGTGGAGAACGGCAAGCTATCCACTGAAGACAAGTCGAGAGGATCATCCCTTTCATTAGGTCGAACAGCCTCAAATGATATGATTCCCAAGGCGCAAGGACCTGTATCTAAGGCTGGTTATCTGTTTGAGAGAAGATCCGGAAGAATGTTACAAAGTTGGACTAGACGCTATTTCACTATTGATGGCGAAGATCTTATAGCTACTACGCGAAATCCCAAGGTTTGTCAGACTTCAGTAACCTTTTTGGAGAGAGTTTGCATTTGCAGTGATAGCAGGAATAACTAAAACCTTTCAATTAGGCCAGTAGAGAAGAGGACCAGCCAACATCGATAAATCTTCGTGTGTGCAGTATTCGAGCTGCAGACAATTACGACAGACGATTCTGTTTTGAAATTATTTCTCCTTCACGGTATGGTGTTGTGCTATTCTATAGCTTAATCACGTCGCTAGCTTGTTGTAATTTGCTGATACCATTTTTGTTACTAGCGTAACAGTTCTGCAGGCAGAAAATGAACAGGATGTGTTGGATTGGGTAAATAGCCTGAAGATGGTTAATCAGCTGGCGTTGAACTCTGACAAAACGCTAGCTTCCTCGTTCCGCATTTTCGGTGGTGGCAAGGTAAGACGGCGAAACTGCGGTTAATGACACTATTCTCCAGTTCGATCTAATCAGTCACATAGAAACCAATGACCAATACCAAGACTGATAAGAAGCCATTGCCAATGACCGTTGAACCAAGCACTGAAGGCGATAAAGAACTATTTAAACGAGTTCGTAGTATGCCAGGCAACAATTATTGTGCAGATTGTAATGCAGCTGGTGAGTGATAGTTTGCCGCTTGACGAAAGCATCGAATGCGTCAACTAAAGACTTTTCCGGTAGATCCCGATTGGGCTAGCATTAACCTAGGTACCCTGTTGTGCATTGAATGCTCTGGTATACATCGAAGTCTAGGAGTTCACGTTAGTAAAGTTCGTTCGGTTACGCTGGATAAATGGGAAACTGAATCAATTGAGGTAAGCGGCGCGGTAATCACTTGACCTTGCCATGATACTAGCCTTTTTGGTATTGACTATGAGTACACAATTTAGATCATGCTACTTCTTGGTAACGTCAAAACCAACGAGATTTTTGAAGCTCGATTGATTTCGCAGCAGCAAGAGAGACCTGTTAGCCCTGCTTCATCAAGAGCGGAAAAAACTTCATTTATTACCGACAAATATGTTCACAAGAAGTATGTTGCTGAAGTATCAAGTGAAGAAACAGATGGCTTGAACAATGTAAGATGCGTGTCTATGAAATCAAATTAAAGTTATAACATCTAACAGAGAAAACCAGGAATTTTGGAAAGCCATTAAGAACCCTAATCTGCACACAGCGCTTCGCTGTTTGGCTTTAGGCGCTAACATCAACTATCGCAACCCTGATGAAAAGTTGTATACAGCATTACACACAGCTGTATTGCAAGAAGATATCATTATGGTAGAGTTCCTATTACAGTGGTTCTGTGATGTTAATGAAAAGGATGAGAATGGATGGACTGCCTTACACCACGCTGCTGCTGAGAACAATGTAAGGTTCGTCCTAACATTGCTCAGGAGACATGCTAAGCCAGATATAAAGTGTAACAATGGCAAAGTGAGTGATCTATTTTATTCAGTTATTTGGTGAAGGAGAGTTCTAATTAATTGTTGTGATAGACTGCGCTAGATATTGCTGTAGACCAGCAGCACGTCCAAGCCGTAACAGCACTGCGATTGTTTGCGTTCGATAAACAACACAATGCGTCGCCTGCCAGTTCATCTGATTTTGGATTTCGAGAAGCTATGTCATCGTTTAAATCATCACCACTTGAGTCGCGGAATGCCTCTGCGTCTCACTCTGCTGTGGACTTGAGAGCAACGGAAGCATCTAGCTCACATCTAAGTGCAGTTGAAAAAACGTCTATTCTTAATGATGATCAAAATTCCTCGCTATTACTTCCGTCTGATTAGATAAGGTATCTTACCCATGATAGAGCATAGATTGCGACTTAGATTATATCACAAAGAGAGTTTCCATCTCTGTGTACAATAAAACTCTTTCTATATCATTGTCTTGCGCATAATCCCTCAATCAGATATCTACAAAAACAATGCCATAGGCACTCACCGGTCTTCTTAAAACCAAAACGTTTTCACTTAGATATTTGTAGTGGACATGTCCAGAATGTCCAGTGTATCGTTTTATTATTATTTATTATAAATACAAGCCTGAATGTACAACTTTGTGCACTGGAAATAAAAGATCAAGAGAACAGCATGAGCAGTGCAAACTCCACATGGTATTTATTTCTTGTGAATCTTTGGGCGGCCACGTGGTTTATGTTCAACATCTTTGCAGCCAGTCTTTCCAGTAGACACACAGCGCTTGCATGGCCGCATATCATCGCAGCGAAGATGAGAGCGCTTGCAGTGATTACACGCTTTATCGACATTACGACCTTTCTTGCTATGGTTGTGTGTCGTTACAGCACTTGCGTGACGGTAGTCGTCATCATCTTCATCATCCTCTTCGTCTACATATGGGGTATCTTCCTCTTCTTCTTCTTCTGAAGCACCATGATAAGCCAGGCCGCGACCGATAGAGTCAGAGAGGGTTAAGGCATTGGAGGATTGTGTCAAGGATGAAAGGGAGGAGGTCGATCTAGCACTGTTTGGCGGAGATTCAAACTTTCTTCGCGGTTTGTCACTTCGCTTTCCCATGTTTTTAGCTTGATTGACAGACGTGAGGTATAAGTTGGTGAATGATTTCTTGGATAATTTTCGCTGGCCAAGAGACTTGCTATTCATGGTGCCTGAACTATGGGATTTTTTGATCTTGATAAATATTTTGCTATCCTGGGCAGGCTGGTTTCGCCAGGCTGTGAACATATCAGACTGCCTGGAACTGAGCATATCGTCGGCTTCGGAATCCTCATCTGAATTGTTAGATGTCTCAGATGAGGAGAAAGACCGGGTACGTTTTGGTGACAACGATGTTTCTGAGCCGCTCTTGGATGAAAATATAGATGAATATTGCGGGCTATTGGACAAAGGGGCTAACATTTTTTCGTCTACAAATTGCGGCTTGTCATTTGCTACCCGTAGTTGGGGATTGCTCACATTTTTGCAATCAATATCAGATACGAGTGAGTTTACATCCTAATGAATATAAAGAATGAGTAGGTATTGATATGCATAGCTTGCCGAGGCGATTTTTTTTTGGTTAGTAGATAACGTACATTCATGGAGACATAGTTGCAAGACATTCCTCCAATCGCGGTTTCAATCGCTTCATTTGTGAAACAACCATCTTGTTGCTGCAGTAAAGAATTGACTAGAAGGTCTCCGTCTACATTAGCCATGCTTGGCATGTAGGCATCTATAGAGTCATATAGCCAGTTGTACTGTTTGTGGTCGGTTGTATCAGCCGCAAGGTATCCAAAATCCGTTGAAAAAGTCGTACCGGACCCCATTCTTGTTGATCTGGGTGACAATGAAGGGTATCCAAAACTTGGATCAAATATATTTTCAGGACCACCATGGTTAGGAACCCCCATAAGATTGGTTGACATTGGTTGTTGTTGTTGCTGGTATAGAGAAGATTCATTGTTTGTGGATTCGACTTGAGTATTGGCTCTGGATTGCGGTAGACATGTCTGTAGAGAATTCATGAGAAACTGATGCTCGTTAAAGTCTGGTAAACTGACATTAGACGACATGATTGAAGCCGTCGAAGAAGAGTTGCTGAGACTTGGTTCATGCAATGGCTCAAGAAAATTATAAATGTGGAAATAATTGAAAGCAGTGTCCATTGTTTGCCAGAGGATAAAAATATATAACAAGGGACCTTCAAGGGTGAGACTAAAAAAATATAAAAAAAAATAGAGGCACGCGAGGTATGGAAGGCTAGACAGGAAGGAGAATTAAGAAAAAGCGCAGGTTATTAGCGCAGAAGTATATGAGATGGAAAGGATAAAATATAATCTCAAAATAAGTATATAATCTTGCTATGTAGATTTGAATAGAAAAGGAGTGGAAAGGGGTTTGGAAGAAAAACCAGTTAGCTAGAGAAAGATGCTCTTGCTAAATACTCAATACGTTTGTGGAGACATTCTCTAAATCCGGTTTTGTTTTGTTTTTTTATTGGGGGTGGGCATGTTATAGATCGCTCTTGTAAACTGATTCCATCAAACATGAGGTATCAAAATATTTCTAATACATGGGCTCGTTCTGTACGCACTCTCTGACACTCTATTATGTATTTGCTTTTGTCCTTTGTTAACAGCTCCTTTTTGATGTACTACACCCCCAAAGTTGATTGTATTAATGGGTGTGAGTTCAGCTTTCAATTGTCGTATAAAGATGATGAAAAATCATATCATGCATATCTCGTTCGGTAGCAAATGCGACGATGGCCAAAGAAAATCCAAGTTACTATATGCATTCACAATACCGTGAAGCCAATACGCAGGTACTAAAAGTATTGCCATAATGGGCGATTTTGTCATGTCTCTAACGACGATCAAATTAATTTCTGCTTGTAAAAGAGGAATTTGAAACAGGACTCGATTCGGTAACAGAACGATAAAGAAGAAAGGAGAGCGTGAAATAATATGTCTATCACGTATTTTATTTTATTTATCTCTGATGCAGGATCCAAAGGTATAGTTTATTCATTCGTCGCATGGCATCATTTACAGAAAGGTAAAGTTTTAGTAATTGTTGTGTAAAGCCGCTTTTGTTTCATAATATCTGGACACCAGCTCCAAGGTAGCCCGAAACTGTTGTTTGCTGTAATCAGGATGCAGTAATAACGTTTTGTCTTGCTTCTTTACGCCATACTGTATTAAAATGAAGGAGTTACCATGGTACCATACAATCATTTAATGTTCACCTAATGCATGAACACAAGTTTTGAACGGGTCCTCACAATAAAATTTGAGTTTTCAATAGACGTTAGAAAACTTTTAACGCTCAAAGAATGGTCTTCTTCAAAACTTCCCCTTTCTGGACCATTACTACCAGTATTTACGAGTGACAAGTGTAGATGACCTTTGCTACCGCCGTAGTCATCTTTATGATTTTCCAATTATAGTCCAAATGGTTAGAGCTTGGTAAGATTCAATATACCAACATTCTTTGTCAACATTTCGTAACTCCCACCTCTACCACGTTTTCTATGCCCAATACGTCATTGAAATGTTTTTATTGACTGATCAATCCATCCATGGTGTGACGAGTGATCTCGCCATGCAAACACTTCATTAAGTCCATTGTTGCTTTTCTAAATTGTACACATTGACATTAATTAGTTGTACGGGTGCTGGCGATCAAAATCTCTCTCTCTTCTACTAAACAGTAGTAATGCATCTCCATAACTTGGGGGGAAGGGGTATATCTAGTCTTCATCGCTACTGCTATCGTCTCCATATGCGACTAGAGACTGCATAGGCGGTTGATTGTTACTTGGCGGCTTGCTTGCGTTCTTCCCCTCTTTGCTTACTGTCTTCTCATTCACTTCGACATGTTTTCGCTTTGTAGATTTTTCTTCATCGTCATCACTCTTATTGTCTCCTTTTCGTTTTTTTGCAACAATTACTCCTTGCAGTAGATCTTTGGTTGATTTGCTATTCTTGGTATGTCCTTTTATCGAAGAAGAGATTTCTTTTTTGATATTGTCGCTATCTTTCTTGGTTAAACTTTGTGAAGGTACAGAAGCACTAGCTGCTTGATCGACAGCTCTGTTGAAAAAATTGTTAAGGACTGTGAGTATGGCAGGTATTCTGGGTCAAAGGACTTAAACTTGTTACATACTTGCGATATTCTTCAAGCTCTTTCATCTCCTGTCGCTTCTTCTCAAGCTCAGCTTGAAGTTGTGTATCACTCAGTGTTCTATAATATTCCATTTCTTCGTCGTCCACTCGCTTGACCAAGTTACTGAATCGCATTGCTTCTTTGAGAGCGTCTTCCTTAAGCGTCTTTTGCTCCTGTAAACGTTCATATAGTGTACGTGGATCGTATGGTTCACTGGGAACATTGGAATTTGCATCGTCTGCTGTGGTTTATTGGCATGATCAGCTCAGATATTCATGAGATCAAGTCAATGTCGAATTAGTCATTCACCTTTCTCAGCATCGGATCGCACTTTGTCCCATTCCAGCTGTTTGGCATTGCCATGTTCATCAAGGACTTCCCTTGACACAAATGAGCTCGAGAGATTGAAAGACATTTTTCAGATATTTTATAAACGTTTCTCGTAAACCCAGGGAATAAAGACAGGCAGACAAAATAATCAATTATGTATGAAAAAAAAAAGGAGGGAAAAAAATTGAATGTAATATTGAAAATTCGTATATCTTCTGTATGCTGCTTTTGCTTTACTTTAATGTGAGAACTGCAGTGTTAAACGTAAATTGCTATGATTAATGAGCACTTGTCATAAGCCTAAGTTGCGCCATCAAAATCAACTATCAAGAAACACATTCATATGTACATAAAACGCTTCATCATTCAGCTGCAACGCCTTGTTCTGTAGTAGTTGAAGCGTTATGAGGTGAGTCATTTACCGGCGGCGCAGACGATTCACGACTTCCTGTAGATGACTCGTTGTACCATGCCAACTCTAATGGTTTCCCTTGCAAAGTATTTGCGCCACGGGCAAGAGCAACTTCCGCTTCGCGTCGATTTTTGAATTGTACGACGATTGACTCTACGTCGTCCTTGTATGAAACGGCCTCTAACTGACCAAATTGCTATACAAGGGGATTGATTTGCGTTAATAAGTACATTCGTCCCCTGACTTTATAATTTGCTCAATATCACATACCTCAAAGTGTTGGCGAAGTTTGTCTTTGTCCTCTTGAGGGTGGTTTTTGACCAATAGCTTTGTCGTTCGATTATCCAATCGGTATGATTTTTGAACGCCTCCACCACGTGGCCAGCTTCCACGACCTCGACTAGCATAGTAACCCCCACGACCTCTTCCACGACCTCTTCCTGAAGTACCATGAATGCCAAGAGCAGCAGCCTATACATCAATTGAGATAAGTTACTCACTCCCTTTACACATAGGTTCAATGTTCAAATGCTTCAACTTACTTCAGCTTCCAATCTAGCCAGTTTAGCCTTCAATTCATCTGCCGTTTCCGCCTTCTTCGAATCATCTGATTGTGCTTCTTCACTAGTTGGTTGTTCGGGCACAGCTGAGGTAGGTGCTGCTGCCGTTGTCGTTGTAGACGATGAAGAGGTGATATTATTGAGAGCTGTCATTATTTCACTGCGTTCTTCGGATGTTTTTGCGTTTTCCAATTTTTCCAGCAGCACCTTTTGTTCTTGAATCTGTCGCTGTATAAGTAGCTCCTTTGATTTTTGAAGCTCTAGCATAGTTTGCAGACGAGCTTGCTGCTGCTTCTGTTTGGCTTCCTTCAATTTTGCAAATTCCGCAGCTTTAGCAGCAACAACTTCTGGACTTGGTTCATACGTCTTGGGTGCGACTAGCTTTTGGGGAGGTGGAGTCACAGATTCTGGTTCCTTGGTTTCTGTCTTTTGCCAGTAAACTTTAACGAATCGATTATTAAAGATCACCTCAGGTGAGCTATATGCTGCATCCGCCTCTTGGTGACTACTGTATTGAATGACAGCCTTGGAGGTTTCGGGTTGTAGTGAAATGTTGGTGATGGTGCCAAATTGCTTAAAATACTCGTTAACCTTGTCAATAACACAGTTTTCGGCGGGTATGTTCTCAACAACAATGGTCGAATTGTGTCGATTTTGATGAGATCGTCCACCACTCGATGCAAAACCACCACGTCCTCGGCCTCTGGCGCCACGACCGCCTCTATTGCCTCCACGCTGACCAGCATATGGTGGAATACCATCCATCGGTGGGATGTTCATGTCTGAAGATGGAACGGGCATACCTGAGTTCTCAGGATCATATGCATCACCTGGTGCAGGACCAGCTATAGAAGCAAACATGAGTAAATAGTTTGAAAGATAGATAGGGATGAGTAATGAGTAACTAAACTTACCAAAGTTATTAGGTGTAGGGTAGAATTGTGGACGTCCAATCTGAGGAGGTATGGGACCAGGAACATTACCAGGAAATTGGTTTTTGAGACCGCGATCGTTCACAATGATTCGGTCAGTGCCATGATCATATGGACAGAGATCTCCACGCATACAATAACCCCGCTCTATGGGTAACAAGGACCAGAAAAAAAAATTTGAGGTTAATAAGTAATAGTGTCATGACACGGCCTGAATTCACAATGATACATACCATTATAGTCACGGCATTGTTGTCTTGGACGACCTCCACGACCTCTAGCTCCTCCACGACCTCTACCACGGGTGTCTGGAAGCATACCGTTATTCGCGCGTCCAACACCCTGACTATCTCGCATATACTTGTTGATCTGACTACTCTCACTTTCGTCATGTCGGCGCTTGTCTCCAGGTCGATAATCATCATCTCTAGGCTCGGAGCGCTGTCTTCTGTGCTTGAAATTACGGTCATCGTCGTCTTCGTCCTCGGAGCTTTCGTGATGTCGAGATCGGCGCGAATCAGAACGTCCAGGATCTGAATCTCTAGGTGTTGGACCTTGAGATCCGTTATCATTTGAGATTGTAGCTGAACCAGCGTTGCCTTCCATAAATCGACCACTTTCGAGAACATTAAATAGCTTTGTAACAAATGCTAACGTTTCTGTAATTCCATCGAAACACCGTGTCAGAAACTACTGCCTTCGAGATCGGCGTTTCGTACACCAATAAACAAGGATACTTACGATCTTTTAAAAAGTCTTCTAACTGTTCAGTAACAGAATCTTTAAGCTCACTGGTCGGCTTGTTATTCTTGAGGAGAGCGAGGACATACTGCGCAAGTACATCTGGATCGGCATCGCAACTGCAACCGATGGAGATAAAAATAAGTATGATATTTCGAGATTATATTGAACATGAGTATTGATTCTTACATTGGTGCCAATTCTTGTGTCAAAAACTTTTTCAGATCTTCTGAACGTGCCTCACTAAACAGCATAGTTGTGAAAAACAAGGGCCTGAATGGAGTGGTAAGTGACACTGCGGTGTCGTATGTTTTTTTCCTCAACTTACATAAGAACTATGCACGTGATTCAGAATCGAATTCCTTATAAATTGATTTAATACATTAAAATATTATTACGTCACGAAATTCGGTCGTCGGCCATGCGTGCGCCTGTTATACCATTGGCACTTATACAATCGATACTTCCTTCTTTTTTTCTTCGCTCATGTCTGCTGCACGAGTTAGTATCAATTACTTGATCAATCATTCCTTTGAATGTGAATATGGATGGATGATAGGATTTGTTGATGCTCGAATACGTCAATCCGGCTATGCAGAAAGAAAATCAGTATATGACCAACTACTTTAAAAAAACTGCATCCATCAATCGATATCCATCAATCCAACTGGATGAGCAATCATCCTTTTCATTAATAGTCTCATCATTATTGACAAGTAGGGAAGGATCATCCATCAAACACACTTTCAGCGAACTCGACCTACCGGCATTGGCCAAAAACAAATGAACATTGTCGACATTGACAATTCTGCATTATCAATTCTCCATCATCTTATCACATTACTAATCTATGTTTTACTCGTCGTTTTCATGAATTAATACTGACTTATCTTCTTTTTACTACTTTTTGTAAACAGTTGAACGAATATCAGGTATGTACTTTTTTCAAGAACATTGTACTCAATTAGCACAATAAGTGGAATGCCGAGTATTAATCGTCTATTCCTTGTTTAAAGGTTGTCGGCCGCAAGCTTCCTTCCGAGCAGGAGCCCGTCCCTAAGCTCTTCCGCATGAGACTCTTCGCTCCCAACGATGTCGTTGCCAAGTCCCGCTTCTGGTACTTCCTCAAGAAGCTTCGCAAGGTCAAGAAGGCTGCCGGTGAGATCGTCTCCGTCAACCAGGTACATTTTGGAGCAAAACACCTTTGCCATCAAGATTCAGTCTAATGTTATTTTTTTTCTAACACGACATTATGCATTACTAGATCCACGAGAAGCGTCCTGAGCAGATCAAGAACTACGGCATCTGGCTTCGTTACGACTCTCGCTCTGGCACTCACAACATGTACAAGGAATACCGTGAGATGTCCCGTTGCGAGGCTGTTGTTGCTTGCTGTAAGTTGGACGACATCAATAAATATTGGAATATGTATGAACGTTTGCTAACTGGTATTCCGTAATTAGACCAAGACATGGCTGCCCGTCACCGTGCTCGCTTTAGATCTGTCCAGATCATCCGCGTTGCCGAGATCTCCAACGCTGATGTTCGTCGTCCTTACATCAAGCAGCTTCTTACTCCCAAGCTTACTTTCCCTCTTCCTCACCGCGTCATCCGCGCTCAAAAGGGCAACCGCGCTTTGTTCTCTGCCAAGCGTCCCAGCACCTACTACTAAGCGTATTTGGTTCGTTGCGGCCATGGTGGGGTATGGTACTTGAATCATATCTTGAAAATGAATAAATAAAAAAAGTCCTTCTTTTCAAGTACATACGAGGTATACAGTGGAGGGTTATCATGGACTGTGCGTGGTGAAAAAAAAAATATATATATATTTAAAAAGATGACGGAGTCATTGTTAGAAATGTGCGACCAAGTTAAGTGAATACCAAACTTTGACTCAGCGCTTTAATATTGGAGTTGAAATAAAAAAAAATAACTAAAAAAATGTCCGTTATGTTTCCTTAAGTCAATCCTGGCGATGTCATGAACGTTATTTTAAGGAGTCTAAGGAACTATCATCGAATCGGTGATTTGAAAATCGTTTTCAACAAGTTCTTCTCTTCATTAGGAAACCTAAATGACTACCCACGCAAATGATGAACATACAATCCATTGGAATATAAACAAGAAATTCTCCTGTCACGTAACCTCCTTGGCAAGTTGCCACTTGGAATTGATTCTAGTCCATCATGGCAAAACCCGTGCTTTATCGATCAGTCCCTGACGGAACGGATGTAGAACCATGTATGGAATTCTTGTTTTCCTGGTTTGGATAGTGACTGCTTTTTGTACAGATCACTCATAGATGCACTGCACTGCACTGCCATAATATTTTGGCCGAAATTCTATGGTAACATGAAAAGCCAGAAATAAATTCCACAAAGTAAGAATCCGTTATTAGCCTACGATATTAGATTGCCGGTAAAGGTTCAGGAGTTCGCCGAGGAGTGATATTGGCCCAAACACCCGAGAGGTTATCGTCCAGCCAGCCAATCGCAAAATTTTCGGGCAAATTTATTACAAAATTTTATTCGGTACTCCTGCGCAACATTGGTCCCTTGTCTACTTATGGCAGGAAATGGAACAGATAAAATTTCAGGCTTAAAAATGAAAAAAAGGGCCTTTCTTGAAAGATTTACACTTCTCTTCTCCCTACTCAATGCCTACCAATTCTGAACACCTTGTTAATCACCCTGAAGCTACCAAGCCTGTTGCTTCATATGTTGCCATGGCATCGCGTCCTTCCAATCCTTCACCACAATACATGGATAACGTTATGTCAAGGTTTGGCCACCATCTTTCGCCAAGCCAAATTCGTTCCATGTCTTTCGTTATGACTTCGGTTAAAAGCTCTAACGGCGGTGGTGTTGTGCCACTACTTGCTACAGGTGTACCCTCACTTGAACGAGATACTTATCAGTGTTTCAATGGCCCACCATCTTTCAACGGAGCAATTATCAACATTGCAAAATCATAGAATAGATTTCCATGACTCGCATTCCATAGATAATTCATTACATATGAATTGTAGTTAGAACCTCCTCATTACGCTTAGATAACCTATATATTGTTAATACCCTGCTTTTGATTTATTTCGTTGCATAATACAAATACGTTTCACTTGTCCAAATCAATCATCATATTCCAA